>JALMGA010000002.1:50233214-50904642 GCA_023333525.1 Aspidoscelis tigris stejnegeri | reverse complement strand
CGTAGGGTGGCCTGACATCCTTGATATCTTGATCAAAATCAGGCTTAGCATTTACTAAGCTAAGCCTTTGGTGGAACTGTGAGAAAAAATAAATCTTTCTGGGACATGTTAGCCCTTGAAACCCAACAGATTATATGGGAAGACATGGAGTTTAATATGCAGCTGGGTATTCTGTTATTGTTTAGAGGAACAAATGCAATTAAAAACTTGCTGTAGCACACCTATATATTGCAAAGAACTGGGAAAACTATGATACATGCAGAACCAAGCAGGGTGGCCTTTTGCAACTGACTGTGATTTTGTCAGCACCAATAAAGTGCTGACTAAGGTCTTTAGGTACAGCACCCAGTGTGCCAGTCACCACTGGGACCACCTCTACCAGTTTGTGTCAGATCCATTGAAGTTCAGTCTTCAAATCTTCATACCATATGATTTTCTCAAGTTGCTTCTCCTTGATTCTGTCTCCTGGGGTGGCAATAATAATAATAACAATAATAACAATCATCATCATTATCTTGCTGAGACTCTGTCTATATCATGCCCAACTGTTTCTTTGGCATGAGGACCTGGAAGGTGATAGTTCTTCTGCCCTCTGAGAAACAAAGTACAAGGCGAAGCAAGAGCACAAATAATTACATTTAGCTAGCAAGAGCAGACCTTGCCTGTGGTAAAAGGTCAATGTTAGAAAGTGATTGCAGGATTTTGAGGAAAGAAACTGTACACCTTGTACATATTGTCCAAAGGAGTAAACAAAGTGAAGTTTGCCTTATCTCACTGAGTCCAGAGTGAAAAGGCTGATGCAGCAGGGGATTTATGTGTGTGCAATAAGAAATGGATTAACCTACTGTATCAAAAATTGGAAAGGCATGGAGTAGATCAATAAAGGATCAAATGGTGGCAAAGCTGAGGGGCCTGGGGTTTTTGTGCGGCTCTGCAGCATGAAGTTAATCTTATCTGAACTTTGCTAAGCCTAAAACTTCCCAAGCCACAATTTGCAATTATTCCCTTCACGTGCTTAGTTTTCAAACTACAAGTATTATGAAGCCTTTATGTAAAGATGGGAGTAAACACGTGCTTTGCATAGCAGGTGCAGTTCCTCATATGGAGTTTCCAGAAAAGACTGGAAAACACTCTTGCCTAGAACACTAAAGAACTGCTACAAATAAGTCTAGATGGACCAATGGACGCATAAGGCAGTTTCCCATAGACTGAGATTGTTCATATTCATTGCAGATTCAATAGTGCACATAGAATTATTGATGTCCATGAAATTAATGAACGCCTTGACACAAAGTATCCCAAAATGACTTACGAAAAATTAACATCAAAAAATACTAGGGAAATCATGATAAGACAATTAGTGCACATCAAAGAACATACTGAGCAAACTAAAACCACAGGTTAAAAGCTAGAAAAAAGAAAATCATAATTTCCACCACCTAAGAAAATATCATCCAGACGTCTGTAGGTCTAGGTTGAAGAATATGGGGAAAAGTATTCTACAAAATATCAAGGGTCCTTTCTGCACTGGGCCTTACTATGAATTTTATTCCTGAAAAGGGGTCTACATCTACATCTTAGTGCAAACTATGGCAGCCCCAAGGCAGGTTCTGCCATAATTTGTACTAGGGCATGCCAGGTAGGTCTCTATTCTGGGATATAATTGGAATAAGGCTCAGTGCAGAAAGGGCCAAAGTCTCAAGCCATCTAGGATGTTAAAGGACAACAAAACTTTGACCAAAAGGGCAGCCCAATGAAGAGCAGTGTTGCAATACGACCAAAGTATCTAATTCTAATCAGTAACATTGCCATAGAATTCTACCTGGCCAAAGTTTCCAAGCCACTTTCAAAAGCTATATTACCAAAGTATTTGATTCTGTGTCCCCTTTAGCATTGGAGCTGGCTAGAGCAGAGGTGCCCGAGGTGACCCAGTTTGGTCTAGTGGTTAAGGAGCCAGACTATTATCTGGGAATACCAGGTTTGATTCTCCTCCATGAAGCCAGCTGGGTGACCTTGGGCTAGTCATAGCTCTCTTCTGAGCTCTCACAGCCCCACCTATCTCACAGGGTGTTTTGTTGTGGGAAGCAAAACAGAAAGCTTTGTCAGTCACTTTGCATGATTTAAATGGGTGAGAAAAGCAGGGAAGAAGAGTCAATTATTATTATTCTGACTGAAAACACCTCATTCACTGCATCATTGAACATCTCTGCAACTCCATTGCTGAGTGCAGAGCCCCTGATAAGGCAGAAAACAAGGTGTTTCCATTGAGGACAGTAAAATGTATCTTATCTTGGATAGCACCTACAAGAGTGATTGGGTCCTTAACAGGGTTGGCGATCTTGACACAGACACTTCTTGCTGCCATAATTACAGTAAGTGTAGAATTACAGTAAGTAAGTTCTGGGATCACTGGAAGATAAATGCAAGCAGGCAAAGTAGGCAGCTGAAGAATTTCCAATTCCAGAAGGTGGAGTCACATCTACACAATCTTCATATTATTATTATTTATTGGAAATTCTTGATGGCTAATAAATGTCTGTATTTTAAGAAAGATTGAACCTCCCTAAAATCACATATATAATATGTAATTAGTTCTACATATCCCGACAATCTAATTGATAGTGTATTGAATGCACATCTTGTTAGCTTACAGTAGAGTGATCAGTTAACTGCCACTCCATGGGTTTTCTTCTGTCAAAAATCTCAGAATACCAATAAAGATGCAAATCAACACTAAATGATCTCTGGTAAGTGTGTGAAACTCCCAGGATCACAATCATTTTTTGTTTGAGTCAGTGAAAGGGGCAGGACCACACATTCTAAGTTCCAAAAGTATCTTGCCTTAGTATAAAAATGCCATGGGATATTTATAGAGAACAGATAAAGGGATAATGGGAGATACTTTGACCTTCCCATGCTCCCTTGTACAATTTTAGATAGGATGTTGGTGCCATGAAAGCAACCACAATCACTCTATATTCAATGGGAAACTCATGGTAGAAAGCAAGATCTAGTTTGGGCAACGCATTTCTGATTTTGCTAGAGCTCTCTAATGAGTTCTCTTTTGTGAATTATAAACCACTTAGAAGTTGTCCACACAAGAGGCACATCCTGGCCAGCACATCCAAGGCCAGAGTTGAAGTTTCCACATGGAGACATTTTGTCAAGATTTGAAAATGGCCCCAGAAGTCAGCCATTTTTAGAGACTAGCAAAATGCTGCCAAGCTCCTGCACAGGACATAGGCTGGTCCAACCATCATCAAAAGCAAACCTGCCTTGCACCATATTTGCAAAGTGTTTTTTCCTGCCCTGCAAATAGAGCACTCCTGTGAGCAGATCCTGCTCCTGGGACTTTCTCTGACAGCAGTGATATGCCAACTCCATGGTCCAGGCCTCTTTTGGTACACAAGGGCTGTGTCTTCACGGCAACCTTATCTCGGATTCAAAACGTTTTCAATCCTCGGAGTCTGCACGGCAGTTTGGCTTAACACACTTTCTCCGTGTTAAACCACCCCAAAGCGTGGTGAATCTCAATCCTGATTTCAACAGGTCTCACTCCGAATTGTGTGCTTGAAACGTTTTACATTTTTTACTGTGGGGACCCTACTGTGTTAAGGGATGAGAATCCATGTTTAGGGTTTCCCTCCCCCAATAGCTTGCTTCCAAAGATAGTGATTTCAGTGAAAAAATCCACCCTCAAAACAGCCACTATAAAAATCCAGTCCTTAAAACTACACTTTAGCAATCTAGCCTCTTCACACCTTAATAACAATGTTGCAGTTTTGTGCAATTCTAGCTCTTTGAAAGTTCTGACCTTTAAAAAAGGGAAAGGAAAGGAAAGCCCTGGAGGTTCTGTTTTAAAGGCTGTGGCTGTGAAGGGGGTTTGAGTTGCTGCTGCTGCTGCTGTGTACCCTGGGAAATGGGGAGAGGAGGGGAAAGAATCGCTGGCTGCCGGTGCCTGTTTTTCATCCATCCAGGCAAGCGGCAGCCAGCCACCCAGCCACCCAGCCAGGCTCCGTGAAGGGGTCTGTTATGGGTGTCACGTCCATCCCAGGAGGAAGAGGGCAGGGCAGCCCTGCAAAGCGGCTTTTAAAAAGTAGCCACTTGAGTCCCCCCTTGAGTTATGCATACCACGTACGATCCTCAGAATCCAGATCGAACGCGATTAAGTTAAAAGTAATGGAAACAGGCAAATTCGCGTTTGCATCCGGTTCTATTATTTCAGTTTAGGGAAAGCGAAATAAGCTTGCTGTGGGGATTCCCCCAAGGACATGCATTCACCACACTCATTGTATCCTCCTAACACAGTCCAAAAGCACCATGCAGATCTTGCCATAGTCTCTGCACAGTTCATATTCATCATGTTCATGGCCTTAAAATAGGCTTTGATTCCACAAAAGGAGCACATCAGGATCTGACAAGCCCACTACTGCAATGAGAGATATGGCGAGTACACAATCCATGGTTAATCCTGCCAAACAAAAGACAGTGAGATAACAGAGTGTCTATTCCCAACTACAGCTGGTGCACCAGTTGAAGCCTTTTCTGAACTTAGATGACTTGGCCACAGTTATCCATGCTCTGGTAACCTCCAGACTAGACTACTGTAATGTGTTCTACATGGGGCTGCCCTTGAAGACAGCTCGGAAGTTGCAGCTAGCACAGAATGGAGCTACTAGATTGCTGACTGGAAGAGCTGGTTGGATGCACATCACACCGATCTTAAAAGAGTTGCACTGGCTGCCAATTCACTACCAAGCCCAGTTCAAGGTGTTAACTTTAACTTATAAGGCCCTAAATGACTTGGGCCCCAAATATCGCCTTCTCCCATATCAACCTGCCCTTACCTTAAGATCTGGAGAAGAGGCCCTCCTGGTTGCCCCACCACACTCAGCAGCAAAAGGGGTGAACACCAGGGAGAAGGCCTTCTCAGTGATTGTGACAGTTTCAGGGTTCAGGCTGCAATGGGCAGTAATATTCCTTTGCTCCCTTGCAAGCCTCTTTGCAAACTGCATTTGCAAGCCCTGGCTATAAGCTGCAAATAGGCGGGAAACCTGGCCCGGGCCCTGTTGCATTGATTGGCTGCTGGCAATTTGGAGGGAAAAGCTGCCCAGGGACCTGGGGCTTGATTGACAAACAGGAGGAGTTTCCCTCGGTTGCCAGTGGTAACGGCCAATCGGGATGCTAGGGTTAGAAGGGTATAATAGGCAGAGAAAGCAGCAGACTGTGTCTTTTGGCTGGGCAATTTCTGAAGGAGACTGATAGCAGAGATCTGCCTCTGAGGGAGACTTTGGCAGCAACTGACCAAGGGTCTTTTCTCTGAAGCAGAATTGATCAGACTGGTTCTGTTCTTTGGGAAGGAGAGCTCAAGGAGGCAACTGTGTCTGGTTGTTGCTCTGAAGGAGCTCTGCAAAAGAACAGACCAGAGGCTGGAACCCACAGCCTAGCAAGGAAGGGCTAAGCCTTGCTGAAACCGGGACTGAGTTGCTAAGCTTTGGGGAGGCTTGGGTAAAGCTGAGCAAACCAAAGGGGAAGAGTGGATAGGCTTATCTGCTTAGAAGCAACTGGTGACTTGTAAGCTAAGAGAGCTGTGTATGCTTGAAGCTTGCTATATTAAGAGACTTTTGAATCTTTCTCTTGCTTTATCTGAACTTTCTATTTTCTCCCTTACCTTTCTAATTGTTATTCTTAATAAACTTGTTTTGGTTAGTATTACAATGCTTGCTACCAGTTTATTGCTTTAGACCTGTAGTACTCACTCGGCCTAATGCACACTTACAGCAACCTAAAGGTGCCCAGCTACTTTTCAGAGGGCAGGCACTGGACGGTCTGCTAGAAGTCATGACAGTGATGGCCTCTAGGCTATGAAATAGTCTCCCCCTTGAGATGCAGCTATCTCCTTCACTGTACACATTTAGGAAGGCAGTGAAGACACACCTCTTTGCCCTGGCCTTTGACTAAATGGGGATACACTTCCCCTTCCCACTTGCAGATGGTACTGTTTTAATACATAGTGTTGTTGTTTTAATAATGTTTGATTTTAGACGTTGTTATCTGCCCAGAGACCTTCAGGTATAGGGCAGGATAAAAATGTAAATAAATAAATACAGACCCCTAGTTTTGCAGAACAGATCTCCCCAATGCTGCAAAAACTGCATCAGTTCCAAGTGGAGAAAGCGAGTCTCGGCCAGGGCTTTATTTAAATTCTACATTCACACAAAAAAAATTATAATAATCTAGGAATCAACCTCAACCCTTCCAATATTATACATTAGTCATTCCTGAATTAAAAAGGGGACTGATCATCTTTGAATTGCTTTTCAATACTGTCTGAGCCAGGCAATGTATTGTTTCTCCCAGTGAAAAATAACTGAGCTAGGAATATACTAAAAGAATGCAATGAGGGTCAAGGGTGGTATTTCTGGAATGCATTCAGATCAGAACACAAATCATCTGAAGATATCTCTGGAGGCTCTGTGGTGCTCCTGGTGTGATTGCTGTCTGCCAGAGAGGGATAATCCCAGCTCTGCAATTTTGACTCTAGCGTGGCTTTTTTGCAGCTGAAACTAAGGAAATCCACAGCTTGCTTACTTCCTACAGAATCCCATATAACAAACAGCTTACAAGGAGAAGGAAAGTAACAGGGAAAGGAAATTGGAGGCCACCTTCTGAACTCAGAAACAAATCTGAAATTTTCAGTGCAATTACACAGATGTGTCTACAAAATCACCAGGAGGTGAGTTCAACTCAAGGGCAGGCTTTATCGTTACTTTTACTCAGCTTCATATTTCAGATTTTAAGCAAACCTCTATGCACACTGAAGAGTAAACTGTGGTATACAAGTATGAATAATGAATAATTAAAAATAATGAACATTATGATCTCAACCACATTCCAAGTTGACATCTGAAACTCTTCTTCATCTTGGCCTTTCTCCCATCACGTCTTCTTCCTCTTTGCTGTTCTTTCTTTTTCAATGTACCACTGAACCAGTGCTGCCTAGAACATTCCCCAGGTTCCATTTGGAGGAGTAATAGGGTTTTTCTCTATAAGATTTATGTGGGACCAACACACAGAGCGGGTGGGCTATACTGCTTCCTTTCCTTGCATTACAAAGGTTGCAGCCCCACTGGACAATTTAATCTGTGTTTAAATCAGAGTTTTTAAAATAAGCAGCGAAGTTGGATTTTTTGTGTTTCCATTGTTAACTTATAATGCGGACTTACTCTCCATTCTTCATTGTCCAGCACAGGAGAAACCCCTGGCAGCACTTGTCATTCCTGGTTTATTCCCACCCCCCTCTATCTTGCATATATTTTTCCCACTTCCCCCCCCCCCACTACCCACTACCAGCTGCCTCCTGCTAATCTCCAAGGGCGAATTCCCACAGCAAGCTTATTTCGCTTTCCCTAAACCGAAATAATAGAACCGGATGCAAACGCGAATTTGCCTGTTCCCATTACTTTTAACTTAATCGCGTTGGATCCGGATTCTGAGGATCATACGTGGGGTACGTGACTCAAGGTGGGACTCAAGTGACTACTTTTTAGAAGCCGCTTTTCAGGGCTGCCCTGCCCTCTTCCTCCTGGCATGGATGCGCCACCCATAAGGGACCCCTTCACCGAGCCTAACTGGGTGGCTGGGTGGCTGCCGCTTGCCTGGATGGAGGAAAAATGGCAGCGGGCAGCCAGCCAGCTATTCTTTCCCCTCCTCTCCCCATTGCTCAGGACACACAGCAGCAGCAGCAACTAAAGCCCCTTTGCTTTAAACATTCACATTCAGCTGCTTTCCTCTCTTCCTTTCCCTTTCTAAAGTCAGAACTTTTGGAATTGTGCAAAACTGCAACATTGTTATTAGGTTGAAGTGGTTCCATCGCTACAGTGTAGCACTGCTAAGGCTGGATTTTTAACACTGAAATCACTGTCTTTGGAAGCAAGCTATTGGGAGAGGGAAACCCTAAACATGGATTCTCATCCCTTAAAATGGTACTGTCCACACAGTAAAAAATGTAAAACGTTTCAAGCGCACGATCCGGAGTGAGACCTGTTGAAATCAGGATTGAGATTCACCATGCTTTGGAGTGGTTTAACACGGGAAAAGGATGTTAAGCCAAACTGCCATGTGGACTCCAAGGACTGAAAACGTTTTGAATCCGAGATAAGGTTGCCGTGAAGACACGGCCTAAGCCTTCTTCCATTATTTAAAGCAGAGTCTGCAATAATGCATATAAAAAGTATAACATGTTTTGCAACTAACCATGTCCCTCCCTTCACATCTGCAACCGGCCATTTTCACAGGATTGTGGGATTAAATGTTTCCCTGGCCTTTTTTTTCTTTTCTTTTTCTTTCTTTTTTTTTTATCTCCAACCAATAAGTTAATGGAATGAAACAGTTCAATTGGCAGGTTAGTCCATTTGTGACTCTGTTGGGGCTTTTGACAGTTCTTCACCAGATGATCCATTTTGAGCAAGCACAATTTGTGGGGTGGCTTCCCCCCACCCTTGGAATTCACACAGATATTTTTAAAAGCAAGCAGAAAGGATTATATGTCTAGGAGGATTCACTATCCTATCCTTGCAGGATGGCAATGCATTTAAAGTTCAGAGGCCTTCAGCTCAACACAGAGCGAGTAAGGAGTTGTGATAATGGACTTGCAAATGTGGATGAAACTCCTGTTGATTTATGGGTTAACTAGAAGAAAAGGAAGGGAAGGGAATGTTGGCAAGAGCCTCAGGAAATAAAAGTGCAAGATGTAAAACGGATGCAATCAGAGGCCCATTTTCCATTTTGTCTGCTTGCAGAATCTCTCCAAACGTGCTCAGTCACTCTGGGTTGTAAGGAATAATTAAAGTAGAAGTTTACCACATAGTGCTGCCACTTGATTTTTATCCAATTACCACAGTCTTCACCAGAATTGCTTCCACTCTCTTCTTGCTACACAAGGAAGCTATTTGATAGTGTCTGGAAACCTGAATTAAACACTATTACGCTTCAGTTGTTAAAAGGGCAATTCAAATCCCAGCGTTTTCCCATGATGACTACTAATGCTGTGAAAGACATCTGGCGTGAGGAATAGGGAACACCTCTCTCTATCCGCTTCAGCTCACTGGAGATTTGCAGGGACGGAGGACTTCTGCCTACGTGGATCCTACATCCACCAGCTCATATCATCGCTTCTTGCTGCTGCAAAACTGATCCTTTTTGGTTGAGGACAAGTGTTTTGTGTTCTTTTGCTTTCAAAGCAGTTTTGTTTCAAGTTTTATTTAACTTTGTTCAAAGAGCAAAAAGGAAAAAAATATCCATTTGGTTTGTTGCTGCAGCGAGAGAAAGAAAATGCTCCCTCAGCCAGATGGAAGGCTTAGGGCAAACTACATTTGTTCCAGGACAGCTCAGAGGGAAAAATCAGATTGCAGGCATCTCACCTTTGCTACAGTGAGGTTTTGGACTACAAGAGTCCATGTGCCCTGTTAGCTACCCTTCTTCCTCTGAAGATATTATAGTCTTCATTCTTAAGGAGCAGGGCTTTGGGGGGAAAAAGAGGCACGGATGAGTCCTGAATGTAAAATGTGGCTCCACGGTAGAAGATTACCAGGCAGAAAGTGAGTTACACTGCAAGAAAAAAAAAATTGTCGGTTACGCTTCGATGTACTCTGAGTTAAATGGAAACAAGTGAGAAAGATGAAATGTGCAAAAAGGGCTCTTCCAGAAGCACGGGTTCTAGAAAATGAACGTGGCGCTTGGGGCACTCCTGATTTGGCCAGAATATACTGGGCCAGCAAACGTATTAGGAGCCTCCCTTTGGCACACTGGTGGGGTCGAAGGGAGACCCCGCATTGGGGATAAGGGAGCAGGTGAAAGGAAGGCTCCTAGTAGCTTTGCTAGTCTGCTACGTGGGCCAAGACAGAGGCTGTTGGATTCATTCAGATCTACAGATCTGGATCCTGGGGCGGTGAGGACCAGATCTACTCCATCTGAACAGACAGTGCCAATCTGCATCTCACACACAGCGGCAAAGCTTGTGCAGTGAAGCACCGTGCAAGCTTTCCAGCCACCCCACCCCACCCCTAACAGCTAGGAATGAAGTTCCTAGCCTCAGGGCATGTGTCCGGGGGGTGGGGTAGTTTTCTGGGAAATCTGGATTAAGGCCCTCAGGTCAGATTGTGGACCTCATTGATGGGGTCTAAAAGTAGACCTAGGTCACATTCCCACTTGAGTTTTTAATCCCTGGTTGGGCTATTTTAGTCCCTGTTGGACTATTAAAGGGCCGAGTGCACATTCTGGGCTGTTCCTAAATATGTCTGATGATTAACCGGGCTGAATCCAAATATTGCTGTTCCCACTCATCACCCAAATCCCCAGTACAGAGAACAGGACCTTTTAATTCCCTCCCTCCCCCAGTGCAAACCCTGTAAGCCTGCCTTGGTCAAGCAGCTGAGTGAAAGAAGGCAATCACACTTTCCCTTTCACTCCCTCCCTTTCAGATCAAAGGTTCCTGGTAAGACAGCAAATGTGCGCTGAAGCAGGAGAGCGGAAGAACAGAGTGCAAGCAATTTCTGCTCACATGGAGGGTGGGAAAGAGAGGCTAGGCTAGAGGCTTGGCTTTTTTGCTGCTCTCCAACTTGATACAAATGTATCCCTTGTTAGTAGCTACTTAAATGTATCTCTCATAGGGGAAATCAAGCCTTTTGCCTTTCTTGATCAGGGCTCTAGCATTGCGGGCATAGCAAGGTGAGGTGGGAGAACTTCCCAGCTGTGAAATCCCACCCACATCTGGGGCATATTGACCAGAAAGAGATCTCTGCCCTAAATAGTCTGGGAGCATTCACATTTGGGGGGGTGGGAAGCAGACTCGGCTCCAAAAGAGGGGGAAAGTCCAATTTTTTCAGGACTTCTTTATCTGAATTTTTGTAAGATAATCCTCATAAAATCTGGAAATAAAAAATTGAATGGGGGTACTGGATACCAAATTCAGATTCAATTCAGATTTATAAAAAATTATATGGGAACTCTGGATACCAAACTCGGATTTGATTCGGATTTAAAGATGTATGGGAACTCACCTCTAGATTGAAGATCTTTTGATCCAGATCTAACTCCATCCCATGTGGACAGATCCAGATGAGAGGGAGATCTGTGATCCCCATCAACCTAAGAATGTGGAGGCCCAGATCCAAATCAGAGGCCCTCTGATACGGGTCTAAGGCCTTGTGCAAAAACAGCTAGAATCAGTCTTGGTTTTTAGAATTATATTCTACTTTCAAACAGCAAGTCTTGGCTTCACTGAGACTTTGGCCCTGATCACACTTTGCTGAAATAGTCCGTCCCATTAAGAAACTGAACTGAAGCCATCCTAATCCTGTTCACACCCAATTGCTGTTAATCAGTCTGCAGATCGTCCTCAGTCAGAGGCAAATTAGGCACAACATCTAAAGTGGAGGAAGGACAAAGTGCTTGAGGAAAACTATTCTCTATAGTGTGCTTTTAACCATATGCAAGTGCTTGTGCTTTCAAGCACACCAAGAGCTTTTTATCATTTTTGTCATCTGCTGCACAAAAGAAGAGCTGCATTGCCCTCTAATCCTTTAATGCCATCCAGTCTATATTGACCATGACAGAATTCATTAGGAGAAAGCGCTTATTTATATTGCTGATAATTTGAAATTTCTGTATTTCCATTTTGTATCTGTGCATCGTTTCTTTGCAGCAATCTTTGTGCAGCAAATTCTTAAACAGATCCAGCATGGAAAAGTATGGCACCTTGAGACCGAAACTGAGAGCCACACACCAAGGAGTTCACCTGAGTATTTTCTGATGCATCAGTGCCTGTTATCTATCTTTTCCTTCTCTCCAGGAGCAATTAAAAAATATCAGAGATTGCCAATGAATTTTGCAAAAATTAATTGCTTGGATTCTGGTAGCAGTAGAAAAAAACATATGGAAAGGTGCCCTGTTTGCCACTTCATGAGCAAAAAGTAGGATAGAAATCTAATTAATTTAATTTCTAAGGTCATGTCCCCATACACTATAAAATCTGAATTGAATCCAAATTCAGCAAGGAGTGTCCCCATGCAAAGCCCCCAGACTGGACTACATGCAGACCAAATCGCCCAAATCCGCACTAAATTTAGTCCTCTAGAAAACTGTTTTCACTGTGGTTTGAGAGTGAAGTCCGCATTATTTGGGGGGCTGAGTCTACACATGGGGATTCTCCTGGGCTATTTGGGGAGGGGATAGACTCTGGCATCATTAGGAGGTGGGGTTTCATGTCCTGTGTTCACTATTCCTGTTCTGTGCATTGTGGAATCGCAACTGCTGGCCATTTTTAACCAGTGATCAAACAGAAATGAGCCTCTTCTCTCTGTGATCTGATTGCTGGGCAAATGTAAAAGAACTGATCACCCCAGTTTGACAGGTAAAGATGCAACAATGAGGGGGATAATCTGGCCCCCATGAGCCTCTTCCCACAACCCTTATTCCACCCCTGCCCTCTGATCACTGGTAAGCAGCTTCTGAAGTTTGCCAGCTAAAAAACTAACCAAAGCTGCTACAATGTTTAGAAGCTGGAAAACTTCAGAAGCTGCTCGCCAGCTAAAAAGTTAACCAAAGCCGCTACAATCTTTAAATGCGGTTTAGCAGAGAAGCGCTTCTATGCTAAACTTGCCAGCAATTGAAGAGTGGGGGTGCAGGAAGAGCTTTGTGGAACAGCAAGGGCCAGATGACCCCTCTCATTGCTGCATCTTTACCTGTAAAACAGGGGCGATCAGTTCTTTTATATTTGCCTGGTTGTTTAAAACTGACCAGGAGTTGTGATTGGGAAAGGGACATTGGGTGGCATTTCCCTGCCCTCGCTACAGCGGGTGGCATAGTGGTTGGTGATGTCAACCCAGCTCCTATCAGAAGAAAGGGGGCAGAGAGAAAATGATGCAGTTTACCTGAGCGGGGTTTTAGCATGGTTTGCATGGGGACAGGCACATTCGACTTGAGCCTGCACCTTTGTCAGTCGCATGGGGATGGGTCAATTCGGTCTCAGCGCCATATTTAGACTAAATTTTATCCAATTCAGACTAAACGGAGTGCATGGGGATGCAGCCTAAGTGGCCTTCATCGATCCATCTGGTTATGTATTCAACTCAGATGCTCTTCAGAATGTCATGCAAAGTGGCAAGACATTGAGCTATGAACCAGGAACTTCTTAATCCAAGGCCCCAACTCCATGGGGGTGAATTGCAGCCTACTTAAAGGGCAACTCATATAAAGGACACACAGGTAGCCATAGCAATAAAAGGCACAGAGAAACACAGTAAACACACGCACCATGTGCCCTGGCCTCCACTTTTGCTCCTTGAACTTACTCCTTCCTTCCCTTCTTTCATTCTGCAGCTGCAAGGTTTCAAGGGAGGCGGTTCTCCTAATCACCACATCGCCCCATTTTCCCTTGTAAACAAGCACTGATTCTTGCCTGCCTGCTCTGGGGGTGACAATTTCTTTAAAGGTGCAATTATTTTATGGACTGGGAATGAAACAGCATAGAGAGGACTGAGTTTGTCCTCTATTTATCCAACCAGTTCACAGAGAACGCCTTTGTTCACACACCATTTAGATCAGCTTTGTGGAGCTTCAGAACAACTCCCCTCCATTTCTGGGACTGACCTGCCTGCAAAGCCCCCTTGCTTCTTTGTGGAAAATTTCACCAAGCCAAGAATTAGAGTATTTAACCCCGCCCCCTTGTGTGGCGGCCTGTGGGATCATGTTCTACACATGATTGCTGCAGGTATCCAATGAAAGGAGAGTGTCTAAATAGCAGTTAAATTCCTCTAAGAGCTATGGGGATGAAACCAAATCTTCTACCCACAGCACTGCCTGCTTTCTTAGCAAGTGCCTGGAATGTTCTGCCTCTCTCTACTGGTGCCTAAAAATCTTGGTCTATGAATGCTCCATCCCCTTGAGCTTCCTGGCAGGGAGATAATAGATTTGCTATTATGTCATGTTGAGTTAATGAGAAGCTTCCCAAAACACTTCTTCCCATGTAAGTTTATAACCCCACTCAGAGTTCACCTCCACCAGAAAGGAATGATGTCACTCTTAAATAGTTCAAATGCTATCTGAGAAAAAAAAAAAAACACACCAGAAGCAAAGGAAAAATTCTACATACATGCAAACAGGAATAGCAGTCCCATTTGGTTTAGCGATCATTAAAGCTGTCCAAAAGAAAAACTGCCAAAGTAGAACCACTTTCAACACAATTGCACCTGAAGGGAAACTAATTCAGTGATCACCAAATTGTTTTACACTGCGCAAGACTTTTGGGTCATGGAAGAAAGAGGTTCTTCCTTGCTGATTTACACTCTTTGCCTCCAATTAATCTTACGCTCTCGTGGTGCAAACATTACAAACGTCAAATATTTAAAAACCTGCCACTCTGTAGACATTACTGATCAATCTTCCAAAATGAAACTTAGCTAAAAATCTAGCTTCACTTGTTTTAACCAACCTTCAATTAACCTCCAGAGCAAGGAAAACATATTGGCAAAGTGACGAGCCATTTTCCTTCCTCGTTATCTAACCCAAAGGTGGATTTTCTGAAAAGTGAATAAAATCATGTCAGGAAAGAAGGGGAAAGGATTGCTTGAGGTAAACCAGAGTGGCTACGAATGGGCTGGGCATTGGTATTGGAGGAATTGCTTCTTTGCAGGACTAGACCTATTTTGTCAGCTGTTCTGGACTCCACCTTGGCTCAGCCACACTCGAGGCCATAAAGAAGGGCTACTTATGGACTCACCTGCTGGAAACTCTACCCCAGGAAAAGGAGAACAAACCATTTTCTTGGCTCAAAGCACGTCAGGAATATTATGTGCAGTTGGGTTCTATTTACAGTTATTTATTGTTTAGATTCATACCCTGCCCCTTACATCTCTTTTGTTCATCACATGTCCAGGTTTATCTCTTAAGTGGTATACAAATAAACAAATAAATATTAAATTTGTAGCATCATCCAGACAGCACTTGCTTAACCTGCATTATTTGGATAATCTGGGCTCCTGAACCTGAGCTCCAATTCTTAGTGAAGGAGTGTGAGGATCTGAAGGAAATAGTGGCGACAAGTGAAGCTGTAGTAGGCCTTATTGACAAACTGACCATAAACAAATCACTATGCCCTGATCATATTCAATCAAGAGTTATTAAAGGGCTTAACGCTGAGTCTGTGGACCAGCTAAGAAAAATAAGCAACCTGTCAGTATGTTTGGCTCCTTTTGGTCATGGTCACGCCTTCACTGTAAGTCATCTTCAGGCCATCCTCTTGTCATTCAGCTCACACCTTTTCTTCCTTATCTGATTTACAAGTGGACTTTCCTTCCTCTGTTTGTTCTTTCTGGAGTCCACTTTTTCACAGGACTGAGTCCCTTTAGCATGACAAACCAGACTAAAAGGGTCTGAACTGCAGCATGATGGATGGAACCTTCTTCCCTTCCACCCAATGCTTGTACTGATAAAGCAATAGATCATATTTTGTTATTTGCTCTCTAGCGGTTTGTGAAAAAGCTGGAATGATTTTTTTTTTAAATGGCCAGAAAAGCACTGCTGGAAGGGGGAGCAAGGGGAAGAGTGGAGCAAGAGTATAAAGGATATTATTCTAAGGACAACGAGTCTTCCATTTTCCTTTAACAATATGCAAGGAAAACAATGTTTCATTCCAGTAAAAGGGGCACTTTTACTGAAAAGCAAAACCACAAACAGAAGATTACAGCCTCTAAATTTTCTTCAGGAATGGCTGGGGGGTGGTGGGGGTGCAAGCTTGTGGGGGTTGCCATGGCTGCGTCTATTGGGGGCATAGTCCCCTTACCCCAACAGCATCCTGTGTTACTATCAAGTTTGCCATCAGCCCCACACAACTCCAAACACACCTCATTGCCACTGTTGATTGACAGAACATTATCCTATCAGAATGTAGGTGGTGTTGATGCAATCAAGAGGGGTGGAGAACTAAAGAGTTGGGTAAAGGAGACTTAGGGCAATCGTTGATGACATAAAAGGCATGGCAACCCAAACTGAGGACAGATTATCAGGAATTTGGTGTTAGCAGAATTAGGATGTCTTCAGTTCCGATTCTTAAAAGAACAACCTATTTCAGGAAGGTTGAGGACTGTAAGGCTGCCACCGTAACCCCAGCTCAAGGGGAGAGCCTGAAAACTGTAGACCTCTTTAGTTTAACATCCCTTCTCGGAAAGACAGTGGAAATCATTATTAAAGAATGCAAATTATTTATTTGGCTACACTGCAATTTCTTTTTCTCTTCTTAGCACACTTTTGTCCAAGGAACTAACAGCTTCCCTACCTAGCTTCCTGCTTCTAAGGTATTTAAATAATAACCTATTGTGAGTTTTAGCAAAATGCTCGTTTTCTTTTTGTCTCTCTCACTGCCTCCTTCCATTCCTTTTGCCAAAGTTTGTTCCTTATTTTCTCCATTAGAAGAAGCCTTCCACTTCTGAAAATATGCTTTCTTGCCTCTAATAGGCCATTTCTGCCTATATCCTTACCTCTTATATCGTTCATATATATCAGAATCGTTACCCTGCAGGAAATGTTCTTTGGCATCAAGATAGTCAGTGACTGAGCTGGTAGCAGATTCCCCTTTTCTCAGTTTAGCTCCTGAGATTCTGGCCTAAGTATATTGGCAGCTCTACTCTTGTGTGAGTAGCTGGAAATGAGTCCCCCACCCAGTCTTGCCTTTCAAGGGAGGCAGCCTGTTTTAACTGGGCTGCATATCAAAATAAAGCAGCAACCAAAAAACGAAACAGAATTAATTGAATTAGTGATTTCATTTATTATTAAACCATGGCAATCAAACTTACTTGGAAATGTTTATTTAAATTAAGTGTCAAAATGCCAAGTATATGCAAGTCATCCTAAGATCATGACAGGCATTTGCTGGAACAGTGAAAAGTGAGAAAGTCATTCTTTTGCATGAAAGGATGCTGCCTGCATTTTTTCCTTAGAAAGAACAGAGTAGTAATAGAGCTGCCTTTCTAGATATTGCCGGCTTCTGCACTTGTGGGGGATGGAGTGTCATGCCCCCTGTCATTAGCACTCCTTCCTCTGAGGATGAAGGGGCAGTCATGATGTCCAGGCAAGCTCAGGCAGGCTACCCGGCCAGGTAAGATGAGGAATGCTTGACACAAGCAGCTATGCTGAGCTTATACTTCCAAGTGACAGCAGCTCAGGCTTGGAGCACGCCAGGCTACGCCCTTCACCAACCAGTCTGAGACGTGAGCATGAGCAACTGTGCAAATCAGCTAGACTCTGCACCTGTCACCTGTGGCAAAGGAGGCATGACTCTGACCTGCCTATTTAAGGCAGAACATTCTGATAAGCTCTGTTGCAGACAAACGCTCATAAAGCTGTAACTCCGGCATTCCGTGATGTTGCTTTTTGATTTACTGCTGAACACTCTGATCTTTGACCCTTGACTACGCATTTTACCCTAAAGCCCCCAAGGTATTTTGATTTGGACTTTTGCTGTTACTGGCTACTGTGACTGTGGCTACTACTCTTCTGTGCGAGCACGTGGGTTTACTCTCCACACCTCATCGGCTGGAGACACGACATGGAACGCTCCAGCTGAAATCACTCCAACTGGAGCAGTTCCCTGCTGGAGTGTTCTAGCTATGTCAGAACAAGATTGTCTGTTCTTGGGGACAGGGCTCATATCATCTTGTGCTGCTCCAAAGCTTGCATATACTTCAGGGGTTGCTGTGAGGGCCCTTGATGAGAATGAAAGTTCTACAGCCCTAAGGGGACCCATTTTAGTGGCACTATTTGGTGTGCCACCAAAATGGATCTTACTGCATGCCTTCCTGTTCCATTCCAGAGACCTCTGGACCATAAGCAAACCTGTTAAAACAGGTGTGCCTGTACCAGTATCCTGCTCTGGACGGCCATTTTGGTCAACTGGATCAGGCTGTCCTGTGCCCAGTGCAAATGCAGCATGCTAACACCAGGGCCTCTCTATCCTATAGAGGATAGAGGTCCAGAAATGGGCTAGGCCTCACACCATCCCATTCTACAGGTCACTGTGGAAAAGGCCTTATCTCTCTTATATGGGGAGCTAATCAAGGGGCCTATTCGCACTTGGCTTTATTCTGGAATATATCCTGGAATAGGGACTTGCTATCCATATGCTAGTGCAGGCTTCAGCAGGCCCAAAATGAGGTCTGCTAGAGTCTGCATTAGCATGTGGGTCACAGACCCCAATCCTGAGATATACTCCAGAATAAGGCCAAGTGCGAATAGGCCTAAGGTTTAGGCCAAAAGGCCCCATCTAGCCAGAGAATGCATTGGCTTGCTTAGTTCTGGTCTTCAACAGCAACCTCCTGGCTATGCCTACCAGGCAACAAGGGCAGGGTCTCTCTTTGATCTCACCAAACTTTTTTTGGTCTACAACAAACCACATTATGTGAGATCAAAGAGTGACTTCCAACCAGAACTTTACCCTATTGTCCTCCTGGAGGCAGTCTACAAGTGACCACTGCAGACCTGGCTAAATTATTAAAACAAGACTTCCAAAGTTTGGAAATTTCCTCTTTTTTAAAAAAATAGTGCATCTCTCCTGTGCAACTGTAATTAAGGATCATGGGACCTACAGTAAAAAAACAAAATAACTTTTCCAAAGTGAATTTTGCCTGAAATGAAATTATCCTTGACTGTGGTTGTGCTCTGATGCAGTGAAAAAATGGCAAGCATCCACTACTGCAATTCCATGGTCAAATCCTGATGGACATCTACCATCTACATTGTGTCTCAGGAACATGGAAAGACTAGGAGATGGAAATGCAGGGCATTGGGGGGATCCACCAAGTGCTTCATTGGCCTTTTCTCCTTCTCTGCCAATTCAGACTATCTGTGGAACAGCCTATACCAACACAGCAACAGCTCGGTGGTAAAGCATGAAAAAAAAAGTCACAAAATGCCTCATGGCATCACTCCAGCTATGGGCTGATGTGACAAGCACCAAGGGAGCTGTTGCTTCAATCTCAGTTAACCAGCGCTTCCAACAGCTTGTCAGAACACAGCCACAGCCTAACTACATAGGTTTACCTGAGGCTATATACAAGGGCTACCTGTGGCCAAGCTGTTAGAAGCCTTTCTAGTGGGAATGCAAGCTGAGGAAGTATGGTACTGCTTGGCAGGAGTGGATCCTTCAATGTAGCTCTTGAAGCTGATACCTGGCCCAGCTAATTCCAGTTGCTGTGGCAGCCATCAGTGGGGAAATTAGGACAAGAGCCACTTCCTCAGGTCCAGGTCCTTTGGTTTCCATTTTTTGCTTTTTTTTTTTTTTTTTGTACTACTCACTACCTTCAGTAGATAAAGAGGTAAACGTATGGGATAGGGCCTTCTCAGTGGTAGGTTCCAGACTATGGGACAGTCTTCCCTCTTAGGTGCACCAAACATTTTCACTATATATGTTCAGGAGATTAATGAAGAGGTACCTATTCACCTTGGCCTTTAGCTATGATAACAGCTTCCGCTCTCCACTTTCAGACACTGTTATTGTCTTTTGTGTGTTCATTTTATATTTTTTATGGTTGTAACCTGTCCTGAGACCTTCAGGTATAGGGCAGGATAAAAATGCAAATAAATGTAATGGACTAGCTATCACAATTTTGTTATTTTTAGTACAATATGCTAGTCATTTTGGTGATAAAAGTTTGAGGTTGTCATCTGTCTACAAAGGCTGCAAGACTGAAATTAAGGGCCCATTCATACTTTCTTACTTTTACAGATGCTTCCTGCAAAGTACTCTTGCACATTAGGGAAATATCACTGAACCACCACAAATTCAAATAGATTGTGCAGCAAACGAAATAGTGATATTCCACACAATCTGTGAGTAAAACATTGAGGACCTCACACACAACTGGGATGCCAAGAGCAATATATACAAATAGCCCCAGAGACATGAACAAAACTGAGTAAACCATATATGCTTAAGCCTGTTTATTACCCACAGGCACATCTGTTCATGGCATTTGAGGGAGGGGGGGAACAGTTTTCAACTACGTTGGCAAATCGTTTAAGGCATAATGACGTTAAACTCTGAATAAAACCTGCCCGTTGGTTTTAGAAGTTGTGTTGCCTGTGATACTCTACTGCTCTTTCCCTATCAAAGTTTTAGTGGGCCTCCCATTTTTATTTAATGTAAGATTTCAGGATGAAAAGACAGGGGAAAGTATGATATATGAGATAGGCCAACCCCAGTGACTAAATTATAAAAGCAGAGGCACTTGTTTGGCTAAGTTCTGTCAGTACCAGCAATTCCTAAAGATGCAGAATATACATCTAGTTTTCAAGGTCACAGGTACCTGCAAAGCGCTACTGTGGGAATTAAGAGACTGAGAAAAATTGTTCCAAGTGGAGCAAATTGCAAGGCACTGTAACCCACTGGCAGGCAGCTTGCAAATCACTTCTGCAAGTGTAGTACATTGGAAGTTCAATCTGAAGTCTCTCCTCAGTCACCTCAATAACCAGGCCACCCTCCCAGCAGCCTGAAGCAAAGGCCTGGTCAAGGTGTCTTAAACACCTTTGAAATATGCAGAAGCCACTATTGTAAGGTGACCAACTCTCCTCTTTTAGAGATGACAGTCCTTCTTTTGTAAGTTCCGTCCTACCTCAAAAAGTGTCCTTCTACATGTCTTCCTTTTTGATATTGGAAGCAAGGGTGGCCACTTTAAAGATCGCAAGAGCGCACACCCACCCTAAATCCACAAGGGGAGAAGAAAATCCCATTGAGAAAGTGAAGATTGTTTCGCCAATCAGGGCTTGGTAATTTATAGCAGTCACTGTGTTTAAGCCATTTTTTTTCTTGCCAGTTGGGCACTAAGATGATAGCATCACTCCAAGCCAACTGGTTGGTGGAACCAAGAGCTCCACCACCTCCCTCCTTTTCTCCCTTGCCCTGTGCTGCCACTATTTTCTGGTGAGACTGGAGGAGCAACTGAAGTAAGTTTCCTAACTTCCCTTGATGGCAGCGGCAATAGATGCAGCAAAGCCTCATTGAGAGTGTTGCAAGCATGTCTGGCGGCGTGGTTTCCAAGGCCTGAATCTCCTTCAATTTCTTCAATTTATTTTTGCCCTCCTTTTCATTGTAAAAATGTTGGTTACCCTAACTATTGGCAACTACAAAAGTCACCAAACAATGAGTCATATTCCCACTTTATTTACTTATTTTTAGGCTGCGTTCCCAAGCAACTTATTTGCCTCTCTATTGTCTGTCTATTGTCCCTCTATTCCAACAGACTTTAAAAGTGCCGTTCAATTCCGGAATAAGCGTCCCCATGAGGTTTGGTAAAACACACATTTTAAATTGCACCTACCATCCCCCCAAAAGTGTGTTTTGTTTGCCCACATGTTTTTCTCCCCACCCCCTCTCTGCTTGATAGGGTGCCAGTGGGAATGGGGAGGGACTGTGATCTGCGTGACCACAACCAGGGAGATACCCCCCGACAAGTCCAAAAGAAAAATAGCCATATTTACAAGTTCTCTGTCTCCCCTGCCTGCAAAACCCACCAGAAACATTTATCACTTTGGGATCTAGAGCTTGCTTCCAAAGATAGTGATTTCACTGTAAAAATCCACCCTGTACAGCAGCAGTTAGACTGTAGCAATCCACTCACTTCACACCTGATAACAATGTTGCAGTTCTGCACAATTCTGGCTCTTTAAATGTTCTGACCTTTAGAAAGGGAAAGTGCTTCAGTTCTGGGAGATGTGTGAATGTTTAAGGCTGTGTGTGCAGGCAGCAGAGGCAGCGAGCCAAGGTGCTATTTTTGGAGATCTTGGCCACCAATCCCGGCCCCTTTTGCCACGGAGCATCTCCATGCACAGTGTTGCTAGGAATACCCGTGGCTTACAAAAAGTGCGCTGGTAGTCTTGTTTAAAGGACACTTTTTCCCATGCATTTTCCTCCTTTTGTGCCACTGGAAGCTTGGAGAAAAGCCGTGCAGGGGGACACTCCATGGCAAAAGAAGCTTTTTAATAGACTTTTTATTGCTTGGGGACGCAGCCATAGTTTCCATCTCACAATGAAATGACTATAAATATAGATGAAAAGGATTGGCAACTAGAATGGATGCCTAGGTATGACCTGCAGGTTGAAGAGACAAGCAGGATGGCTCCAGAGGCCACTTGCAGGGATTTGAGAGCAGGTGAAGGTTTTGCCTTTGTCTTCTGCTTGAGGATGCCCAGAAGCAATTGGTGGACCACTGTGTTAGGCAGGTTGCTGGACAAGATGGGCTGTGGCCTGATCCAACAGGGCTCTTCTTATGTTCTTGCATTTTCTTATGACTCTTTGGCCAAAAGTAACGAGATGCATCTTCACCAGACATCTAAATACATACAATTAATTTGCCTGAGAGAAGAGAGGTTATTCCATAGTCTAGAGACTATCACTAAAAAAGCCCTTCCAAGGGTCCCCATACCCTTAACACTGAAGGAGACAGCACAGCCAAGAGGGCCTCAGTGACAGATCTTAGGGCTTGTGCAGGCTTTGTTTGGCACCTGTTCTTTTAGGACTGGAATGATGTGGGTCCAACCAACCATGCCAATTAGCAGTCTCATTCTTGCATTCTAAACCAGCTGCAATTACTAAATTGTCTTCAAGGGCAGCTCCAGGTAAAGTGCATTAACTGGAAATTTTTATCACAGCATGCATTACTTGGGTGAAAAGGCTGGGCCAGGGATGCTTTTACGCAGAGCATATGCACTGCAGGAAGCCGCTTCCATTCTGAAAGTGGTTCCACACACACCAGATTGTCCCCCAGGCAGATAGCTGTGGAGCACTCAAAGGTGTTTCACAGCTATGCAAGCCACATCTGGGATACAGCTACTCTAACCCAGCACAGACCATTCACACTGCTTCTGGGTGAATGGTGCATGGCAGCACAGTGCGGCTCCATTGCCCAGTCACCATGGCAATGGCTGGCACACATTGTGAGGTGAATGATGCTAGTATACCAGAATTTGCACTTAGTGAAGTGCTGTGTAAGTTTCAAATGGATCAGGCATTCAAAATGCGAGCGCCCAATCCATTCCAGATCTTCACTGCCCTGAGCCAACTTCCCAGAGAATTGAAGATGCAAACTTGCTCTCTGACTCTGCCGAGAAAGGCTCATAGCTGGTCATAGCTGATGAAACAGTAACAGTTGGAAGCAGGAAGTCCTGGCCATCAAGCGTCAAGTGTCAGCATAGAGTCAAAGATCGCTGTCAAATTTACACCTGTTCCTTCCATGGCAAAACAACCCCATGAAGAACAGAACAAGCAGTGGGTCACTCCCATCCTGGAGTGTCATGCTGCTTACCTTCATGAAAAACACAAAGTTAACAACAGTTGGAATATGTTCCTGATTTGATGTCCTGAAAAGATGTAGTCTACTACAGTGTTTTTTTTCCTCTGTGTGTGTTCCAATTATAGTCAGTAGATTTTATCTGAGACAGCAGAATTCCCACAGCTGAGGACCAGCTTCATTTTCTCTGTTCAGAAAAGTCTCACATTCACCATGACATCCTTCTATCTTAGGCTGTAACAAAAACACAGCCAAAAAAAGGGGGGGCATCTCTTAGGCACCTCTGAGGCAGAGAGGGATTCAAGGTAGGATTGTTCACTCACCAGTCCACCCCTCCCACTCTCCTGAATATTCTGTGCTAGAAAAGGTGGATTAGAGAAGAGTTGGGAACATGAGCACCACTCACTGCCTCTCCAAGCTCCCTCTGAGGCACCCCTTTTGTTATATAGGAACACAGCCTTACTCAAACCCTGAAAAAAAAAGAGGGTCATTGGTCTATAGAATTTGCTGCCAGAAGAGGTGGTAACAGCAACCTAGATGGCTTTAACGAAGGGATTTATGGATGATTGATGTATCAATAGCTACCAGAATGGATGCCTAATTACACCTTTCAGGCTGGGGAGATGGGCTTGATGCCTCTAGGGCCACTTGCTGGGATTCGAGAGCAAGAGAACTTATGCCCTTGTCTCTGCTTGAGATGCCCATAAGCGATTGGTGGGCCACTGTGTTAGACAGTATGGACTAGATGGGCTGTGGCCTCATCTAGAAGGGCTCCTCTTATGTTCTCTTATGAAACGTTAGAGTGTCTTCAGTGCTGGCAGACATATTTAACCATTAAAGTTACTTTTAGTCTACCTTTAACTTTTAGCTGGGAAGGAACAACCCTTTCTAACAGGCCTAGTATGTAGGTGATACACTGGAAATATGGAAGAAAGAGTTCAAACTGGTAAGCAAAGATCAGGACTAAGAGCCAGGCAAGGCAAGATGGGCTGAATTCAGGAAGAACAGAAAAAGCAGTCAAGGAAACACGCCAAGGGTCTAAACCAGTTAGATAGGGAATATAGAAACAAGAGGGAAACTATAATCCAGAAGCAGCTTTCAGGGAAAGGGCCAAAGTCAAGCCAGAAAGTTCATCCACAATATTAGCACTGAGTGAAAAGGGCCGAATCCCCATTACAAGCTTATTTCACTTTCCCTAAACCGAAATAATAGAACCGGATGCAAACGCGAATTTGCCTGTTCCCATTACTTTTAACTTAATCGCATTCGATCCGGATTCTGAGGATCGTACGTGGCGTACGTGACTCAAGGGGGGACTCAAGTGGATACTTTTTAAAAGCCGCTTTTCAGGGCTGCCCTGCCCTCTTCCTCCTGGCACGGACACGCCACCCATAAGGGACCCCTTCATGGAGCCTAGCTGGGTGGCTGCCGCTTCCATGGATGGAGGAAAAATGGCAGTGGGCAGCCAGCCAGCGATTCTTTCCCCTCCTCTCCCCATTGCTCAGGGCACACAGCAGCAGCGGCAACTAAAGCCCCTTTGCTTTAAACATTCACACAGAACTTCAGCTGCTTCCCTCCCTTCCTTTCCCTTTCTAAAGGTCAGTACTTTTAGAATTGCACAAAATTGCAACATTGTTAATCAGGTGTGAAGTGGTTCCATCGCCACAGTGTAGCGCTGCTGCTAAGGGTGGATTTTTACACTGAAATAAATATCTTTGGAAGCAAGCTATTGGGAGAGGGAAACCCTAAACATGGATTATCATCCCTTAAAACGGTAGGGTCCCCACAGTAAAAAATGTAACACGTATCAAGCGCAGGATCCGGAAGGAGACCTGTTGAAATGAGAATTAACATTTA
Organism: Aspidoscelis tigris stejnegeri; assembly: GCA_023333525.1. Classification (NCBI taxonomy): domain Eukaryota; kingdom Metazoa; phylum Chordata; class Lepidosauria; order Squamata; family Teiidae; genus Aspidoscelis; species Aspidoscelis tigris. The sequence continues at coordinate 50,879,449 of JALMGA010000002.1, read as the reverse complement.
CAACACTTTGGGGCAATTTAACACGCCGAAAGCATGTTAAGCCAAACTGACGTGGGGTCTGCCAGGATTGAAAACATTTTGAGTTCAAAATAAGCTTGCTGTGGGGATTCGCCCAAGGAATATCATTCACCCAGGATGATCCGGGTACTGGTGCCATTTGACTGAAAACTCTGACTTACCTCAGCATAGAGTACAAATTTTCCTGAGTGTTTCCATGAAATCTCATGAGATCTCACCCTCACCAGAAATAGCAGGCCTCTCAGAGAAGCTGCAATGATTCTTGATAATCCACTTCCTCAAAGCATACCTGGAGTTGTGTATGCCCCATTTTCTCCAGAACTTTGCCCCAAAATTTCCCTTAATCATTAAAAAACAGTGAACCAAAACGAAAGGGAAGAAAAAATAAATGGGCAATGTGAACATAAAAACTAGGCATAAAAACCAGAGTATTCCTGAACATTAAGGACAGAGAGTGGCACTAAATCAGTGGTTCTCAACCTGGGGGTCGGGACCCCTTTGGGGGTCGAATTACCACTTCAGAGGGGTCGTGACAAGTCTCCCGCTGCTCTTCCCTCCCACCTCCCAGCTGCTCCGCCCGTGTGGTTGGGGGTCTCCCCAACATGAGGAACTCCATTAAGGGGTCACGGCATTAGGAAGGTTGAGAACCACTGCTCTAAATTGTCAAAGGTGACAGAAAAACCATTTCGACAAGAATGTGTGCTGAAAGGGTTATTCAGTTCAGGCAGGTTGCCACACAGTTCTAGCTAAAGCAGGAAAATTAACCTCCCTCCCATGTAACCCTATGAAGCTGTTAGTGTTGCTATTTGCACTCAGTGCGAATAACAGAAAGCCCTTCTCAGAAAGGCACACTCAATATGAGTGGAACTATACATAGCTCTAATAAGGTGTCTCTTTGGAATAATCTGCTGTTTTCTGAAGGCACTCTCAAAATCTTGTTCACAAAGACAGCAAACACAGTCAGCACAACAGATACCTGAGGGAAGCATTTTTGTAAGCAGAACCAGTTAACCATACCATGTTGAGGGAGTTGCAGAACCAAATACTTTGCTTCCAGTGTTTTTTCTTTATTCTGGCCCTATTCCCTCCTCCCCTTTTTGTACCTTTTTCTTTAGTTTTGACCCTTTCCACAATCACCTTTCTTGGAGCTGTCTAACTATCCCAGATCACTGTGGTCCAAAATAAAAGGTGAGGTGCTGTGTACATAGCGAGGGTAAGGACACCATCTGTCATGGGCTACATTCACCAATGCAAACATACCATACCCCCTTTTTCTATGCACAGTCAATGATCCACATCTTCATGATCCATATCTTTGAGATGGGGTCCTCCTAAAGATCTGGATCTTGAAGACGTCTGAAGACCCCATTGTGGACACCTTTAATCAGGTCCACACGAATCCAGATTTACGGGCCTGAAGGACCCATTAAATCTGGATTTCCCCTGCCCTCATGGGTACAGGGCCTTGCAGATAGGGCCTTCAATGGGGTCCAGGTGAGGATAGGGCCTCCCCGATTGGTACCAATGATGTCCTAATAGGGTTCCTAATGGGGTCTTAGAAGGGTTCTAAGCCCTAGTGGAAAAAGACCCATAGCATTTCTAACACAATTTTTCTGCCCCCACAGTATCCTACATGAATCACTACCTACAGCATTCTCTGCCTCAGGTGATTATGGTATGGAATGCACAGGTACTCAAGCTCAATGTGGACCCACCTCAGTTACTTGCTCCTTTGAAGCATCTCATCCAGACAGCACTTCATTAATCCACATTATTTGAATAATCAGGAATAAAGCATGGATAATCCAGAATACAATGTGTCTGGATGCGCTTTACTCCACATTATCCAAATAATGTGGATTAAGCAAATGCTGTCTGGATGAAGCTTGTTGTAACAATGAAAAAAATGAAAATATAGGATTGGGGAGATGGTTAAGAGAGGTGGGTGTACCCTACCTATGCTGAAAAGCCAAATTCTTCCAGTTTGCTTATTAAATTATTAATCCCTATAGGTGGATTTGGTATGAAAATCACCAGATCATCTGCCAACTCTTTTTTTTTTACTTTTATTCCCAATTATCTACTTATTTCATCTAATATCTCTCAGCAGCACCTCTAAAACCAATATAAACAATAATTGTGACAGCCTTTTCCTGTGAGTTGATATAGCCTACATCTCTCCAAAGAGAAAAAGATCAACAAACTGCTCTTCCAAAAATAAGATTTAGATAAATAGAAACATCGTGGGCTCCCAGTTTACAGAGGTTTCAAGCTCAAACTTCTGCCTAAAATGTCAGTTGCTGTAATCACCTCTTTCTCATCTTTTATAATTTAGATTCCTTGTTCAGATAGTATCGCCACCTAATCCTAAATACCACTGTGTTTCACCATATAAAGATGAGTCATCTCTCCATCTTTACACTTGCTTCTGATTCTGGCCAGCCATTTTGTTGCATCGAGCAGAAAATCTCACAACCATTTCTCCCCTATCCCTGGTAGTATCATATTGTTTACAGCCCTTTCCTGACACCCAAATTCACAGGCCTGCATTGTCTGTCTTAATCCACTATATTGGAAAATCACCCCAGTGTCATAATAAAGCATAAAACAGTATGTGAACAAAAACAGGATAGAGGAAACAAAACAAGGCAAAAACAAATAGCAGGTGGTGGCTATATGGAGAGTGAATTCTTTCCTGACTCTCATTAGGATTTATGTGAATTTAATAATAGCTTCTTCATAGATTGGAAATATTTCCTGTTTCTACTGTCCCACTTCGAAAAACATGAAATGGCTTTTTGCCCTTGCCCTTTATATTTCATTTCCATTTCTTGACAGGCTTGTTTCTCCTAGAAGAAGTATACCAAGGGCAACATATATGCTTTCAATCTGGATTGCTTTCGCTCTCTACAACGGGAAGAAGCCCAAGTGAATGCAGCATTTAGAAGCATGCTGTGCATCTCATCAGCAGAATGGAGACTTGTAATTCTCTTACATGCCAGCCTTGCACTGCTGCAGAATTAGAAGCGAATGTTTGGCAGGTGGTGCTCAGCTCCTCTCATCTTTCTGAGCTAAAAAGTTGATATAAGGCTTGCTCATACTTACTTGGAAAGAGCAAGAAAAATACCTGAAGACAAACCTTATCACTTAGGTCATGTTCAGTCATGTACTACTACACATCGTAGTAGATATTTAGCCATGTGTTTCCCAGAATCCCCCACTCTTAGTGGTGTGCCAGGCAGGGCTCTGCCAAGGTATAGACATCTGTGGACTGGATATGAAGTTATGATTGGCATACTGTTATTGGCATTTAGGCTGGAAGGACAGAATTAAATAAGTGATTCTGTATTGGGCCATATTAAAAGATATAGAAATATACTTTTTAAAGATAAGTCTCTGTTTTGGCTGAAGGAGGCAAAGCTTGTAAAATACATTTGTAGGCCCCCATTCACCCACAAACTAATAGATTCAGCCTTCGCCAAAACTTCATAGAAGCTTCGATGGAAGCCAGATCTGCCTACCCTGGCCTCCCGTGCCCTCTGGGTGGGTCTCCCCTTACCTTCAATGTGGCTCTGGCTGCACCCTCCACAGTCTCTGCTGCCACTCCCATGCTCCTCTGAGGTGCAAGAAGCATTTCTGGAGATGTTCATGCACCTCCCTCATTTGGGAATAGCAGGAAATTTCATTTGCCATAATTCCTGGATGGGGGAGGTGTACATCTAACTCCAGAAGGCCTACTTGGGCCTCTGAGAGGTGTACAACAGCAGCGGCAGCCACCACAGCAGCAGCAGGTGAGTGGGGGGGGGAACTAGATGAGATGGGAAGGGAGGGGTGGGGTGGGGTGGGGTGGGGTGGGGTGGGGTGGGAATTTCACTTCACTCATGAACTTTCATCAGATGTTTGCGCACAAATTCGAAACCCCCCTTCCATCCACAGGGAGGTAGTTTACACAAATTCAAGTATTCCTTCTTTCAATTTGCATCGAATGGGGGAATTTGGTTTCATGAACATCCCTAGACTTACATTTTAAGCTTTTGCAGCTTTGTGTCTTGAGACTAATAGGCTTTGCTTTTGCTTTGCTTTCTTCTTTGTTTCATCATTTACCTTAGATTGAGAGCCAACCTTGCCCCCAAACACTTTATTTGTTTGTTTGTTTGTTTGTTTGTTTACATTTCTATCCCGCCCCATACTCTGGGTGGGTCACAGCAAATTAATCACAAGATACACATTAAAAACGAAAAGTAGATTAAAAACAATATAGGCATTAAATATAGATTAAAAACACTTAAAAGTTCAGCAAATTTAGAACAGTACACTCCATATTGTGTTTGTTGTACCTGTGACTAGGGAAGAGAGAGAATATAATCATCTCATCTCAGCCAAAGGCCAGGGTAAAGAGGTGGGTCTTTACCACCTTCCTAAATATCTGTAAGAAAGGGGCATGACGTACCTCAAGGAGGAGGCTATTCCATAATTTGGGAGCTATCGCTGAAAAGGCCCTTACCCGAGTGCCCACCAGTCTCATTAATGAGGGTGGTGGGGTGACCAGGAGGGCTTCACCTCTTGATCTTAAGGCACGGGCAGGTCGATATGGGAGAAGGCGCTCCTTTAGATATTATATATATATATAGTAGCTAGGTCTCCTTATCTACTTTAGAAGTGAAGCCAGATTGTTTGTTTTCATCTGCTCTTGACAAATATTGGTGGGTGCCAGCTAAATCGTGACTGGTTGCCGCCACTTTTCCTGGTTTTTAAGCTTTTGCTGACTTTTAATAAAAGTTTTCCTTTTTGTCAAAGAAACCTTTTTGAAAAGTATTTTGTCTTGCTGCCTGCCTACGCTACAGAGTACTTACCAATCTATCATTGCTTCAGTGCTCTGGGCCAGTGGATAATACCACATCCCATAACAATATTTTACAATAAAAAACAATCATGTGACTGAGCATGGAAATATCCTTGTTGCATTCCAGGGAGACTCACGCCATGCAACCCTTCACATCCTATTGACAAAATGATAGCAGCAGAAATTGCCATTTATCTGAGCAGTCTGCAGCTTGGGGTCTGTCCAGACTCATTAATACTGTACATCAGAATGTGCAGTCGTGGTGGGGGCACCACAACAACGATTGGTAGCTCATAGTGGCAACACATTATTCCATCACTACTGCATATTTGCTGTAGTGCAGGATGAAGAACACTCGCTGCACAGTATTAACTAAATTCAAATCTTCCTACCAGTCCAGGCAGGACAGCAAGAAGAGATGAGAGCAGGGAGGACAGCTCAGATTCGATTGGCTGCCTCATCTCATGTGACAGCTTGCGCTGACTGAGCTCTCGCAGCTCCCTATGGGAAGCTATGGGCGGTTGTCACTTCGCAGCAGGTAAACTGTGATTTTCCCCTTAATTGTGGATTTTTTCCACAAGTCTGGAGGGAGCCTTGATGTGGTCACCATATGTGGTTTGAATAAATAAGGGGGAAGCAATATATAATGCTACATGGCTGTCCAGGGCTATTTTTATACAATCTGCACAAACGATGTGTGTTGCAACATAAGTGCCACATGCAGGTCATGCAAACCTGAGCAAACAGCACTTCATGCAATGTAAACATCACACTAGTCTGCACAATGTTTACAGTAATAAGTACTAAATATATACAGAACCACAGCCCCCAACCACCAAAGGCATCTTCTGCCACAAGATTTGCACCATACTTGGTATTACTTCTCACCTTTCCTCTTCAGAGTTTTGAACTAAGAAGCTATCTGCTTCTTTTATTGGTTCTGTGCTTTCAGCATTCTGGCTTGCTGTTGTAAAGGGCAATTAAGGTATAATATAAGAAATTAAGTGGCATGAAAGCACATTCAGTAGCAGCTGGTACACAGGGTGCAGAGGAGGGGCGATGTGGCGATTATTAGCCTCTGAAGTCAGAAAACCACAACAAACCTGATTTTCCTTCACAATGTATAACCATGCAGGCTCAAATACCCACTTTGGAGGTACTTCTGGCCAAGGTTAAGCAAATGCACTACTGCAAGCTGCACAAATCCTACTCTGGGGGTGGGGGAAAGTACACCCCCACAAGAGGAAAGGATTTCTAAAAATGAAGTCATGTATGATCTTCTGATGCACAGAAGTCCATGATCATACTCCCTATGCTCCTCTGCTGGCCCTGGACAGGAACTGTCCACTGAGGGGCATGAGGACCTTTGTGAAGAAGCACAGCGGATGCCACACTTTAGCTGTATCCCCACCTCATTTACCTTTTCCAAGGCAAAAATGCAGTACATATCCAGAGTGGACTCGAAAAATTGAATTCCGTCTACTTGTATTGGTCATGTTTGACAAAGATGGATCTTTCTCAGCTGAGCCTTACTCTGGCATGCGGATGGATCCTATATTCCAGGATACAAGACTCAGTGCAGAAAGAGCTAATGTCTTCCAGGTTGCAAACAAAAGGCCATTTTGCTGTGGTCTTCCAACATCAAAGCCTGCCAGCCTCTTATCACAGGAAACATCAGCATAGCAGAGAAAATGAGGGTTTGTGCAGGTCATTTGCAGCACTTCCTTCACTTTTTATTTGTTCGATAGATTTTATGTTCCCTAGAGCACATTTCTGAGAACAAGTAATTTGGAGACAAATGTCCCATCAAGCTACGGGATTTATAGCACTTTTATGTCAGGGCTATTGGGGGAACTGCCACACGTATCTGTGGCAACCCTGCCAGAGCCCTGCTAGATCTTTCTGAATCTATCTTTAATCTATAATCTATCTTTAGGAAAATTTCACTCTGATCACAGATTTTCCTGAAATTGAGGTAAAAGAAGAAAAAGCAGTCAGTTTTTGTACCGTTTTTCTCACCCATAAGGGTACTCAAAGCAGCGGACAAACCTTCTGTTCTTCTCACCACAACAGACACCCTGTGAGTTTGGCGAGGCTGCAAAAGCTCAGAAAGAGAGCTGTGACTAGCCCAAAGTTACCCAGCTGGCTTCATGCAGTAGAGCCAGAACTTACCTCTTGGATGGAGCTGCCATCTTTGCTAAGGTCAGTGCATATGCACAGCCGTACACGCATGACGGTGGTGATCGTGTACTTCCAGGTATTTCATATAGGCAGCCAGTTGTGTGTGCTATTCACAGTGCCCCTGGACAACTTTAACCCTGTGCTGCTGCCAGTCATGTGATGATTGATTGTTCATGACAGCAGCATAGCTGCAGGAAAACTGTGATATAAAAAGCTGCTGATTAATCAGCAGCTTTTTACTTCACAGCTTCCCTTGCAAGCTGTGTAGATACTGCAGGCAATCAGTCTTCCCCTCTGGATGACAGGAAGCAGCTCCGCCCTCCCTGCAGAGCTTCCATTTTGTTCTACATGGACAACAGGAAGGGCTGCGCAGGGGGACTGTCTGGAGGCCCCCTAGATCGTGCACAGACAGCAACCGCCCTGTACTGTCAATCCAACAAATTATTATCTCAGAGAGGCTTTTCTGTGGAATATTGCTTGTTAGGGCGATATTCAGCCAAATTTGTGCCTATCAGCCCTTTCATTTTTCCCTCTGCCTGTTGAACAAAGACATGTTGCCTCTGAGGACTCTGAACACTCAAAGGAAAAACAAAGCTACCTTAAGAGTATTATTCTGATTTAATTAGAAAATAGTTGGAAGCTATTTGCCTCTTGTTAGTTTTTTGTTTCCATATATTATGTTCTTTAATTCTCAAGATCTGATTTCACGCTTTCCTAAAAGGATGTTTTGATACGATGCTGACAGAATCACAACTAAAGAACTGACTGTGGAAAATCCCATAATTTCCTAATGTCAACCGGTTTGTAAATATATCAGAATTATTATTGATAGTGCTGCCCCCAAGCTCTACAAACCAGCATTGCACAGAGACTGAAATTCCAGAAGGAAGGCTCTCAGATTGATCTTTTGTTTCTCAGACATTCAGTAACGTTCAGTGAAAGTGTGGGTGGCCTTTCTTTAGATCAGTCTTACTAAAGACAAGCGAAAAAAGATTTTTAAGTCTCACAGTTTCTTCTGTGCTGATTGGATGTTTGAATTCCCACACTAAAGCAGCAATAACTTGTCCTCAAATACGCTTAATAGGCACAAACCTTTTTGTTTTAATGACACATAAAGGACAAGCAGGTATTTGTACCATACAGTGTTCAGGACACTTGCATGGAAAGACGGTAGAATCACAATTCAGAGAAGTTTTAAAGTATGAATTAAATGCACAGTCCTGACTGTCCCATCAGACTGGACTATCAATACTCCATAGTCACAGCGCAGCTTACTACTATTACACCACATTGCACTGCACAGTATACCGTTAGATCACATTATCATGCAAGTGCAGGAGGAACCATGAGAAGTACGAACAAGAAAATGCTTAATCCTGGAAATGCAGCTCAAAAATTGATTGTATTTTTGAACAGCACGATGGGAGGAAACAAGTGCAGAGCGCCTAAGCTCTTGTTCCTCTGATGGTTTGAAAAGAAGAAAACTGCAGTGTTAATTCATTTAACAAACCAAAAATCTAAACAGGATAGATCAACTTAATGAAACAGACAACACAAAAGATCTGTCACCAAAAGAAACCACGGTCCTTCTAGAGTAAAACAACAGGTGAAATGTCCAGATACCAAAAAATGAAAATATGCACAACCTTAATATGAAAATAGCTATAAATTTACTGATAAAAATAATAATATCCTATAAAAACTCTTAACAATATAAGAAAGAAAAAGGGGTATGGTATATAGCAGTGATGGCGAACCTTTTGAGCTTGGTGTGTCAAAATTCACAAGAAAACCTAACTTAACTCAGGTGCTGTGTCACATCTAAAAATATCCATAATTTTGTGATATTTGTGGCTCTAGTAAAAAAGATATATTTTTGATGTATGTATTTTATTAAAAGCAAAAACAAATAATTCTTTACATTAGTGACTTTTGTTGCTGAATCTTCAATTGAAAGTTGGTATTTTGTACACTTCAAGAACAAGCAAGCACTACACACCCAGGTGCCAGGGTGGCCATGTGTGTCACCCAAAAGGGCTTGGTGTGTCACTTGTGACACGCATGTCATAGGTTGGCCATCACCGGTATATAGTAACAAAAGAGGAGATAGCAAATGTCCATATAACTCAAAAACAGTGTATTGGTAAACACACAAAACGGAGTATTGGTAAACAGTGGATTAAAGCAGCACTCTCTGGAGGTGGCCATGGCCATTATCAGAAATGCTATATTTATTTATTTAGAATATTTATATCCCACCTCATATCCTATGATCTGTGGATGGCTTACAATAAAAACCCATATACAGTAAAATATTAAACACATACCCCATTTGACTTGTTATCAGCCTGAGACAATGGGTCCTAATGCCACAAGTGGAATTAAGTTCATAATAAGAAGTTATTCTTTTATATATTTGCTTTGAAGACCGTGGAATTTTATTTCCTTACAGATAAGAAGCACATAAAAACACCTTCAGGCAGGGTGTATAACCCAGCAGCAGCCTTGTGCTATACTGAGATTGCCTGGTGTGTCCACAGCAATCCCAATATAGCCTTGGGATATTGGTAATATCCCTTAACATTGCTATAGCTTCTTCTCACTATAGTGATATTGACTTTCCTGTCTGAACATTGCTCCTAGGAGCCGCCACCTTGAGTATGGCCATCATGCAGTGCATGTGCTGGGGTGACAATCAGACAAGTAAATCTGTTTGCTTCCTCCCTACTGTTGCACAGCTGTCAGGGCACAAATGATTACTCTGCAATAGGTTTATTCCAGCGTATTGCTTAATAGTGGGATTTTCAGCTGCTGCCTGCCTATTTACGGCTGTGTTCTGACACAGAATTTAGTCAGACTTGAAGTCGGCTCGAGTTCTCCCTGTCCCAACAGTTTCTAAGGGATCAATTGTTTCTCTGGATTAAAGGTCCAGAAATGCAAAATATCCCTATTTGGATTAAAAGGGGTCTCGCTGCTGGATTTAGAAATAATCTTCACTATTTAGCAATGGGAATGCAAGCATTTTGGAACCATGCTTTAGGGGTGTTCTCTACAGTTTCCCCTGATCCAATGATAAGCCATAATTTCCTGTGCCCGGCTCTTCACCATCAGGCTGCCTTGAAAGGGAGGGGAGAGGCAAAGAATCAACAGAGCCTGCAGATTGTACAGAGTAACATTTGTAACAAGTGATCAGTGTAACAAATTGGCACCATCCATGTAAAACCTACTTTCTTTCTTCTTCCTTTCATTCATGCCTTTTGCCTGGTTCCCCGCCATTTTGTGCTGTTCTGCTGCAAGTAGCCAGCGCAATTGTCAGATCCTCATGTAAAAGCCTCCCTTTCTCCTTCCTTCCACCCTGCCATTTTGTGCTGCTCCAATGCATGGATCTTTAGGAATTTCCAACAGCACTTCTTGTTGTGATTTAATCTTCTACTGCCTTATTAACATGAGAAGCTGTGCTGTGGGGGAGAAGTGGTGAAAAAAATGCTGCCATGATCTGAAGCAGGGACAGGCTTATATAGGGGGTGGAGTTTGAATTCCCCGCCTCAATGAAGTCAAGGTATGACAGAGGAGGGAGGGGAGTGGGTTTCTCCCCTGCAAGTCCACAGTATAAGCTAACAGTGGGAATGCAAAAAACCAGACCTCACTGTTGATTATAAAAACCCTGGTTTAAATCCAGATTAAATTGCCCAGTGGGAACTTGGCCTTATCTAACTTGGAACTACTATTTCAAGTGGCTCTTTAAAGTATCACAATATAAATTTGGTATAAATAATGGTGCAGGGATAGTTCAAATATCCTAAGCAAGGTATGATTATGGAATACTCTTAAGAAGCTTGCTATATTTCTATATGTTCAGGAATTGTGTAGAAAAGTGAATTTTAGTAAACATTTCCCAGCACTAGAAGTTACACCTGTTCAAATAGGTTCTTCAACAATGTTAAGGACAAGGCAACCCTATCCCTTCATCAAATCAATCAATACTAAATTAAATCACACCTGACTGATGTTTGGAAGGACAAATTCTGAAGCAGAAGCACAAATACTTTGGCCACATTGAAAGGACAGGACCCACTGGAAAAAGACCCTGAAGGTGGGAAAGACTGAAGGCACAAGAAAGATGAGATGGATAGATAGCATCATAGACCCAATGAACATGAGTTTGGGCAAACTCTGGAAGCCAGTAGGGGCAGAAGGGCCTAGTCTGCTCTGGTCCATGAAGAGGCAGCCATGATGAAATAATAACTCCAAAATATATACCCCATAAGTAAAGGGTATAAACAGAGTCCCAAAGTCTAATTGGTGCAGGCCCATGCTTACAAAATCCAAACCTAGTTGTTTTCCCACAGTACAGACTAGAACCAGCTCCTCAAAAGCTGTAGAAAAGCCATTTTAGGAAGCATGTGGTCCTCAGTTTGCATGGTGGAACTTCTGCTCTAATCACTGGTTTGGACACTGAAAGTGGGCTTTGTCACATGCTCTAGTTATGCACCACTACCATTCTACCAGCTGTCTGTGGTTTTGTCACTGTACATCAAATAGCAGGGGGAAAGTATACAAAGAACTACATGTTTGCCTGAGCTCACAGTGATAACTATACTACATATTTTTAACAGACTCCATACGGCATCTCTGTCCCCACACATAGACAAGAATCCCAAAATACAATTTTTGGGATACAAGGATCCCAAAATTGAGAATGTGCTATATAGGCATTTCAAAAAATCCAGCTCGGATGCCAGGTTTTCCATCCTGTCAGATTGCTCACCTTATTTGCGGCTTCATCATGGGGCAGAGCGGCAACATCAAGTGAGGCAAGAGCATCGGATTGCCTCCTGTCATCTGGCAGGCACAGTGAGAGATGCTTGTGGAATCGAAACAAGATCCTGCAATCTCCTCTCACCATCTAGAGGCACCCTTGTTGTGGACGATACATTCCATGTGGACACAGGCATTCTGCACATCAGCCTGAGCAGCGCTTAGGATTTAAAGCAGTTCCTCAAGCATGTGCGTTGTCAAACTCACATACGGCATTTGTGGCCCTCAAGATTTTTGTGCTCTAGCTCCCATCATGCCCTGCCAGTTGCAATATCTGGAATGCCATATTTACAACATATCCAAAACAAATATCTTCACTAGAAGTTGCACAGGTTTTAGGATGGATATCTTATTTCCAAACCCCAGCTATACACAAGATTATTTTGGTATTTTTAACAAGTGCTTGTTTTCCTCCCATGTTTTTTCAGCAGAGATATATTCGCTGCTTCTGATCTTCTGATTCCTACATCTTGTGATTTAGAGGTGACTCAAGGATCTTCTCTTCCCAGGTCAACTGAAATGAAAATAAATTCATAATGTGATGTATTAATTTAACACAAGAATCTGTATCCTTTAGAACTAACAGACCATGTCTGTGATTTAGATGACTTTTTCTGTTTTTAACTTGCGTTTAGCTATTCTATTAATGTATTAGAATGTGAATTTTCTGTACACTAAATAAAATTTAAAAATCCCTACCTTTGAAATATCATGAATGCATTCTTACTCCACATTCATGAACAAAACATTATACTTGTCAAATACATGAACTGGAAGGAAGACATTCCAATGCAATACCACTTTTACAACAGATCGTCAATATGGTACAGGTAAACAAAAGTCTCTTAATATTCTCTTCATCCTTCACATTTGCTGCTAACTCATTCTATAGTAAATATCCCTTACTCAGAATTAACACTCAGTGGGTTATTCCACTACTTATATACTTTTACAACCAGAGGCGAACATCAATACCACAAACTGCTTTGTGGCTCTTTATAGTCTCACATATATTTTCAACCACTTACATAAAATAGTGCATAAATGCCAGTCTTTCCCAAATCAAAGTATAAATTTTCGAACTTAAATTGACCTCTGATTGTCCACTGCTGTATTTCCATAATGATGATATAATTATTTGAAAGAAAAGGTTCACAAATACAAGGAAAAGAACAGTGTATTTTTTTAAAGGGAGGTGAAGCTAATAAACAGCATGAAGCCTGTGTAATTCATTGGAGTACTATAAAGCTTTTATTTTCTCCGGTCTGGGAAGTTGCCTAATTCACCTGTATGCCTTCTGACTAAAACAAATGTCTTATTTCACTCTGCGTATTGACGATAGTTTTTAAATGAAAACCTTGCTATATCATTTCTTTCCTAAATGTTATGTACAGAAAATAGCTCTTACAAGGTGATCATTTAGGCTGTTTCCAGACATCACTTTAAAAACCCAATAGTTCAGAATAAAGTGTTTCTGGAGGGAAAATGGTTCACCTAAACTCACAGTCAATACGCCACATTGTAGTATTTTTGTGATGTTGCAGCAGCGAGATTCTTTTTTCATGTGCTCAGCCTCTCTGTATGCTCAGCCCTCATAGGTTCATGCGCATGTCGGATGTTGCATTAGACATTGCCATGACAATCCCATCTGGTCTGGCCACTCACACTTCAAGTGCTGCTGGCCTAGTAAAGAGCTTTTCCAACATTTGAATTTTGGATGGCCACAACTGCACTAATAGTATGGTATTACTATAATACCATATCAGACAGGTAAGTGCAAAAAGGGCCCTTGTAAATTTAAGGATGCACACCATTTTGGAAGAACAGAGCCCTCAGGAACAGCACAAATATACTGGATGGGAGAATTAATCTACAGGAGAAAAACTGGAATTAATGTAAGGGGCAGCTGATGGGATTTCTGGTAACTGCACCGTTATTAAAGATCTACACTAGCTGATCTACACTGGTTGTCAGTTTGCTACCAAATCCAATCCAAGCTGACTTACAAGGCCTTAAAAGACTTCAAAATATCTTAAAGAGTGACTCTTCCCATATAGGTCTAAAAAACATGGGACTGAGGCTGCATCCACATTTATGCCATACGGATTGCCCGCACAGACCCAAGAGCAGGGCATCCAAACACCTAAGCATCCTGGGTGGTGTTTATTATGGAACAATGGGGTGCATGCTTATACTCATGCTGTATCTGGGCAAAAAGTAATCAGGATGCTGTGATACTGGAGTCATATCAGGGTCACAAAAAGGTGTAGACCCAGCTACATGCAGAGAAACTGATGAATAAATTTATACTACAAAATAAAACACCAGGCAGTCAGATTTACAGATAGAAAAGTAGAAAAGCAGAGGTGGTGTGACTTGCAATCCATAATATAAATTACCAGCAGGTCTCCATTTTGATAGCAATGTTACAATGAGTTTCACAGGCAGAAAGGGACAGCAGAACTACTTAGTGACTGGATCTATTTGTAATGTGCAAAATAATTTATTTTCCCCACTGACTTTCTTCGTACATGCTCATTTTCGTTATCCAGCCTTTTCAAGTGGCAAAAGCATCTTTTGATTTAAAAGCTGTACAGACAGAGAAGAGGATAAATAAAATCAGAGAATTCTGATAATGGCATACTGTATCAACAGGAAACTATAAATTAAGTATTAAAAATCAAAGACAGCATCACGTGCTGAGAGCAGTTCATGGCAATTTAAAATTATTATTTAACTACAAGTCCTCCAAAGGATTAATACTGAAAATATATATTCATAAATCCACAGGTCACAACAACAACCAGGTCCACATCTTTGCATGACTCTGGACTCACAGCAATATCAAGTCTAGATGCCCACATGTCCTCACACTGTGTGTAAATGCTTAGTTGCCATGATGTTGTGATACCACTATAACATCACTGTGAGGCTGGAGTTACAGCAACTTTATTCTGGAATATCCAAATGTAGCTTACTAAGTAAGCGATGTCTAGAGGCAGCCCAAGAATTTCATGGATGCAAGCTGCCAAGAACTTCTACAAAACCATATATGTGCTATTATCTTTCTATATAAATTGAATAGCCTATAAAGATTACCAAAGGTAAGAAAGGATGTGGTTACATCTTCTGGGAATATTAGATAATAAAGGTCTCCTAGAATACTGAACTATTTTACAGAAAATTCAGGCAATACAAATTATAAGTTAAAAGTAGACCCTGTAGTTATTTTTAGGGGGATATATATCAATCTCAAAATCAGACAGGAATCTCCATGGTCTCTTTTTGCTTCTCTCTTGTGTCGGATTTTTAAAATGCAGGTTGTCATTTGAAATAAAGCATCCCCATGTGGTTTGGGGCAAGGCGGATTTAAAACGTACTTTCCTGTCTCCATGCAAACCACTTTTTGTGAGCCCGCATCTTTTTCTCCCCACCCCCACCCCCCTTCCACTGCAGAGATGAAAGGCAAAAAACTCAATTTAACCACCACAACACAAAATCATCCCTTTACTTGGCTGCCAAGAGTTAAAAGCAGTTACTGAAAGCAGCTCACTCTCTCCATAACTAATGCTTGCAACATAGTTACAAGCAAAACTGAAAGCAGGCTCCCTTCGGCTGTCAAATTCAGCTGCCTGCATTCACCTAATGGCCCCTGATTAGCTCAAAACCAGACCTGGGAAGTGAAACATAGTTTCACTTCAGAGGCTGCATTATTAGGAGGGGGAGGGAGAGATTTGCTTGCTGAGAAACAATTTCCGGGGTAATGATAATGATAATTAGTATCACCTTTCCCTGTTAGCAAGCACAAAATCTCTCTCCCCCACCAAAGTGAAACAATGTGACAGTTTGGAGCTCTGTTTGTGGGCTGAAAGAGCTGAATGCAGCTTATTCTGACAGCCAATTCTTCTGCAGAGATCAAAAATGCCTAAAAATTCAGTGGACTATGGGAGAAAATGTGGAGAAAACGTCTCCATGATCCCAGGAAAACCCGCGGCTTCCCAAAAGTGCAGAGTCTTGTTTAAAGGGTTTTTTTCTGCCATAGATTTTCCTCCTTTGTGGCTCTGGAAGCCCAGAGTAAAGCTCTGCATGCAGACGCTCAGAAGCAAAAAAAAGCTTTTTAACGGATTTTTCTTTGCATGTAGACGGGGCCTAACTGAACTAATCCTATAATATTTACTATCCAATGCATAATATTGTACGGTATAACTAATTATCCCCACATTCCCTTTTAACTCCTATACTTCCCATTTTCACCCCTTCCCCATCTCCCCTGGACAAAGGACTAAGAGGCCACATTCAGACCCAGTTATTTATTCCACTATATTTGGTTATTCTGGAATATCCAAATGTAGTGGAATAAGTAATCTGACAGCTTGAATCCTTTGGGTATAAGGTGGGATAGAAATATAAATAAATAAAATTCAAAAACCTTTTCTAATCATTTAGAAGACTACTTTTATAGTATCTCTGTTCCCTTATTTTGTAATCTATAACTCAACACTTTCTTCTACTTCCCCTCCATATCTGTCTCCATTTGTCCACTATAGTGCTCTTCTTTCTCTAGCAAAATGAAATGTTATTTGATCTGCTAAGTAGTGATACCATCTGTCCAATTTCCATTCATTTGACTTTTTCCATCCTTCTGCTATGACCACCTGTGCAGGCATTATTAATTGCTTAATTGCATATCGATCCTCCTTCCTAATTTTCTATTCTTTAAAACTCTGTAATACCCATATTTGTCCAAATAATATCATTTCCCATTATTTTAATTATTGGTACACCTATCTTTCTCCAAAACTCTTGAACATTTACATATTCCTGCTACATATATATATATAATATATGCCAATACTTTGAGGCTAATCTCAGTATCCTGACTGGAATTAATTCTGGCAGTACATGGAAAAGATATAAAATCATGAAGATATTAATCATTTTGAGGGCTTGTCAAAATACCCAACTCTTTTCCCCATTGTTTATTTCTTCCTATATCTGATTGTTAATTCCCAGGTATGGCAAACTGGGTTTTTTATTATATAAACTCCCAAATATTTTGTATTCTTACCTGTAATTTTTAAAGCTGTTTCTTGCCTTATCATTCTTTACTCTCCTGGGGCAGTGTTTAAGAACATTATTTTCAATTTATTCATGTTTATTCTCCCATTAGTTACCCTATAGTAACATTTAAATTGGTTCGTGTCTCCCACAATATATCATCTGGATTATCTTGATCCAATGCCCTTTCCCCCTAATATGAGGGGGACAAGCAATAACGTATACATCTCCCTTTGAATACTGCTCAATTGAGTTCTCCCATGCCCTTTCCATCCCTGGTTTATCAATTATTTCTTAATCACCCCTCCCCTATCATTTCAACACATCTCCATTACATTAACCCCAGCAGACTGTGGCTGCATCCTGACATGCTCTATGCTTTGCCACCTATGCACAGCTTTTTCCAGCCCACAGCAGCAGCGAAGCATTTAGCAAAGTAAAAAGATGCTGATTTCTCAGCATCTTTTTACTTTGTGCTAACTTTTGAATGTTCCACCACTACTACGGGTGATGGCGCTTCCCATCTGACAGGCAGGAAGCTGCTGCAAAGGAACACCAAAGCTTCCAATCCTCCAGTCTGGCAGACCAGAAGCCACTATGGCATCCTGTCGCAGCACAAAGTGTGTCAGGATGAAGCCAAGGTCATACTTCCCAAAGCTTATTACATTACTACTCTATTCCTCTTTTTTAATACACAGCCATGCTTGCCCCTTCATTACTGTGTAAAATACATACACCTCTCTCACTATTTCTTTCTCCTTACACAATTATCACTGCACAATTGTACGTATTATACATTCAGATATAATTATCCTACTCTTATATTATCCATACCCCATGCATATAAAACTAAAAAGCTTATTAACAATACTTGTTATATATGAAATTATACTATCCTTATATGCTTCTATATACTAACAATATCATTCTTATTTTAATTAATATCTCCCTCACTATAGTAATGTTAGAAACTCCTTAACATACATTCTCATTTGTTCCATATACTATGCACCTGTACATTTAAGCATATGTCAACTACTTAGCACAGAAACGAATACGCTCATAACACATATAATACAATGCATATTCCACCCTAATAATAGTATATTAATAGTAATAATGGTACTGTTTATTAATAATTCTAATAATAATATATGGAATAGTTTAGTTAATCACTAATTACCTTAAATACCCTTTATATGCCTCATGTTTTAATGTTTCAGTCTTAACTTTTAAACCCTGCCAAGCCCTATACACAAAGCATATAATTTATCCTACTTGCTTATGTGAAATATACAGGTATAAAAATATAAATATATATGTCATTACATATAAAATAAAATGAGGGCTTTTAGAGGAATATAAAACATTTGACCTATCTTATTTCTTACCTCATTTAACCTATTCACTATAATAACTTGATGTTCAAATAAATCCCCGTAATTATTTCTCATCTACCTTTTTTATATATTTATATCATTCTCATTATATATACTTCTATATATATAATTATCAGTTGTATAAATCATGTATTTAAAACTGAAAGGCTAATGAAGTGGTCTTATAAAAATGATATCTAAGTAATTTACATTTATTCTTGTATTTACTATATATTGTATAACATAAGAACATAGAGGAGCCCTGCTGGATTGAGCCACAGCCTATCTAGTCCAGCATTCTGTCCCACACAATGGGCCACCAATTGCTTATCGGCATCTCAAGCAGAAGACAAGGAACCTTTATCTCCTATTGAATCCCTGCAAATGGCTTTGAGAGGCAGCATGCCTATCTCTCCAGCCTGGAAGAGTACCTAGATAGCTGTTGGTACACCTGTTCTCCATTAATTTATCTAATCCTTTCTTAAAGTTATTCAGTCTGGTTGCTATGACCACCTCTTCCATAGACCAGTGACCCTCTAGGTTTTTTTAAAAAAAACTTCCCCTTGTTGGTCCTATTTGTTTGATGTTTTGTGTATTGGATTGGGGGTTTGTTGTTGTTGTTCATTTATAAGTATTATATTTGTTCTTTTTGAATGATCGAAAAGGTGATGTAAAAATACAAACTACCTCAATCTTAGCTTACTGATCTTGACTTTCAGTGATGTTTCTGTCTCAATGCTATCCAAAATCAGTTATTTTGCAGTCTATTGTATGTGCATCATACTGGTACATGGAATACTGCACAGCTAAATTCCATGGACACCTGCATGAACATAGACCTCATTGAGCACCCTTAAGTCTCAGTAAAATGCATAGATTTATCCATAGATGAGCTTCTTCTAGGTTATCAAGGCTTGGCTTCACGAACATGATCATTGGTGGTTAAACAGACCAATGCGGGATGGACAAGTCCCGTTGTAGAAGGTACAGAGAAAGGTCTCCTTGGGTGGTACTGTGACAGCACAGTTCTTTCTGCATTGTCTTTTCTCCTTGAAACTGGTTCTGCAAGTGTTCTCAAAGGAGGCAGCAGCATTATGAATGGTGCGTCTCCATGCCTCTCGGTTTGAGGCCAGAGTGGACCACTGACTGTGATCTATATGGCCAAGGCTGAGGGATTGCTTCAGGGAGTCCTTGTATCTCCTCCTTGGGTCTCCTCTGTTTCGGCAGCCGGTGGGAAGTTCACCATATAGCAGCATCTTAGGAAGGTGATGATCCTTCATCCTAGAGATGTGTCCTGCCCAGTGCAGCTGTGTCCTCAGCAGCAGGGCCTCGATACTGGTGGCCTCTGCTAATTCAAGGACAACGTTTGTCACATAGGCAGACCAGTAGATGTTTAGGGTTGTGCGGAGGCAATGCTGATGGAAACATTCAAGGAGTCACAGATGGTGACGATAGATGACCCATATTCAGACCCGTATAAGAGAGTCGACAGTACAATGGTTCTGTAGATGTTGATCTTTGCGCTTTCCTTTAAGTGTTTGTTACAGATTCTTTTATGCAGTCTTCCGAGTGCACTATATGCCTTTGCTAGTCTGTTGTCTATTTCTTTGTCCATCTTAGCATCTGAGATGATGCTCTCGAGGTAGCTGAACTGTTGAACTGTCTTGTGCTCTGATTCTCCAATGGTAATACGGGTAGGATGTTATTCTTCCAGTGGTGCAGGCTGATAAAAGACTTCTGCCTTCTTCAAGCTGACTTTCAGCCCCAAAAGCTCTGTGGCCTCTACAAAGCAGGATGTAATACGCTGCAGGGCTGCTTCTGTGTGGACGACAAGGGCAGTATGGTCAGCAAAGAGTAGCTCACTGACAAGATGATTTAGACTCTTAGTGTGGGCTTTTAGTCGCCTTAGGTTAAATAGGCTCCCGTCAGTGCGATATCGGATGTAAATGTCATTCTCTGCATTGAGGTCTGCCGTGGCCCTTTATAGCATTGAAGGAAAGAAGCAAGAATGGAAGACCATTTCTGCACTTCACCACCTCTGGGCTTGAACTGGACTGAGCCATCTGGGCAAACACCAAACTCCACATCACATCCCAAGGTACACAGCACAAACTCTATGGGTATTTTTTCACTAGCACTAGAATACCCATTAAGGACCCATTAAGGAGCCTTGATAGGTACTTAATGGGTACTTCTAGTGCTAGTGGAAAAACACCCTATGGCCCCATCTACATGCAAAGAAAAATCTGTTAAAAAGCTTTTTTAGCTTCTGAGCGTCTGCATGCAGAGCTTTACTCTGGGCTTCCAGAGCCACAAAGGAGGAAAATCCGTGGCAGAAAAAAAAAAACCTTTAAACAAGACTCTGCACTTTTGGGAAGCCATGGGTTTTCCTGGGATTATGGAGACGTTTTCTCCCCATCTTCTCCCATATTCCACTGAATTTTTAGGCATTTTTGATCTCTGCAGAAGAATTGGCTGTCAGAATCAGCTGCATTCAGCTCTTTCAGCCCACAAACAGAGCTCCAAACTGTCATATTGTTTCACTTCAGAGGGGGAGAGAGATTTTGTGCTTGCTAACAGGAAAAGGTGATACTAATTATCATTATCATTACCACGGAAATTGTTTCTCAGGAAGCAAATCTCTCCCTCCCCCTTCTAATAATGCAGCCTCTGAAGTGAAACTAAGTTTCACTTCCCAGGTTTGGTTTTGAGCTAATCAGGGGCCATTAGGTGAATGCAGGCAGCTGAATTTGACAGCTGAAGGGAGCCTGCTTTCAGTTTTGCTTGTAACTATGTTGCAAGCATTAGTTATGGAGAGAGTGAGCTGCTTTCAGTAACTGCTTTTAACTCTTGGCAGCCAAGTGGATCTGCGCGTGTGTTGTTCTAGGGAGTAGACACATCTGAAACTCCCCGTTGAAATGTAAAAGAATAAAGAGAAAAAGAGAATAAATACCCCCCTGTGGATTATCAAACTGGCAGCTTCGGAAGGAAGAGATAACGCGGACCAGAAAGAGTGGATCAAATTACTCCTATGAACACTGGAACATAGTAAGTAATTATAAAGATTCAAGGGAAAGTGAATTACGGATATTAAAAATGGCGGTTAGGGAACAACAGAAAAGTTTGGACTATAGACTTCATAAAATTCTAAAGGGGCAGGAAGAGATGATAAAAGCAACTAATAACTTAGAATTTAAAATTATTAATGTGGAGAAGAAACTTGGCAGCTTGGATGAAAAATTGGAAATTTTTGCTGCTCAGATTCCAGCAATTAAGGAGCAAGTTAACATCATTCACAAACACACTGAGTTACAAAATAAGGAACTTAAAGTCCTGCAGAAAGTACACAGTTTTAAATAGCAATTAAACTTGCTCTCTTGACAGATTTAAGATGCTGGAAAACAGAGACGCTGTCAATTTAGATTGTGTGGAATGCCAAGTATCAACGAACCACTGCTTGAAAAAAAGTTGCTTGGTTGCAAGAAAATATTCATTTAAAATTAGATGACGTGGAACGAATTCATTGGGTTTTTAGCAATAGAGATAGCCCTAGAGATATAATAATTAAATTTATTAATGAATGAGTAAAGGAGAAAGTTTATAACAATAAAGTATGGCCCCTCCTTGATTTGTCACAGGAAACACTTCGGAGAAGAGCGCAAATGCGTGAAATAACTCAGAAGCTGATAGAAGCTGGCAAAAAATACACATGGATCTTCCCAGCAACAATATTGGTTTTCAAGGACAATAAACATTATAAAGCAAAAAATACTGAACAAGGGGAAAAATGCTTTTAGATCTGGGCCTTAGTTTTCAAGAGTCTGAAGGATGAGACAAGGACGGCTTCCAAACAGTGAAACAAAAGCAAAAAATGGCAAGAAAAATTACAGCAGAGGGAGCAGCAGCAGAGGGAGTGAAAGAATAAGCAACGTTGTCAGCACAGAGAGACTGAGAAGGAAGTACAACAGCTGCATCCGCATTACAGCCCTCATTTGAGGCATGTTCATTGATGGAAGCATTGGAACAAGGTCTTGAGGAGATTGGTCTGGAAGAGATTCAGAGAATGGAAGCGATATTAAGTGAGACTGTCAGGGACCTAATAGATCAAAGAGGAAGAGAAAATCAAGCAAATAAAGGACAATGGGGATCAACTGAAAATGTGGGGGAAATGGGTGAGGAATAGGGAGAAATATATTGATACTTAATGGAAGAAGGGAAATAAAGTAGGACAACGCAGATCCAATGGAAGGTCTAGGAAGGAGGAAGAGGAGGCCTATGGGCCAAGCCTTCCTCCTCCTCTCCAATCACAGGATTGGGGGGGGGGCTGTGTAATGCCTGTGAGGATGCCCCAAACCCCGAAAGTAAGTTTTAAATGTAAAAATACAAAGTGTTGTGAGAAGGGGTTGTCTATACTGTTAAAAGTGTTGCCAAACTATATTATTTAGAAATGGTAAGTCAGACAAGGGAGGGGCTATTCTAGCTCTCCAGGACGGAGGGGGGAATAGAACCCTGGTGAAGGAGCAGCCAGTCAGGTTGGAGCTGGCATGCTAGGCGAGTATTTAAAGAGGGCTGAGAGAACAGACTGGGTTCTCTGCCTGGGGATAACTGACCGAGACGGTGGTTATACGAGAGAAACTGTCTCTTTGCTGAGGGAAGCTGGAATAAGGGTCCTGAATCGATTGTCTTATAGGGTGTTTTTCCACTGTCACTAAAAGTACCCATTAAGTACCCATTAATGGGTACGAAATGGCATTTTTGTACCCATTAATGGGTACTTAATGGGTACTTCTAGTGACAGTGGGAAAAAACCCACTGGATACCCACTGATATGGATAGAGAAAGAAATCAGTGATATGCTGAACATACAATGTATAATAACAGGGACAATGAGAGTATTACATATGGAGTTAAACAATCTTCCAACTATCCAATTGAAGGAAATAGAAGAATTATTAACATGTGCTCAAATAGTCCTAGTGAGTGAGTGGAAGGACAGAACGAAATGGTCTGTTAGTAAATGGTATAATTATATAATTAATGTGATAGCAGTAGAAATATTGAATAGTCGTATGAATTATATAAGTAATTTGGATAGGGTTAGAATATGTAAACAAAAATGGATGATAGTTAAAATATATTTAGATAATAAGCTTAGAAGTGAAAGTGAGAAATTGAAGTTACGTTTAATTTTCTCAATGTGGTATTATGAATTGTGTAGCCTTTTCAATGAATGTTATAAAAACTTGGAAATTATGTATTACCCTTGGGGGGAGGGGAGGGGGAGGGGGGATTTAAAGCAATTGTAAAAAAATTAATAAAAAGGATTTTAAAAAATCTTGTCAGCCAAGTAAAGGGATGATCTTGTGTTCTGGAGGTTCAATTGAGGTTTTTGCCTTTTATCTCTGCAGTGGGTGGGGGGTGGGGGTGGTGAGAAAAAGATGCAGGCTCACAAAAAGTGGTTTGCATGGAGACAGGAAAGTATGTTTTAAATCCACATTGCCCCAAACCACATGGGGATGCTCTATTTCGAATTACAATCTGCATTTTTAAAATCCGACACAAGAAGGAAGCAAAAAGAGACCATGGAGACGTGCCTGATGTGTGCTACAGGAAGTTTCTTAAACTGTGCATTCTCCCCTCAGGATTTACCACTACTGTTGGTTCATTGCTAGGTTTATTGTCTTTTATTTACAACTACTATCAAAAGCACGGCAGTTTCATGGCTGGCATTCTGGCATCTCCTTGGCCTCTGGTCTGCTCCAGAGCAGCAAAGGAAGCCATTCTTGTGGCAAATTAGTTACACTTGGATTTGTGTGTTACGATCCTTTGCATTTTCCCCTCATAGCCAGCAACTGTAAAAGGCAATGAGGCTGACAAGCAACCTTGACTTGAAAATCCTGCTTGTGTATGCGTGTCAGAAAGAATACGATGCCCATTTTGCTTACTGTGTATCTTGAATTTTAAGTGTTGTAAGAATATGCCAGGCCAGTTTCTTAGAAACGGTACTGTCATGTCTGGGTTTGCCCTCAGTTACACCAAGTCCTTGCAAGGTTTTCTTAATCACAGGCCTGTGCTTGTTGAATGCCTCTGCTATGAATTCACCACTTCCCATCCTCATAATCCTGGCTTGGTGACATCATAATAGCAGCCATTTGTGACATCACAATAAAGGGATTACTGTGACTGATGTGAAGACAACAGTTCCATTGGAAAAGCCTCCGTGTATGTGTGTGTAGCACAAAGTGATTTTCATGAAAATTCTGCTGCTGCTGCTGCCCTTCGTACCCCCTAGAATCTAGCAGGAGACACTATTTAAACAAAGGGTGTTTTTCCACTGTCACTAAAAGTACCCATTAAGTACCCATTAATGGGTACGAAATGGCATTTTTGTATCCATTAATGGGTACTTAATGGGTACTTCTAGTGACAGTGGAAAAACACCCAAAGACAAGATTCTCCTCTTTAGTTGGCTAAGTTGTAAGATACATTTAGACTTTCCTTGAAGGGCCAAACAGTGCCACAGAACAAACCAGTGAATTTTTTTCAAGTCTTAGACTGTATCCAGACATCTGTTACTTATACCACTATATTTGAACATTGTGAAATAAAGCATGGATAGCCCAGGAGTGCTTTATTTTGGAATACCCCAAAATAGCTGAATATTGTTACTTAGACAAGTCTATAGATGTAAACTGAGAAATTAGTCCACCTGAACTATTCCCAAGTGTACGGATCTGGATTTTTCTTCTCATAATTTCATTGTTCTTTATAAAAAAACCAATGACCTTGAGTTGGAAGGAATCAGCTCTCTCTTTGAAAACATACCCGGTGATACTGACACCAAGGCCTTTTCTGCACAGGTCCTTATTCTAGATTATATCTCGGAATAGGGACATGACAGCCACATGTTAGCGAAGACTATGGCAGCCCAGACAGGGTTTGGTAGAGTTAGCACAAGCACAAGGATGGCAAATCCTTAGTCTGAGAGATAAATCATAAGGCTCAGTGCAGAAAGGGCCAAAGAGCTCTCTACACCGAATTATCTCTTAAAAATGAGAATTTCCATTTTCACTGCCATTTGTAGTTGATGGGAAAAGCTTTGAAATATTATAGTGGGTACCTTCCCAAAGCTCCAAAGGGATAAGACTTTTTAAAGAGGACGATCTATCAGATAAGATCTATCTTATCTGGGAATACCGCGTTCAATTCCACCCTCCCCCATGAAGCCAGCTGGGTGACCTTGGGCTAGTTACAGCTCTCTTCTGAGCTCTCACAGCCCCACCCACCTCACAGGGTGACTGTTGTGGGGAGAAGAATAGAAAGCTTTGTCAGCCACTCTGGGTCCCCGTAAATGGGTGAGAAAAGCGGGGTAGAAAAAGCCAACTCTTCTTCTTCTACTACCAGCTAATGTGTAAAAAAGCTACTTCGCCATTAAGTTGCCCAGTTCAAGTTTACACTGAAGCTAGGGGTGATAATGAACCCTGAAGTTTTAGTATATTATAGTATCAAAAATAAATACAAATTAACTGAAAAAAAAGTTTACACTGAAGCTTAAAGGGGAGCCATTAGGGAAACACCTCCAGCTGGCCACCAAGCTGGCACTTCAATCCAAAAATCAATCTGATATTCCGAAGCGGAGACACGGATGTCTGAGAAAATCAACCCCTGCCGAATTTCTGCCAACTGCTCAGTTCTTCAGGTATCCCCAAGGAAGCCGTCCAAAGGAAACCTGGACTGTCGCTGAATGGCGCTAGGAGGGAGAGAACCTTTGGCCACCTCTGGGCCCAGGCGGTCGGGGAAGGGGGAGCCGCCGGTCTGTCAGCGCGCAACCTCTGACCGCCGCTGCCCCCGAACTCGAGCGGGCCCGCCTACCCCCGGCGCCCCCGACCGCGCAGCCGGACTTCGGGAAAGGAAGCGAGGGAGCTCCCGCCCCCCCCCCCAAGAAAAAGCGGCGTCGGCGGCAGCCCTCCAAGCCCCGGCGAATTTCTTCTGCGGGCGGGCGCTTGCAACTCGACGGCCTCCAGCAGGAGGACGGCTGCCTTTGCGACGCGTTGCTCGCTTCTGCCGCCGCCGCTCTGGCTCCTTCTCCAGTGAGCGCCGCCGCCGACGGGAGCCGTGAGCCTGCCAAGCGAGAGGAGGCGGCGCTGTGCATGCTGGGCTGCCTCGGATCATGGTGGGGCTTGGCGATAGGAAGCGAAGCAGGAAGGACTTGAACTAGCGTGCAGCAGCAGCAGGAGGAGGAGGAGGCGGCGGCGGAGGAGGAGGAGGAGCGGCCCCGCACGAGACCCAGGATGGCGCGGTGGTGGTGGTGGTGGTAGTGGCGAGAGTGCCCTGCAGGGACTAGAGGGCTGCTGCTGCTGCTCTCCGGAGGAGCCCACGAGCAGGGCGAAGGACGTCCCGTAGGCGGAGGCGGGACGGGGCTGTTCGGGAGGCGGATCCGGGGGAGGGAGGGACGGGGTCGTTTGGAACGGCTCCTCTCTGCCCCCCCTCCTCCTCCTCTCCCCAGTTGCTGGTTCTCCTCCCTCCCTCCCTCCCTCGCAAGAGGAGGGACCCCCTTTTGCGGATCTGACTGGAAAGGAGGGGGCAGAGAAGGGGAGGGGGCAGGGACCCCCCACCCCCGGCTTCCCTCTGCAAAGAGGAACCGCGGATCGGATTCTTTTTGTGGCTGCCTGCTTTGGAGGCGGCAAAGCAGGAGAAGGAAGGGAGAAAGCCAGGGGGAGCCGAGCTCGGCGCCGCCGCCGCCACCGCCAGCCTATCTAGCCGCCGCCGCCTCCCCATTGCCGGGAGATGGTGACATATGAAGCGCGCTGGAAGGACCATGGTTGAAAGGAACAGCAAGTTCCTGCTGATCGTGGCGGGCTCGGTGTGCTTCATGCTCATCCTGTACCAGTATGTGGGGCCGGGGCTGAGCCTGGGCTCGCCGAGCGGCCGCTCCTACCAAGGCGAGCCGGACCTCTTCCCCACGCCGGACCCGCACTACGTGAAGAAGTACTACTTCCCCGTGCGGGAGCTGGAGCGGCAGCTCGCCTTCGACATGAAGGGCGACGACGTGATCGTCTTCCTGCACATCCAGAAGACGGGCGGCACCACCTTCGGCCGCCACCTGGTCCAGAACGTGCGCCTCGAGGTGCCCTGCGACTGCCGGCCCGGCCAGAAGAAGTGCACCTGCTACCGGCCCAACCGCAGGGAGACCTGGCTCTTCTCGCGCTTCTCCACGGGCTGGAGCTGCGGGCTGCACGCCGACTGGACCGAGCTCACCAACTGCGTGCCCGGCGTCCTGGACAAGCGCGAAAGCGCCGCCGCCGCCGCCAACAAGCCGCCCAGGTGAGGAGAAGCCCGCAGGGACGTCAGGATGGCTCCCCCGCCTGGGTTGCTTGCTTGCTTGCTTGCTCTGGCTAAGGTCGCCCTGGGGGATTACGCATAGGTCCCTCCACTGTTCTTTGCACAACCGCCCCGTGAGGTAGGCTAGAGAGGGGTGGGACTGGCCCAAAGCCAGCCGAAGCGCCGTGCGCCTGCCTCTCCCTCAGACTTCAGACTTGGCGCTCAAACTTCTGCCGCTTTCGCCACAGTGTTGCTTCTGAGGCGGCTGCCTTGCAACTCTACCTCGGTGTGGAGCCTCTTGCCTGAGCTGCCTGTGCGCCTCGTGTTCCCAGGACGCGACAGGACCGCTTCTTTCCCCCTTCCCTCGCTTATGCAGTTTTCTGTCTGGGGCTCTAATGAAGGCGGCAGGCTCAATTCACACGTGGCTGGTCAGCCTTTCACAACAGAGTCAGCCTGGCTGACTCTATAATTGCTGACTGCTGCTGCTGCTGAGCGGGTAGGAAATCAAGCTGCGAGCTGGGTGCAAAGAAACACACCCACCCGTCGCTACCTGCTGGGACTTCACTGCCAGGGTCGGTTGGGCCTGTGCTCTCAATGCACTTAACATCCTTTGAGCATCTTCTCAGGACTGCTCACTTCAGCTCTGGTTACTGGCTGCCCTGTATGCACCTTTAATAGCTGTGCAGCAGGCAAATTCAGCAGGGGAGACTGACTGCACCTGTGGAATTTCTGCCTGCCCTAACATACGGTGTGATAGAAAGAAAGATGGCAACTGGACATGTTACAGCCTGGACGCCTTAATAATGTGTCCTCATAATATCCATCTTCCTTTCACCAAGCCTTATGCTTGCTCCCCCCCTCCCTCCTAGTTTGCACAGCTTGGCTTCTCCCGAAGGCCTTAACTGGCCTTCGGCCTGAATCCCATTTTCATTGTAGAAGTTCTAATTATGACTCCTCCTGCTTACATGTGCAGGCAAGCTACAGTAGAAAATAGCACTTCTGCCTAAGCACCTGGAAACAGTGGGTACATGCTTAGTTCTTTGGTAAATCTGAGTTGGAGGTTTTTGTCTTTACAAATGAAGTGCTACAGCTTTTTCAAGAAAGTTTAGCTACTCTGGTAGATCTCTCATCCGATTTTGGGATTCCCACCTCATCTGTACACTGTTTAATGTTACATACTTGTAGGCTTCATGCACTGCCACTTGGAGACCTTTCTCTCCTCTCTGCAGCAGCTCATAATCTTGAGCCGATGGAGTCTTAAGACTCGTTCTTCTGCAATCTGTGCTCTTTATTCCTGCAATCTGTGCTACACCAACATTGTCTTTGTAGCTACTGAACCTTAGCCAAGTAATGTAAATAATATATTGTGAAAAGCTTTCATTGTATCCTTATTGTATCCTTGTCCTATGTTATTTCCCTTATTTAAAGCCAGCAACTTTTGCCCTGAACTATCCTATTCTCTAACCTTACCAATGCTTCTGCTTGATTCATTAATCCATGCCATCCACTTGGTGTTAAAGTGTCCTCTCTGGCCTTGCTATAAACCCCTGTCTTGCCCATTATATAGGATCCACTTCTTCCCCATTGTTCCAGCCAGAACATCTTCCCTCTCTATTTGCTTTTGTTTCCATTCCCCTTACCTGTAATAAGTGTGGTTTTTGTAAGATAAGCCGATCAACATGTTAGGAACCAAGGAAGATTGTCACTAAGCTTCATATATACTATCCACCCCACTCCCCCTTAGTTCAGCTGCAGATATCTTTGCTGGAAAGAAACAAATACTCCCCTTCCATCTTCTTATATCTTTTGGTCTTCTCTGTAGATCTTGATTTTCACAACTGGTTTTATCTCTTTAAATTGTCAGAGGTGTGTCTGATGTCTAATTATTTTCTCTCTAATATGTCTGAGTCTTATTCAAAGAGCTATTTATTCATAGTAAGTGAATTGCAAATGAGTGATTGTTGCTTACCTTTTAGATCCTTTGTCCTAAAGTTTAGCTTCTGTAAGGCGGTAAGATTTTATGTTTACATTTATTGATGCCATGTGTTGTGGGTATATATTGTTCACATTCTTTATAATACTTCCAGCAAGTAGGCAGCAGAATATTTTTCTTCTCACTGACTGCAACAATACTGATTTCTTTTGCTTCATTTCACTTAAACCTTTTTTCGGCATGCAGTGCTGCATTTCAATAATAATTCTGCATATTGTTCTGCTGCTACTTCCTCTGCAACCCCTCTTAGTGAGTTTCAGCATTAATCCCATTAACGCTGTCTTATGGTTCGCTGTTCTCCAGGCTGACTCGGGATTCAGGGCTATGAGTCTAAGGAACTTATCCAAAAGGGCCAAGGTTTTTCAGCGTTGATAAACACTTGCAGACAATGACTTCTGTGTTTACTGCATTGACATTTGGCAAAGTATTATAATGCAGGAAAATATTGCACAAAGTTTAAATGAAAGAGGGTTTATGCTTTCAAGGCTTTTCTTCTCAAGGGGGGGGGGAAGAACTTTGTCGACTAGCAAATCATTAGATTGCATTAAGACCATTATAGAGATACTTGGGTAGATCCACTTGCATCCTTTCCTTCCTTGAATTCCCAAATTATGGGATGCTTTTCTATTGCTGGACAATGAAAATTTAGGGTATGAAGAACATAGAGTAAGGGTTTGCTATGTATCTGCTGGGATAGCAATGACAGCTAAATTAGTTGTGCTGGCTAAGAGTAATGTTATTTTAGGAAGCAGATGCCAGAGAATTCAAAAATGCTTTCTAAGGCTGGTTTATGAATGTTATACTCAAAGGGATTAAATATATTGGCTTTGTAGTGACTGTTAGTCTTGGAATTCCTTTTCCTTTGTATTTCATGGCTAAGATTTAAAACCCTGATCCTCTTGAGTTCACTGGTAAGTTTGTATAGGATTGCCCCTTGGACCTAATGTCCTGTAGAATTCATGGCAAGCATAATACAATCCAGGCAATCATTCTGATGTTTAATTTTGGCCCACTATCTTTGCATATGGCTGTTGATGCACTGTTTAGGTGGAAGAAAGATCTTGATGTTGTCCTATCAAAGATCTATGCTGATGTGGAGGTTTAGTAATCAGCAGCTCATAACCTTTCTCCATTAATATGCAGTGCTCTAGTCATTCATTAACTACGTCCTGGGGAATGCTTATTGATAATGGTAAACAAGAACTGCTGGCTGACTTTGTAATGTTGTCCTATTACATAGGCCTATTGTACTGCAGTCCATTTCTGCGTGTCCACAGAAAGATAACATTTCTCCAGCTCCTAATGAAATCTGGCTTTATAAAAAAGAGCTGTTTATGTAAAACTACTGGTGGAGTGAATTTCCTTTGTTGGGACAGAAAAGAGATTCAGTCTTTCATTATTTCCACTACAGTGGGGACTGTATCACTTCGTTTCCCCCCTCTGAATAATGTATCTAGGGTAATGGTACAGCCTATGCTTTTCATGTCTGGCACACATTACAGAGCCCGCTGAGAGAAGGGAAATGCATTGAGTGATATCTTTTGTCAGACCAGCTTCTCTTGTGGGTCTGTGTGCAAGACTTTGAGATTCACAGAACTTGCTTCCTGCTGAAATTGGGTTCACTATTGACATTTTTATTTGAAAGAGCAGCCAGTAGCTCTGTCGTTTCAGATGCATTTCATTTGGAAGAGAAGTTTCACCTACAGCCCTAAGTACGTGTATCATAAGCAATTGCCTTTAACAGCAGACAGTTCTGTGCACATATGAATAGGATGAGGCATTGCAATTACATTGCAATTGTAATTTTTTGCACATGTACTAAAAAAAGGCCAATTTTGTTTAATGACAAGGTGAAAGGTAACAGGATGGTTGCCTAAGTAACTTTTTTTTGAAGTGTTGCTATTAGATTGGCCATTTGACTGGGTGTAGCACTTGCTTTTTCTGCAATTTGCTATACATTAATGTGCTCTTTCCAGTTATTTGATCAGAGCTGTAAGTATAGGAAAGCAATGTGCTTTGTTTATTTTATATTTCTTTTTAAGAGGGCTTGAGTTTCTCTAATGCACCTTGCCAGTGTCTTACAGGCGTTGTTGAAGGTCATTCCAGCCTGCTCATAAATACATACAAATCTTAAGCTAAAAGATTGTTAACCTTGTGAGCTGTGCCATTTTAGTACTGCTAAGTGCATCCTTGTTCTCTATGGCATGTTGCAAGAGGCTGTAGCTGTTTTTGTGTGCCAAAGTGGATTTAATGGCACGAAGGTCTTTTTCACAGGAAGCATTTAAATTGGTTCTGTTCTTTCCTTGCATTTCTTTGATGACATTATACCAAACCTAATTCTGTGTGTTTGAATGCATTCCTGGGGGAAGGTTAGATGGATTGTGGAAAGGCAGAGTTAGACAATTATTCGGGTTTATCTTGTCTGATAAACTGCAATTAAAAGCTTCTTTGTCTTCTACTTTTAAATATGTGTAATTGTGTGAGTTTGGGGGAATTAGAAGATGCACACTTGGCTTGCAGTCCTTTGTTCCCTATACTCTAGCTATTGTTATACTTAAGCAAAAATTATTCATCTATGGGCAGAGCAGCCTCAGAACGGAGAAGGAAAGGTTTTGTTTAGTCGGATACATACACAAATGAAATGCAGTTTAATACTGTTAGCCTTGTGGTGGATTGCAGGGTGGGACCATGGGGGCAGCAGAGGTGTTGCAGAGACACCGCTGACTCACCGAAATAGGGTCTCAGTTTATAGTGGATTAGGATCCAGTTCAACCTAATGAAAAAGAAGGCTTTCAACTGCATGACTTCCACCACTTTATAATCATAACCCACGGTGCCATTATAGTAGGGGCCCATTTAATGTGAGCTGTTCCAGTATGTCACTGCTTAAAGCAAAATTTGTGTTAAGTGAATTATAGATCTTTAATGTTAGGGGAAACGCATTACAGTGAAACAGGAATGCTTAATACCACTTAATACTGAGCTAAGATATCAGTGATGAATTGTGCCATATTGAAACTGCACAAACTGAATTTGCTTAGAACAAGGACTTACTCTATGGTCTTTTGCTACTTGTAAAGACAGAGGGTGCCTCCAGACATGGAGGGAAACTTTGCAGCTGCCTTGGACCCAGCGGTCACATG
Organism: Aspidoscelis tigris stejnegeri; assembly: GCA_023333525.1. Taxonomy (NCBI): domain Eukaryota; kingdom Metazoa; phylum Chordata; class Lepidosauria; order Squamata; family Teiidae; genus Aspidoscelis; species Aspidoscelis tigris. The sequence continues at coordinate 50,846,695 of JALMGA010000002.1, read as the reverse complement.
ACTGGCCATGTGACCATTGATCAGTCACAGCAGCGCAGCATCAGGAAAGTGGCGAGTTTAAAAGCTGCTGTTTAATTAGCAGCAGTTAACTTTGTACTTTCCCTCGGCTGGGCTGTGGCCAGACTTGCTTCAAAGCCACACAGCTTCCTTCTGCTCACAGCTGCAGCGCAGCATTAGATTGAAGTAAAAAGATGCTGATCAATCAACATCTTTTTACTTCACGTTTTCCGAGACATGCTGCGTTCCTACTGCAAGCAGTGGTGCATCCCATCTGACAGACAGGAAGCCTCGTCAAAGGGACAGCACAGCTTCCGATTGGCCTGTCGGGCGGACCAGAAGCAACTGCACCATCCCTGCACAGTTTCCGACCCTCTTGTCTGTCTGGAAGCATCCCTGAAGGGAAAAAGGTGTGGAGTGTCAAGCGTCCTATCTGGACGATGGGACATGGCTCCACAGGGTCTCTGATGATGGGAAGAGGGAATTTGAAGCTTTCAGCATGTCTGGAGGAATGCAAAGTTCGGATGACCAGATGGAAATGAGGCTGGGGTTTTGCACTTAAGAGCTTTGCAGATGAGAGAACTTCAGCACTTGACATAAGAATAAATGTCTCTGTAGGTGTAGCTCAGTAGTAGAGCAACTGTCTGGAAAGCAGAGAGTCTTGGTTTGATCCCCAGCCTCTCTCTAGAAGAAAGTAATGGCAATCCCCTCCTGTATTTGTCTAGAAAAAAATTGCATGGATCTGTCTGTTTAGGCAAAAATGGGATTGTAAAAGCCAATAGACCTGAAGCTAAAATAATACAGAAAAAAGAAACACAGAAGAATTCAGCAATACAGTGATTAAAACTCACTATATTACAAAAATATACTTATAAATGACAATCAAAATAAGCAAGAAGATTGAAGCAAAACTATTTGAGTGTACAATAGTGCTAATAACATTATAATACATTCAACAAACATGTGGCTTGAGTGCTTTATAGACTGCTTTATAGGCTGGTGGGCACCTGGGAGAGGGCCTTCTTGGTAATGGCCCCCAGGCTATGGAACAGTCTTCCTTCAGGAAGGCAGTGAAGATGCACCTCTTTGCTCAGGCCTTTGGATAAATGTTAGCCATGTTTCCCCCACTGTAAACACCACTGTTTTAATTGATATTGTTTTGTTTTTAACATGTTGGATTTTAGGCACTGTGGTTTTTACTGTTTTATTATATATTGTTTGTTTGATATGGTGGATTTTAAGGTAGTTACCTGCCCAGAGACCTTCGGGTACAGGGCAGGATAGAAATATAAATAATAAATATAAATAAATAAATAAATAAATAATAGACACCATCATGGCTAATGACTCAGTCCAAGGCTGGGATTTTCAAGGCAATAGAAGTGTAGTGATGTAATGAGTCCACAAATGGGAAGAATTCATGTCCTGTATCAGTACGAAAGACAAAACAGCTAATAAAGCTATAGCAGGAGATTGTGAATTTATTTCTCAAATAGGCAAATGTGTTTCAACCAGTAGTCCTCCACAGTGGCCAGTATTCAAACATACAAAACAATGAGAAAAGTAGTATGCAAGCAATCCTGTTTGTACCACAAAGGGAGTAAAGATGAAGGTCATATTTTCATTTATTGTTGCTTGGAAGCATAAAGCATCATAAACCTCCTTAGTGTTGATGTACAATACCTGCCAAATTCTGCTGTTGAGTCGAGAACTACACTGCTTTTCTTATTTCTGCTTCCTTCTACATCTTTCTTTCTGCTACCTCTGTTCCTTTTTCCTTCTTCCTCATCCTCCTCAAACTTAGGATTTTTAAAATGAGCCCTTTAACAAAAAGCGTCCTATTCTCAGATGCACACAAGAACAGCCACACAAACAAGTTGTCCACATATGGGGTTGAGAACCTACCTTATTTTGACACACTGCAGTCTACCTTCACCTCCACCCTACCCTGATTGTGAGTGCTACTCTGTGATTGGCCACTCAGCAGAAAACCCCTGCCTCTTTGTTTATGGTTTCCTGCCCAATCCAGCTTAAAGAAAGAGGCAACTTCAGAGCTATGAAGTCCCAAATGGTGAAGAGGCTTCAGGATGGGGGTAAGGCAAATGCAAGGGGAAAATGTATTTTGTTTCAGGCTCACGTTCACCGAGAAGGCACTTCTTTGAGAGGGTCTTAATCATTCCTTGACTTTTCCTCTCCCTCCCTCCCTTTGTTATCTTCCTCCAGAGGTTTACTTAATATTTGTTATGTGTGTTCACTTCTGTTATTTTGTCATAGAATTCTGCCTGCTGAGCTTTTCATTTGACTTTCACACTGCTTGCAAAACTGTTAAGAACACTCCTCCTGCGATCAACAGTATAAAAATTAAAAAAAAATTAAAAACTCTTTCTCATTCTGTGGCCTGACTTATGGGTTCTTAAAATGAAAGAATTGCTCTCAAGGACCTGAGCAAAATCAGAGCCACCCCTCCTGCTTGCATATTGTTCAATAGATCAATGGAGCAACTCCATTCTCTGGCATCTCTGGCAAGCTATTTTCAGCCTTTTCAATTTAAAAGAAACATCAAGGCTGTAATAGTATGGTGGCTTTTGTTTGCCATTTGCGTTGTCAACTTTCATAGCATGGCACCATTTCTTCCTCTCTAGCAGCAAATTTGAGATATGTTGTGGAAGGCAGGTTCCTGATATACTTCCTGGTCCAGTATACCAGTGAATGTCCCTTGCTGGGCCAGGATACCAGCCAGTGTAGAATCTCCCCAACTCATTCATTCAATCATTTTTATCTTGCCCTATACCCTCAGGGCAGGTAACAGCATTTAAAAACAGACCTGTTAAAATAACGCTATGTATATGAAACAGTATAAAACAATACTGTCTGTAGTGGGGCGGGGGGACGGGACTATACTACATTTAGCCAAAGGCCAGAGCAAAGAGGTACGTCTTCACTGCCTTCCTGAACGTATACCGTGAAGGAGCCTGAGAAGCTTTTACTTAACAAAAGCCTAATGTAAACTTTATAGTAAGCCTGTAGGCAGTTGTGTTACTTGCCTTGTAAAGAGAAAAAGAACTTGATCTTTCACATACAAAAAGCTGAAGTCAGCTGTAGTAAACAGTAGACTAACTATAATTTTATTCCTAGGCCCTTTCTGCACTTGTGTTGGATTTGGATCAAGGAGTCCCTGTTTGGTCTGCTCCATCTGCACAGGACTGAGATAGATCCCAATTATGAGGTCCTGTAATCCTGATTCCTTATGTGTCTGTTTAATTGAGTCCACAAAGGGACCAAGGGCATTGTTCCAGATCACAGGATGCATAACTACAGGGGGGCTGCTTTTCAGTGAGGTGTCAAAGTGTTGTGCCAAGTGACCTGCCCCCCAGCCCTGAGGCTAGGAATTTTGTGAGCTTGGCAGCCATGGGGAGATGTGGACCAGATAAGTGCTATCAATGCAGAAAGTATTGATCCACCCAATCTGGGTCAGTATGTCTGATTATTCAGGATCCACTGATCGGGATCAAACCATGGTATGTCAGAAATGGTCATAGGGTAGTCAAAGCCAGCAGCAAGCATTAAATCTGTCACTGGGTAGCCTTGGCTCACTGGACAAAAATGGTTGAATGTTTCTCTTCAATTTTTAAAATGTGAGAATTGTGTTAATTGCAATGTGACTTTAGAGTTGATTCTGGAAAACTTACTTGCATCCCCTTGTATTAGGAGTTATGTAATTTAGACAACAGAGGTAAGCCAGGAGCCAGTATTCAAACGTACCTCTTCCCTGAGGCGTTTGATGTTATTCCTGCTAGGAGGAAGGGTTGTATTCTAATTATGTTTTTAATTTAATATTCTTGATTTTTATCTATATATTTTTATTGTGATTTTGCCAAATGTATTAATTCACCCGGAGATATTTTGAAGAAAGGCAGGATAGAAGTGTTATGTAATGAATGAATAAACTTTTTGGTCCAAGGGCCACATGTATTGGGCCCCTTTATGTCCTCACATGTGTTTGTACAGAGGCACACCGACACATATACATGCTTACATACCTACACCCAGAGCACACACATGTAGGTCAATTGAGAAGTAGGGCTGTGGTTCAGAAGGACATGATTTGCATCTCTGTAGAGGTGCTGGGCTGTGTGGAAAGGCTTATTTATCTGTTCGTGGCATGTCTTTCCTGCAAAGAGCCTAAGGTAGAATGCATCCTTCTCCTCCTCTCCCTTTTATCCACATCACAGCCCTGTGATTAGCTTAGACTGGGAGGCAGTGACCAGACCAGGGTCACCTAGTGAGCTGGCATGTGTGAATAGGACTTTGGAATCAGGATCTGCTGTTGTCTAGCCAACACTGTGCCTCTTTTTGCCATGTTTTCCAAATGACTGAGATCTTTATGTGCCTTATTTGGTCCTTGAGCACCCATCCCTTATGTTGGCTCTTTACCCCTGCAGGAATGAAGAGCTTTTGCTGTCTTTGGAGAAAGCAGGGAAATTGCCAGTTCATCCCTGGGTACAATACTCCTTTCCTGTCATCATAGATAATCTTATCTTCCCCCTCATTTGCAGGTGATCAGTAAGGCTTTCTGAAGATATTGGTCCCATCTCTCCCTGAAAGAGTAAAGCCCTGAGACTAACACTTACCCTAGAGACTGCAGCGGTTCTACTTGGTGGCAACAAAGGCTGTTTCATGTTCTGCTGTACTATTCAAAGGGTATTTGAGGCTGGTCCTCCCTTGCTTTGACGAAGAAACCATTCTTGATAAGCTTTAAGTGTTGTCCTCTGGTTCCACGTAGGAGTTGGCAGCTGTAACAGTTGCTGTTAGAACACCCTGAGCAGCCACCTGACTAGTGAAGGAATAGTGTGTACCGTCTGTGGACAGACAGGTTAAAAGCAGATAAAGGCCAGCTGGTGGGAAGTTGACCCAGTGTCCCTCAGAATCTGTTGTCTGTCGTGCCTTGGCTAATAGATGGGTTGTACCTGAGAGCTAATATAGGCTGTTTGAAACAGTGCTCACCAAAACATCCCAGTAAAATAAGATACTTGGGTGTCTTCCTGATAAAGACCTTCTAGGATAGTTCAGATTGTGGATTCACATAAGTGCATCCCCTTATGCTGTCATCCTTGTGATCAATTCTTTGCCTCTTCTAGTTTCAGTTCTGTTTTATACTTGGTTATTTTTATCTGTTTTACCTTGGTTTTGGATTAATATTGTAAACCATATCAGGGTCCTTTAACACAACATTTCAAAGAAAGCACTTGGTCAATGCAACATTTTGTTTGCTGTTGTTAAGCATGAAGTGGAGGTAGAAGACAAGCTCAGCTCCTCAGGGCTCTGAGGTTTCCTCTTTTTTAGAGATGAGCATGAACTCTAAAATGGTGTAAATTGCAGCAGACTTGGCCTGTTTGAGTTCAGACCTCGAACAGGAGCAAACCTCTTCCTTTAAAAAAAACAATGGGAAAAACAGTATGTTTAAAGGGCAGTTGTGGTCAAATGTGAACAAGTTCAAATTGAATTGGATGGTTTGGCCAACTTGAATGAACACTCATGGTTTGGTTCAAGCTCAAACTGGGCCCCTCAAAGGGTGGTGGTTTAGGCTTGTCCAGGGCCTCCCTTAGGGAATACTAGACAGCTCCTAGCAGTCTTGCTATTTTAGTATACCAGCCAGTGCAGAATTGCTGGACCCCTTCTGGACCAGGCCACAGCCCATCTAACCCAGCATCCCATCCCACACAGTGACACACCAGTTGCTTATGGGCATCTTAAGCAGAAGACAAAGGTACAACCTTCACCTGCTGTCAAATCCCTGTGAATGGCCTTTAAAGGTATCCGGCCTGTCTCCCCAGCCTGGAGAATGTATTCTAGTAGCCATTGACATGCCTGCCGTCTAGCCCTCCCCTAAAGCTGTCTAGGTGGGTTGCTGTTTCCACTTCTTCTGGCAGCAAATTCCATAGACGGATGACCTTCTGGGTGAAGAAATACTTCTCCTTGTCTGATCTGACTCTCCTACGCATCAGTTCCCTGGTTCAATTATTATTTATTTTATTATTTAATAAATTTATATCCTGTCTTTCACCAAATGGTCCCAGGGCAGGTTACAATAAGAATAAAACCTATCAAATAATAAAACATGAAAATATCACCCCTCCTTCCCTTCTCTACCCTCCCCCTAGTATTGTGTGATAGAGAAAAGAATTTTTCTCTATTCAACTTCTATGTACCATGATGGATGGATGGATGGATGGATGGATGGATGGATGGATGGATGGATGGATGGATGGATGGATGGATGGATGGCTATTCCGCCCTTATTCTAGAAACTGCTTTTTAATCCTTTCAGTAATCTTTTTGGAGCTTGTTAAGCTGAGCAACAGCAAAGATCCGGATCTTGGTCTCTCTAAACAGACACTTCAATGCAGCATCACAAGTACTATCTGCTTTGCTTCTTATCTGTACTAGTATTACAGTTGCTACTTGCCTTCCTTGCACACTCTTGCTATCTTTCTGCTAGTCTGTTGATAGTGGTGGGGAAGAAAATTCTCTTTGTGTATGAAGATTGAATGTGCCTTTGTGTTTATCACAAGTCTTGGTGTTTTCATGACACAGATGGGCCATGAATGTGGTTCAGCTTTTCATAACAGTAATAACAAACTACATGAAAGTTTTGCCAGAGATTATAAGTTTTTTTTTCAAGAATACCACTGCAACTCATAACATGTTAGTTGTTGTTCTGTTCTGCATGCAAGATGAGTTTATTGAATAAACTTCAAACAATGTTAACTATATATTGAAAATGCCATCCAAACTAATGCAGCTTTGTGTGTACAAACAAGTAAAATTAAGCCAGTTTGACCCAGCACTGAAATAAGCATCTTAGGTCAGTACTGATTCATCATCGATTAAAAGAGAACTGAAAATGCATGTAAGTATAGTGGATTGACTTATAATCCAGTATTCAGTGAATAAGTAGCAAGATGGTCATATATGGACAATTGTTTGAATAATACTTGGGAGCATGTTTTGAATACATGCTGCAGTTTCATGTAAAGCAGCACTTCCTAAGTCTTTGTGGTGATAATCCAGTTGCTTAAACTTATAAAGAAATTCCTCAGACCTAAAATCACAAGGAATTTTCTTTTATTCAAGAGCACATCATGGTAACAATTTTCAGTTTAAATATCCACATGATCACATGATGGAATTTTATTCCACTTATCTTAACTTCTCACTAGATGTACTGATATGAAACCTGGGTTGATTCTGCACTGATTGGTGTACTGGATGAGCAAGTGTACTAGGAGCCTCCCTTCCATATGTTGATGCAGTCTATAGGTGACCCCAGGTGGGGAGATTCAAGCAGGGCCTCCTTCAGATCACACCAGTTCACAGAAAAGAGTCTTCTAGTACACTAGCTAGTCTGGTATACCAACCAGTGCAGAATCACCTCTGCTTTGTGAGACCTGATTGGATTCCGCACCCCTCCACAAAGCTAGCTGGGTGACCCTGGGCTAGTCCCAGCTTTCTTCTGAGCTCTCACAGCCCCACCTATGTCACAGGGTGTCTGTTGTGGGGCGAAGAACAGAAAGCTTTGTCAGCCACTTTGAGTCCCCTTAAATGGGTGAGAACAGTGGGATACAAAAGCCAGCTCTTCATGTTCTTCTTCCTAATCTGTGATATAAACCCAAACAAGACACAGTGCAGAAAGGACCATTAATGGAAATGAACTATCTGGCAGAGGCAGTTACCTAGGAGCCTTCCCTTCTGAAAAGGTAGTTCTCCAACCACAGTTTAGGGCAGAATTTTTCTTTTTCTTTTGTTGCTTTATGATTTTATCTGTGGAATCAACATTGTATTGGCTGCAAGAAAGGCAAAGCTTCCGCTGGACACTTCCTAGATCCTCAGCTACTTGACATTTAGACGTAATGTATTTCGTAATCATACATCATCAGTGATAATGTCAAAGTCAAAATGAAGTTGTTGTTCAGTTGTTCAACTCTTTGTGACCCCATGGACCAAAGCACGCCAGGTTCTTCTGACCTTGACTGCTTCCATGACATTGACTATCTCATCCTCTTCCTTCTCCCATTGCCTTCAATCTTGCCCAGCATCAGAGGTTTTTCCAATGAGTCTTGTATTTGCATTATGTGGTCACAATATTTATTTTATTTTTTTTAATTTAATAGGATTAAAACCATACAGATCAGATAATACAAATATCATAAAAACAAAAGCATATATAAATATAATTCAATAATTAACCCTATTCCATAAAGTGGCTAAGGGAATTATCGAAGTCGGACGAGTAGAGGCATTAACAAAAAAAGGTGGTCACAATATTTGAACTTCAGTATTTGTCTTTCCAATGTGCAGTCAGCATTGATTGCCTTTATTATTGACTAATTTGCAGTCCAAGTGACTCTTAAATATCTTATCCAGCACCACGTTTCAACAGCATTGATTTTTTTCTTCCTTATGGTCCAACTCTCACTATCATGTTAGGAAAACCATAGCTTTGACTATTAAAATCGTTCAGTTTTTATTAAACTACTACTTTCTAAGATCTTCCATTCTCTCTTAGTAAAGAGAGAATCCATGCCATTTAAAAATTTCAAAGATGTTTCTGGGGAGAAGCATAATAAAAGTTCCTGTCTCCATTTTGACCAAACTGATCATGTAGCTTGCATATATGGGTTGAAGATACACCAGAAGATTTCTTTAGTCTAGAAAAATTGGAGAGTAATCTCTCTCTCCATTTCCTTCCAATTTAACCCACCAATTTCTATCAGGATTTTGAGAGAAAAATAACTGGTTGCTCCAAGAGGTATCATAATACCTTGTTAAATGAAGGTATGCAGAAGGGATACAGTTTCTTAGAAATTCTATATTTTTTACTGGAAAAGATATGTTGCAAGAAATGTTTATTCCATCTGTTTACTATATTGGGTTGCAGATGATAATATATGGTCTGAAAAAAAGAACAAAAATTTTGGAATAATAATTTTTAGTGCTGAGATCTTGCCTAAAACTGATAGTTGTTTATTTTTCCATCCATTTAAGTCTCTTAATCTTACAATTGACTATAGTTACTCTTCATTGTTTTACGTAGGTTTTGTGGTATATAAATTATTAAGTACTTAAAATTCTTTTTAATTCCTGTGGAGTGATAAATATTAAGGGTGCCATTAGGTGGAATGTTATTGTAATAAGCTTGGTATTTCTTGAGGTTTACCTTTAATCCTGAAACCTTATGAAACATTTCCAGTTTCTTGCATAAAATTTGGAGAGTACTGTGGGGATCCTCAGTGAAAAACATATATAATTTATTAATTTTATATTCACCAAATGTTTTTGCCAATGGCTCCATGAATAGAAATAAAGAGTTGGGGATAGCGATGATCATGCTTTGTGCCCTTGTTGATTACAGAATTTGTAGTCAGAATTTTTCTTAATTATATTGCTTCAGTACAGTAGTAATGCTATATATTTTGTTTAAAACCCTGTAAAAATCTTGACTTCCGGTTAAGGGCATGGAGGATTGAAGCTGCGACTTTCGCAGGGACTCCAGCATACATTCCCAGAGTAGAGAACAGGGCTATCTACTTTGGTTGATTTATTTTCCTGAGATACAGGAATAACGAAAAGATTCTTCTTAAAGTGCTGTTTAATTACAGCACTCTGAAGTCAAGAAGTTTTTTCTGGATGAAGGCAGAAGAACAATTCCGTCATCTCGAGAGCTAGAGAAGCCCAATTAAAGTCTGCCCCCCTTTTTTAAGACTTTAACTCCAGTAAGGAAACTAATTGGAGTTTGGAAAACATCTAAAGATAAGAAAGATTTGCCTCAGAATTTTGGCCAGCAGCCAAAAAATTGTTGTAACGAATCAGAGCCATTAAGGGAAAGAGGGTGTAAGAAAAACTGAATTTTTATCTTTGAAACTGACAAATGAGCAAAAAAGACGAAGACAAATGTGTTTAGAAATAATTCTTACCTCCGGAAAGTTTCCAAAAAAGGAAGTAACGTCAGATCATAGAGTTGGAAGTCCTAGAGAAAGATGCTAACCAAGACGGAAATGCTGAACATCCTCACAAGAATAGAACTTAAAATTGATGAAATGCAGAGGCAATGGACCAGAATGAATAATGGAATAACTAATCTTGTTGAAATTAAAAAAGAAGAGCCAGTAAATGAAGAAAGAAAATAGATAGAAAGAGAAGCCAGCCAAAGAAACGAGCCAAGAAGAAGAAAAATAAATAGGAACATTGCCACCTAGTAGAGAGCAAGAGCCGAAAGAGACCAAAGAGACAAGGATTTCTGCGTAGAAATTATTTACAGCCAAGGGAAAGTACAAGTGACCTCGAAGACAAAGCAATAAATCGTCGTGCAAAGATTTCAAGCCTGCAGCTAGGAGAAGATAATACCAGTTTATATATGGAAGAAACATTTAATCCTGGAAACGTTCTTGCAATTGGTATTACATAAAAAAACTATGAGAAATTTTGGAGGAAAGGGGGGCTCATTTGTAAGAAAGAAAATACAACAATAGAGTAAAAACAAATTGACAACAAAAAGAATAAAATTGGTTTGGTGATAGAATGTTAACAGCAGTATAAGACTAAAAATATGTGATTTAGAAAAAAAATTATAAATTAGAAAAGATTAAGACTGGATTATCAAAAATAAAATTGTTATAACTGAAATAAATTCTATAAGTGTATAGAAGGTTAAGGCAATTAGTGAACTTTAGTTTGGTCTTTCTGTTTTGTTCTGTTTTGTTTTGTTCTGTTTTTCTTTTTTCTTTTTTTCTTTTTTCTTTTTTTAGAAGAAATGTAGTGAATATATGAGTTTATCAACTTTAGTAAGGTAATAATAGAAATATAGCTATATGAATAGATTAGATCATAGCTTAGTAAATGTTCATATAATAGTAATTCAGGTTATGAGGCTGCTTTGGGTAGAAATATAGAAGGAAGTTGAACAACAGTCATGAGGGTACAAATAGAAATACATTATATGAATAGTAGAAATCATTGCCTAGGTAATGATAATATAAAATTGATGTTTCTTTAAGAATTAGGTATGATGAAGGAATTTAATGAAAACTGGTTCTGTGAAGTTTATAAGGTTAGCTGAAAAACCAAAAGAGGAAGATAGAGTGTGGATGAAGTACATATTGAGAAGATGTTTGAAGAACAAGGAAGTCACTGAAAAATACCAAGAAGATGTATGGACACTTTTAGATTGGCTTATAGTGTTCTGCTATTTTGTTTTAGCTTATTAATGGAAAAAGTTCTTAATGCAAATAATTTTTTAAAACCCTGTAAAAATCTTGAAAGGGAAATCCATATGAATAATATATTTAGTAAAAAATTGTGGCTAATTGAATCAAAAGCCTTGAAAATGTCTAAATAGCTAAAGAGAATTTGTTTTATTTAGAATGATACATTACATTAAAATATTTTGATTGGATTGAAACTTTCTGTTCAATTTAATTTTATTAGCTCAAAAAGTACAAAAAAAATAGTACATTCCTAGTTGATTAAAGCTACTGGACAAGAAGAATCTATAGTATCACCCGGCTTGCCTGGTTTAAGACAAGGAATTATGTATGACTGCCCACGTGATTGTGGTGTCAGATGCCCACTCAAAGAACCATTGAATAATGAAACAAAGTGTGGAATAAGAATACCTCAAAGGTATCCCATTGGGATTAGGAGTTTTGTTATTTAATTAACTTAGTTGGCTCAATTGAGGCACATAGATATTGTTCCTGTTATTTAGAAAGATAGGGTATGTGGGCAGAGGTAATGTATGGTTTCATATCCTCTTGGTTGCTTTGATGATTGAAATATAAATTAGCATAGAATTGTTTAAATAAATCTGCTATTTCTTTATTGTCCACTGTGCATTTGCCCTGTTTATCTTTTTTAAAGCCAATACATAATTTTTGTTTTTCCAGATTGGTTGCTAATAATTTAAAGTTTTTGTTACCTTGGAGATAAAATTTCTGTTTGAGATATGTTTGGGCTTTAATAATAAATGGTGTCTCTTGAGAATCTTAATTCTGCCCTCTTTTGTTGTAATATTTGGTAAATTCAGTTCAAATCTGTGTTTTTGGTTTCTATCAAGTTCTGTTGTAATTTGTACTGATGTTTGCTTTTCGTACCTATGATTTTGAGATATTCACCTTACCACTAGCTTCACAGCTTTCCACCTAATCTTGTCTTGCATCTCTGTCACTGAGTTGTGTTTAAAATGTTCCTGTTAAACATTTTAGATTACCGATTGTTTGGTAAGCAAAACAAGATTCATTCTTCACACTGGAGAAAGTTTGAAGATCTCAGAACACAATTGAAGCTGTGGGAGGAGCATGTTTCAGAAATAGTTATAGGACCAATACCAACCGCTGTTAATGATTTGGGTTGTTGTTTTTAGTTAAGAAAGATGAATCTATACAGGATCATTAATTGCCAACTGTAAAATAAAGTATATTCCCTGCAATTTTTATTACAGTTTTTAAAGCCATCAACGGGGTGTTTTTCCACTGTCACTAGAAGTACGTCTAGTGACAGTGGACAAACACCCTAAGTGAAATTTATTGATAATTGGAGTAATATCAATTTGCTTGATATTACTAGTAATATCTAGTGGTTTGCTTTCAATGAATTTATTTTCCTATCTAATTATTGATCCATTAACAAATTCATAACAAGATTTTGGGAGAAGCAAATGAAGATACATTTGTTAGTGTCTCTTGGACATTTTGCCTGCCTTTTGTTAACTACTGTGATATTCTGATTTCCTAAAACAACATTACGGAAAAACAAATCTTCCATTGGGATCCAGTTTAACATTCTGTATTCTAAACAACATTGATGGGTGGATTATAATGGAAACTACACAGGATGTGCCTGGTGAGGAGTATTCATTTTTTTAAAAAACAAAAATCTGAATGGGTAAATAAGATTTTTCCTGTTTTGATTCATGTATTTCTTGAATCATAATAATCTGAACTTGTTCATTAAGTAAATACTCTTTTTTTGCATTCTATCTATCTATCTATCTATCTATCTATCTATCTATCTATCTATCTATCTATCTATCTATCTATTTTCTTTGCATTAAGAAAAAGTACTTTAGCCATACCCATTATTATTCATAAAGTAAGCCATGTAGTGTTAGTTTAAATGTCATATTCCTATGTGTAACTTTATCTTCCTCCCATGAAAGAGTTTCAGAGTCCAGATCAGAAATAACCGGAACACTGATAAAATTATTTACAAATTTTTTAATCACCTAAACTGCCTTAGAGATGTCTGTAACATCTGCTGCTACATCCCAACAGGTCTTACATGGAGTGCAAGTTTATATCAGGTGATAGAGTTCTCCATTTCTCCCTCTGGGTATTGGATGGCATATTCTCTATTTACATGTCTGTTTTGAGGTTATCTTAAATGTTTCCATTTACAACCCTAGCTATTAGCAACAAGCCTTTTTATCACCCTTAATCTCTTTTATCTCTCCTCTTTACTCCTGTCCTCAACCCCTTTCCCCTTAATTACCCCATTGTCCCATGTCTGTCTTCTATAGATATACAATGCTAGTTTTATCTATTCCATTTATTCCCATTTGTCTAGTAACATTCATATTCCTCTTGCCATGTCCCTCTCATCCTCACATCCCTCTCTCCAATCCCTGTACAGTTAGACTCCCATATCCACTGACGGTTTCAGTTTTCCATGGTGACACCCACCCCCAACAGCCACCATTAGGCCTATCTAAAACTCCTACAAGGCCTGGGGCAGGCAGGAAATCATCTGAAATGGCAGCCGATTTCCCATAATTCCTGTGAAATTTCTGTTATCTGCGGCAGGCCCTGTAACATATCCCCTGTAGATACAGAGGTCCAACTGTACTTTTAAAATATTAACAGTCGTTTTGCCTTCCTTCTTGTTTACTTCTTTAAGAAGCTTTACATCCTTTTATATGCCTATGTATTTACCATTTAACTAACTTTGTGCTTCAGTGTTATTTTATCCCCAACTCAAGTATATAACAGGTTGTATGGTAGTTAAACACCATTCCTTTTCTTTAGATAATGTTGCTGAGATGGTGCCTTCTATTAGTAGTTTGCTTTGTTGGCTCTTCTTTTTGCTCCAAATCTTGGCCTTCTTGACTACAGTGCTGTAACTGTGGTTCGTCCACTTTGCAGTAGCTCTATATTCAAAATGCTAGCCATTTCTTTTGTCTCTTGCTGTGTAGCAGCTCTAAGCATTTTGCCTTTGTAATTTACAATTACTTCACAAGCAGACCCCATCTGAATCTGATATTTGCTTCTTCCAAATTAAATTTTTTTCTTTCCTTTATTGTCTTTAGTGCTAGATCTTATAGCACATGCTCACTCCCCTCATACTTGAGATCTGGTTTGGCTGTCAGTGCATTATATATTCTGGTTTTTAAAGAATATCTGTTGCATGCAGTGACCACATTTCTAGGCCTAGGCTGTCATGAGCTGTAGCTATGTCTGCATTAGAGAAGAAAATGTCAGAGAATAGATCATTAAACCAGTTTGTTAAAAACTGAATCATGTTTGCTCTCTGTGAATGGTCTTTTAGACTCCAAAGGGGAATGTACCCCAGTTTCAAATGACTTGAAGTCTGTCTCTTGATCATTTAAATTTACTATGTCCATTTACATGTTTTTTTTTAAAAAAATTTCTTGGAATTGCCCACTGCCAGATTCAGGGCTTCAGAAATTGTCTGCTGGGTTTCCTCTAAGGCTCTTCATAAAGGAATGCATGGTTGTGATGCCCGATTTCACTGTTTGACAGAAAGGAGACTTTAAACTTATCTGTGTTAGCTTCTAGCAGGTCAGAATTTAAGCTCATTCATCTCCTCTGGGATGGCAATCACCCCAAGAATCATGGGGTGTTTGGGAGGGCCTAGGAGTTGGTTTGGGGCAGGGGCATGTGAACACACAGCTTCAGGGTCATCACTAGTGGGTTTGGATCCCTACTCCCAGGTCAACTAGGAGGAGGAAACCTAAGGTGGCCCATGTAGATATAGCTAAATAAAACTCAGCCCCTGGTTTGAACTTTACTTCTACCATGAGTTCAGTTCAGGTCATGACTGTATATGTGGTTGGGGAGGGAGGCTGCCTTTGGTCTGCTGCCTAAGATATGCCTATGGGTATGCCTATGGGTATGTGTTGGTGACAGACTGCCAGTGGTACTCAAAAGCTTCACCTTGGCTTCAGTAGAAAGCCCAGGAGGGAATTGTCATTGGGAGACTTTATTTGTTTGTTTATTACATTCTAGCCGTTCCAGAAAGTTGCAAGTCACTTCCTTTAAAGGGCGATGTGACTGCCTGGTGACAGGTCAGTCACTTCATATTTTGAGAAAAAATTGAGAGGGCATTGGAAATAAAACCAACAAAAACATAAGAATCATTTCATTCTCAAAATGAAAACACATATTTGTAAATGCACCCTGAGTTACTCGGAAGGCTGTCCACATGGTCCTTTTGGTATCAGATGAACCCCTCTAGAAAAGCTGTTTTAAAGGGGTTGCCAACATGCAAAAAAACCCTCAGCGCTGTACAAGTCTGCCTTTAATGTTCATGTTGTGCCTGTCATATTATGTGGCTCTTGATTGCAATAAATACACTACAACTAAACATACACACACATTGGCACTTTTCTTTTTAATCACAGCCACCTAATTTCTGCCTGAATTGTTAGCTTGCACAGGTGGCATCTGAAATTATGTCTAAATTTACCCAACTGTACTCTGTTTTACCTTGAGTTAATGCTAAGCTCATTTTAACAGCTGAGAGCCCCTTTTAGAATAGCAGTTCTTGCAATTGCTTGTCATCTTTAAGAAGAAAACGGTGATTTGCAATTAGTGTGTTTTTTTCTAATGCAACAGCTTGTGGCATAACTTCTCTCCAGCTTATGAACTTCTGTGTCTTTGATCATGTTGTGCTACTGATTACATCACTAGTATTTTCTTAAGTGCTTTTTAAGATTTTAAAATACCATTTTTGCAGCAGTTTAATCTTTAGATAGTGAATACATAATACAGAAATATCAATCTGGAACTTTAAAAACAAACAAATAAAATGTTTGGTTGAATATGAAGTTTCTGTGAACTTTAAATTCTCTGCAAATAACTACACAATATGCTTTTGCTTTATCTTATTGAACAAGCAAACATGAAGATGCCAGGTGGCCTCCTGCCTACTTCTTGGCTAGTTGCAGGGGTGATTCAAGTGCTTTTTAGATTTTTCTCAGGACTAACTAGTTTTCAGTTATTTATTTAGTAAAATGACTTGAATTTCACCTCCTTCAACCCAAATAGAGGTGTCCCCTCCCAGTGAGACTTAAATCCCATAATGGCATCTTAGCATAAGAACACAGGAGGAGCCTGCTGGATCAAGCAACAGCCCATCTAGTCCAGCATCCTGTCTTTTACAGGAGCCCACCAGTTGCTTCTGGGCATCTTCAAGTAGAAAATAAAGGCAACGCCTCCATTTGTTCTCAACGCCATGCCAATGACCTTTAGAGGCAGTATCAATTTTAATAGCCATTGATACCCCTGTTTTCCATGAATGTGTCTCTTTCTTAATAGATATGCAGGCTGGTTGTAGTCAACACCTCCGAAGATCAGTGATTCTCTCAGTGAAAAAAATGCTTCCCCTTGTCAGTCCTAACTCTCCTGCCTATTAGCTGCATAGCACTTATGCCCTGTGGCTCTAAGATTGGGTGAAAAACATTCTTTATCCATCTTTTCCACACTATGCATGATTTTATAAACTTCAATCAGATCTCCTCCTGTGTGACGGTTTCAGGGTCAGGCTGCAATGGACAGTAATATTTCTTTGCTCCCTTGCAAGCCTCTTTGCAAAGTGCATAGCTTTCTGCCTGTGCAAACCCTTGCAAGCCTAGGCTGCAAATAGCAGAAAAGGCGGGAAACCTTGCCTGGGCCCTGTTGCATTGATGGGCTGCTGCCAAATTGGAGGGAAAACCTGCCCAGGGACCTGGGGGCCTGATTGACAAGCAGGAGGAGTTTCCCTCAGTTGCCAGTGGTTACAGCCAATTGGAGCCCGAGGGGCTGAAGGGTATAATAAGCAGTGAAAGCAGCAGACTGTGTCTTTTGGCTGGGCAATTGCTGAAGGAGACTGATAGCGGAGATCTGTCTCTGAGGGAGACTTTGCCAGCAACTGACCAACGGTCTTTTCTCTGAAGGGGAATTGACCAGACTGGTCCTGTTGTTTGGGAAAGGGAGCTGAAGGAGGCAACCGTTACTGGTTGATTCTCCGAAGGAGCTCATACTAAGAACTGACCAGAGGCTGGAACCCACAGCCTAGCAAGGAGGTGCTAAGCCTTGCTGAAACCGGGAGTGAGTTGCTAAGCGAACCAAAGGAGAGAAGTGGATAGGCTTATCTACTCAGAAGCAACTGGTGACTTGTAAGCTAAGAGAGCTGTGTTTGCTTGAAGCTAGCTATATTGAGAGACTTTTGATCTTTCTCCTGCTTTATCTGAACTTTCTATTTTCTCCTTTACCTTTCTAATTGTTATTCTAAATAAACTTGTTTTGATTTACAGTTAAACGCTTGCTACCCATTTATTGTTTTAGACCTGTAGTACTCACTCGACCTAATGCACACTTCCAGCAACCTAAAAGTGCCCAGCTACTTTTCGGAGGGCAGGCACTGGACGGTCTGCTAGAAGTCATGACATCCTGCAACCTAATTTTGTAAGAGAGGTGTTCTAGCACCCTAATCATTCTGGTGCACTTTTTCCAGTTCTACAATATCCTTTCCGAGGTACGACGTCCAGAATTGTACACAGTATTCCAAATGTGGCCTCACTAGATTTATAAAGAGAACTGCCTTATTTCTATTCCCTTCCTAATTACCCCTAGCACTGAAATTGCTCTTTTTCACTGCTGCTGTGCCCTGAGCTGACATGCTGAAAGTTGCCCATTAAGTTCATTTAGTTTTCAGGCCTAGCCACTTTGTGTTAAGAAGATGTACCGTTGGTACAGCTTTTTCTTATGTTTCATTGAAAGACCATCTTAAATAGAAGATGGATACCTGAGTGACATTTGCACACATCTAAAGAAAAGTCTTTACTTTCTCCTTGAGGTGCTTTTATCCAAGTCATCTATCATCTGCACCATTCTCCTTGCCCTAGTCAGATTTTGTAAATAAAGGATTGATGTATCCATGCATACTTGTCCATTATCTGTTCTCCCTTCAAATAATTATTCCTGTTAGAATACCAGTGATAGCATTGCATCTATTGGAACAGGATGGTGCAAGAAAGATCGATGTTGCATTGCTGAGACAAATTGCAGTGGATTGCTGACTCATCAGTTCCTGGCCGGTTTTGCTTTTCCTAATGGAGATACGAGACTGACAAGTAGCAGCATTAAAATATAATCATAATCGGCCAACCGTTCTTCCTGTTATACTTTAAATCAGAAAAGATAGGATTAATCCGGTCTCCTCCCCTGCCTTTTAAAGCTCCCGTTAAATAATTTCCTCAAAAACAAGGGCTGCGTTCACTTGTTCCACTGCATTTGGATATTCTGGAATAAAAATTAGCTATTCCAGAATATCCATGCTTTATTCCAGGCTATCCAAATATAGTGAAATAAGTAACTGATGTCTGGATGCAGCCAAAGTGTCAGATATAAGTTGTATTGCTGTCCATGCACCACGAGTGAATAGCATTTAGTATAATGCTGTAGCTGACTATTGAAAGGTGAATCCATTGTCTGCCCCTTGCCTAAAGGAAATATGCTTCTTCTTGGGGTAGAAAATGCCGGCGTTAGTCATTGGTCTTCAAAAGCTCAATCTTCTTAAGTAAAATGACCATATATTTCAGGGCTTCAGACTGACATTGATTAAAATTTGAAAGTACATATGTAAGCAATCTGTCTGGGCTTTCATTAGGTGCAATATCCATAATCAGCCTAATAGGTAAGTTTTTATAATACATTATAGTGCATTTACATGTACTACCCTGGCTCTGTTTCCTCCCACCCCCACTACTTCCCTGGTGCGGTAATACATATATATACATAATATTTGGCAAAACTGCAGTCTCCAAGCCTCCGCTTACTTACTGTACTATTTTTAGGGTTCTTCCAGACTTGCTCAATACTGCACCATCCCACTATTGCCGCTTCACGCTTGACCGATGTGACGACCAGAAACTGCAGGGATGGCGCAGCCTCTTCCGTTCTGCCTGACAGGCCAATCGAAAGCTGCACTGTCCCTTTGACACAGCTTTTCATCTGTCAGATGGGCCACACCCTTGCCCACAGTAGGGGCACAGCATGTCATGGGAAATGCAAAGTAAAAAGTTGCTGATTGATCGGCATCTTTTTACTTCGATTTAATGCTGCACCACTGCTGTGAGCTGAAGAAAGCTGTGCAGCTTTGAAGCCAGTCTGGACGCAGCTTTTAATATTCCAGACTAAAGCATGGATGTTTCAGAATATCTGTGCTTTGTTCCAGAATATCAAACTGTAGTGGAGTAAGCAACCAACATCTGGATGCTTTCATGGATTGAGCAAGAAAGGAGACTAATCGGTATCAGATATCTTGCAGCCAAAGAGGCATTTTTTGCATTGCATTGCAGCCTTTCTGTCTGATGACCACTGTCAGTCCCATCAAATTAAGCTTGAGCAGGCCGACTACATTCACCGATTGGCATGTGACCTTTCAAGGCTTTCTGTGTACTTATCAAATCAGCTTCTTTGTGGCTTATATAGCAGAGCCATTTCATTTAGTTTGTGCTTGTACTTCATTCTGCATTTCAAAAAGCAACCTAAAGTAGCTACCAGGTAATGTACCCAAATATATTCAAAGTCATCTAAACAGTATGTGACCTAATTATAAAGATACTACAGCTACCTATACCCAAGGAAAAACAAATCAGTCGATACATGAAAGACAAAATCTGTAAACAACTTAGGTTATTCCTTTACTCACATCTGGGAGAAGGCAGTTCCTCTGAAGCCCATTTTCAGATCACCTTACCTGCCTCCTGAGGAACCTGTATGTGGGTCCAGAGGCAACTATTAGAACTAAATTTGGAACCACTGATTGGTTCAAGATTGAGAAAGGAGTAGAAGAAGGGTGCATAGTGTCACCTTATTTATTTAATTTATATACAGAATATATCATGTGAAATGCCAAACTGGCTTAATCAAGAAGCGTAACTAAAATTGCCAGGAAAATTATCAACAACCTCATGTAGACGATACCACTTTGTTGGCAGGAGGTGAAGAATTAAGGAGCCTCTTGATAAGGGTGAAGGAGGAAAGTCAAAAAGCTGGTTTGAAGCTAACATTAAAAAAAAAACACCCTAAGATCATGGTGTTCAGTTCTACCACTTCCCTAGAGAGTAGAGTGGGAAGAAATCGAAGGGGTGTCATATTTTATCTTCTTGGGCTCAAAGTTTATTATAGATAATGACTGAAGCCACAAAGTTAAAAGATGCTGCTTCCTTCTTGAAAGGAAAGTTATGACAAGTGCACACATCATTTAAGAGCAGAGGCATCACTTTGCTGACAAAGGGCCACATAGTCAAAGCAATGGTTTTCCCAGTGTAATGCATGGCTGTGAGAGGTGGACCATAAGGAAGGTTAAGCACTGAAGAATCTGCTCGCAAATTGTCCCTTGGACTGCAAAGGAAAGTAGATCAGTCAGTACTAAAGAAAATCAGCCCTGACTATTCAGTGGAAGGACAAATATCAAAGCTGAAGCTCAGACACTTTGGCTACATAATGAGAAAGCAACACTCATTGGAAAAGACTCTGATGCTGGGGAAGATTGAAGGGAAAAGGAGAAGGGGACGACAGAATGAGATGGATAGATTATATTAAGAAAGCAAAGAAGCAATGAGCATGAGCTTGGCAAACTCTGGGAAACAGCAGAAGGCCTGTCATGCTGTGGTCCATGAGGTTATAAAGAGTCAACATGACAATGACTGAACAACAGTAACAACAACAACAACACCTAGTCTTGCCCTTGTAAACCTGCATTCAGCTTTCCATTATACATGCTAGATTAGCATCTTCCTCAGAAAACAGATGTTACCAATAACTCACTTAAGCTAGAATACATGGGAGACTGGTCTAGTTTGACTTTGGACATCTTCTCTCATCCAGCAACGAAAAGCCCTCTT
Source organism: Aspidoscelis tigris stejnegeri (assembly GCA_023333525.1). NCBI lineage: Eukaryota > Metazoa > Chordata > Lepidosauria > Squamata > Teiidae > Aspidoscelis > Aspidoscelis tigris. The sequence continues at coordinate 50,825,514 of JALMGA010000002.1, read as the reverse complement.
GTCAACTACCTTTCAATTATAGGGTGTCAGCTTTGTTCCCCAAACATTAGTCAGCTGTATAATAAGAAATCTTGGTCTTTAAATCTCTCACCTAACCCGTCCAGTGCAGATCCTGCTCCTGAAACCATAATTTGGGTCTCTGTGTCTAAAGAATGGCATCCACTTGGTTCTGCAGTGCTTTGGAGGAAGTTCTGAGAAGGTAGCTCGGTTTTCTGCATAGCTTTGGACTGTTCATTTTCCAGACCCCCACTGTTACTGATTCCTCCAGTGGTTTGAAGATGAAGGTTTCATAATGTTTTTCTCTTCTCTAGAGAGGTTTGCATCACTGTCCTGATTTTAGAGAGGCAGAGAGCAAAGTAGCAGGGAATCTTTACATTTTGCAAAAACATTGCAAGTAGTCAGATTTTGTGATGCATAACAGCAGTTGCCCCTTGATAAGCCTGGGGCCTGTGCGCAATTGTGTTTTGCCAGCTTTGTGATTTGTAAAAGTACCTGTGGGATCGGTATTAACATGTCTCCAACAGAAATGGGCCACTTCCTCAGAAGGCACAAATTGCCTCAAAAACCAATGGTGTGTGCATGATTTGGTCATATTCTGAACTATATTTGTCTTTTGCTTCAAAAAAGAGCTTGTATTTCCTGTGCAGAGGCTCATTAAGTTTTAAAATGCAAAAATGGCCACTTAAAAATGAGATTTGGTTTGGACAGAATTTTCATGACCTTCAAAACCAATCTCATCATCTGGGTGCTTTGACAGGATTTTAAAGGTGAGTTTTCTTTTGCTACCATTGTTAAGAACAAGGTTTGTAATAAGGCCAGGTGCCAATTTTATTTGGTATTTAAAAAAAACTGATAAAAATTTGTCACATAATCGAATTGTTACTTTACCCTTGTCCTTCCTTCAATTGTTCACACTAATAAAACTGAGAACTGTAGACACAGGGAAAAGTCTTGTAAATAACAGTTTGACAGGGAGGGTAGATGGAATTTGTTTGTTTGGCATCTAGCCACAAAAGCTAAGTGGCTGTACTGAGCATTCATAGCATTCACCAACAGAAAAAATATAAAAATTCAAAATAAAACCTGGATTTGGTTCCAGCATCTTTGCTGAGAAATCCAAACATAGTTAAACCATTTACAATATGAACTCGAAGGAGAAGAAAACACAGTAAACCTTTAATTCTTCTCCATAAATGGAGAATTTGTACTGATTTGTTGCTCTTGGGCCTTCTGTTCAGACTGAAATGTTTTAGGCTTTTTTAAAAAAAAATTGATTGTGATCAAGGAATATCCATAAAGTATCTCACTTTTTAAAAGATTATAAATATCCTGTTTTTACATTTGTTTTTCTTTTTAGTACAAAACACATTTTAAAGAGCAATGGCATCATTTCAGTACAATTCCAGAACATGTTGGTGTTGCCCACATTGTATAATGTAGTTTCTCCTGCAGAGATGGAACAGAGTGGAATGGGCAGGGTGGAGGTAGAAGGAGACAAAGGGCCTGTAAGAATCCATTGTGCCGCGGCTGTTCATACTACAAGTGCTAAACTAGCCTGGGACCTGGCCAACAGCACTTGCAGTGTGAGTTGCCAGCCCAGGGTTGTCTATATGACCAAGAAAATATCTGAAATATCCTCTGGTGAGAGGCTGGGCATTGCCATGGTGAACTGGCAGCTGTGCCCACTTGCCCTGTCCAATCCAACCACTTCTGGGCAGGCTGTGGGTGGTGGCAGCAGCAGCAACAAGCAACAACGCAGATACTTCTGACCAGCGAGCAGATAGAACTGATCTAGCTGGTAGGTGTGAAAAAGTCCGGTGACTCTTCTGTTTACTCTTTCTAAACTTTTGATCCACAGCAGTGGGGACACTGCAAAATGAAGGTTCCACTAAAAGCCCTACTTCACTCCGCTGCTAGTTTTACTGTGGAGATTATCGTGTCCTCTAATGAAAAAAAAAAGCATACCACAGTATTAAAATATATATATTTTAGCATCATTAACCTTTGGAAAAAAGGATACTTTTCTATTCTATTCTATCATTTCTATTCCGCCTTATACCCAAAGGTCTCAGGGTGGGTAACAAACTTTAGAACAACAAATTACAACCAATATATATTAAAAATGATAATATACATAAAACATTTAAAAGATCCACCATATTTAAAAGAGTATACTAAAATACAGTGGTACCCGCGACATACAAGTGCCCTGACATACAAGTGTTTTGAGATACAAGCCGCCGAGCGAGTGATACAGTGGTACCTCGACATACAAGTGCCCTGACATACAAGTGTTTTGAGATACAAGCCGCCGAGCAAGTGATATTTTGCTTTGAGATGAGAGCAAGATTTGAGATACGAGTATGTAAATACAGTACAGTACATAACAAAAACAACTGAGGTGGTGTTTTGGGAGCTGGAATGGATTAATGGGAAAATTGCTTTGAGATACGAGCGATTTGACATAAGAGCAAGGTTACGGAACGAATTAAACTCGTATGTCAAGGTACCACTGTATTTTGCTTTGAGATGAGAGCAAGATTTGAGATACGAGTATGTAAATACAGTACAGTACATAACAAAAACAACTGAGGTGGTGTTTTGGGAGCTGGAATGGATTAATGGGAAAATTGCTTTGAGAAACGTGCGATTTGACATAAGAGCAAGGTTACGGAACGAATTAAACTCGTATGTCAAGCTACCACTGTAGTAGTAACAAAAATTAAATTATTTGCTAAATGAAGTGCCACTTACAGATTTGGTTTAAAATGAAACTACTCTTTAATTTTTTTTTTTTTTACATTTATCCCTTTGAACAGACTTCAGGAACCTGTGGGCTTCAGCAGAAAAAAAGAGATTTTTTTTCTCAAATAAGTATTGCAAATGTTACACATTCATTTTCTTGGGAACATTGGAACTTATAAATATTATATATGTAACCCAAAAGATCTGGCTGAAATCCTTTGATTTCTGTAATATGGAAAATTTTGCCTGCTTATCTCTATGCTGCCTCTAGAAGTTTCCAAAAACCTAACAATAGAGTAGATTCTGAGCTGTGTCTTCACATAAATTTTCTGTGAGTCCCTGCATGCATATAGTGAAAGACTCCCCTCCCTAAACAAAGCATCAAGTGTAGGCTCCAGTAAATCTCGCTGGCTGTACTTCAGGTACTGCCAGCAAATAAGTTTATGAAAGGCAAGCTGAAATTTGCCTCTGTGTATGTAGGCAGTGGGGTGCTTTTGCAAGAGAGCGGTTGGCAGATTGAACTAGGAATCTTTCACTCGTTGAGTTCAGACACAATTTGTGAAACCATAATTAAGGGAGCTTAACTAGGATTTGGCTCAGTGTTTGAAGTGACAAACAAGTTTTTGATCAGCTAGAATATTTGCATTGAACTTGCAAGCCACTGTAATTGTTAACTGCGATTTGACTTGATGCCTGAGTGCTGAAACCGAAGTTCATGCAAACCTGTCTCAGCAGTCCACTGCGCTATGGAAAGACTGGATCTGAAATAAGCTGAACCATTTATCTGTATGCAAGAAGTATGGGTCATGATTAGATTTGGGGTGATTCCTTTTTGCGCCTTAGTGAGGTCTAAGGGAGGCGGGATCTCCTTTGGACCATACCAGTGTGTGGAATAGAAGTTCCTGGTACACTTATCCAGTATACAGTACTGGCCAGCATGGAATCACTCTTAAACTCTAAATGGTTTGTGAGAACCATAAACTGAGCCACTGCAAGCTGCGAGACTTACTGGCTCATAGTTATTTTTTCCCTACCTCCTTGTAACACTCAGGTCAGCATACATAGTTTAAAACACAATAAAAACAGTAACAAAACAGTTAAGCTGTGACTTTAAGCTTAATCAGTGCAGGTAGAAAATTATAGTTAGTAGATACTGGAGTTATTTTGTATCCAAGTTGTTTTCAGTTCCTGCAACCAAGATGAACCTGGTATTAACCTGGTTTCTGCAGGGATTATCGGAGGGGGGAGGGTCAAAGCTTGTAAAATTGCACTATGTGTTCTCTAAAACAAGAACAAATACATATACACTCAGCTGGGGTACGGAGTTATCTCACCTGTGCTAATGAAGTTAAAAACTTTAATTGGGCATTTTCAGACACACTTATTGAACAGGAAAGGATTTGGTTGCTTTAAAAAAATACATGAGAGGCCTCCTCAAATCAAATAGAAGCTGGTTCCATAATAATGGTCCCCTGTGGAGAAACCCACCAATGAATATCTTACCCGCAACCTCTCAGACAGATGGAATTATTAGCAAATAAACTTTGGAGGATCTCAAGGCAGCTGGTATTGGATGTAGTTGGCTTTCAGCTATCCAGACTCACAGCTGTTGGTTGCGACTTATATTGTTTGCTTTCTCCATTTGAGTCTGCAATTCCAATCCACAGATTATAGATCAGAAAATGTTTTCTTGTGTTTATTTCTGATGTGTCTTAGCCTTCACTGTCTTGTCCCAATAGTATGGTTAGAGACTTGAGAGGTTACCTGGCTGGCATGTTGAATCTTCAAAATTCCTGAAGAAAAGGTCTTTTGGAATCCAAAACTGGACTTGGGGGGGAAGGAAGGGCTCATGTGGTCCCAAAGTTCATATTGTTTTGCTGTAATTGCAGACAGTTTTTTGTTCTTTTCAGTCTCTAGGGAAACTTAGACTGATTCAATATTGGAAATATTACCTAATATATGGGTGAAGATGTCCTCCAGTCAAGCGCAGCCCCTGGTGGTGACTTCATGGATGCAGGAGTATAGCTTTGTGGCTAGTAGTACAGAAGAGGCTTCCTGGGGCTTCTTCTTGCAGGAGATTGAAGCTGGGAGCCTCACTATCCAAAGCTGATTCTTTACCACTGGGCAGTGACCATTCATTTTATAACATGGACTGGATTACTTTACTGAATTATACTACTATAATGTCTCATTTACAGACTTGCTTTACTGAAACACAAAAATCTGTCCCAACAGGAAGCATCTCTATAACTCAAGTCAGACTGTTATTATTAATTTTATTTTCAAGTGTAGTTTGTGATTGTTGCCTTTTCCTTCCATTCCCCACCTTATTTCCTAATTTCCTAAATGTTGTTACCCGACTTGAGACCTTTGGGCATACGCAGGATAGAAATTCAAATGATAAATGAAAAGAAATAAAATTATTTCTAGTTAGATGCTTGACTCTGATAGTTTTAAAAGAAAAGGTATCTGGAATTTCATCATTTTAAACTGTTTCCCATTGGATAAGATTGCACGACAAAATTATTCATACTCAAAATTCTATAAAGTTTGTCACTGGGCCTTTGAGAAATATATGCCCAAAGGAGGAGGTGTGAAAGCACTACTATAAAGAAAAAGCTTTTTAAAAGAACTTCTTTTCTGGGATTTCTGGTAGACGGAGGCTGCCAGGCACCTTTTCTTTTGAGGGGAGTGATCTTGTATCAACAGGATGGCAGTACCTGGCCAGCTTTGGCTGACTGTGAAGAGCTAATCAGCTTAGTACTTGGATGGTAGATCATCATGAAATCAGATCTTTGAAGATTTATATTTAAATATAAATATATCTCTTGGAAGAAAAAAGAAGCTTCTGTATTCTTGTCAATAAACCACACTGATCTATTTATCAGTAGCTCAGTTTAAAGCTCAAGTACCCATTTTAACCCAACTTTCTCCTATTCATCACAGGAGTGGCTGTTGCTCAGTGGTGGAGCAAACTGCCTGGAAGGGAGAAGGTTGCAGGTTTGATCCCCAACCTCTCCTGGAAGTAGGTAATGGCAAACCACTTCTGTAACTCTTCTAAGAAAATTGTGCAGAACGCCCCATTCAGGTGACCATGAGGTCAAGCAGAAGTTGACCACGACTCATTGCTAATTAACAACAACAAAAGCTTGGAAGAAGGCAAGGGCCTATGTATTGTCAAGAAACCACATTCATATATTTATCAGGAATCAAGATGTCTCTCATTCATCACACCATAAAAGAGCAAAAAATATATGTGGAATTCAAGTGGAAGTGATTGAAGACAGGATAACTAAGGTCACTGTTGATTTCCGTTGGTCTTTGTAGCCAATGGTAGCCTAGTATGGTTCATTTATTGTATTTCCCTCTATTCTGTTTAGCTTCTTGTTTAAGGTACTAGTGGCAAATATACAAATAATTTATCCTTTCTGTTTGGCTAGGTTAGACTCTAATAATAACAACAGAAAAAATAACATGAGTAACAAATCAAACTTAACATTCCATGTGCCAAACAAATAACAATGAATAAAAAACAATATTATCAAACCTTATTTCATTAACATTAAGTGGAAATATGTTGCTTAAACCACCAGTTTATCACTTTGGGGTCAGGTCGTTGTGACAGTTGTAAATTTAATCAATTCATTTCCTAATTTTCATTGATAGTAATCCCATACTTTATCATACCACAAATCAGAGACCGTTTTTTTTGTGGTCTTTCCAGCACTGTACAATTACTAATCTAGCTGCTGCTAGTAAGAATTTTATTAGAACTCTTGTATTCATTTTATGCCTCTTCACATTCTATGTCATTCTATATTCATCCTTTCTGCTGCCTTTTCTGTTGGGCCAAACAGAAACTTGCAGCTGCCCTTGACTTATTCTGTTTTCTTATGAAGTTGCATGCAACAGTTATTGTATGTTGCTCAGTTATCAGCACAAGTATGCTGTAAATGTGCAGTATTTTTTTTATATCCTGATCATAAAACAAATACTGTATTTTCTGGCGTAAAAGACTACTTTTTAACCCAGAAAAATCTTCTCAAAAGTCGGGGGTCGTCTTATACGCCGGGTATCATCTTCTTATACGACGAGTATATCCCAAACTCTATATTTTCACAGGAAAGTTGGGGGTCGTCTTATACGGCCAGTCATCTTATACGCCGGAAAATACGGTACTAAGAGATGCCTAATTTATTTCATATGGGATACATGACTAAATTTTTTTATGTTCTTATACAGATCTTAGGGTTTTACAAACTGAACATCCTTCCTGATAAACTCAGCTGGTTTAGAAAAGCAGAGGGATATTGATGAAAGATAAAAAACAAGTCTCCAGATAATTGGATCAGTCCGTATTTAGACCTTTCCAGCATGTCTTAATCTAAACATAAATCTGTTTGCTCATTGACACTAGAGCAAAATTAGCATAATCAGCCTCCGCTAATGTCTGAAAGGCTAATATTTGCTTTTGCAATCTGGAAGAGGCTGCTCTTTGCAGAGTATACTATGGACTGAAAACATTTTGTGTTTTGTTATCGTGGTGATGGTCTCCTAAGTATGAAATAATGAGAGCTTCCCAATAACTTGTTGGAAAATTTATCTGGGATGGGACATATCAAATGAAGTCAGATTTATTTGCCTCTACTAGCAGTCTTGCTATATACTTTACATTATTTGGGGAGGGAGAGAAAATAAAGATGCTCCCTCACTCTTATTCCCTCAAGAACTATAGAGATAGTGAAAATAGAATTTCATTTCTTTTCTACCTCAGGCAAATCTCAGGAATTCATTAGCAACAGTTTCTTTAAATTACCATATAATGGTGGAAAATGACTAAAGGTAGTTTCTATAGATGTAATGCCATGATTTCAGGCAGTTCAATCAAAATTTGTATTGTACCTGCCTTCAGATCACAAGGAGAATTGCAGTGAAATTTATCAAACCTAAATATAAACTTTTAAACACACATCTGTTAAAATGTACATTTAGTTATTCTTTGGGTCTTCATTTTGCCTTTCTGTCTGGCAGGTTGGAAAATCCATAAAATACCAAATTACAGTACTTTTACAATGATAAGTAAAAATTGGTCCTTAGTGGGATATAAGAATACCAAAAGTTAGCCCAGATGAGAACAACTCATAATGGTTCTAAAAAGCTATGCTCAAAATTTGGTGAGATGAGAATTTCCATAATTGTGAAGCAGCTACTAAGAACACCTGTATGAAAACAGAGACTGCAAGCTGCGGCTGGGTTGACCTTAAAAATTGCAGTAGGCTTTAATAGTTAAAGCAATTTTCTAGTTCTGTTGGATCAAGGCTGTTCAGAAAAGAGACTTTTCCCCCCTACTACAAAGGCTTCAGATTTATTTTCAGGCCCTGTACAAATGCTAGTTTTTACCTACATATGTCTACACAGCTTGAAGTCTCAATACCTATTGAAACAGCTTCTCGTGTGTTAAGCCCTTCCATGGAAGCTATTCTTTGTGTTCTTCCTGAATTTGAAGATAGGGAGTTGGCCTTTCAAGTACCTTTTTGTGGTGACGCCATCTCTAGAATGCTATTTTCACCTTCCTCTGAGAAGCTTAAGTGCCCTCCACATTGCTCACTTTTTAAAGCTTTAGATTTTTTAGGTTTCAGTTAATGTTATCCTCCATGCACTTTGGATGCCATTTTAAATCTGTGTTTGGTACTATTAATGTTTGTAGTGTATCTTTTGGATCATCCACACTTTTGACCTGTGAAACTATCCCCTCTGGTGGCTTTGGGGGCTCAGAAATGGGTGCTGGAAAAGTCCTCAGGAACACCATTGCACCCCTGGGGGAGCCATTACAGTTTTTCAAATGTCACAGATTTTGATATATTATGAGCTATTTCTCCTTGTTTTACATTCCTTTAATTTGCCTAGAGAATTTAGTTTCTGAGTCACCATATAAATACAAACATAATACAATATTCTACTGGAACAATAAAAGGGAAGCAAACATATTGTTATGCTATGGATTAATAGTGACCCTGAATTGCAGATTCTTAGAACCAGTTGCTGATCATGCACAGTGTTCCTTCCCTTGCCCAATGGTATTGTGGCCTCCCCAATCATACACTGCTCTCCTTCCAGGTGTTCCAAGTCCTTCTAGGAAGGGAAGGTCCCCAAGTCCTGCTAGTCCTCTGTTTCCAACATGCAGAAGCACAGTAAAGGAGAGGCTGGCACTGTGGTGAAGACAAGGGTGCATGTGGAGGATTCAGTGTGACTGGGGGCAGGGCAGGCATGACTGGGACATACTACAGTATGATTAAGAGAGGGGACTGAATGGAATGAGCCATTTGATTAGAACCCCAAATTTTACAAGGGCTTAATTCTCAAGTGAACCTTCTGAACACTCCCAGGGGTATAGAAGAAGTTCTAAATAGGATCAGTCTTCCACATCTCAACTGTGATCCACTGAGCTCCATTGAGAAGCAAGTATTGGACTGTCATGCCAGCTGATCTTCACCATAACAGGAGCAGAAACAACTTAATCAAGGGTCTTATTCCTAAAGAAACAGCAATGTCTTTTGGGCAGAGAGTTAGTGAGCATGCTTTTGATATCTGAATCTTTCATAGTTTAAAGATTCAGATGCAACAACAGGTTGGAGGGCAGGCTGTTTCAGGGAGTGAACCAAGGAGAAGCGAAATCCTTATAGCTAGTGTATCATTCAGTCACAGTTTTTAAGGTTATTTTTACAGCTTTTTCTCTTTAAGTGCTCAAAACACATCACCTGTGTTATATCATCTAATCTTTACATCGCTAAGCAGGTGAAGTAAGCCAGTTTCCTTATTATCTACAGACAGACATTAGAGCTGAAGTTGACAGATAGCTTGTCTAAGGTCAGTCTGTGATTTTGCTGCTGATGTGGAATGCTTTCTGAAGTGTTCCCACCTTCAGCCTATTCTTGTAGGCAAAATTTCTTAGCTGAGTTCTCACCATTATCCCTTCAACTGAGGTGATAAACAGAAATGGCATAAAATACCATGTCATTACAGATAAACATGAATATTGGTTCATAATCCTTTACCATATCAACAAACTGGGCTTTCAGGAAGCATAGCTCCACATCAAGAGACTTGCAGGGCTTTGTCTCATTTTATTTATAAAGCAGAAGTTGCCATACTTGGTTTGCATGATCTGGGCTATAAACATGAATTGTGTAGCAGTTAGCATTTTGGATTTGGCCACAGCAAGACTGTTACTCAATCTGATCTTTTAAAGAAAAACATTTTCAAAAATGCAAGGAACCCACAGAGCATGGTGTGGTTGAATACATCACAACTTGGGTCTGAAGACTTCTTGCTGAGTTGCAGGAATGATGCATATTTTACGTTCCAGACATTAACTTCAAGCAACATCGTATACTGATCCAGGTGAGAATGGGAAAAAAGTTCCAAGCTGTTGTTTTTGCTGTTGAATTTTTAAAAATGGAACTTAGGGTGAATTTTCAAAAATGGGAACTCAGAATGTGAAGAATGCTTGCTTCACTCTGTGGTCTTTTCTACATTTACCTCCGGATAAGGGGATCCAGAATAAATGGACTCACTGATTCGGATTGTATGAAGATGTGGGTTGGATCAGCATTGTCTGCACTGACAGTGCTGTTCCGTCCCATGCCTCTATGGCTCCAAAGCTCACATAGACTGTGCAGCAGCCCACCCCCACCCCCCTCCAAACAGCTAGCAATGAAAGTTCCTAGCCTCAGAGCTTGGGGAATGTTTTTCAAAGGTGCACAATGACATGCCACTGTAAAGCGCCCCCCCCCCCCGTAGTTCTGGATCATAAAGGTGTGCCATCTGTATGGCTCCCATGATCCCCAGAACAAAGTCCTTAGTGCTCTTGGACCTGATTAAATAGATCCACAAGAGATCTGGAATAAGGGCCTCTTAATCCAAATCTAATTCCATTTTCTACGAATAGGGCAGGACTAATGAGGGTGTGGGGCCTTCTTGATCCACATCAGTGTGCAGACACGTGGCTCTTAATCCCGATTAAGATGCTCCTTTGCTAATTTATCCTTTGATAATTTTTCTCAATATCTACTGAGCCATTTGTGTGTTAATTCAAAATCTGTACTGATTATACAAAGGAGAAATTAAACTGCAAGAAGCATTATATGCCACATGCTATGTATGCAGTAAGTGATAGATTTGTGGCATGTATGCAGCAAAAGTTGCTGAGTCAAACGGTAGCTTTTTCTAGCTCAGTATTATCAACAGTATTTTATAGTTTCACACACATCATTTCCGAAACTATCTGGAAATCACAAGGATGGAAAAGGATGCAAAGTATGTGCTACTGAGCTGTGACTCCATTTCCAAAACTCTTTGAACTCAAAAGAAAGAACCAGCAATTGAATGTGGCCCTTTCTATGTGTTAACAAATACTCATACTTTAAGGAACAGCTTGCTTTCTGGTTTTGTTTTTTATTCTTAAGTCTGCATGTATATTTTGTGCATTTTCCAAAGAGAGCAAAGCCTCTTTCTCTCTCTTTTACTCTCACAACAATCCTGTGAGGTGGACTAGGCAAGGCATATGATGGCTTCCCACATTCTGTGGCAAAGAACTGTGTACTTTTTTGCAGGGATATCTTTATTCACAGAAAACCATTAAAGAATATCTGTTGCCAGAAATAAGGATTGCACTGAAAGCAGCTGGTTGTATAGTTTACAGAAAAGTGAGTTTGGTACTGTGCAATAGTGATTAAGTAGACCTTCTCAAAACATGCAAAATTTCTAAGACTCCTTTTACAGAACTGCAAACACCTGAGAACAAAATTTGAACAGTTTTGAAGTCTTGTTGTGCTTCAAGTTCCTTATGACAGGATCCTAGTGAACCTCTGAAAAACCTAATCCCCCACTTTATGGGATTTTCTCCTGTTTTTAGCAACAATTACTTCTATGAATAAGAAGTGGAAAATGAACAACCATTAGCTCCTTGGGTTGGAAACTTAATGATCTGTTAATATTTTCCCCTTTCCTATTTCTCTCCTATCTGCCAGGCTCTAAACAGCAAAAGAAAATATCTCATTCTTACAAGATTAGTAACTGTACTGAAAGAGATCACAAGGTTCCTCTACACAGTGAGAGGAAATTCTGGGATCATCTTTAGATCTTGCCAGATGGCTAGAGATAATCCCAGCAATATATCAGGCTCTTACTTCTGTCTGGCATTTCTTCCTAGGATTCTTCCCCTTGTAAAACACCAATATGAAGAAATGCTAGACAAAGATAAGGAATTGCTATTACAAAAACCCTGGCATCATTGGTGGGTTTCTGTGTAGCACCTGGTGTTGCCAGATTCTGAATGAAGAGCAAAGTGTGGAAAAAATAAGGTTTGGGTGTTCATTCATCTGACTGTTTGAATGGCATTTTTGTGTGTCTACAGAAGGGATGCTTTTTATTAAAGAGGTGAATGATTAAAAAAAAAAGCCCTGTCTGATTGTTCCCTTTACAAAAAAAAAAGTGGATAGGTGGGTGGAATAACATCGTTCATTTCTGTGTTTGGCTTTTGTTAGCTACACTTAACTTGAGGCCTCAAGTGGAGCGTTCATGAGAACTTTTCTTTTATATCCCCTTTGCAACAATAATTAAAGCTTCCATGATCACATAAATGCTAATATATTTAGTATGGCATTTGTTTTCATGAGCCAGAGTTCTAGTGTATTAGCTTTTTTCAGGATTCTTTCTTCTTTTTTCTGTCCAACTAAGAAGTCTCCATAATGTAAGAATATCTGTGAGTGGAATTTTCAGTCATAGTAGCACAATGCATGGAAAACAGATTAGGTTGAGGTCACCTGTTGGAGCTTTCCTAATAAATTGCAGAATATCTGAGCAACCCACTTGTTGTCTCTTAGAAAGAACCAAGCAGTGGGTAGGGATCCATAGCCTACTGTCAAAATTTTAAGTATGTCTATTAGGAACCCTAAGATCGGTGGCCATGGGTTAGGCTTTGGACCGTTATTTATTTATTTATTTATTTATTTATTTATTTATTTATTTATTTATTTATTTATTTATTTATTTATTTATTTATTTTGGTCTTAGATGGCAAGCAACTTTGAATTCTTCATTTTCTCTTGCAGCTGGTGGGAGTAGCATTCAAGGTCAGCTGAAACAATTTGTTTATAATAGTTGCTAAAAATCTCAGCTGATTATTTTAGGAATGATGTGTAGGAAACATTTAGCATTTCACTTTGTATCTTCTGAAAATGTGTATGTGTGCAGCAGAGAGAATGTTTTTGTTTTTGTTCTTATTCCTTGCTTTTTGCAGGGAAGGAAATCAAGTCAAACATAGAGGAAGAAAAAAATGGCAACAAGTTGTTTTGAGCTGATAACGTAGGCATCTTCTTGCATCTTTTCCCCAGATGTTTGCAGACCTTAAGTGCTGTGGAAGCAACTAATGTGTCTTCAGCTATTTTTCTTAGCAACTGTTACCAGGAAGATCTGAACAATTAAAAGAGAAATCCCAAGGCTTAAAATCATAACACTTAAGGCAATTCATAGAAGCACAGTCAAAATACAAGGATGATTAGAACTCAAAAAAGGAATGCATAAGCCAGGATTGTTTGGTTTTACACTGCATAACTGCTTTATGAAAAATTAAGTGCTGAGATTATGCTTCTTGAGCAAAACTTAAAAGCACCAAGTTTTGGAGCCCAAGGGTAACCCCATTTTCTCAGTGGGTACCCTGGTAATCCAGAAAATGTGGGTGTGCCTTCTGCATACCCCAGTAATCCAGATTGGCCCGAGCTGGTAATCCTTAACAATCAGGACTCCCAGTGATCCAAATCAGGAGCCTCCTGGTCTGGATTACTCACTGTCCTTTGGATTAAAGATGGTATTTAGCTATCAATGAGCTCATCACTGCCCAGCAGTTTAAAATGCAGGCCATGGAACATCAAGGTCATTTTATAGAAAAATGATCTCCTTTCATTATGAAAGCCTAGAAAAACTCATCTTTTTGCCCCACTCCCTCACATTCATTCATGTTTACAAAAATCAAATTATTATCGCTGTTCACTAGACTGGACTTGTTATATGGAATTATAAAAGTGGTAGAGAGGTTTTTGGAAGAATTGGTATGTAATAATGCATAGGCATTTGGTGGTGGTGGTGGTTTCTGTTCTTAGATGTTTATTAGATTTATTAAAGTTACTGCTTTTATATGTTTGTCGGTTTTGATATTTACTGTAATTTTCATACTTGTTTGTTCATCATTGCTCTTAATAAAATGATATTCAAATAAAGAAAATAAAGAAAAATGTGCTGTGCTTCAGTACTTCTCCTTGACTAGGGTGGCGACAGAATAACAAAAGAAGGTGCAGGAGATGAACTTGCAAAGCCTAGTCCAAAGGCTCATCTAGTGAGCACCCTCTTCTTGCCCCTATGGGAAACCCATAAGCAGGATGTTAGCTTGCCCTGCTGTTAGTTACATGGTTACCATATGGAGTAGAATGTATGTGTGATGGAAAGATCAATGTCTTGGGTTATCTAGTGTGCTATTATATTGCTACCAATAGAGAAATAAATAATTAGGCTGCCCTTGGATAGTGTGCTACTTGATAAGGGAGGAAAGAAAGGTGTGATTTTACTACCCTACCTTAGGTAGGAAAGTGCAACTGACCAGCATTTTCCTCAGTAATTATTTCCTTGCCCATTTGTTGCTGATGATGTACAGAATTTAGGTGCACAGAGAACCCCGAAAAAGATAAATCTCTCTTGCTGCAAGGTACACTTAGAAGGGGTGTGCACAAATGTTTTTTGACATTCTATTTGAGTCAAATACCCAAAAACTCAATTCAGTTCGAATCTGGTAGATTCAAATGTATACATTTTTGCCAAAATCAAATCTATTTGTTTGATTTTTTTATTTGAATCTGCACATACAAATGTTGACATTTGTATGTGCCTATATGCACCTTCCTGACATTTGTACATGTCCATATGCATCCTGTAGTTATCCCGTATACAACCTGTTTTCGTCCTGTACGGATCCATACAAATGCGTACGGATGCGGGAAAGATGTGGATCTTCAAGTACGCATCATGTACAAACCTGTATACGTTTGAAGATCCGGATAATTTGAATGAATAGGTCCAAAATTCGATTTGAATGTTTACATTTGAATTTTGAGACATTATATTTGAATTCAAATGTCGAAATTCAGCACATTTGATTGAATTTCTAATGCCTCTGTATATTCATGCACACCCCTAATACTTAGCACTTGGTCCTGTCTGAAGTTTAATTGTCAAAACGATATGTACTCTACGGGTTTCAGTGTCCATTATCAGTTTGGGAAGTGCAAGATTATAATGTAATTCTAGATCCTTTTCATGTGCTTTTATTTATTATGATATATTTGTATTCAGAATTAATATGTCAGATGCGTTTTTTGCCCAATTCCATTTGTGCCATTTTGAGAGTGTGCTCCTATAGGAGGCATTAGATACTTTTGGAAGCACTTTCTATAGGATAATTTCCCTGAATTTTATAGCCTCAACAACATCTTGACCTTCGATATGTTGTGACATGTCCTGGGACCTTTGGGTGAAGGGCAGGATATGAATACTTGAATCAGTGAATAAAATGAATACATATTTTTGGGAAGAAAGCATTTTTTAAAAGCCCTTTCTTATAAGTGATGTCAGCTCTGAACCTACATACTCAGTGGCTGTCTGAGAACACTGTTTCACTAGTGCAGAGTTTAAATAACTTTATATTTTGATAGTTTACCTCAAGGCACAAATAACAGCAACCAGAAGTGATAAAAAATATAATAAGGGGGCCTCATCAGTGTGCTTTTAGCAACTCAGGAATCTTTTTCACATGTCATGGAGATTTCACTAAAACCTTGGGCCTGTTTAGACTGTACAAGCTTAATTCCGCTAACTTCCCTGGCATGGTGACAGTTTTTAAAAATCTGTTCTGCTTCCATGGAAATGTAGAAATGTGGTAACAAGCGGAACTTGTTTTGATTCCTCTTTTTGTTTCTAGTATCACAAAATGCAACTTTGTTCCCTCACTTCACAAGTCTTTCGACATCTGAAGATGGCTTGGCTTGAGAGGCAAGGATTCTTTGTTTGTGCAGAGATAAGAAGCAGTTCATCATAGAACAGAATCATATAATTATAGAGTTGAAAGGAACCTTAAGGGCCATCTAGGCTAACACTTTACAGCTTCTGAGAAAGCAAACTCTTGTGAGCAGTGGCTGTACACAGTCTCTGTTGGTTGACAAAATCTCACCTTTAGGACACTTTCATATTCTACCAGATGCTAGAACCATATTTCTGGTTCTGTCATCTGTGGCCGTCTTCTCCTCCTGTGTTATGTAGTGATCCTATCTCTTTCCTGAATCTCTGCTTTCAGGAAGGTATTGAACCCAGAGTCTGGGATTCCTTCCATTCACACTACTGTTTGAGGAAGGTATTTTGTCCCTATTAGTTCAACTTTTCCAAACATTTTTAAGGAATGAAATGAGACTCCTTCTATCACAGTTTAGAAGAAGGCAGGGGCCTTCTTCACTTGCTTTGCTTAATAGTGAACTCAAGAAACAGATTCATAAATCATTTTTCCAAATTCTTATCTTTAGGTCAGGTTGTATGACATGGCATTCATGTTTTTAAAAGCACATTTTAATTTCCCACATTTCTTTTGAAGAAAGAAAGGGTGCTAATATGGAATGTGCTTTTAATTCTAAGTAGTGTTTGAAAGTACTTCCTTGTTTTAGTATACTATAAGAACATAAGCCCTGCTGGATCAGGCCACAGCCCATCTAGTCCAGCATCCTGTCGCACACAGTGGCCCGCCAACTGCTCGTGGGCATCCTAAGCAGAGACAAGGACAAACATATTCCTGCTCTAGAATCCCATCAAATGGCCTTAGAAGCACCCTGTTCCCCCCACCCCCAGCCTGAAAAATGCACCTAGGCATTCATTCTAGTCGCCATTGATACATCTGTCGTCCATAAATTTGTCTAACCCTACCTTAAAGCCATCTAGACTGGTAGCTATCACCACCTCTTCCAGCAGCACATTCCATAAGCCGATGACCCTCTGGGTGAAGAAATACTTCCCCCTGTCAGACCTGACTCTTCTACCCATCAGCTTCATAGAGTGCCCCCTGGTTCTAGTATTGTGTGATAGAGAAAAGAAGTTTTCTCTGTCCACCTTTTCTATACCATGCATAATTTTATATACTTCAATCAGGTCCCCTCTTAAGCGCCATCTCTCCAGACTGAAGAGGCCTAGACGTTGCAGCCTGGTTTCGTAAGGGAGGTGTTCTAGTCCCTTAATCATTCTGGTTGCCCTTTTCTGCACCTTCTCTAGTTCCACAATATCCTTTTTGAGGTGTGGTGACCAGAATTGTACACAAAATATCAAGTATACAAAGATAAAACCATGCAAGAATAAAATCAAAATATACAAGAATAAAATTGAGTCTGTGTATATATCATCATTACTTATCCTCATCACCCTTACAGTCTTGCAGTCATTGGCTGTAAGGAGGGATCATAGGAACTTTTACGGCCTATAATCCTCACCATTGCATCCTCACCTTGGAAGTGGAGGTGTATTTACCTCCACTTCCAAGGTGGTCTTAAGGCAAACATAGGAATATATGTGGCTCCATGGTAGATCCACTGCCTGGAATGCAGAGGCTCTGAAATTCAACTCTTGCTTCTCTCTAGAAGAAGGTAACTGCAGATTCCTTCTGTATCTACCCAAAAAAACTTCATTAGTATGTCCTTTTGTGGTCCCCAGCTGGATGATGTGTAATATCAATAAGGGCTGAAAGCTGCTTTTTCTTCCAAATAAAAATGGCAGATTTTAACCGGGCTTTTAAAAAATGAAGACTGGATAATTTAGCATTCCCTTCACCCTTTGGGGAGACTGAGAATGAAAGAATCCACTCACCTCTCCTGAGACCTTGCATGCTTCCAGTGACCCAGTTTAGCTTCCTGCCCTGACAGACATGATGATCAGAAACTGCACAGGGAAAGCGCATTCACTTCTGGTCCACCTGATGGGTCGTTTGGAAGCTCTACTGTTCCATTGACGGGATGTGCTGTGGCCGGACAAGCATGAAAAAGGTCAGGACAGAAATTAGGATTGTGGGTTTTCTTTTCTTGTTTCCTCTGAGGTCTGGCAAGATAAGAAATTGTGTGAGGAAACTCCTGCTAGGCTAGAGCTCAGGAGAGAGGATTTGTGCTTCTTTTCTTACCAAGAAAATGAGTTCATTTGTGGAGTCCTTGTATTTGAATTAACTGACTCTATGATGAAATATGGTAGATACCATCAGATAAGCTATGAAGATAGACTGTGTGTCTGTGGGGCATCGGAGGTTGAAAATCTCTCACACATTTTGTTTACCTGCCCCCTGTATTCCCAAATATGAACAACATGTCTGGATCCCCATCTGCAAAATATGGCTTACTGGAAGACAGAGCATAAAGTGAACTACCTTTTGCAGTGAGAAAATTCTCAGGCAACATACAAGGTAGCTTTGTACTTGGTTAAGGCAGCCTGTCTCAGGAAATTCTTCACTGTGCTTAATGGAGTGCCTAGTAAGGGTGATGAGGATAAGTAATGATGATATATACACAGACTTGATTTTATTATTTTATATTTTGATTTTATTCCTGTATGGTTTTATCTTTGTATACTTGATATTTGATATGGTCAAGCAACTAATCAATAAAGTTTATTCATTCATTCATTGCGGAGTCCTTGTGTTATCGATTTTCACAGACAACATGCCTCACTTGTGAATTTTAAACATCTGAGAAACATCCTTTGCTAAAGTTCTTCTGCTATCATTGGATGAACAGATGGCTATAAAATGTTCACCCGTTTCTCCGTATAGAAATTGGCCAAGTCAGTTATCTAGGTATAGTCTAGATGGCCTTATCTCTTTTTTGGGGGGGAGGGGAATATCACCCAGTCGTGACCACCTCCTAGTTGGCCATATGGGTACTTCTATGCAGTTTCCTTTGCAGAAATACAGATGTGGTTTGCTATTTACTTCTTGGAAGAGGCAGGGGATTGAAATGGCAATCCTCTGCTTCCCAGGGGGGTTACTGTACCAGTGAACTATAGCCACTAATGCCTATATATTATGCAAAATAAAAAATGGAATTTCCTAGCAGAATTCAGGAATATCCACTTTCATTTACTGATAGCATGAGGACTGCAGGCCCTTATTCAGAGATATAATCCACAATAAGGCCCAGTGCAGAAAGGGTGATTATGTCAAGCATAGGGACACTGTCTTTAGTTAATAGACATGAGAACCAATAGACACATGGAAAATCCATCTGTAATTCCATTAAAATAATAAATATGAGCTCAAAATTACTTGCAGGATGCATATTATCTTAACTTTGATTTTCCTTTGTAAATTAAGTATTTTTGCTTTCATTCAATAAGCATTTACATTTTCAGGATGTAGATCTATTTTGAATGGTTTCTTCCAAAGATGGATGAGATGCAAAGGCCTATGGGAAGCTACTGCATTTGTCTGATTCTGCTCTTGTACAGGTGCTCCAATGCCCTTTCTCCCTATTGGCAGTGACCAAATATTTTCCTGCTTTACAAGCACCTTTGGGGAATGTGGCAGCAAGGGTAATGAAGGCTTATTTGGGGTGGGTTGCAGCAACGGGGAAATCTGCTGTTCTGTTCTTCTGGCAGCCTTTTCAATACAATCTCATCCCTCAGAGTTTTCCAGGCAGTGACAAGATTGAAACAATCTAATTCCTATCTATTTGGGACCTTTAAAGCTGTTAGTCGTATATTCTGTTGAATATCTTGCAAACAAAACTGTGGCACTGGTTCTGCAGAAATCCTTATTTCAGAGAACCTTCTTTTTTTTTTAACTTTTTTGTTTGCTAAGCTTAGTAACCATGCTGCAAGATTGATGTGCACATGGAAATCCAGACTGGCACAACCGGGAAGCAAAGAGTCTCTGAGGAAGAAGAGTTGGCGAAAGTGATTCCATTTTTCCTTCTCAGAACTATACCGGGGACTGGAAAAGTATTTGCCCCCTTCCTCCTGATATCTGTATTTTGTGTCCACTCAAGTTGTCTTTGTCTCATATTAAATTTTGTTTGAAGATCTGAAACAATTCAGAATGACAAATATGCAAAAATAGAAAACACCGAGAAGGGGGCAAATACTTTTTGATGGCACTGTACAAAGTACTGTACACAAGTGGTTATGCAGGTCACAAGTCCAGCATTCCTTGTGTAATAAACAGGGCAGTTTCATCAAAAGCCAAACCAGTCAAGTGGAAATGATCCAAAACAGGGTAGCCGGATAATCAAAAAGAATCTGTTGTGAAGCTGATTGCATCCCTCTGGAAGTGGACTCTCAGCAAGAAGCAAGAAGACAAGCCTACCAATAGCCAGGTATCTCATCTCATAGAGCTTGTACCTCTTTGAGTCTCATTTTAATCCCCAGCCTAGGCAAAGAGTACCTGCTGAAGCTCTTCACTCTCTTCCTTGCCCCATCAATAGTCAATGGTAACATTTCCTAGAGTTTCCTAACCCTGTCCACTTATGTCCTCCTCTGGCGTCTTAAGGCCAACAGCATGAGGTCGTTGGTGCAGGGTCACAGACTCACAATCTGATCTTATCAAACTGCTCATCAGGAGAAGCTGAAAAATAACCAGGGTCATTTCTGAACCATATGTCAATGAGTTACGCTTCCAAGACATGTACACTCAGTCCAGGTTATTGATCAACTGAGAAATACATTCATTGCAGAGTTCTAAGTAATGCATGAGGAAGCAATCGTTTTACTCTTTGTATTTTCAAGGCTAATTGCTATCAGTGCACCATTCTCTGTATTCAGATTCTCACAGCACTTCCCAGCTCCCTCCCATCAGTTAACAAGCTTGTTTACATTAAAGGGATCAGAGTCATATCTTTGACTTTGGTAACTGATAGTGCCTGATGCTGCTGAAGTCTGACAGTGAGAAGGATTGCCCACAGGAACGTTTCTTCTTTAACCCATGGGAAACATATAGGGTGGAACTGATACTACAACAGCTACCATCACAGTCAATGGCAGCTCTTTAGCACAGTCCTCCACAGAAAGGATTAATAAGGAGAGACTGGCCGATGATACAAGAATACATCAGGATACGTCTACCCCAGTTTCCTTCGGGGCCTGGTGAGGGCAAAAGTGTGCCAGTGCCTGTACTGTCAAAATTTCACTTGAAACAATTTGTATTTGAAAATGTGAATGTGAAGTCCTCTGTGAGAGCCTGGGCAAAGGTTTTGGTCTACTCTAGTTATCCAGTTGGCTCTGAGCCAAGTTCAAGGTACCATTTGGGGCATTAGAGTCCTGAATGCCTGTTGGCAAGGGAGAATATTTCCCCATGTATGAATGAACACTTGCTACTGCTGTGCTCCAGTGGTGTTCCTACATGAAAAGCTTCTCCAGAAAGGTTTTTATAGGTACTTCTTTGCTTTGCCACACCTGGGGCCTGTTCACACTTGGTTGTATTCTGGAATATATCTCAGGATAGCAGCCTGTTGTCTGCATGCTAATGCAAACTCTGGCAGGCATCACCTGGGGCCTGCTGTAGCCTGCTCTCGCATGTGGATAGCAACTCCTATTCTGGGATATATTCCAGAATAAAGCCAAGTGCAAACCAGGCCCTGGTCAGATTGCACTGTTTTGAACTCAGCGTGGTTTTTCTTTTAGATTGCAATATTGTAGCTTTTAGCACTTTCTTTTTCTAATTGCTTTCTTTTTTGTGTTTCAAGGACAATGGAAAGGTGGCAGATAAATTTAAATATAACAAAATCTTAGGCTTGGATTTTTGTGAGTCTCTGGGGGGACATTCTTCAGTAATAATCTAAGCTCCTGAGAATACATCTGTGTGTCTCAGCTGTTGTGAACAGGGTGGGACTACAAAGAGGTTTCTTTTGATTGACTGGGACAATTGTGCTGAGGAAATCAATTAGCTATTTTAAGCCAAAACCATTTAGGGTCTTTCCAGGCAAAATTCAAAAGCAGCCCCATGAAGTATGCATTTGATTTACCTAACCTTGAGGTTGTAAAGACATGGATGGCAATTACTCCTCTTGAATAAAACAGAAAGGGGCTGAAGCCTTCTCACCAACTGGTTTAAACCACCCTTTGCTATTGTTGTAGCCTGGAGAATCCAGAAATAGTCATGAATGCAGACTTGCTTATGGCAGCTGAATATTGTCAATCAGGGGATTTTCACTCATCACCATTGCAAAACTTTTAAAAGCAGGGCGGGCAAAAGCAACTTTTGTCTTAGGTATGACTAGTCCCTTTCTGCTGAAATACTTAGGCCCGAGTGAAATAGAAGAAGACAGGAGAGAGCAGGCGTTAAATTTTGTTATTATATGTATTGTTGCATTCCTTGGGATCATGTGAAAGATGATCTAAAATAGTGTAAAAATAAAGTAAAATGGTGGAAATTAAATTAAAAGAATATGGATGAGTTGCGATCGAGTGATATTAAATGATGTCATGATATGGATTGATTAAATGAAATGACTGGTCCCTGATCGGAGTCCTAGATGCTGCCTCTCGAAGTTGGGTGGTCGCAGAATTCTACCACCAGGAGATTTTGGTAAAAGTGGCAAAAAATAAAAAGCTGGGATGCAAGTAGTACCCTCCTATGTAAGACTGAGTTTTCCATGCTAATTTCTTTCCTTAGCTGTTCTCCCATATCAGTTGAGGAGGGGAAAATAGTGCATGCGGGATCCAATGTACAGTCTTTTATGTACTAGCTGATCATTTTATATTATTGCCACATATAAAACTCACCTGCATTCCCCCCACTTAGGCTAGCCAAGGGTTAATGTGACCCAGTCCATCGTTTCCATTACACTTTGCGCTGAGTGTTGATAAACATGTCTCTATGTAGCTTTAAAACTGTAATTTTAGCTTTAAGAGGTTCCAGTAGGTGGCTACTTAATGCAGTATATTGTGTGTGTGTTTTGTAATCAGCTGCCTCTTCTCTCTGTTTTAGTGAACAAAAACAAACTTTTATTGCTATAATCAGTGGAACAGAGAGGTCATAAATCCAAGAGGTTGGTAGAGGGTCTTAGGAAATTCTCATAACTGAGGATATTTATGCTTCAATTTAATGATACTTTAGCTACTCAGTGACCCTTGTCAAGCTAAACTTTTCCTAGGTGAATGGAATACTACTAGAGAAGGTTGACCAAGAAGCAGTTGACTCTTTCAGGAAGCTACTTGGACAAAACCCAAAGATCTTCCATTCATTGTGTTCTATCTTTTTCTCGTAACTTTTTTCTCCCTAAAATAAACCTTTCACAACTTTGGTCATTTAAAAGAGAGCATGTGAGTTCCATGTGTATGGGGTCCTTTCTCTCCTAAGTGATACCAAGGGAGATTTCATGTTCAGAAGTAGATCAAGTCAGAAATGTTGTTTCTTACTTGTGGAAAAATTTTCCTGGAAAAATAACCTCACTGTTGAATGTCTAGTGTTTCTTCATTTTTTCTTCTTCTTTGTCAGATCTTTTAAAATCATAGCCTCCACACATTTAAAAAATAACCCAGTACTATATTTGAAAACTAAATGGGATGATCCACAAGCATGTATAAAGACAACCCTTCAAAGGGCTTTGTTTTCCCTCTTAGAAAGATGGGCCCTTTCTGCATAGGTCCTTCGGTTCTAGAAGGAGACCACAAGCCTCTCTTCTGCATGTTAATGTGGAATACTGCAGACCCTGCTTACCATGGTATGTTCCAACCACATATTGTGGTCTACTGATGGAATGGTATGACCTAGTCTGGAATATAGAGGCACACAGAAGGCATGCCCCCATGTTCCAAACTATCAAGGAACCCATTTTAATAGCACACTAAAGTGTGTCACCAAAATGGGTTCCCAGTACCTCCAGGATAGAAACTTGTTCCTGGTTTTTTGAAGCCATAGAAGGCTAGCCCAAAGCTCATGCAAGCTTTGGAGCTTTTCTGGACCAGCACCATCATGCAGACTATGCTGTTCCATACCATGCCTGACTATGGTCCAGTCCAGCGGGCCTTGTTTATCCAGACCAATTGGTTCAGATCATGACTTTTCAGTGCAGAAAGATCTATGAGGAGTCTGGTTGGAACTTTAGAACACTATTCTGGGATTGGGGCCTCTTGGATTTTTAGAATGCTCCTTTTGTCTTTCTATGATCTGAACATCTAAGTGGTTTTTGTTCTTCAAAAGCATTCCCATTCTGTGTTTCTTTATTTTATGCCCTTCAGCAGGAAGAGGAACACAAGTCTGGGACTCCCTTTTCTTAATGCTTCTATAGATACTGAGGCTGTGTCTCCATTATGCAGCAAAGGCATCTTAAGTGAGACTAATTTCTGTTACTTCTAGTGGAAAAAGTTTGTCCTGAGGGGCTAATTAAGGTGTGTTATTGTATAATGGAGACACAGTCTGAGTGTGCTTCCATTGTCATTGTGACTCCAAGTTGTGCCATCCCACCAAGTTACGTCTTACTTTGAAGAGGGAACCTGTCCTTGCACTCCTGAATAATGGACACATACTTCTACCTTAGGGATGAGTTAGGGTTGCATGTCAAATGATTGTGCTCAAGAGTTAGAAAAGCAATAGTAGTGGATTTTCATTTTGTTTGGTGGTGAAGAAGGTGATACAGATAAAAGGAGAAGATATGAGAAGCATAATAGGGTAATCTAATGGTAGGTAAGACATTGTAAGGCTGCAGTTCTGAACGAACTCACATTAAAACCGATCCTTCAGAACATAGTGAGTCATATACAGATTAGCCAATCCTAAATTGGAATGTGAAGGAGAAAGACACAGTTGTCTTAAGTTCTGAGCCACTAAGCAATGCAGTGTTGCCCTTGTAAAAACCTTGCTTCAAGTCAGATTGTCTACCTCCAAAGCTACATTGAACATTTCTTTGATAGGTTCACTTTTTGAATTATTCCCTGAAAACACGTCAAAAAAGGACTAGAATATTCCATGCAGATATTCTGTTACTTTTGTTTTGCTTTGATCTTGGGATGAACTGTTTCTCTTCTTTTCCTGAAATCCTTTCCAACAACTCCATGCTGCTCCTTCACTTTTCAGAATTGTTCATTTTTGTCCATTATTGTCTTCAAGTACTTGAATGATTTCTTTCAAAAAGAATTATAAAAAAATTTGAGTTTGAGTCCAGTGATCTTGCATTTGGGGCAGTAGACAAGACACTTTTGGGTTTAAAACAAATGTTCTTTGCTTCTGGGCATTGGATAAAATGCTTTGTGAATTCATATAATAAGAAAATAAGCATGAGCCAGTTTGTGGCCTTTCAGCCTTGGCCTCGTTTCTGTAGCAAAGTGTTTGCTATTTGGATCATGTCTTGATGTCTTAACTCAGAATTTGGCTTAACTAATTTCTGAGTTTGAGTTCACATGTGGCTGAATGGGTACATGAAGCTACTGAACTGGATAATATGTTACTATTAAGAAAATGTACACACCAAATAGCAAGACAAATCTCTTCTTTCCTTGATGTTTATTAGAGACAGTCTCCCTCTGAGGTTTCAGCCCACTTGTATAGAATAAGATCGTTGCAGTGAATCTGTGGAGGACCTTAGATACCATGTAAATCCTTCTGATCCGACTCATTTTTTAATTCACTCTCCATTCTCTGTGCCATTAGTGTGGCTGTTGTCATTTGTGGTGGGGGATGTTCCTTATAGCTAGTTTTGCTGCCTGTATGCCTTCTTGCTGGCCCAGTACTTGCTACATGGTAGGGGCAGACAACAGTCACCTTTTCCTTGTAAACTATTTCCTCAAGAACAGGCAGGCTCAGGTTCCTGTGAGTGGCAACTCAATAAGGATTAAGAGAGTGACTACAGAAGCTGCTGCTTAATGCAACACACCTGTCACCTGCAGTTGTTCTGCACTTGATTTTCTGGCCTGTGTGACCTCACCTAAACCTACCGGTTGCCCTGGAAACAACTAATTACTGGGCCAGAATGGGCTATATGAATGTGAACAATCCATTGGGTGGGCTAGTGCTAGGCTGGCCTACCATAGTCAGACTTAATGGGCCACACTGTTTAGGCTAGAACAGACCTAGTGTGGAAGTGGCCATAGAACAGGCAAGGGAAGTGGAAGCTACTTAACTCAAGAACATAAGAAGTGCCTTGCTGAATTGGCCTGTAGCCTAGTCTAGCTGCCTGTTCCCATGGTGACAATGGGGGATAAGTGCACACCTTGCCCTGCTCAAAAGTCTGCCAGCAGGTGGGTCTGGGAAATGATGTGAAAAAACAACAAGGGGCTACAGAGCTATAACCAACTTACACCTTGCTGTGATGTCCGTATCACAACAGCATCACACTGTCTTCGCAATGACTGTCTGTACAGCATGAACATGCATGTGGGCAGAGTTTCACCCAGCCCTCGATTTCCTTGTGTGTGATTGGACTATGTCAGTCAAGCTGCATCCAGTCATTGGTTATTTATTCCACTATATTCAGAGATTCCAGAATAAAGTATAAATATTCTGGAATATCAATGCTTTATTCCAGAATATTCAAATATAACAGAATAAGTAACCGACGTCTGGATGCATCCTCAGTGTCCATGACACTGTGGTACTGTTGGAATACCAATGTCAGAAGCAATGTCCTGTGAGTCTCTGGGGAATGTCATCATGCTTTTTTGACGCTAGTCCTGTCACCAGCTACTGATGTACCCCAATATCCAGTTCCTTTGACAAGACTGATCACTCATCTTTCCTCCAATTCTTTGGAGTTGGTTTAGGGAAAGTAGTGAAATAGCATCATGGTGCTCTGCTCAAAATCTTGAGGTTGAAATAGCATTATTTTATTTTATTATACGTTTTTCTCAGTGGAATATGGTGGACCGTACCATAGACTAGATGTCAAATGTTGGGCCCTTTCAGCATCTGGATATAATCTGGAATAAAGCCCAGTGCATAAAGAACCCTTTTGGCATGGCTCTTGTAAGAGTCAGTATATTAGATGAGTGGGATTCTGTTTTCAAATTATTGTTTAGCCCATAAATGTTTGGTTGGTTACGGCAAATAATTTTCCTTGGCTTCACCTTCCCATATATAAAGTAGAAATATTAATTAACATCTTCAAAGACCAGAGTTGTGGAGATGTCTGCACATAACAGTATGTCTGCAAATGATAAATCATTACTATCACATTTAGAAAATTTTGTTACTCTGATTTAGCAGATGGTGTGAAGTACTTGCCCAGTCTGCTTCTGTCCTCTCCTCCAACCCTAACTAAGCACTATCATGTATGTTTATATCCTCATTCTTTCCCTGCTGTTTCCCCAGCCCTTTTAAAATCTAGGTTGTAAGGTCTTTTGTAAATGCCAGTCTTATTTGTCCGTGGTTTGTTCCTTGGTGAAGTTGTTCTGTGTCTAGGTAACACATTATATACTTTGAAAAAAGCATTTCTGTTTATTGAAACATATATGGTATGGAGGTAGGGGTGGGTGAAAGATGTCCATCATGTTCACAGTTTGTATGAATTGTGAAGCTTCAGATGTCTGTATACGAAGACTGACCTTCACATGCGAAGTGAACCAGTTTGGTCTAGTGGTTATCTGGGAATACCATGAAGCCAGTTGGGTGACCTTGGGCTAGTCACGGCTCTCTTCTGAGCTCTCACAGCCCCACTCACCTCACAGGGTGTTCTGTTGTGGGAAGAAGAATGGAAAGCTTTGTTAGCCACTTTGAATCCCCTTAAATGGGTGAGAAAAGCCGGGTAGAAAAGTCAACTCTTCTTCTTCTTTTGTGCCTTTGTTCCAAGCTCTAGTACATTTGTAAACATGAATTCATAGATTCTTAGTAGATTTGGAGCTGATTTGGAGGTACAGCTACTGGTAGCAGAGATCGATGAGCATTCAACAAACATTTGAAGTGGTTTTGAAACCTAGCCCATTCAAAGTGGCTTCATCTGAACGAATGTGAATGTCCATCCCAGTCGTTTCAATATGAAGTAAAAGGCGGCCGGGGGGGGGGGGGAATTTGTGCACCTTCCTGTATGCTCACCTGCCCTGGTGTCTGCTGTGACTAGGGTTCTTTCCTAAGTGGCCTTGAAGCTGGGGGAGGGGCATCCTTACAGGGCTCACTGCAGTCCCATGCCCCCTGCCTTTTTCCTGGGCTCTACCAAGTCCCATTGAGGTGGGAAAAAACTTCATTGCAGGAGAGACCAGAGATATAGCAAGTGAGTGTTACTGTTGCTTTCCCCAAATCCTCACAGATGTGAGAGGAGGAATTTCATTAATTCCTCACCATCTTTAAACACTTTGGGCTCATCGAACTCCTGTTTGATATCCCCCGATATATGGCCATCGTGATCTGATCCATAGTGATTTTGAGCCACCACCAGGGAAATTCTCTACAGTTCCAGACTGTAGTTCACTGCTGCTTTAGCTTTAGCCTTCATTAATTTGTCTAATTGCATTTTAGAGTCATCAAAGTTGAATAGTTAGTGCTAGTAAAATTGTGTGTGTGTGTGTGTTTGTTTATCGATGTATGTTACTATTCTGGCCTATACTTGGCGGTCTCAGTGCAAATTACAAAAAAACCGATACAAAAACATAATTTAAAATAGAACTCATAACAGCAAATATAAAAGTGCCTGAAAGAAGGAGAGGAAGTTTTTTATGTTAGGCTTGAATGCAGCCCATGTTACCTAGATATCAGTGTTCTAGATAAAGCCATTGGATTACTAGTAACATGTACATGCATTAAAGATTTGGAGTGTTTCTTAAAAAGTGTATATTTTGTTAAATTTGCTTACTTTAAAAGTTGAGCCTAGCAGCATGAGTCAAGCAGGAGGGTGCAGGCAATAGAAATGCAAAGGGAGATTTAGGTCAATTGTGACCCTTCGGAATGCTAATTTTTACAGCTAAATGATAATGTGTAGTGATTAAGAAAAGAAATATACAACATGATTCCATCTGGGAATGGGGCCACCTGACTCCCCAAATCCATGCCTCAGATTGCCCTTGTCTAAATTTAAATCTACCTATACTGAATAGAGAACAGGATATTAAATTGAACTGAGGTCTACACCTCAGCTTGGGTTGCGTTTCTCGTTAGCTGGCAGTGAAATCTGGGCTGTGAAAAGTCACAGGGATTTAACCAGGAGAAAGTATATCGGTGCTCATAGGTTGCCTGTTGGATGCAGGCACCTAGCAATGCCTGTAATAGTTTTGATTAGTAGCTTGCTGTGTCTACACAATTGTTTCCAATGGGTAGTGATGTGCAGCTCAGTTTTGCTTTTTATTTAAAGCTGTTTGATTTGCAGTCTTAATTTTGAGGTCTCTTCCTTGCTTGTGGTGAGCGAGCTGATAATATTCTAGGCTCTGTGTCTTTTAAACGGTTGAGCCTCTTGACTGGGGGTGTGTGGGAGGAAATTTCTTTCACGTTAGTCCATTTGAACAGCAAGGCAATTTTCCACACGGTGGCTTTATGGAAATGTGCTGCAGCTCCCTCCAACCATGACCAGGACATTATAGGAAATGTATTTTCATGGAAGATTTGCTTCAATTGCCAAGTGCAGGGTGTGGTGACGGTGGCAATGTGGAGAATGGTATTTGTTCTGTTAATGGGCAACTGTGCGCCATGATGTGAATCCCTTCTGTTAAATTAAATTGGCTGTGTTTCCCACCATGACCAGCTTGTCATTACTGACACATTGTGCCTTGCCATGAAGATCCTGTTGTGTTTTGTGGCAAGACATCTCCTGGAGAGGGAGGAGATATATGCAGTGTGTGTCCAGAATTCTGGTTGGGCATCTCTCCAACACAACAAACAGTCACAGATTCCCATAAACCAAAAACATTTGCTAGGTGCATTTATGCATAAATGCTTGCTATGGTTTAGTGTACTATGGACAAGCAATGACAAGCCTCACACTCAGGTATCCTCCTTTCCTCTCTCCTCCTGCAAAACTAGGAAGAAACCCAGAAGTTCCCAGGTGCATTTCAGGTTAACTATAACTCATTGCAGCTTTCCTTAATGTGGTTCTTTCAAGAAGTTGATGGACTACTGACTGTGCTGGCACTATTGGGAATGTGCAAAATATTTAGATAGTTGTAACTGTACATGCAAAGTGAGCCATTGGAAACATGTCTCCAGTCTCCCTATTATTAGCTACTAATGGCAAGTGCTTAGTTTTATCTGGGCTCAGAAGTTAAAAAACAGGATCTGAGAATGCCTGAAAATGCTGTGTGTTAAAAACCAGACCTGGACATTACAAAATACACTGGGAGAAAGTGGCAAGCCACGTTTGTATTGTTGCCAAGAAAAGTGTATGCAGTCAGCTCTAAGGCCCTTTTTCCACAATAGCAAGTAAATGCAGTTGAATAAGGTCTCAGATTCTTTTATGTGCTTTTGTTCTGAGGAAAAATCGGGTATATTGGGGAAACCTTTCTCAGCTTTTTAAATAATCTTTTGCATTTGCAAGTTTACCCTCTAGGAAACTTTTCTAGTTTTGTTTAGATGCAGACAATTCTCCTAAGGCAAAATAATAGCGGGAGCAGTATACAATACCCCCTTATTATTCACTAGGATTAGTTTCTTTGAAACCCTCATGAATTTTAAATTTGCAAATATTGAAGCATTCTGTGTGTAAGAAAATGAAGACTAGGAGGTGTCACTTCGGAAAATACCATAGGGATAAAACCTAGGGAAACTGTGCAGTCTGCTTCTAATGTCTCTCAGCACCAGAGGTGTTAGTTAAGAAAGGGGTATAACTGATTTCTAAGTCTTGGGCTCTCTAAAAAGAGCTAAATTCAGGAATGCCACAACTCACAGCTGACCAAAGTCAGCAGGGGACACAAGTTAGGAAATGTCTGAAATCAGAACTGTAGAAAATGTTAGAATTCTGAATTGGCCAAAGTTGTCAGTCTTAAACCAAAATGATAAAGGGTCTGGAACACCTCCCATACAAAATCAGACTACAGCATCTAGGCCTCTTCAGTCTCGAAAGATGGCATTTAAGAGGGGACCTGACTGAAGCATATAAAATCATGCATGGTATAGAAAAGGTAGGTAGAGAAAAAAATGTTTTCTCTATCACCCACCACTCGTACCAGGGGACACTCTATGAAGCTGATGAGTAAGAGAGTCAGATCAGACCAGGGGGAGTATTTCTTCACACAGTGAATCATCGGCCTATGGAATTTGCCACCAGAAGGTGGGTAACAGCAACCAGCCTCGATATCTTTAAGATAGGATTAGACAAAATAATGGATGAGAGGTGTATGAATCACTACTAGAATGGATGTCTAGGTACTTCCTCCAGGCTAAGGAGACAGGCAGGATGCCCCTAAAGGCCACTTGCAAGGATTTAAAAGGTGAAGGTTTTCCCTTTGTCTTGAGATTCCCAGAAGCAATTGGTGGGCCACTGTGTGAGGCAGGATGCTAGACTAGATGGGCTATGGCCTGATCCAGCAGGACTTCTCTTATGTTCTTTGGTTCTAAACTCCCTTCACCTAATCAAACTGTGAGAGGTGGCAGTCCGTGGTACTAACCTGTGAATATGAGAGTCGCAGATAATAAAATCTTATCCACAGTCGAGGGCTCTTTCTGAACTGGACCTTATTCTGGATTTTATCCTGGAATTGGGATCTGCCATCTGCGTGCTATTGCAGACTATGGCAGGGCCCAGGTAAGGCCTGCTGTAGTCTGTCCAGGCCCTTCTATAGTCTGCACCAGCATGCCCATGGCATGCCCCTATTCCAGGATATATGTCAGAATAAGACCCAGTGCAGAAAGGACCACCAATACATATGGTGCCACATAGCCTTCAAAGGAAGGAAGCTCACTACTTAGCTTTTTTGGGCGAGGTGGCTTTCTGATTGTGTTCATCCAAACCCCATGCCACTGAGGTTCTGAGGAACTTGGAAAGAGTGCATAGCATCATAGAATTGGAAGGAACCTCCAAGGTCTTAAGTTTCAACCCTTGCTCAGTGCAGGATTCACTAGACTATCACAGGCAGTTGACTATCCAGCATGACAAGGGGAAGTATTTCTTCACCCAAAGGGCCATCGGTTTATGGAATGTGCTGCCGGAAGAAGTGGTGACAGCTACCAGTCTAGATAGATTCAAGGTAGGGTTAGACAAATTTATGGATGACAGATGTATCAATGGCTACTAGAATGAATGCCTAGGTGCATCTTTCAGGCTGGGGGGGGGGCAGAAGCAGGATGCTTCTAATGCCATTTGCTGGGATTCAAGAGCAGGAAAAGCTTTGTCCTTGTCTCTGTTTGAGATGCCCATGAGCATTTGGCGGACCACTGTGTGCAACAGAATGCTGGACTGGATGGGCTGTGGCCTGATCCAGCAGGGCCTCTCTTATGTTCTTATGGGTTTGTTAACTGAATAACTGTCAGTTCTGGATTCTTTGCATCTGTATTTAATCTCAGCTAAATGTGAGTGTTTTTTCTTGTTCAAACTGAAAATGTTATCTGTAGACAGTCTGTAAACAATTTATCTGGGCTTACTCTTTGGTTATGTTCTAATGGTAGATCCAAATATACATTGCAGAGGTCTAACATGATTACAAACATAGTCCTTTTTGTTGCATTTCCTTGCAACTTTCACTCAAGTATCAGTGCGGAGGTATTCTGTTGTCTTCTAGTCGAACATGGAAATAGAAATCTGGAACATTCAGTTCATGTTTGAAATTCTGATCAAATTGTTTGTTTGCTGTGTTTTTTCAATGGGAAAATTGATATTTCTTTTCCAACATGCTCAAACTTGAACATGAACAACCATTTGTTCAGTTGAACAGTTCATTGCTGAGTCTAATGAGTGTCTACTTTCAAACCAAATGTGTGATTTTCATTCATTCATATCTCTAATGGAAACACTATTTCAATTTGTCTAGAATGAATTTTAATGTGGTTTTTAAAAAACAACTTTGAGAAATGTATTAATTACCCTGCTGTGTTTTTTTTTTCCTTTTTCCCTCTTCTAAAAAGTGAATAAGATATAGGTTTGTTTTTTGGGGGAAACTCCCACTACTATTTCTAAACTTAGGATGTTTGAAGATCAGTTTAACTTTTGATGTAAGTAAAAAATTTCAAAGTATTCTGCTCAAAGAACCCGGGTGGAAACAGGCTATCATTTTTACTAGCGCAAAATGTCTCCCTGGACTGTTTCTACTAAGCATAATCAAAAGAGAGTTAAGCCCCACTGAATCAATGGGACTTAAGTGCTTAATTGTGTATTCAAGTCCCATTGATTTCAGTGGGATTTAAAACTCTTTCTCTGGATTGGACCCAAGAGATTTTGCACACTGCATCCAGAATGCATCATTTTGATTGCATTTTTTTTAAAATCCTAATGAACAGGAGATTGTTAGTTCTTAAAGTCACTGGGGCGATTTTCATAATTAGCTGTCATGGGCACTGGTGTTCAGTGGCTAATTATTACTAATTTAATTGGTTTTTAACATACCAGTAGCTGAAACCTGCTCAAAAGGGAAGAGACAAACTCTTTCAGAAAATGGTTTCATTATTAATCCAATCCACCCTCTTCCCCCTTTACCACAATCAGTCTAGATCAGATATGAGATACTGGTCTGTTTGCCTGTTGTACAGAAAAGTAGGAATGAGCAATTAAAACCACACACATGCGGACAGATGGCTGAATCACTTTTGATTAAGTACACAACCAAGGCTAATGAATAAGAGGTGTGTGATGTGATGTATGTTTTGTCCCTCAAATGCTTTTTTTTTGGGGGGGGAACCCTATGCTTAGAAAAATAGTTTCAGAAACTTCCTGCCTTTCTTGTTTTTGAACTGTTTTTTTTTAAATATCATCTGCCCCTGAATGGCACCCCAAACCAGATCTTTTTTTTCCTTTTTTTCCCTTTTTTTTAAAAAACCCCAAACCAGATCTGAATAGTTCCCAAGTTTTGTTATTCAGGCAACATTTTCTTGGCACCTGTACAGCATGGACTGATAAGTAACAGTAATGGATCCTGACCCTAAACCTCAGTGATTTGTTCTCTGATGGCTTTTAGAATTAACTACAGAAACAGAATTTAAGTAGGGTTGTCTTTAAAGATGCTTTCGAAACTGCAGTTAGTTCAAAATGCAGCAACTGGGACTGCACATTATGATTCTACGATTACCATTGCACTGGGTCTCAGTCTGTTTCCAGGTTAAATTCAGACTCTAGACATTGGCTTCATCATATGTGACCAGCCTACAGAAAGGACTGTTTATTTAAAAATGGGGGCTTTTTAACTGCAGTTGTTGCTCAAAAGAAATTCTTCATGTTGGACAGTAAAGAATTTTTTTTTTTGAGGGACAAATGTAGACCCCCCAAAATCCCAACTTTTCAAATTCCTCTTCATTAGAAGGTGTTCTGTGTACATCTTTACAGTGAAAGGTGGTTGCCAGAGGACCATCCATTGACTCCCAAGGATTTGCTCTGTTTATTTCTTTAACATGAACTACCTCAGATCTTTTTGTTGTTTGGGCGGGGGAGGGGGGAGCAATGAATGTTCATAACAAATGAAAATGAATTACTCAATGGGATTTAAGTCTGAGTAATAGCAAAGAATAACTTGTTTATGGCCTGCTGAACAAGTGAGGAAGTTTATCTGGATCACCAGTTTAAAGCTTCCTCTGTAAGAGAAAGGCCTCTGTAACATCAGACCTGATAACAGACTGTACATTTCTTTTACACAATGACAAATAAGGTGCTTGGAGTAAAGTAGGCCTAATCATGTGGTCAGTGACAGGCCCTGATTTAATCCTGTAGAGGTAAGTGTGAAACATGTACCTGATATTACAGAGAGAGACAAGAACTCAAGCACAGGAGTCTCTTCAGTTGATGGATTGACTCTGTGTTGAGATAAATCGGTACCCTCATAAGTCTGAACAAGAAATGTGGTAGGAAGTGGAAAGACCTAAAAGTCTCTCTTAACCCATATTCTGGAGGAAATGGAATCAATCTTTTGAAGGACTGCTGCATAATACACTGTACAGTTGTAAATACCACAATGATTTTGACCACAAAGTTTACTGAATCCTGAGCCAAGAGTGAGGCTTTTTACCACACCACAATTTTTCTTCAGGAGAATGCTTTCACAGTTCAGTCCTGCAATTAAAATCATAATGTGAGAAGTTTAATGGCTAGGGTTACAAGCTTTAGTCTGTTTAATTAGCACAATTACAGCTTTAAAATGCAGATTTTAAGCTCCTCTCCCCTGACTGATGGGTTATATTGATAGTGTGTGGAGAGGGAAGACTTTGGTTACTTGGGTCTGCCATTGTAGAATTGTTCCATAGCAGAAATCTTAATGATGAAAAGCTTTGTAACGCATGTCTATTCCCACCTGCTTTGAACAAAAAGCCTAAGTGTTGGATTAGGTCTTCCAGGCCACCCAGTCAAACCATCAGAAAGCTTTCACTACAGATCTGTAAGAAGTAGCTACTGCTTTAAATGTTCACTGAATATCTCTAGTTGCTGCACAGCACATGCTGTTAAGAAATTCTTTCTAATCTTTGGACCACATCTTTTCTTTCTTGTCTCATGAACTATTGGTTGATGTGCTACATTTTTTGTACAGCCCTCACCTAAGCTGATGCTCTCCAGTGGTTTGGGATCATTCCATTGCTCTCGGGAGCAAAAGAAAACAAGTTTACTCCACATGAAAGGGGCTCTTAATTGTCTCCTCTTCTTGAATCTAAATGTTACCAGTTCTTCAGTGATTCTTCATAAAACTTTATTTCCAAGCCCATATTTTGTCATAAGCATGTTCCTCTTTAACTGCACTGCCCATAACTCATTAGGACACTGCAAATGAAGTCTAACTAAAGCAGAATAATTACTTCTCAAGATCTAGCAGTATACTTTTGCTGAT
The DNA here is from genome assembly GCA_023333525.1 of Aspidoscelis tigris stejnegeri. Classification (NCBI taxonomy): domain Eukaryota; kingdom Metazoa; phylum Chordata; class Lepidosauria; order Squamata; family Teiidae; genus Aspidoscelis; species Aspidoscelis tigris. The sequence goes on along the minus strand of JALMGA010000002.1, from coordinate 50,789,844 downwards.
CTGGCCGTTGCAATAAATTGGATGGATTTTCTGTCCCCTTTCAACTACTGTCCATTGCTATAGTTTCCTCTTGGTAGGCTTCATTGACTATTTCTTTTTAGCATTGGCTTTCTGACCATAGTGACATATTTTAAAAAATTATAAGTGTACTCACCTTAAAAAAAAATCTCTTTGAAATTCTTAAAGAGGCATCTTCATTTAATTTTTGTAACAATTAATTAATCAACTAAAGATCATGCGTTCAATCTTGTCATGATTGACAGTGCTAGTTTCTGTTCATTAAATCTAAAGAGGATGTTCTCTTTTCACAGTACCTTTACCTAGCTTGTAAGCAGAGATGAATTTTGACCTGTCAGTGGAACTTTTAAACGTGCAAAACGTTAGCGGCACGGGAAACAGGATGCAAACCACAAACCACTCGAAACAGATCTGCTTCTTCATTTAGGAGTCCAGTCTTGGTGTGTCCAAGTGTTACGAAAATTCCAGAACCACTATGAAAACAAATTGCCGCCCTATCAGCAAATGCTATTCGTATTAGTTTCTTAATAAGCAGATGGGTCAAAGAGAAAATATTCTTTTACTTTTGTATGCTTCAGCATAGGAAGTCCGCTTTTCACAACCCCATCAAGACAAACTTCGGACCTCCCACATTCCAGCACAATCTAATATACCTCAACCCGGCTGGTAATTACAATATTCCCGGTAACGCCTTGAAAGTATAGAAAAGACATACATATCAGATTTCTCTGACATGCGCAGTAGAAACAAAGTCCAGTGGTTGACTGGTTTAGACCAGTTACTTCTTTGAAGACTTCTTATCATGTCTCTTTGCAAACACACTGTCCTTGAGCATTCCTCACACAAGCTTGCCATTACTGGGCTCTTAGAGGGAAGGTTGAGCACATCTGACCTCATCAGTCATCCAGAGTCTATAAAGAGCACTGAAGGGCAACCAGAATATAAAGAGGCTGGAACATCTCCATTACAAAATCAGACTGCAGTGTCTAGAACTCTTCAGCCTTGAAATGTGGCACTTAAGGCTGAATCTACACACATTCTATACTGCGGAGGGAATGCGATGTTCCAATCGTCCTGTCATACAAGACGATCAAGCTTCTGTTTTCCCATCACCGTATAAAACTGTTAAAGTGTAGGGGAAAGAACTCCCGCAGCGTAGTATCTAATTGAATCAGAGTATCATTTAATGCAGGCAGAACAACAAGAAGCCAGGAGAGGCTGCCCAACAAGGAAATGCAACTCAAAACATGATTGGCTGCCAGAACGCACATGATGCCTAAATTCCTGTAGCTCTGGTAAGGCGCAGAGCGGACTTTTAGTAGGTACAATCCATTTTCCTTTTGCAGTGAGTATATTGTGGTTTTTCATTAAACTGTGAATTCGACAGCTTTCGTCTGGAGGCAGCCTAAGTACATAAAAGCATGCATAATTCTAGAACCAGGGGCCTTCTATGAAGCTGATGGACAGGAGAGTTAGGACTGACAAGCTGGAGTATTTTTTCATTTGTGGATCATTCGTCTATGGAATTTACTGTCAGAAGAGATGGTGACAGCCTGGATAGATTTAAGAAAGGGTTAGACAAATTCTTGGAGGAAAGGTGTATCACTGGCTTCTAGAATGGTTGTCTACGTAACACCTCCAAGTTGGAGAGATAGGCAAGATGCCTCTCAAGGCTATTAGCAGGGAGTCTAAAGCAGGTGTTACCCTTGTCTTCTGCTTGAGAATGCCCAGAAGCAATTGGTGGGCTAGGTGGGCTGTGGCCTGATATAACAGGGCTCCTCTTATGTTCACTGGTATGTCAGGTTTGCATGCACTATTGTTGTCCTTATCTTCTTGTTCTACTGCCTGCAGAACCACAAGAATCATTCTTTCCCCTCCCAGGAGCCCTGTGAAAGTAGGCTGGGCTACATTTAAAGATCAGGCTTCCAAATGAAGGTATGGGCTACTTCAGGAGTGTCAGCATATCTTGCACTCCTTGCCAACCAAAGTGATACCGGGGCCAACAGAGTTAATAAAACTGATTTTGCAAAAAAATCTTCTCTTTTTTTCTAGTTAAAAGGTAGAGAAGAAACATTTCAAATTAATCCATGATAGCGTACTTTCTGTATGTTCTGAAGGAATTGAAAAATTAGAATTTGAGGTGTTTTCTGGATATTGTACCATGTAGAGCAGCAAAACAAAGGCATAAAATCCAGGAGGAATTTCAGAAGTTGTTAGATTAGGTGTATGGAAAGCCTACAAGTCAGTGTCTTATGGTTTAAGTTCTGCTCCTCTAGAGTTAGGAGTGTCTTGAAGTATAAGGACGCTAATATCCTTTATGTCCTGTGTATAATGAGGGCTGAATGAAGCTGATCTTCTTTAGTCTCTTGTGCTGTAATAAAGGCAAGTGAAAGAATAAATGCATGTGCTTTGTTACTAAGAAAAGTGGGCTTGTAAAATAAATTAGGGTAGTTTAGCACTGCAGTTTAGAAATGTGGCCTTGTTATCTCCTCTGCTTCTAGGCTTTAAACATAGGGATAGTTTTAGGGTGTTTGGCTGAATCCACGTGGACATGAAGGCCTCCTGTGCAGCAACACTGGATATGGGTCAAACAGACAAGCCCACTCACAGGCTGTCCCTTTGCTATTCCAGCTACTGTGGGAGCTTATTTTCCCACAAACCAGCAGAAACAACTCAGAGAATGGCTTGGTTAGTTAAATCTGCCATCCCACTCCTGTTACCCTATCTGTGCCAGTCAGTATCCCAGCAGACTAAAAAGATGGCCAGAAGCTGACCAGAAACAACTGAGCTACAAGCAAGATTCCGTTTTGTATTTTCTCAAGGAACAACAACCATGGCAAGGGAGTTCCCATGAACTCACTGTGCTACTGTGCTGCTGCTCTTGCACTGGCTTCCAGAACATTCACCTAGCTTATCAGGCTGCTGTGTGGGTACAGTTTTTGTTTGGCTTTCTTGGGCATTTGCTAAGAGATCAGTACTGTTACATGCACCTGCACCCATGCACTAATTGGCTCGTAAATCTAATGATACCTAAGTAACTTTGATAACATGTGAAATCAATAAATACAATGGATCAGTGTTGCTCACTAGTAGGTTCATACGAAATGCTGGGTGTTATAGTTCAAGAATATTTGGAGGGCTGCAAGTTGACTAACCCAGATGATCACTGCTTGTTATATGAAAAACATTTGTTTTTGCCATGAGATTCCTCTGTTTGGCTCCATCCAGATGTTGCTTACTTATTCCCCTATATTTGGATATTCCAGAATGAAGCCTGGATATTCCACAATATCTATGCTATATTCCAGTATATCCAAATATAGAAAAATACTTTAGTGATGTCTGGAGGCATCCTCTATTTTCAGTCTAGCTTTTGGAAATGGTTTTCTTCAGAGTTCCTCATCCCATCATTTTCAGTGAGGGCAATATTGTGCTCTTCAAAGGGTATCTCTAGAGGCATGCTAAAACTTGCAGTTTTCCTGTCACTATATTGAGTTTATCAGATGTGATCACGGGGTTCCCAATATAGTCCCCAATTAGTGAGACAATCAACTATAATATCGCTATTACAGGAAATCTGGCAGTGATCCCAGGTTCCTATAACAGCAATGCTAACCAATGTGTCTGCTTCTTGGAAGCCAGCCAGGTGTGCCAAAAACAAGAAAAGAAAGTAGATGGGCAGTTGCCTGGCTTCCAGGTGGCTCCATGCAAGATTATAACAAAATGGGCTGGCAGGCTGCTCCCCACGTCTCGCGAGAAACAATAAGAAGCAACTGCATGATCTTTCTTAGATCCCTCGTTGCTTCTTATTGTATGGAGGCAGCCTAGATGAGGTATGCTAACATTATTAGGAAAAATAGAAACACGTATTTAAAAGAACCTGAGGCAACAATGAACTGATTGGCTTTGTGATGGAAAAAGATGTTTTGTGAAAGAAGTGTGGAGAAAATATTTTAAATATATACATATTAGAACTCTAGAAGAAAATAACTGGGGAAAAAACAAACAAATTTGAAGAACTCAAATGTAGATTAGCCGGCACACAGATGTTACAAGAGACAATACTGGTATGTATTTGAAAAACATCTGTGAGGGTAGGGAGAGAAACTCTAATAAATCTGGAATGCTAATAAACATTGACTTTAGTTTGGAATGTAGTGTAATTGCCTGTGCATTGGCTGTTGGGGGAAAAAAATCAAGCATTTGCTTGTGTAGCATAAAGGCTCACCTATCCCCTAGCGTATTTGTATATCATTTAAATTCAGAATGCAAACAGCTCCTTAATTATGTGTCCTACACTTATGAGATCTTGAGAGCTAAAAAGATCACAGCAATGCGGATGAAGTCAATAGAATAGCTTTTGCTCTGGTGATTAAGATGTAGCTGAACTTCACACATGGTAACACAGCATGTGCAACACCACAACAAGCTGCATACATCCACACCCACTTGCACTTCTTCTTCCAGTTCAAATCCTAATTCAAGATTATACATCTTCTTCTTTACCTCGAGTCTCTTGGGTTATTGACAACTGTACTTTTACCAGGATCTCTCCCTGGGACAACCATTAAGGAACTCTTTCAAAGATGGACACTTTTCAGGACAACTTCAGTCCAGAATGGACTGAGCCAGTTTGGTCTAGTGGTTAAGGAGCTGGACTCTGATCTGGGAATACTGGGTTTGATTCTGCCCTCCTCCATGAAGCCAGCTGGGTGACCTTGGGCTATTCACAGCCCCACCCACCTCACAGGATGTTCTGTTGTGGGGAGAAGAATAGAAAAGCTTTGTCAGCTGCTTTGAGTCCCCTTAAATGGGTGAGAAAAGCGGGGTAGAAGGCCAACTCTTCTTTTTCTTCCTCTTCCTCTTCCTCCATTATCAGAAAGGGACAATGGGGCTGCCTCCAGATGGTGAGAGGAAAATGTAGGCTCTTGCTTGGATCCCACAATTGCCTTTCACTGCCCCTGCCAGATGGTAGGGGAACTTGATGAGTCTAATGCAGACACTTAGTTTGTGTTTTGTATGATCTGGGTATTTCACTAACCTGAAAGTGCTCAATTGTGCATGTGCAACCACCATCTTCTGGCTGGTTTTGGTGCCGCATGTGTTTGAGGGCCATCTCCAAGATAGTGGATCATGTGGAAAGCATCAGTTAAGTTCTTTAACTTTTTTTTGTAAAACCTGGCTTGGAAGCTGATTTTCCTACAGTATTAAAGGTCTGTGTTGGATTGCCATGGACTCTTGTGGCAATATCAACATAACCCCAGGATAATGCCGAGATTTAGGTCCTGTCTGGATGGGACCTAGGAAGTATTCATGTAGGGTACAATTGGCAAGATAGAGAATTCTGCACAACTAGTTCAATCTATGTGGGTGTTTCATTCATATCCAGCATTTCCCCAAATGTAGGGATGAACCTGCAAGTGGCTCATATGTGTGAAATACACTCACATTTTCTGGCCCACAGGATTCACTTTAGTGCTTCTGTATATTTTCATTAGTTAGCCTTTGCATAACACTAATTTAAGAAAAATATCTAAACCTCATCTGTAAGTACAGAGAAACATTTGCTGACAGAGTTCTGTAATTGGAGTCTAGTTAATTGCCTGGTAAGATATAGTTTTTAAAAAAACTGTGACAAAGAACTGTGACATTAGTGCAAGAGAAGAGAACTATTATGGGACTGTATGTCTTTTTTGACAAAGGAAATGAAATGAAAGGGTTAATTTTTTTTTACAAGTAAGCATCCCTTTTTAAAATGTTGATTCTTTCTCTTGTCTTGATAGCCAGCTGGAGTATAGAGAGAAGCAATGATTCACTCTAATGCAGCTGACTCATTATGTTTCTGTCTAATGTTTGGCCTCAGAAATTCCATCTGTTAGTTCTTATTATAGAAGGGTCACTACCAAAGGGGGGTTAGAAGGGATAGACCCGGAGCCATTTGTGAATTCTCTCTTGTTCACACCCATTGTCTTCAGATAAGTCATTGCCCAGAGAAAGTAGAGGAATCAAACTGAAAATCATTTACAGTCATGCTCCAAGATAACAGCAGAAAGTGGTGGGCATAGAGGAGACTTGCAGAGAGATTATGAAGCTATCAAGAATATCTGTGTGGAATCTGAGGACCCTGACCTTGAGCCTGTGGTTTTCATAATAATGTACAGCTCAGGTGGTGTCCGTGTTCTTGTTATTGAGGAGTTTAGCAAACACTTCAACAATGTTCATGTGGTCAGCAATACTGGAAATATTGAGAACCACTGAAATAGAGAACAATGAATGATACTAAGCATATAAGCAGTGATCCAGTATTCTCCTTGTCTCATAGTCTGTTTCTCCATTACTGTTCTCTTGCGCTTATGGAGTATTGTGTGGAACAAAGTAAAAGAAGTTCAACCTTTCCCTTGCAGAGTTCATGATCCAAAGTTCCATGAATGGCAAACAGAAGAAAAAGACAGAAGGCACAGCCTGAGTAAATGGGGAAATAGTGTTTAGTACCAGTTATGGGTAAGGTAAGGTAAGGTATGGTAAAGACAACCTCAGGTTGTACTCAGCACCTGGTGACTATATGGACACAATTTGCATGACAACAATATGGAAGTGGTTTGCTATTCCTTCCATCTGCTGGAAATTGTACTTGGGATATTCCACAGCCCATCCAGTCCAGCATTCTGTCTCACACAGTGGCCAACCAATTGTTTCTGAGCATCTCAAGCAGAAGGCAAAGGCAAAACTATCACCTGCTCTCAGATCCCTGCAAATGCCTGCAGACTTGTGTTACATTGTAGTAGGGCAGGTAAATGTTTAAATTAGAGATAGTTAATGTAGTGCCTTTCAGGTGTTATGAATTAATAGCAGTGATCACATGAAGTTAAAAAGAGGCAACTCTAAGGTGGCTTAGAGCTGGGTCACAGGTGGGATTGTTCACACAGCAGTCTGCCTCTCCTTGCCTTGAACATTCTAAGCTAGGAAAAGTGGACTAGAAATGTTTTATTTAATTACATTTATACCTTGTCTTATACCACGTAGTCTCTGAATTGGTTACAACTTCAGGAAGTGCCAGAGAAATGGCCTGTAGCCTGTCCAAACGCCTTAGGGGCTCCACTCCAAATTTTCTGTCTGATTTATTCCCATAGCCTCACAGCACTCACAAGGCAGTGTGGCTGTTTTACCCATAGCTGGCAATAGAATGTGACAGCCACAAACTAGTGTCTGAGGTACTTCTGAATTGCTTTCATTGTTACATGTGACTGCAGCCCCTGTCATTCCTGGCCACTCACCATAAGAATGGAAGGATTTGTTCCTAGTTTCGATAAAGTGGAGGCTCAGTTATATGGTTTTTCTCCATAGAACTGCTATCTCCTTCCCATGGTTGGAATAGCTGTTGGCCCACTGACATAGGACCTTATTCACATGGGATCTTTCATAGGGAAATATTTTCCATCTGGATGAAACTTTTAGGGCCCCAAAGAATTCTTGTGCAATCAGAGTAGAATTGTTACTAATTTCTTCTTCGTATAAAGCACTCTAGCAACCTTATTCTGTGGTTTTGGCTCTTGTTTTTGTTTTTAGTTCAGTAAACTCTCTCTAACCTTCTCTGGAGGCAGCCTGGAATGTCTGCTCCCGGGGAGGGTGAAAACATTTATTTCTACTCTTAATATTTACTACATATCCATTTTGGCACTTCTCTGAAAGGAATGCCCTTTCATCTCAAGCATTCTGATCTGGCAGGCACTCTTCTTGCCAAGTGTGCTGAGCTAGGAAGATCAATGGAGCTCCAAAAAGAATAATTAGTCATTTTTTCCCCCTTACCTTAAATTGAATTTCCATTCTGTGTAGTATTGACTTTTAACAGTTTATTGAGAGAGAGATTTGAGAAAGTCTGACTTGCTCCAGACAGGCTAATCAGTCAATTGCTAATAGACCTGTGATGCTCCAGAACTACAAGCTAATGGATTTTCTATTGTTGCTTTGTCCTAGTTGATCAGATAATCTTTCGTGGTGCTGAACTACAGTATGGGGCAAATATCTGTCTCCTGTGCATCAGGACTCTGTCTTTATAGAGAAGAAAAGAGATGAGAGATTTCATTTAGTTTGCATCTCTGCAGTGCTTCTTTCACTTTTTAAACTGTGCACTGACCATGACAGATGCTGAGCTGTCAGCCTTGCATATTCAATTTCTTCCCTTGCTAACCTAAAAGAAAAGGCTGCAAACGTGGAAAAGAATGCTCTAACCTTAGAGCTTAATATGGCGCAGTTGACAGTGTTTATACATAATGCTGGAATCTAAGATTAATGGACACTGTTGAGTTACATCCCATATCTTCTATCATACTGTGTAATTCAGTTTTTTTTTAAGTTTCTTTGGGGGATGGTTTTGGGGAGGAGAAAACAGCTGTACAGCTGTACTCAGCTAAAGCTTGGAAAGGTGTTCTTATCTGATGAAAATTCCAAAGTCAGAAAGCTGTTCGGGTGTGGTATCTTTGTAGCAATGGATTGCAGCATTTTGCGTAATACCTCTCTATCTCCATGGTTTATACTAGCACAATACATTATAAATTACAAATTGTGTGAAACTCTGCTCAGTTTCCTTAATTTGTTCATGCTGCTTCTCTTGGCAAGGAATTTGGATTTTAAAAAGAATTCATACACTATACCTTGTTTTAGGACATTGTCTTTTGACTCATGATTCCCGTCAATAAAACAGATATAATAAGATTTTTCAAAAAGCTTGTAGCCCTTTTTCAGATATTGTAGAAATTAGTAGTGACAGTCATCTCAATTGAGAACCAAGTCATTGAGAGTTGATTTAGTCTTGAGATGTTATACAGTGACAAGGTTAACAGAGTGCTGAAGAGTGATCCAGGAAAGTCAAATGTCATTAATTGTCTTCAGTAGAGCAAGACGTGTGTTTAAATTGTGCTTAAGTGCTTTATTGGATTGCTGGAGAAAAAAAAGCTGCTACTATACAACTAAGGATTAAAAGTATGGTCAATGGCTGGACAAGACATGAGAACTAACTAAAGAGGGTTGCAAGGACTTGGCTCAGCTATTGTGGTTTTGTGCAAAAGTTAGGGTAAGAGTTTCCACTCTTTCTGGATACCTGTTGAAAAGTTGTGGTGTAATAGGAAAATGTGTAGAATTTTATTGCTTTCAAGATATCCTAGAAGAAAAGTTATTTTCCTCTGTGCTTCAAGTTATATGTAACCTTTCACACCTTAGTTTTCTCTTTGATGAATGGAACCTTTTAAAGGGAGTTATTGAGTGTAGCAATGCCTTTGATCTGCTACTGCTGTTTGCATGTGTCTGCGAATTTGAGTTTTGCATGATAATTAATGCTAGCCTATAGAATTTTTGTAACGTAATAGACTGTGGATTCTGTCTTTCACATATCCAGACCTATGATATTTCATAGGAAATCATCACCTATACAGGCAATGCTTTCCTTGCAGGAAGCAACAAAGTTCTATTTATTTTTTATTTGCTTGAATATTGTATCCTGCCTTCACCCAACAATAAAATAGCGTAAAACTGCATTAAACTATAATTCTCCTTCCCTGGCAACACAATACTCAGAGGAATGTAAGCATCATAGGCCTGACTGAACAGGTATGTTTTAACCAGGCACCGAAAAACATAAAAAAAACTTATGAGCCTTCAGAAGGAGGCTGTTTCAAAGTCTGGGGGACCACCATAGAAAAGGTCCTAATGCATGCCATCACCTCTCACACATCTGAAGGAAGCAGGACAATAAGAAAGCTCTCACCTATTTCTCATGGGCTAGGGAACGGTTTTTAACCTTTTCTTCACTGCGGACCCCATTCAAATATCTTTTGTTGCCATGAATCATCAGTGTCTTCAAAAAAAAAAACAACCATGTCATTAGATGTTGCTGCTCTGGAACTAATTTCATTTTTTATTTCCCCAAGCCTCAGCCCTAGACCACCACTGTCTCACCCCTAGACTGCCCCTGGCTTAACATTTCTTCAAGCTTTTACGGGCCTCCTATGAGGCCTTCATGGGCTCCTAGGAGTCTGCAGACCACCGGTTAAGAACCGGAGGCTAGGGGATTCTAAGCCAAGCAGTAGCACAAAACATTCTACACTGAAAAAAGAGTATGAAAAATGCTAAAGATTAGCATGTACTCAGCATGAAACAGTTGACTATGTCTGTGATCTCGTACTGAAAAAAGCATCTCTCAGGCAGCTTAGAGAGGTTTGCAGATTGAAAACATTCACATGCCAGTCTGCCCCTCCCCACTGTTATGGACATTCTGGGCTCGAAAAGGTGGATTAGAGATGGAATAGGAACATGAGGGCCACACACTTTTTTGCAACATGTGAGTACAGCCTGCAATGCTGTTTTTTCAACAGCACTCAAAGTTTTCTGCCGTTGAACTTCAGAACTGCCTGCACATGTAAGAAGATTGTGTTGAATCATTCACTTCTAATGTTGTTGGTTCTTGAGATCTGTTGAAGCTGATGCCCAACTAAGCCGCATGGCAACACCCCTTCCTGAAGGCCCTGTATCAGGCTTGCAGGCTTGAGTGAGGGCATGTGTCTTACAGATATAAGATACAGATACAGATAAAACTATAGATATGTATAAGAATAAATATAAAACATAGATTTAAATAAACACTAGCTGCTAAGTCCTTTTGTTAAATCGTGCTGTATACAAGTAGATACAAAGAATGTAAGAGGAGCCCTCTTGGATCAGGCCACAGCCCATCTTGTCCAGCATCCTGTCTCACACAGTGGTCCACCAATTGCTTCTGGGCATCTCAAGCAGAAGACAAAGGCAAAACCTTCACCTGCTCCCCTGTCATTGCATCCTGCCTGTGTAAAGGCCTAGGCTGCATGCAGCTCTTTTTTGGCAAGAGTGCTTGCTGGCACCCCAGAGGTGAGGCACATGCCACCCTTCTCATCCCCTCCCCTTATCCCCTCAGTGTCATCAAATGGAGAGAACAAATGTTCCTAAGTTTAAAGGTGCATCATGGCAGCGTTGTTTGTGGCAGCAAAAATAGATCCAGAAGTCAGCCATTTTGTGTGCATCAAAAGATACTTCTAGACAGAGTGCATTGGGAGTAAATTGCTTACCCTCAGAGGCACGCTGCATGTCCGGGGCACCACATATTAATGTCTCATTTGGCACCCTTAAAGTCTGATATGGATGCAGCTATTGTCTTCCCATCTCAATATTCTACTGTATGTGGCCAAAGTTATGGGAATTCTCAACTCATCCCCTACTAGCCCAAACTCACTACCTCCCTTGTAGAGCCAGATATCATGTGCCCTCTCTCCATGTTCCTTAATTCCATTCACTACTCACTCTTCTCTTGTTGTATCTTTGATATCATAGACCTTCACATCTACCGCCTTGTTGCCTACAGGTAAGACCATAGGTTGCTTTCTCTCCCAGTTGAAACAGTTTCCACAAGCTGTGGGGCAGAAGAGGGGACCACCTTTCTTCTAGGCAGACCTTGCCAGGGTAAGAGTCTGGGCTTGCTGCCTGGTGCTGTGATAATTCCTGTCAGATAGAAGGGCTGTTACCTATGGCTCCTGCTTCTGAATGAATGCAGGATTGGGCCTGGATCTATGAGCTGCTATCTATAAGTCCCTTTTTTCTCCAATGCAGGCCTGTAGCCAGCCAGCTCCATATATAGGGGGGTGGGGGCTGTCACATTTGGTGGATTAAAAATTAAGAAATTTGAGGGGGCAAAAATTAGGGGAGCTGCTCCCATGCCGTCCTCCCCCCCACCCCACCAGCTACAGGCCTCCTCCAATGTTGCATCCATTTTTACACTGTAACTTTGGGGACAGGGATTTATCTAAGGATACATATTATAGGCCACTCTGAAGGTTTTATAAGGCTGAAAGGTAGCTTATAAAATAACTAAATAAATACCCACTTTCTGGGTGAAAAAAAAGAATACTTCACCTTGTTTATCCTAACCCTCCTGCCTATCAACTTTATAGAGTAACCCTTGATTCTAGTGTTATGCAATAGATAAAATACTTTTTTCTCTGTCCACTTTTTCTACACCATGCATGATTCATGCCCATCAGTCAGGTCCCCTCTTAAACATGGTCTTTTAAGGCTGAAGAGGCATTGATGTTGCAGCTTGATTTCCTAAGGGAGGTGTTCCAGACCCTTGATCATTCTGGTTGCCCATTTCTGCATTTTTTTCTAGTTCTTTGCTCGCTCTCCAAACATCTGTCTCCACATTTATCAAACCTTGGGTAAATTCCAGTTATCTCTGTGACAGTTTATTCTCATAAGGTTTGATCTGTTTGCATGGTAAAAAGGAAAGCTGTTTGAACCGATTTATAACTAAAATTTGTCTATGTGAGAGAAAAGGAAATGTTAACAGCTCTCTTTTGTGCATTCTTACATCCACTCCCCTAGTCTCTATAAATAAGAATCCTGAGGAAATCCTTAAGACAACATCCTACTTGCTGTCCTTCGGCAAAGTTTTGTTCCCACAGTAGCTGGAAATAGCTGTGTGGACATTATCATCGCAGTTTGAAGATACTGAATTTGAAGAACTTAATTTGAGCTCTTTTTCTTTGATTGCACAGTCTTATCTTTGAACAAAAATATGAATTTGGATCTTCTCTCTCAAGTTTGGGTTAAGTAGAAGGGAGCAGGCAGAATAGAACATGGGTGCTCTTAGAATATGAAAAACAACAACTCACAGTTTGTTGCAGTTTCCATGTTGAACAGCACTTTCCCATTAAATAATTAAACAGTTCCAGCCTCAGAAGCAGTGACCTGAAACTTGACATGCCACCAGGGTATGACTGTCTGTCATGTTTTGGACAAACCTGAGAAGCTCTGAGATACATCTTCAGTCTCCCAGTTTATTTTCCCAACATCATTTTAGTCCCACATAGAACTGATGCACAGAGGTTTTAATTGAAAACTCTTCTAGCTATGATCTATCAAGTGTGATATTCTTTAGCTAAAAATCTGGTGAGATAATGTAGTGTGAGAGAGAATTAAAGTGATGGCTGATTATTTAATTGTTTCTGTGTGCTCTCCAGACCAGACCAGATGAAGCCTCTGTTTTCTAGGTCAGACTAGGCAAGCATTCAGCATTATATTTTAAACTCCTCTGTGCACAGCTGCAGCAGATTGCCATCTCTCATCAACACTTCATTCTGGGTGATGAAATGGGGACCAATTTCATTGATTTTGGGGGAGAGCACATAGTAAAATTCCAGAACAAGAGTAGCTGAAACTCTTAAAAAGCATTTCTTTCACAAATACCTGGCTATATGGATGTGTTAAAAGGCAAGGGCTCTCACAATGCATACAACTTGCCCTTTGTTTTTTTGATGTTACAAAAACCATAAAACTGAGGTTGAAAAGGCAGCCTCAGTTTTTGTTTTTGTTTTGCATTCGCTGAATGCTTTGCTTTAAAGAATTTACTTCATTTTTTCCAGTGCATCTTTCTAATATTGCTTCTAATAGTTTTATTTGATCCTTTGTTGAATTAGCTTATCAATTTAACACTTGGCCCTTGAAATTCATGAACAATATAGGTGTGGAAAAGGTGGGTAGAGAAAAATTAGAGTGATAATCAGGAGAGTTAGGATTGTCAAGGGGGGAGTATTATTTTCACCTACATAGAGGGTCATTGGTCTGTCTAATTTACTGTCAGAAGAGGTGACTATAGCAACCAGCCTTGGATAGCTTTAAGAAAGGGTTAAATGAATTCATGGAGGACAGGTGTATTGATGACTTCCCTGACCCTAGGTACTGCCTCCAAGTTCCAGAGAGGTGTAAGATGCCTCTGAAGACTATTTACCGGGAGTCAAGAGCAAGTGAAGGTTTACCCTTTGTCTTCTGCTTGAGAATACCCAGAAGCAATTGATGGGTCTCTGTGTGAGACAAAATACTGGACTTGATCAAGCACGATTCCTCTTATGTTCTTAATATCAGACTAGGAACTTTGTGACTAGCAGTGGTAGCTAATCTTGGGGGAGAAGCTAATCAAGACTTCATTGATCGTCTTGGAAATCAGAAGACAACTGGCAATTAGAGTTTTAACTCACTTCCTTGTGCATGTTAAATCAAAATAAAAGATTGTTTATTACTCAGTTGTAGAGGGCAGACTGGATGCACCACTATTGCCGGATGCTGCGACTGACTAAAACTATGTGGTTAATAATTTTGCTTTCACTAACCAAACAGTGTCATTGGCTACTTCCAGACTAGCTGAATAAATCCAGTTAAATCTAAAAGCACAGTATACTTACTGTGCAGTGACAACAAGGCATTTCAACTGGAAAAGCAGCTCCATAGCTTCCCCTATCGGAGCTGCGAGAGCTGAGGAGGTGCCTACCATCACGCAGGTTGAGCTGCCATTCCTGCTTAGCCGGCATCTCATCTGCTTTTCTTGCCCTCCTGCCTGCATTGACTGGAAGCTCCAGATTTTCTTTATACTGCACAGTGAGTGTCTTTGAAGCAGCATTAAGTTAAGTGCGCAATCCCAGTCCTATAATGCAGTGCCACTATGATCAATCGATCATCATGTGTGACACCTCAATCGGGACTGTGCATTCTAATGCGCAGTGTAGAGGTGTCTAGACGCAGCCATTGTCCAGATTGGAGCAAGAAGGTGAAAGTGTTATGACATCTGTGTTTGGTTACTCTGGTTTATAATTGTTTGCAAGTATTTGAATAAATATGTATTTTCCCTAATAGTAGCACTTTAAGTAATTTCAATTTCTTATGTGTTGTGACAAAACCAGCGCAGCGTGTTCTTTTAAAGCTTTACCTATTATATACAAGTTAAATGGCACTAAAAAATTGCTAGTGTATCTTGGCCTCTGCAGATCAGACAGATTTGCACAGGCCAAATAAGGAGTTTCAAATGTAATGCCTGGTCAAACATTTTTCAGAAAATTAACATCAATGGCTATTATCTTTATGCATAGCTTATATTACAGGTAGGATATTATTTGTTTATAGAGTTTCCTTTCCCATATCACATTTAGACGTTGTAAATGAGGCAGACTTTCAAATGAGTACATTTCCTATGTGCATTTTGAGACACAAGTGCTTGGAAATTTGCGAGGACTTTGTTGGCAAGCTCTCCAAAGACAAAGGCACCTGTGGTTTGTACCTTCTGCACATTCACCTGTATGTAATTAGGTCAGACATCGCTAGAGGGAATTATTTCTGCTGCAAAATGATGAAATGCAGCCTGCTGGGAGAATATTCCTTTTATGTTAGATAACTTTAAACATTTGGTGACTAAGCCAGGACCATGGGTGTGCAAGACGGCAGAACTTCCTAAAAAAAAATCCTTTCAACTGCTGCATCTGATCACCCTTTCTTATCTCTAGGTGGAATTAATTTCACTGGGATTTGTCATGTATCCTTTATCCTGCTAGATGGCTTTATCATCTCGTTTTAATTAAAGGTATAAACTCTGTTTATAGCTGAGGGATTTATCAGTGACTCAATCTTCAAATAAAGCACTGTGATGTTTGTTGAAGATGATTGGCTGCATCTTAAGATATATCCCTACATTTAACCATATTGGGAATAAAGCTGCTGAAAGTTGAGGTAATGCAAAATGGACATCCTTTTGTTTGTATTTCTTAGTGATATTAAGAACCTAAGGAATGTCTCACTGGATTGGACCTGTTGCCCATTTTGTCCAGCAGTTTGCTCTTATGGTGGTCTGCCAGCTTCACAGCCTGCTCTACTTGTGGTGTTGCAGCAGCAGATCTTCAGGGTCATAGCACCTCCTACTGCTGCCAGGGCTACACAGCCTTCTGATAGCCTTAGCTTTTAGAAGTTGATCCAAACCTTTTTTGGAACTACCGGAAGAGGTGGTAACAGCAACCAGGGTGGATAGCTTTAAGAAAGGGTTAGACAGGTGTATCAGTGACTACAAGAATAGATGCCTAGGTACTTCCTCCAGGCTGAAGAGATGGGAAAGATGCCTCTCGAGACCATTTGCAGGGAGTCAAAAGGAGACTTCCGCGTGAGATGCCTAGGAGCAATTGGTGGATCTCTGAGGAAGACAGGAGGATGCTGGACTAGATGGCCTGTGGCCCAATCCAGCAGGCTCCTCGTTATGTTCTTATAAATATATTTGGATTTTCTGCCCCCATTTCTTTTATGAGAAACAGAAAGTAGGGAATAACTGTCCAATATATTTTACCGTCTTTCTAGATGTTCATTTCATTATTGCTGCCTCCTTACATGCTTTTAAAAAATATGATTCGTAAGTATTTTCTTAACTTGAATTTGTAAGTTTTCTGTGACATTTTTAAAATTTAAAGCTGTATATGTCTACTTACTTTGCTCTTGTTAAGGTTTGTTAGCATTCCTCTTCTGCTTATGCACTATAAGTTTTTGGATAGAGAGTATATGCATCATCATGATAAATCATAAAATATGTTATAAATAAGTCTCACCTGCTTTTTCTGCTTTGGTCTTGAGCTATTTATTCTTAGTTTAAGGAAAACCAAACTATCATTCCTTTTTTAAGTGGCTAATTCTAAGCCAAGGACTATGGTTCCTTCATGAGGGCCTGTGGGACAGAGTTCAAGGCAACTATATTAAAGTAGTACCAGCCATCAGAACAGAATACCCCATTAGCTAACCCTGTAGAGGGGGGTCAAATGCCATTCTATTAGGAACAGCTGTGCACTCCCTTATCTGGGGCAAGCACACAAGTGCACTCATGCCTTTTTATTGGCCCCCTAGAAGCTAGGTGCAGCCCTTACCTGGATTCACCAGCAATATCTTCTCAATCTCCTGGCTTTCTTTAGTCCTGAAGTGTCTGGGTTGTGCATCATCAAGCCCCCTGATCATGTCAATACCTAGCAACCAATGTCTTCTACCTTCAGGGTCTTCTCCAGCTCAGACCAGCACTCCAAAGGTCAAATAGCACTAAACAATGTTTGCCATTTGGAGGGCATGGGTGGGCCAAGGGCCCCAGAAGTGACATGCAGTGACAAGTAGTCCTCAAGAAGCCCACAGGAGTCATAAAGCTGAAGGTTCAATAAGCACAGTCAGGTAAGCTCTGTGCCTGATTGAGTAATGAGGCACCGCCGTACTTAAATACTGCCTCTTCACTTATGAGGGTCATTAGGTGCTTCAAGAGTCTGAACCATGTTTCATAAATTTCTACAACACTGCACACTTGTATAGGCACTTTCTGGACTTGCATTACTTACCTGAATTGCAAGAGGTCTTGGCTGGATCACTGATGGTGGTGCAGCCCACAACTCCTAGCATCTGTGAAGGTTGCACAAGCTTTGCACACAACCTTCAAGCCTTCTAAAGCTAGGAATGAAAGTTCCTAGCGTCAGAGCCTGGGGGTGTGCTTTTTGGAGGCACACTATGTCACACCACTGAAGTGCTTGCCCAGGTAGTTCCAGAACATGAAGGTGTACTATCTACATTCCTCCCATGTTCTAGAACCAATGCCTTTTGTCTTCTGGGAGACCCAATTAAATGTGTCCACAAAAGATCTGAAGTAAGAACCTCTCTTATCTGGATCTGGCTCAATTCAGTGCAGATGGAGCCATACCAAGGGGGATAGGGCCTCTTTGGTTCACATTACTATGTGAACCAGGAGGCGCATGACCGGATTAAGAGTGAGTGCATAAATGGCCATAGTCAGGGCATGAATACAGATGTTTACACCAGCATCAAGGGAATGCTTGCATGGAGTTGGAAGGAGCTATTTATGCATTCAAGTCTGAACACCTGTTTCATGCAGGAATGCAGATCAAAGCAGCTTCACTGGAAGTCTGTCCAGCCTCTGGTTTGACACTTTAGTCAAGAAGAGGCCACCCTCTCCTTCAGCGATTCCACCATTAAACTACACTTATTGAAAGGTCTTCCTGCCTAATTTTAGCTGGAATCTGGCTTCTAACATAAGCTCCTTATCCCTTGTCCTGAAATCTGAGATGCTAAGAAACAGTTCATGACCTTTTTTAGGGTGGCAATTTTGATCTGAAAGAAATTTTGTATGCACGTAACCGAACCAAGTTGCACATAACTTTCCATGGAGATGTATAGTGTTGTTCCTTGTGTAACACAGTGATTGCATTCCAGGAACCAGCCAACCACTGAAGGGGACAGATATTGGTTTCCCATTCCTCATTGGTAGATTGTACCAGGAGCAGTTATAATGGAGCTGTTTGGGGAGGCCTGAACTGAACTGAAGCTCATGATAACAGCTAGCAATGCTAAGAGGAAGAAAATGCATGTTCAGTGTCCTGTTGGTTGTATATTTCTGTGGAATTGCTTTTAGGCAGGGACGTGCAGGGATTGAGTTGAAAAGTATTCTTCACTGTCACATGGCTTTTGTCAATTATGCAAAGTTTAATGTGCTTAAATTTTTAAAATGCATCCAAGTGAGGCTTGAAATTTCAGGAGTCCAGATTCGAAGTTTCAGCAGAGAACATTGAATATTATTATTACTTAAAGCCAAATAAACAAGAATGAGATAAGCTGCTCCTGAAATTACTGTCGGAGTGGAAAACATGTCAAATATGTGTGAGACTCCCAGCCCAGAGGGTGTGGGTAGTGTGTTTTGCGGGGGGGGGGGGGGTGTTGAAGATAGAATGCATTTGTTCCCCTCAGCTAGGAGACCATTTGCTCTCTGCCTCACCTCTAATCCTCTTTAAAAGAGTTCACTGAACTCTGCTGCCTTTGAAAGAAAATTGAAGATCATCATCTGAACTTATTTCTTGGAACAAGTGAAGAGAATGCAAGGGTGTCTTCACATTCTCCATTTCCTCTTTGGAATTCTAAAAATAAATAAATAAATATATCCACAACGACAGGCTCCTTCATTGCTTTTTGTATTTCCATGCCCTCCAGGACAGTGACGGAAGAATTCAACACCAGCCTTGTTACATGCCTGCAGTTGTTCAAAAGCACGAGGGCTGGGCATATTGTACTCACGGCACAGAAATCTGAGCTGAGGGCTAACAGGCAGGAGTAAGTCTGTCTGCCAGCTTGAACTGTGTATTCCTCATTTAAGAACAAAATTCTTAAATGTTCTTTTTCAAAACAACACTAACCTTTAGTACGTTTTGAAGTTCTGAGTGAAGGGAAACTATGAATAAAGGAAGCGTTAATGTAGTTTCTGTTTTTTCTTAGGTTGAATGGTTCTTTCTGAACTACTTCAGAAGCTCTTTTAAGCTGATTGGTCTTCCTGGTCTCTCCTTGTTCTATTGTAGCTGTGGGGATCTGTTCTCATGGAGGACCAAAGTGAGAATGGTAGCCAGATGTAGCAGCCATGATGAATGGAAGATTGCTGCCATGTGCTCTAGCTTTACTCCGAGTCTTCTCACAGCACATGGCTATTTAAGCCATTTCCTGCATCCTTCTTTCCATACACGTGGAAGAAGGGAGCATCCCATGGCCAGAAGAAGAAAAGAGAGGAACAATGCACTCATTTGGCTGGCAGAGGTGTGTCCTTGATTGCAGCATTCTTGTACATTCCTTTGCCTGGTGTATAGCTAATGTACAAATCACAGCTCAGGTGCTCAAGAAAGAGAAAGGAAAGAGTGATCATGGAGACTTCCTTGGGCCTATCTCTTCCTTTAGGATGTGTGCGTTCTTTCCTCCCCTCCTTCAGGTCATGTGACATTCCTTTCCCACCGGTATGCCTGTCTGCTTAGGAAGGTCACCTAGATTAGAAAGGAAGGGTTGTTTGTGGGGCTAGATGTTGAAGGATATGTTCTGCCATTGATCATATATCTTACACTAGAAGGGGATGGTATGATGTATCACAGTGCAGATGTCCTCACATCCACAAGAAGCAACCAAAGAAACAGAGTGGGTGTACTGCGGGGAAAAGTCACAATACAATGACTTCCTGCCTTATGTTTCATATTAACTGAGTGTTATACTTGTGTTGTCTGTGTCTTTTCAGTTGCATATTAATTGATGGTAATGTATTTTAATTGGAGCTGTCTTTTGAAGGCCATCCAGATGCACAGGATGAGTCAGAAGGCATCTTTCTGATTCTGGGAAGCAGCTTGCACCCCTGCTACAGAATTTATATAGCTTTTCCATATGTATTTATAGCAGCCCCCTGTGTTTCATTTTACAAATTTTAGATTCTGGTACTCTTGACTTGGGTGTATTTTCACAGAAGCACAGTGCTTCCTTAACTGAGTTTCATCTCCAAGAACTTTAAGAGTATACAATTCTGCCCTATATGGACAACCTATGGCTTTATTTCCTATGTGGAATTGGTTCTACTAAAGTTTGGCTCCTTAGCATTCTGGACCCTGCATTCTTAGCACAGTTATAGAAGCATTCTCATTTACTTCATGCATTTGATATTCTCAGCTCTGCATCCCATCAGATACCACCTTAAAATTCAAGTGACAAAGAGTCAGACTTCCAGATTATCCTATTTCCCAAATGTTCTGTCATTTAGATCAAAATTTAAGCCCTAAGCAGGTGCTGCCACAATCCACTGTTGCCTGCCTTATTGATAGAAGCAGGTAAATTCTTTTTTTTTTTTCATTTCTGTTCATGAGAAGCGTTTTGACAGATTTTTGAATGGGATTGTCATGTCTTTCCCAGCTCTTTTCATTAAACTGGATGTTTCAGATTCCATCTACCTTTCTTTGTATGGTTTCCATTCTGAATTGTTATCAGAATCTTCACTTTTCTTTTAATGCCTTTCAATCTCCTTAATTCACTTCATGGAAATGGGTATTCCACCTTAGACACACTCTTCCGGGCTTGGATTTCATCAGTTTTTTAAAAAGTTCTAATCTGTGGGAGCCAGTGATGAACAAAGCTGAAACAGGCAGATGAAGAGACTCTGAACAATTCTGCACTAGACAGTAAATGGGACCAGCAAGTATGCTAGGACCCTCCCTTCTGCATGCTGGATTTCACTGAATAATTTGTTTGCAGTTGAGTTAAGCTAGGCTGAATAAATGAAGCTAGAACTGAATAGTAAACAGCTAACTTGTTTAATAATTTGCTCTGATAAAGGGCCTTTCTGCACTTACTCTTAAGCTGGAAGGAGTCCAGACACCTTCCTTCTGCATGGTGGACTAGCTTAAGGGGAGGCTACACCCACTGCTAGACTGTTTCACTTGTATTGGTGGACTGTAGCCTGGTCTCCATGGCCAAAATAGCCACCTAGACCAGAATACCATTAGATCTTTTTGTAAAGATCTACTGACAGTCCAGGGGCTGCTAGAACAGAACAGGGGGGCATGGGGAAGGGTGCATACCTCCTTGTTCCAGTGTAGCTGGGGAACCCATTTCAGTAGTGTACCAAATGGATTTCCCCAAAACTCCAAGGCTAGGAACTTTCATTCCAGGCCATTGAAGCCTTTACAACAGCATGGGGCAGCACTGGGGTTGCCGTGGAACAGGCCACCCAAGTGTGGACAGGGTGGACAGCCTTTTTCTAGGACAGCTGGACCATTTTAGCTGGAGTGGCCCTGTTCAGGTAAGCACAGAAGCACCTAAGCATTGTAATAAATGGAAAAGGTTTACCCTCTTCTACTCCTTACTGGAGGGAGCAGACATAAACTACTAGTCACCAACATTAACCTAATGTTATATGATTAACTCCCTAGTGGTTAGGGAGCCGGACTCTTATCTGGGAATACCGGGTTTAATTCCACTCTCCTCCATGAAGCCAGCTGGGTGACCTTGGGCTAGTCACAACTCTTTTCTGAGCTCTCACAGCCCCACTTAGCTCACAGGGTGTTCTGTTGTGGGGAGAAGAACAGAAAGCTTTGTTGGCCACCTTGAGTCCCCTCTTCTTCCCATGCAGGCACTGTCACTGTTTTAGTCATGCTTTTTAATCTGTTTTTATTAGGATTTTATTGTGACACCCCCCCCCTTTGAGACCTTTAGGTATAGAGCTGGGTGAAAATATAAACAAAATAATGTGGATTGAGTAACAGAAAATCATGAGTTCTGTAGAAATAGGTTGGGAAAAAATGTGTGCGCTTCCTATAGACTTTCTGGTCTCATTGCTCCGTTTTAGACTCAAATTTCTTCTTTTTATCTATGCATTCATTTTTATTACCCTTTTCAAGTTGAGGATCTTTCATTTTCTTAAATTTTCCAGCAGCGGAAAGACCGTAATACTGTGCCTTCACATGCAAGTGGAAAGTCCTTCTGATTCTGGCCTTTGTAACCCAAGAGTCCTACCAGCCAGTAGCCACCAGTGCAGTGCTGGAAAGAGAGCCTTTGAGACTCCCACAACAGTATTTTGTTTGGGTTTGGTGTTGAGCACTTATTGTGGTAATTCCAAATCTGTCTAGGGCACAGGCTAAAGTGCATATGCGTAGAATGTATGACCTTGCTGATTCCTTTGACAAACCATTGAGCTAGCTGGGGAAGAATGTTAATGGTGAGTTGTATTCCTGAGTGTTGACTTAGGGTTGCATTGTCGCTTGCATAGTCTGGACACAGGAGGTTCCTGTTCATTATTTTTAAGCAGTAGTTGTTGCTTTATATCCTTTGCTGCTTATATCTGTTTCTATTGCCAGAGCAACACCTGCTGGTTGAAGGGAATATTATTACCTTCTGTGGTTGATTACTTACTGACTTTTTGCAGAGCTTCTTCCATACTCACCTCTTGCTTACCCCTTTCTTTTTCAGTTTGTTTCAGGAAGTCAAATATGTCTACCATTTAACCTCAACTCTTTCTTTTGACTGTAGCATGTATTGGGGGTTAGAAATGAGCAGGGATTTCTGTTACAATCCCCCACCCAACCTAAACACACAGTACCAAAGCCTAATGTAAATGAAGATTGACTCCTCTGTGATCTCAGCCTTCGTTCTGTGATCTTTACTAGAAACATTTGTTTGGGAATAACAAGTGGAGCAAGAGGGAAGCTGAACTTTTTGTAGTTAGGTATCGAAATATCACAATTGCAGTGGGGTGTTTAGACATTGTAGTATGCTTTACTGATAGGGTGAATGCGTTGGTGTTAGCCTTTTAAAAAACTTTTTGTTTCTCCTTCCTCACAATTCTCCACATTCTATTAAATTCTCTTTGCTTGGCAAAGCTAATTTCAGATGAAACTGGAAAAGGTTATAATTTCAACAAGAGATGCCAAAAGAAGTGGGAGCTATTTTCCTATCACCTTTGAATAAACAGTTAAGCCTCATGGGATTAACAGGAAGGACTTCAAAGGTAGAAGGCAGAACTTCCATTCCAGGTGGATTCAGATTTCTACATCTGCCCTTTCATAAGTTAAACAGGAAAAAAATAGAGTAGTAATTGGAGATAAAGACATTATTTGAAGATGCAGAAATACGACTTACTTAAGCAGATAGCATCACTTTTGAGATGTCACCCAAAGGTCTATGTTTGCTTTGTGCATTCACCCATTTCTTTTTAACTTTTTCCCTTACTAAATTTTGCAAGAAACACAAGCAAACTCAATGTCAACAAGAATGGATGCTAAGGTGCTACCCCCAATTTGCAGAGACAGGCAGGATGTCTCTAAAGGCCATCTGCAGGGGGTCATGAGCAGGTAAAGATTTTGCCTTTGTCTTCTGCTTCAGAAATATCCCAGAAGCGATTGGTGGGCCACTGTGTGAGAAAGGGTGCTGGACTAAATGGGCTATGGTCTGACCGAGCAGGGATCCGCTTATGTTCTTAAGCAATCCCCACCCTCTTCACAGAAGTAGGCAATGGCAAATCACTTCAGTATATCTGTCAGAAAAACTACATAGAGGTGCTCATAAAGGTGCCCCTGCAGTCAAACCAGGCCATGCTTTGGTGGTTTTCAGCAACAACTTCTGTGAGTCTGTAACCATTCAAGGCCTTCACAACATCGAAGACCGTATGCCTTCATGGCACAAAAATCTGTATTTTGGGACAAACCGAATTAGAAAAGATAAAGCGGAGATGGACAAGAGTTCTTAATCCAGGTAGCACTACAGCTCCTATTACCAAGCCCTGTACTTTAGAAGTTCTCTTCTTAAAGCAAATCAAGATGTGCTAAGAGTAGTATCTGGAATTATTTTCAGAGTTCTCGCTCTTGGCTTTCACATTTTTCTCAAAACGAGTGTGTGTTATTTCACCCCTATAGAGTCATAATATTGTATGTGACCTATCGTCAGTCAAATAAGCAGGAGAGTTGAGGGCTGGATTATCCATTAAGCACAGCACTCTATGGATTAAAGCCACAACCAAATGTGGTTTTGCTATCTCTGGCACTTCCGAACGGTGTGAAAAGCATCCAGCTTGCTCATTGTACAGGGATATTTCCACCCTCCCTCCCCTTCCACACACAATACACAGAAGATGGTTTCTGTTTCCATGTCATAAGAGAAGGGACTTACATGCAGGTCCCTAGCTGGGGTAAACAAAAGGACAAAAAGGCTTTTTGGGTGTTATGAAAAGCTAGATGCTTCTAACTGAACAATGAAAAAATAGGTGTCTGTTTATAAAGAGACGATTCTCTTTTAATATAAACCATCACAAAAGAATCGTAGTGTCTCTATGTAGCAGATTAGTACAATATAAAATCCTTTCTGTGGGAAAAATGTGCCCTAACTGTAGCTGTTCTTCCAGTTTCTAAAATGAGACCAAATTTAAGGGAGCAGGGTGGGACACACTCAGGAAATCGAGCAGATGAAAATGTAGATGGATTGAAAAGATGAAAATAGTTTCTCATGCAGCATGCCTGATACCGGACCCATATGGCTTGTGTGATGCAAGGAGAGTGGGGGGATCTTGGCAACGGAGTAACTTCACATAACGCTAAAAATCAGGCATGCTAGTTGTTGGTGGATTCCAGCACAGCAGGGTCAGACAGCAGAAAATGCTGTGATGAAACACCTCCGTTCTAGCTGGCAGCGCTCTTCTGAACTGCGCCAGCTAATTGTGCCAGAACGGTCTGTGGTTTTGAAGCAACGAGGGAGCTCGACAAGACTTGCCAAATTCTTTTATGCTTGTGACTGAAGCCAGAACTAATACTTCTAAAACACAGCAGCCTTGTCCTTGTTATGGAAAAGTGTTGCCTTTGTGGAATGCTCGTCCCTTTTTGCTTTGCTTAGCCTGCCCTTAGCCATGGTCTTTGGCAATCCCAGATACCCATAGGACTTTTGTGTTCTGTTTTTTTTTTAATGTTTTTTTGCAGCAACACCCCTCCCCCCCCCAAAAAAAACAAATGAAAAATGCAGAAATGCAAAACCATTTCCCTTTAATGGGTGGGAAAACGTCCATGTTCTCCAGGCTTTTAGAGCTTTCTGCTGCTTCCTTGGGATGTCAAGCAAAACAGGTGGGAGGAGATCCCACTTCTAGAGCTACGTGACTGCACTGTAGCTTTTGAGCTGTCTTTTTAAAGCCAAGGATGGAAATCTGGTCCCTGCATCTGCATCAGTAATTTTGTTTCTTTTGCCTCTCATTTTTTGGTCATAAGATAGATATCTCCCTCATCCATTAAGTGACTTCTTTTGACCATTCCTTCCAAGTAGACAGGTCTTGCACCTCAAGATTGTCTGCAGTAATAAATTGCACCTGCTGGGGAAAAAAGGGGTCCTTTTAACAAATTTACTGCTGCCATTGCGAAGTTAAAATGGATTCTGGCATCCCAATGAGACTACTGGGAATGTCGGGCTAAACCCTGTTTAACAACTGGTTAGCTGATTGTAGTTCTCCATTGTCAAGGCTCTGTATGTTGATTCGGTCACGAATTTGTTCAGCTGGATAATGAAGAAGCATTCCTGAGAAATTTCTTTGCCAGAAGAGGTATCTGAAAGCAAAAGAGAGAGGAGGTTGGGTTACTTTGTAGAGACGGGTAACATCTTATTGAGGTTGGCGGCTGAAGGTCAAAGGTCACCTGCAACCCTGAACTTCCTAATTGACCCTTTAAAAGAGTAATCCATATTCGCTTTGCTGGCCAGGTATCTGTTTGTTAGCACCTGACAAGGGATGCTAGACAGTAGTCAGTGTGCTGCATTTTTTCTGCAATTTCTCCTTAAAAGAATTAGTAAGGTGTGTACAGAATTTCCTGGCTAGACGAACTCATGAACAGATAATTAATTTTCCTTTTCCTAAGCGCTGAGGGCTGAGGTGTTTCTCTGATGTAAAGATAATCTCCTGATTGGCCTTATTTAAAGTTGACACTCTGGGAATAATGCCACACATGCTGTCTCAGAAAATCAATTTCACTTATATAAATGTTCAGAAAATAGTTCATTAAAAGTAGAGACTTAACATCTCAGGGCTTGACCATGGTGGACTATAGGAAGTGGCACTTCTCTCAGCCCATGCAGGGAAGAGTGCCTGATGGCCCAGATAGGGGCCAGAAGACCTGTGTTCGTATAGAATGCAGGAGTCTCATCACTGAAAATCTCCACAGCACCAAGATATACTCACAAGGGCTGAAGCCCTTCAGGGCAGACTGGACCAAGAAACAATCTGGAAATACAGTGGGGCAAAAAGGTATTTAGTCATCCACCAATTGTATTCTTTCCACCCATTCTGTCTCTCTGAGTTGAAGTGTACCTGTGATGAAAATTACAGGCCTCTCTCGTCTTTTTAAGTGAGAGAACTTGCACAATTGGTGGCTGACTAAATACCTTTTTGCTGCACTGTATGCAATCTACATGTCAGAGAGAGTAGTGTCTCCCAAGGACCAGCCTGTCTGCGTGTGACTAGACCTTGGAGCAACCTATGGCATGAAACACACGCCATAGCTCATTCTGGGAAAAGACTGCTTTGAAGTGGTCTCTCACATGTTTCCCAGTAATGGAGTAGACCAGATCCTCATGTACAGATGGAAGTAAGTGGCTGGTCAGGTCTTCCTGGTGTATGGAGGCTTTCTCCGTTTTGCCATGCCCCCAGAAGCAGCCCCAAAAGTGGACTGTTTCTGGACACCCAGTTAAAACAACCCCAGATAGCACCTTTGGAAGCTGGGAACAAAAGCTGGGCTGGGCTGGGCTGGGCTGGGCTGCCATGATGTGGACAGCCTTTGTCCTGAATTGCTAGCTGCCACTCCAGTCTACACAGCTGGGCTGATGTGCACCAGTGCATGCCATGCAGACCCAGGCTATGCTTTTGACAGCTAGATTCTTGTTTTGAGGCTCCATGAGGATGTTGGATCCTGAACGGCCATTCTGCCTCCTTTCGTCCATCACCTGCATGAAGTTCAAGCTTTGGATATGAAGCCCAATGTGAAGGGTAGGTCAGGATTATTTTTAGAACATTTAGTATGTCCAATGTTACTTCATAATTCAACCTTGTTTTTGTAACATACAAATAACTACATCATATAACGGTGATGGCCAACCTATGACACGCGTGTCACAGGTGACACGCCAAGCCCTTTTAGGTGACACACCTGGTCACCCTGGCACCTGGTCATGTAGTGCTTGCTTGTTCTTGAAGTGTACAAAATACCAACTTTCAATTGAAGACTTAGCAAATGTAAAGAATTATTCATTTTTGCTTTTAATAAAATACATGTATCAAAAATATAACTTTCTTACTAGAGCTACAAATATCACAAAATTATGGATATTTCTGGAATTGACACAGCACCTGAGTTAAGCTAGGTTTTCCTGTGAATTTTGACACACCAAGCTCAAAAGGTTAGCCATCACTGTCATATAAGAAGCTTTACAAGATATTGATATATAAAGGATACTGTTGCCATAGAGGGAAAGCTGTTGGGAAATGAATGTATTGCTCTCTAGCATGGATTCATTGACTCTATTTATTTTATCAGTCTCTTATAAATTTTCTGGCTGACAATGATGTGTCATTTGCTGAGGCTATTATTGGGAGGTAGGGTTCCAAAATCAGTAGGTATTCCTTAAATTTGTTGTTTCTTTGCATCTTCTGCATCTGTGTGCAAATGAGCTCATTCATGGCCAAGCCCCATCCTCTGTCTTGCCATCGTTATTTATTTAGTTTCCTGTTATCCTTCCATTATCTGGTGATCTTCTGCAAGGCCTAGTCGGTTTTAGCTGAATCTTTTTTGAGCTTTTCTGCCTTTACCTATTTTGACACTAGCAAGGTAAGAGAATGGCCACAGCCACACAGCCATCCAGCCTTAATTTTTTCTATATGCGTCTTAATCTGCTGGCAAGAGACATTATCCATTTGTTTTGCAATCCTCAAGTCTGAACAAAGGGAAGATGGTGGGTATTTGATCCCCAAATTAAATAGTGTTTCCAGTTTCTTTCAGAACTCTGATGGCCCTGAAAGTCTGTTGAAAACTTTCCCTGTACCTGACCCCTGTTGAAAACTTTCTCTCTTCCCTTCCCTGGTTGATCTTCTAACCTCTCCTTCCAGGACACTCTGCCCAGGGTCTTTATAGTGATGGATTTTACTGTAAAGAAAAGCTGCCATCTCTTTTGTGCATGCTCAATAGCTATCTGTCATTCTATAAGCATGCCTCACTCCGAGATGCCTGGTCATTAGCTAGGTCCCTACTAGTCAAAGGAAAAGATGTTGCTGCTTTGCTTCCAGCCTGGATGATTCCACACACAAGAGAGGTTATAGTTGCAGCCTCATTCTCTTTGATCTCACGTCCCAATAAAGTTTTTGCACATCTCTCTTCTCATTCATACCTGTTTAGAGAATAACCTTTTAAAGTGCCATGCAATTGTTAAAGACGTTTTGGGTGGCGGTGGTTGTTTGCCTTCCATATTGTTCTGACCGAATGCTCGTTATGTTTACAATTTCAGAAACCTTTTTCCACAAAAGATTGTTTCTGAACATTTGAAACAGCCACATAGTAGTCTCAAAGCAGAGCCCAGTATTCAGGTACACTGAAGTGCCTTTACCAGTCGTTTGGAAGGAAAGGAGGAGCCATTACTTGTGGCCCATCTGAATGTCATTTATTCTTCTCATGCTTTCCAGAACTTGCAGATTGGGACAAAACTCTGTGACATTATGCCAAACATTTTCTGGCCTCTGGGACCTTTCCCAGTTCCAGAAAACACAAATAAATGTGCACTGAATGCTGGGCTTTACTTTGACAGCATGCGGTGAAAGGGTTTTTTATGCTGAGCAGGTCAGCAGTGGTTGTTACAAATGTTTCAGTGGAATCTTTTTTAAAGTTAAAAAGTTGAAAAAATGAAAGTTAAAAAACACTATTTTTTTAACTTGCATAAAATTTTAATGAAAATCCTACTGGGGAGAAAAAACCAAGTATTTTCCTTTCCCCATCTCTCCTTGGACTCAGGTGCTTTTGTTTTGCGATTTCATGAAAGAAGTCCAAAACATGTGGTAGATAATGCTGTTCAGGAAACTGCTCTACACACAGAATTTTTAAGGACTTTTTTTTAAAATTTAACTGATAACAGATTGCACCTAGTTCCAAGGCAGGAGAGATATTTGGCTGATTTTAATGCAGTTTTTTTAAAAAAAAGATCTAAAAGCCACACAGGAAGTATTAATGTATAAAAGTACACTGCATGACAATGCTCAAAGCTTCAAAGTTGGGTGAATTAGTCAAACAGTAAAGCAACTCAAAGAGCAAGATTCCCAAAATATCAAAGAAGTAACTTGTAGGAAGAGAGAAAGTTTTACAGAATAATTAAGCTCCCATGGTCTCTCAGGCTTGAGGGAAGGTAGAGAGCAAAGTGAGGAATACATTCAAAGAAGGGAGAGGAAAATAAAGTTAATGTGAAGTGAGGAAGAAAGTAAAATGAAGAAAAGAAAGTGGGAGGAGGCAGTAATGATTAATACCTTTCTTGGAGCAAAAATTACAAAAGTGCATGCACACATGTACACAATTTCTTAAGGTATGCAGGGGAGGTCGAGCCTTAGTGTCTCCTCAGTAGGAGCACATGAAGGAGGAATATAGGTTGGATTTGGGGTGGTGGTGGCAACCAAAGACCTATAGACCTAACTATGCCTTTTAGCATTCCTCACAGATCTTGCCATTTTTGTCTGTTGTGGTTACTTCTGGAATGCTGATAATGGTATTGGGAACTATGCAATGTTTTGAGATTTCTGGCTTGTATTATGGGAACTATCTGGACTGAGGGAACACTTTGGAATAGACCAGAATTATATATGTACTCTGGGCACTACTTGACTCTTTGTAATCTGTTATCAGATGTAATTCTGACATTGAGGACATTAATTTCAGCTCTTAAGATGCAACCTGAGATTTTTCAGTAGACTTGAAAAGCAAGGAAACATAGTAGTGGGTTCAGCAGAGAGGGGGGCAGGGTTTTGTTTTCATACTTAAAACACATGCTGGGGACATGAGGGATACTGAGTTATTCAGGCAGAAAAGGGAGTTAACAGGGAAACTGGGCAACATTCAGGCTGTCCAGTTACGTAAACAATCCAATCAGGTATTAATTTGGGTTCCCACATTATTTTTGCAGTTGTTCTTGCCGAAGGTGCCATAAACAATTTAAGTATTCCCTTCCTGCAATAGATTGACAGGATTGAGGCCTTTTATGGAGCAGAAAGGTTTTAATGTAAAGGGGACTTGTCAACGATTCTGAGTCAGTGGACCTTAGAGGGAGGAAGTGTGTCATGATGTGCTGGGTTCAAACAGACCTTAGTGCAAGTTCCATTGCTGGAAGTGGTTCACTGCACTGTCAGTCCAGATCCCTGGATTCATTTTTCACATGTACGGCTGGAGACAAAGAAAGGAGTGTATTGCAAAACAATACACATTAGAGCTGTGGGAGCAGAAAACAGAGCACCCACAGATGCCAACTAGCAATATTTAATGGTAGATGGGACAATACAAGGGAATAATCCTGGGTACAGCTTCTTGAAAGGCCACGCCATTGCACACAGGCTGCCATCCTTACAAATGGAAAGGAAGAGGTTCTGAACTTGTGTTTTTTGATGGAGTGCTGACTTCTTTGCCATTGTGAGACAACCATATCACTAAATCATCCAGAGCATTCCGATCGGCAAGGGCTCCTCAAGACCATTAGAATCAGAAAATTCTCTATTATAGGACTGACTACTTCTGATACCCTCTGTCTCCTTTTTAATTCTGCACACCATCAAATGTACACACCAATTAAGTTATCTGATGCCATAGGGGTCCTGTTTTACTTCACAGCAGAAAAGGAAGAGGCATTAGCTCATCAGAAGCAATCAAAACAAAAAGCAAACTAATTTGAAGCAAGCATGTTTGATAAGGTATGTGACCTTCATTTTAGTTTGATATTCCCTTTATATCCAAAACTCTGGTAGATATATATAAATACATGGAAATGTTTGAACATAAATATTGGCCATTCCCACTTCAGCATTAGGCTGCTGTTTTCCCATGTGGCCTGACTTGATGCTAAGTAAGGTCAGTCCAGGTTAGTATTTGGAAGTGAGACCATCAGGAATACCAAATACTGTAAGCTAGACTGAGAAGCTGAATAATATCATACAAGCAGGCTGCAGCAAGCTACTTCTGCATTGTAGCTAACAGGACTGCTTGATTTTTCCTGTGAAGTCATGAAATCAACTCAGTGAAGTCATGAAATCAACTCTTTTAGGTTGTATTCTGTTTTTAATAGCTCACGTAAAAAACGAGAATCTCTTGATGGTACTGTTTTAACGTTGCATGCATTCATGCATGGAAAAAAGTGGCTTCAAAGCACCTTAGAGGTGGAAGTATGTGATTCTCAAGTTCTCACCACATATCTCACCCTGCTTTTTCTAGCTTAGAATGTTCATGGGAGAAGGAGGGACAGAATGACATGTGAACAATCTCACCTGCAAACCGTCTCTAAGGGCCATTCTGGGGAAGTGTCTAAGATGGTTGTTCTGGTATTCTGGCTTGTGTGCAATTGCCTCAAGGTGCCTCAGAGATCGTTTCTTTATTTTGCTACTTTTTGTTTCTTTGCTAATTTTGTTTTATTCTCAACATTTTGAAACTGTTTTTAGTTTATATTTGTTAACGAGCAGCAATATATACAGATGTTACGGAACAATAATTCAACACTTCTTTTTTATGTAGGTGTGCAACCTTCCGGAACTTTCCATGTGACAGTCCTTTAGAGCTGGGCACAGAATTGCCAATTAAATTATTGGTTGTTATATGGGTCCTGTGAGGAACCTTTAGCATAATAGCAGAACAACTGTCTACCTTGGTTTGCTAGTAGTATTAGTACTTGTTCTCAAAATTGCAAGAGTGAGTCCAGTTTTGAAACTGGACACACAGTTCCTCGAAGGAAGAGTCACTTGACATCTTCCTTAGGCCTTGTCCCCAGTGACAATGGAAAATATAACATTACTGTGTACATCAAAGGATACAGTCACAGCTTCCTTATAGTAATCAGTTACTACCATAAGCTAAACATTTTTCAGTTCTTGAATGTATGGGAACAACCTCTGACTGATTGCAGATGTATCCATAGGTCTGGGTCACACATTTCAATCTCCGTGTCTCTGGGAACAGTATCTAATGAAACATTTATACGGTACATGGGGGAAATCTGTATGGTCTTGAGTATGTTGTTTTCCTTCAGATCTAAGGGGAAATTAATTAGATACTTTGATGACTTAAAGAACTAAGCTGTTGTTGATTATGTTTTATGGAATCCCAGGCACAACCCTCCTGTTTCAAGGCATTGATGTATTTTTTGTTGTTGTGGGCTCTAAAGAAATTCTCTGGAGAAATAAAAAGGTTACCATTGGTAAATTAGGTTGCGCCTTAAATCAAAATGCTACTGACAGAGATTGGCATTTTAGGATTCAGAGTCAATATTGCCACCAAATTGTTCTGACTGGAAAGACCCTCTCACGCTCTCTCTAATGTGTTTCATGATAGCAGGCTAAGATAGGGTAAAGTTGGTTACTTGAGCCTTAAATCTGCTTTGGTTCAGATAAATGCAATGGCATCAATATCTATTAATTTTCATGGGTTTGGGGAGGGGGGGTTAAAGAGATGTTTTAGTTGTGTTCTTTTCTGTTAGTGGCAACGCTAGCACATGCAGCAGAGTGCAGGGGCGAGGAAAGTGTGCACTTTTCCTTTGTTGCTTTGCAAAAGAAAATCTGTTTGCAGATTTAAAAGCCTTGTGGTAAATTGGTGTTCTGACTATCCATCATGCTATATTTATTACTGATCCTGAATCACCTGAGTGGGAATGGTTGGCACTGTGGAAATATTTGTAATTGCAGATTTTGCAACTAAGAACCTATATTTTTACTGTATTGATAATTATTTCAAATTATTGCTGGTTTTGATATTGGATGCTCTACAGAGTCAGATGAATAAACATGCCTTAGTCCATTGACTCTGGACTTCTAAAAGAGTTGGCTACTACATATGGTAGTCAGAGTTTACTGGCTTACACCATTGCTGCATCTGTAAAACTCGTGTGTGTGAGAGAGAGAATCAAAGCAGCAGTATCAGCAATAGTATTCTGCACATAATGGGTTATAGTATGTTTAAGCGACTCCATAAAGCCAGATGTTGAGCAGCCTCTTCTGTTCTAAGAATGCACTGGGTTATTATTATTATTTCTAAATTTAACACTTGTCATCCGGGTGATTGGAGTTATTAATTTCTTCCTTTCTCTCTCTCTCTCTCTTTAATGCAATGCTGATGTCATCTTCTCCAACTTGTCACTTGATGGACGAATTCAGGTAAGTCATTACATACCCTTCTGGCTATTCTTTGTTTTTCTACCGTGTTTGCACAGCATTAGCCTTACAAAACGGCAACTGGCTGTTCAGGTATCATTCTGTCCTTCATTTTGCTTGTTTAATATGTTTTTATGGGACTAGGAAAGGTGCATCTTGGGCCAATTTGCCTGTGAAGGTGTTTGACATTTCATTAGTGCAATAAAAAAGTAAAATAATTTACTAAACACACAGAAAATAAGAGTCCTAACAATGCCTCCTGTGTAATTTAGGGTGTTCATTAATGACCAGTTTAGTTTTCATCAAGTGGTTTAAACTCAGCATTGTTAATCTGTATTTCATGAAGAAATGGGTCCACAAACTGGGTGTTAAAATAAAACATAGCTTGCTCTGGTTATCATTGGTTCGATTTGCGGTAAGAGCAGAAGCAAAAAGGGATTGGGCAGGTTTATGATTGAAAATATCCCTTCACACAATTTGATCTCTAGTTATTTGTGATTTTATGTCAACAGCAAAGGCTTGAACTTAGCCTGGTAAGCAAAGTGGGTAGGGCCTGCATCCAGATATCGGTTACTTATTCTGCTATATTTGAATATTCTGGAATAAAATGTGGCTTTTCCAAATATCCATGCTTTATTATAGAATATCCAAATATAGTGGAATAAGTAACCAATGTCTGGATGCAGCAGGTGAGGTATCACTTGCTGTCAGTGAACAGCGTTATTAAGCAGCCTAGCCTCTATTCTCCATTATGACTGAGAATTCCAGGAGTGGCCACAGGCTCTGGGCTTCCTGAATTCAGAGGAATTGTAACTGTGTTTAGGACAGGGAATCTGCCTAACTCCAGTGTGCTGAAGCTACTTAGTCTCTTAGTTTCTCATCTTATTTCAATTCAGCATCAACTTACAGCTTTCATCTAACCCGCCACTTTGTGCACACCCTGGTCTGAGGCCCTGACAATCTCATCTCATTTCATCCATATGTAGCAAAAGTGTAGCAGAAAAGCACAGGCTAAATATCATGTGAACCCTTAAGATATTTCATACAAACTGGATGTATTTCAACTTACAAAGAGTCCTTTAAAAAAACCCTAATAGTTTTTTTTAAAAAAAAATCTTCAGTTTAATGACAGAAGAAAATAAATACCTGTGGTGTTATTTCCTCAGATTG
This sequence comes from Aspidoscelis tigris stejnegeri, assembly GCA_023333525.1. Lineage (NCBI taxonomy): Eukaryota > Metazoa > Chordata > Lepidosauria > Squamata > Teiidae > Aspidoscelis > Aspidoscelis tigris. The sequence goes on along the minus strand of JALMGA010000002.1, from coordinate 50,755,100 downwards.
GTAAGTTACGTATCTCAGTGATTAGGGTCATATTTTCTTCAATTCCCTATGCAAATTGGCTTAATTCCCACAAATGTGAAGAGAAAACTTTGAGGGCATGCAAAGCAATAATGAATCCCTAGAGCCCCTGCCTTTATTGTTTTTCCCCGGGGATAGGCAGCAGCAATTACTTTTTGATCTCTTAATATTGAATCTTAAACTTTTCTGGATTATTCTGGATTTGAAGCTGGTGAATTTGCAGTTCAGACGATGATTCTGCTTTGCTTATCTGAACTGGACCTAAGGTTATGTTGTTCTGTCCCAGCCCAATTTCTGGATTCATGCCCAGCATGCTACAGTATACTAAAAAAGACGCACCAAGGTAGGAGTTGCAACTTTCTTTATTGCTAGCAATAAGGGGTACCAGGAGACATTTCTCGAATCTGCCTCCCCTTTCCTATGTTTTGACAGAAACATGTATATACATTGTTATAGTTTACAGGCAGTGTGATTGGTTACATCTGTGTCATCTCACCAAATCTCTACTACGCATGTCTACAGTATTATATCATGATTCATAACCATCTAATTCTCTAATTAGCATGTTAGGTGTCTGCCTGTAGACAGGGTATTTAGTACATTAATAAGAATTATCATGTCTCCTTTAACATTGCTGGATCAAATTAAAGATTAAGTTTCCTTCTGTGAACTTTATGCACCATTCTTGGTAATGTTATGTCCCTTCTCCTTGATTATCTCTTATCTTGGCAGGGATATGTTTGCAGTACAACTTTATGAACAGTTCCTACAGCAAGGCACAATGAATTCTGGCATTCCTGATTGGGCAAGGGACCCTACTTATGGTCAGGAGTTCCTATCAACATGATGGCTCATCCTTCACCTATCATGGTGATATCAGTTATCTACAGTATAGCTGCATCCAGACTTGTTTATACTGTGCAGAGTCACATACAGGGATCAATGCATTGTTGTGGCACCACATTATCCAATTGAGCATGACGAGGGCATGAGGACAGCTCAATGTGATTGGCTGCCTCAACCTGCGTGATGGCACACACTGAGTCAGCTCTCACAGCTTCCAATGGGAAGCTATGGAGCTGCTTTTCCAGTCAGGATTACCAGCTGTCGCTGCACAGCGGATAAGCTGTGCTTTTACCTTTAACTGCGGATTTATTCCACACGCCAAGAGGCAGCCTATATTGCCTTAAATGAACATAGAAATAACCTGTTTCAGAAAGATCTCCATGAAAGCTGTTTTATTTATTATTTTGGTTGGAGCTTTGGTATTCCCAGGTTCACTGTCAGAACAAAACAAGAAGCTTTTTAATTTATTAATAAATGATCCAGACATAGGGATGAGCAGTGAGATAACTATGTTTGCTGAAGTATTCAGGGTGGTAAAAGCTACAGAAGATTGTGAAGCACTCCAGAGGGTACTCTTGACATTGGGTAAGTGGGCAATGAAGTGGCAAATATATTTCAGTATTAGTAAGTTCAAAGTGACACACGTTGGAGCAAAGAAACCCAGTTACACCTATAAACTGATGGGGTGGTGAGCTTTCTGTGACAGACGAGGAAAGGGATCTTGGGGTTCAGGTGGCCGGTCAATGAAGGTGTCAACCCAGTGCACAACAGCAGTGAAAAAAAGCCAATTCAACACGGGGTAATTTGGAAGGGAATAGGGAATAAGTCGGCAAGCATCATTGAGGCCCCACCTATGGTGAGGCCATTTTTGAATTATTGTATACAACTCTAGTCACCACACCTCAGCAAGAATATTGTGGAACTGGGGAAAAAATGCAGAATAGGGGCTGGAATGCTTCTGTTATGAAGCCAGGCTGATACACCTAGGCTTCTTTAGTCTTGAAAGACAGTGTTTAAGAGGAAACCTGAATAAAGTATATAAAATCATACATAGTGTGGAAATGATGGAGAGAGGAAAAATGTTTTTCTTACGTAACACTAGAACCGGGAGACACTTTGTGAAGCTGATGGGCAGGAGAGTTAAGAGGGTTATCAGTCTACGTATGGAAAACACTACCAGAGATGGTGACAGCAACCATCCTGAATAGCTTTAAAAAAGGATTAGATAAATTTATGGATAACAAGTCTATCAGTGGCTACTATTATGGATGCCTAGGTACTGCCTTCAGGTTGGAGAAACAAGTAGGATGCTTTTAAAGGGCATTTTCAGGTTGTCAAGGACAGATGCGGGTTTGTCTTCAACTTCAATGAGAAATGTCCTAGAAGCAATTGGTGGACCATTATGTGAGATTGGATACTGTACTACTTGGACTGTGTCCTGATCCAGCAGGGCTGCTCATGTTTTTAAGCTGCTGGCAGAGATCTTAAGCCTGATCATTATTTTGCTTTGGAGCATTTAAATTGCATAAATGGTGGTTGTATATAGTTTATCTGTCTGGAGAACTTCTTTCTAGATTTAATGCATACTGTATGCTCTGTTCAGGAATGTGAGTCTGGCTGTTGTGATTTTCTTCAGTTTGCTTGAGTAGATGTTCAGCATATCTATGAAAGGATCCTCTATCTTTGCATTGCCTAACTTGCCTCCTTCCCTTCCTTTTTTGTCTCCTCTTTAAATTGCCCCCACCAGCACCACTTGCATCTTTTCCAGGGACTCCCAAACATGAGGATAAAGTAGGCAGTGTTTCACCACTCCCAGGAACACAAAACTTGTGTCCACTTTTCCTGTATGCCTGTTCAAGTTCAAGGTTAGCTAGTGGGTGTCTAATCTACAGTGTTCAGTTAGATCAGTTTTCATATGGGCATTACAATCCCATCCTATACCCAAAGGTTTCAGGGAAAGTCAAAATAGCATCAGCCTAAAAACAGATAAATGCTGTGTTGGTCTAGTGGTTAGGGAGCTGAACTGGGAATACCAGATTCGATTCCACCCTTCCCCATGAAGCCAGCTGGGTGACCATGGGCTAGTTACAGCTCTCTTCTGAGCTCTCACAGCCCCACCCACCTCACAGGGTGTTCTGTTGTGGGGAGAAGAACAGAAGCTTTGTCAGCCACTTTGAGTCCCCTTAAATGGGTGAGAAAAGCAGGGTAGAAAAGCCAACTCTTCTTCTTCTTCCATCTCTCCAGTCCCTACTGATCTTTTCCTTTATCCTTTCTTGCTTTTCCCTCCTTGGAAACATGTTTTTGAGCTCTTAAGTAGAGAGGTGTGGTGTAGATAGTGACAATCAGAGGTCACTATTGGGAGAATGGGCACACCAGCAGGGTATTGGGTTTTATTTATATAGAGGTAAGAAGTTCCTGGGGAATTTCACATATGCTATTTTTCACTGATGAAGAAAGCTCTGTGTTGTTTTAATGTAGAACAAATTTATATGGACTTGTATTACTTCAAGAATATCTTTTCAGGGCAGATCCAGACTCTGCATTTTAGTCTTAGACCCTTACCTCCACAACAGAACATCAAAGGCTAATTAAGCTTTGATCACACATTCTTTATTTCCAAGTTAGAGTCCCCATGGTATGATCTGAAAGTGCATGAACCCGCCAACTTGCTGAATCTAAGAGGTCAGTACTTGCATAAGAGGCTTCTTGGATACAACAGATTTAATGGCTCAACTTCTGTGGTATTTAAAAAAAAGTAGACTCTAACTGAAAGGAAAAAAATAAGTGTAAAATCCATGCCAATCCTATACTCTGTATACACTTCTTGTACTCTACCCTCATGGATTTAATCTTTTACCTTAAGCCATTTTGATTAATGCTTCTAGCTACCATCATTCTGTGCACCTTTTCAAGTCCTAATGACTGCTCCTAGCTTAGATTCATGTGTCTTTCAGCCCTAAGAAAGGCAAGAATTCATCTGATCAGGATATTAATAGATGGCTGTTTGATGATCAAAGAAGTGGTTAGGTTTCTTCATTAGCTGAAAGGAATGCTAGAATGTTCTTCAACCATTGAGGTTAGGTGCTTATCCAGATGATTTCATGCTAGAGTTTCAAGCGAAAAACAACCAGGATTATTCCCATGTGGCAGATCCTCTGCATAAGGGGCCACTTTCTTTGTGTACCAAACAGGGTAAATTAGCTTGGAATTCACTCCTGGGAAATTTCCAGCCTGCCAACAAAGCTATTGCTACTCCTCACAAAACAGATGGCAAAGATATCCCAAACCTGCCTCTCTAGGCTTTCCTTATATCATTGCTGCCAGGCTTCTTAGCTCTATTCTGCTGTGTTAATGCATGTAACAGGGGAGTGAGAGCCTGAGCGTGTGTTACACACACCTTCTGACATAGGCAGCAGCTCTATGAGAAAAAAGCTGAAGAAGAAAACCTTCCATTTAGCACCTTGGCCAGCACCCACCTTCTGCTCACAGAAAGCTACAGAAGTGCCACATGTCTCTTTTGGAGAGGAGAAAACTGTACATCCCTTTGCGATAATTTAGATCTTGTCTATTTCATACTTCAACAGCATAGATTTTCTTGGTAGGAAGCATGAAAAACAGAAGAATTCTATCATGGTTGGGGGAATGTTGTTGCTTCGGATGCCTTTGTTTTTTGCTGTTTTTGAAATGTTGCTCAGGATTAAATTCCAAAACTAACCTATTAGAGCATAGGTAGTCATATTTCTATTGATGCTGAAACAACCGCTAGTAAAGCTAAGTGCTATACCTCCGTTTTCACAGGTAAAATTCTAGAAAGACAATCAAGGAAAGTATATTGTGGAAAGCAGCCGGTGCCAAACAAGGAGGACAACTTTCCAAGCTACTTGTCCCACTTTGTGTTACATGTGTCTCCCACAAAGCCATCTTAAACCCACGTATGCCAAATTTATGTGGAAACGATTGCTGTTCAGCCATTATGCAGTCATTTGAATGAATTCCAGCAGCAAGACATTTAAATGTGAGTTTGCTGTTCAGGTTTGTTGTATGAGGACCATATAAGAAGGCAGTGTAGAAAAAAGGCATCTCCTTCCAAAATTTCCTTGGAGAGACTGAAGACTTGATGATGCTAGTAATTTCATAACATACTTTGGAATCAATATAGTCAGGTGGGACGTAAGAGCTAATACAGTTCTTTGTCAGGCTTATTGAAGTGATTTGTCATATCATTTTCTGGAGAGATATCAGGGATGGAATGTGTAACAGTGCTCTCCAAGTGCCAAATAATGGTCTTCTCCAGCAACAGATCCTGCAATTAAGTTATGCTGCAATTATCCCATCAGTGGCTTTTTCTTCTATATCAGCTGGCATGTATATTAATCATTCTTTACCTCTGACTTATGGGCACTGAAAAATGCAAAGTGGAGTACTTGTCCCTGAATTTGCTTTAACTTTCATACATATTGCAAATAATATTTTCTATCTTTTCAGAGTTTTTTGTTGGTATTCAGTATCTGATTTGTGTTCTTAATAAAGCTGATTTGCAGCATCTATTTCAGTGCTTAAGGGCCCATCTAACAGTGTTTAGAGTGCTTCTGATACATTACTGCTTTATTGCCCCATAAACCTTTTCTCCTGGATTCATAATACTCTTGGATAAACTGTGTATGTGGTGTGTGTCTGTGTGTGAGAGAGAGAGAGAAGGAGAGGGAGGGAGGGAGATGGAAGAGAAACCTACACCAACTGAAACAGTATTGCTTTTTAAAGGGGAAACATATAATTTAGTTTTTTCTTGGTATTTTCTACATTTATATTTCCTAAATGGTGATTCACAAACCCTTTATTTTCTCTTCAGTGAATCTCATATCAGAGATTCCTTGTGCTTGAAAAGCTTTTTTCAGGCAAAACTCTCTGGCTGTCATGTATATGGACTTGAACACTTAGTGCAGTTGTGGTAACCTGAAAGAGCAGGCACAGAGTGGTTTACCATGAATGTAATAAGGAGGGGCATAGCTCTAACGGGAAGCCTGCCTTTGCTTTTACTGAATAGCATTTTTGGTCTGCAGTGGATTATTAACTGCCTTAACCACTCTTTACAATCTCAAGGTGCTGCCATACATCCTTAATACTTCACAGCTGCTGTGCTGCTGCCAGTCATGTGACCGGAAATGGGACAATCAATTGTCCACAGCAGGGGTGCAGCAGCAGGGAAACGGCAAAGTAAAAAGCTGCTGGTTAATCAGTTCCTGATTGATCAGCAGCTTTTTTCTTCAGTTTCCCTCACATGCTGTGCAGATACTGCAGAGTATCAGTTGTCCCACCTGGACAACAGGAAGTGGCTGCACAGGGTCTGTGAAGTATTGGGGTATCTGGAGGCCCCCTCAGTATCCAGGCTATTGCGATTTTAAAACAAACAGCACCTATAATTTTGTCATTAACCTTTCCTCCAGGTAGCAATGGGAACACTGAAACGTGAGGAAAACTAGCATTGTCATTTCAAAGTGATCTGCCAAATCCACATGCTTTCCATGGCATGTTTTTTATTCCCGGATCATCCGAAAGGCCCCTATTGCTTTGGCAGCAGCTTCTGAGAGCTTGCTGTATGCTCACCCCTTTTCTTTTGTTTTCTTCTTCACGTGGGGTGAGCTTCCAGAAGTTGCTCACAAACCAGTGCTGTAGGAGGCTTTCCGGGATAGTAAGTCAAAAAATGTTCCTGTTAAGTAAAAAATAAGTAAATAAAATTGAATTAAGCAGCCAATAGACCTCAGTGGCCCCAGCATGGTACTAGGACTATCTTGCAGTCCAGCTGCAGTAACATTACCAGTTGGCAACCATCCCAGCTAGCTACAGTAACTGGATGGGGGGAAGCAGGACCACCACTCCTTCAGTTCTGTGAAGAAACTGACTTCACCATGTCCTTCCCCTCTCACTTGTCACCAGCTGGCAGTTATCCCAACGAGATGCAGTAGCTGGACAGAGGAGAAGTAGATTCACTCCATCAGCCCTGCAAAGAGACAGATCCCATCAAGTCCATCCCATTCCACAGGCCGGGGCCAAATTGGGAATTAAGACCTTGGTGTCTGCTGCCTAGCAGCTTGCAGATGGGAGTCTGGTCTGCTTTTCCTCTCAGCTGGAAATATTTCCAAGAGCTGTGTTGCAGTGGGGGAGACTATCTTTCTTCCAGATAGACCTTGCCAGGGTTAGAATCTGGATTTGCTGTGTGATGCTGAGACCGTTCCTATTTTTTCTTTGTGTGTGCAGGACTGGGACCTGGATCAAGTAGCAGCTGTCTGCAACACCTGCTCACCTGCTATTAAGTTCTCCCTGTTCCCTCCCAATCTCCTTTTCATTCTCTGTTATGCCTTTTGTAGATACTAAGCCTGAGGGTAGGGACTTGTCTAAAGTTACATATTATGAGCCGCTCCAGGAGTCTTACTGAAAGACAGCATATAAATGAATCAAATAATAATACGAGCATCAGTTTTATTGGATCCCCCAGTCATGTTCTCCTCCCCAACCCACCTCCCGACTAGCCTGGTGTGCATTAGGGTTGAAATCCTTAAAGCTTTGTGGTCTGCAAACTGTATTCTTTTTAGTTCCACTCTTTCCCACACGTATGGATACACACAACAGCACAGACAGATTAACTGGTACCTCCCCTCCCAGGTCGTTAAATGATCAGTCTGTAAACTAAGAAGAGGGCATCTTACATTTTCATTGAGTAGTTGGGAGAAAGACTTCATGGTTTCTCTGAGCATTGCAAGGCTGGGGTTTTCCCTTTTGTTCCTATTGTGAAAATCAATGGAGTCTTTGAGATCCAGGAAAAATCTGCTTACAGTATAGAGTAGGTTAATGTTCCAACCAGTGAAACCCAGAGCTAATTCTCTATAATAAGGTGTTTCAGTCACAAACACAACTCACACCATTTAGGGGGTTGTGAAACCTACTTTAAGGAAGCATGGAACTGTTTTTCGCTTCTTTCTATTGTTAAAGTTTCTACAGAATATCAGATCCCAGTCACAGCAGCCTGGAGATGAAATGGCATAGAAAAAGCAGAAACACAGGAGTTTATGGGATAGGCTGGGGGGGGGGGGGGAAAGAATTTTGGATGTTGGGACAGCACTTCATAAATGTTTCAGTAACTTATTGGGAAACACTGATTTTACAAGCTGTGCAAACAATTTATTTCGGGATCAATCCTTTTACAGCCTATTACATTTGTTATTTTGTACAAAGCATAATATTTTAAACAGCCAGATTGCTCCACTGATTGATAGTAATCTTTTTTTCCTCTTTCTTTTCTTTTTGTCTGTAGGAAGTGTTAATTGGCTTTGAACAGAAATTATCTTTGCCAGCTAACACCAAAATCCATTCAATGCAGCATATCACTGATTTAAAAAGCTAATGTTAGTTGTTCCATGAACATTAATGCACCCTTTGCAAGGTAAATAAACTGACATGAAATAAAGATAGGTATTCTTGTTGTACTCAACTGATGTAGAATAACATTTCAGGATACACACGCCATCCTGCAAACATGCAAAAAAATCTATGGTGTTATTTCTTGCCTATCCACCCTGAGATAATATAAGCCACCTTCTCGGCGATAAGGAAAGAATGTTGATGACTTGCAGAAGGTGAATAAAAAGGGTTTGGGGGGTGGAATTTTAAGACCATCTGCTCCTGTGATTCGGAGCCTCCATAAAAAAACCATAGCTCCAGCTCACACAAAAGCCTTTAAATAGGGTAACTAATGGGTCACATGCATCCTTGCTTGTAAGGTTAAGACCCACAAGTCATCATTTGTAAGAACGTGGGGGATGAATTGTCACTGGAGGGGAAAGACATTAAATCTAAATGCAGTGTGTAACAGCCACGGGGGACTCTATTGTTTCACAGTATTATGTGCCCTAATGAAATGCAACTTAATGCATGTCTGTTGCTCTTGTCCCCTATGTTTTGGGTCCTATCTTTAAAAGAAAGAGGGGCAGGAATGTGAACCAGTTTATTGGTATTAGAAACATTTCCCCTCAATCGCCTGCTATATGTCGGTTTCGTGTCATAGAACAGCCTTGAGTTTTGAAGTGGAGTAAGCATTTTAGAGCAGCTATCTTCTATATTGGCAGTTCTGTGACCAGTGATGAAATGTATATCTTTAAGGATGGAGACAAGGAAGTGGCAGGAAAAAGGGAAAGATGGCATGCTTGGGTGTCAGAATCTGCTCTGAAAGTCTATGGCAACCTTCAAAGTGGGTTCAGTTGCTGGTCAAAACCTGTTTACCATGATGGAAGGAATCCCTGTTGTTAGTCAATCCAAATAGACCATTGACATTCCATAGCAAAGCCCTCTTGGAGTGATTGGATGCTTCATTGCTTAATGACTTCTTTTTGGTGTGTTCCACCCATGGCCATAGTCATAGCTGCCATTTGTCAGTGTTATACCATCAACAGTATGGTAGGCCACCGAACAAACTATTTCCATCTGTGCTAGACCAGGCTAATGACCTTTGTACATAAAGGAATTGTTTCAGACACTAATGCTTAAAGCCCTACTTGTTCAGTTATAATCGTAGTGGTGGTACTGGCTCTTTCCCTCAAGTAGCTTACATTCCTTCTCTCTCAGGGATGTCTCCCCTGCCCACCATGCCCTTGGGAGAAGATGAGTCATCTAACTTCTAACCTCCACCTTTTCCCTTGTCTTTTTGCGAAATTAGAAAAACATACAGAAGTGCTGAAGTATATTCAAGTAACGAATCCTTATTTTTCTTGACTTAGTTGATCTTAGTTTATCGGGAAAAACTGTGACTTGCAGGTTTCTTGATCTGTCAACAGTTGTGAATGATGTTATACTTTCTTCCACATTTTACATTTCCTTGCTATTTTCTTGTGGTATTTGTGTGTGTGTTTGTGTGTGATATGGTTCCTGCTAAATTCACATAACATTTGTAGATTGATATGGTTCCTGCTAAATTCACATAATGTTCGTAGATTTAAAAATTTAATAGTACTTGTAGCCCATGAATCACTGTAATCTCAAAAAAGGCCCATTTCAACATATAGATTGGGTTAGGGTGAGGGTGTGATCATGCATTTTGAGGGTCTTTATTTCCAAAGGATCACTCCCATTGCTGAATGCGGGATCCCTGATTTCTGGGCCACAAACAGACCTTCCACTATACCTTCCTGCCCAAACAGGACTCTTGTCCTGAGAGCTTTTTCTTTCCCATCTGTGGAAGGGACATATAAACAGAGGCTTGGGGACAGAGTACATATTCTTTTTTCATTTTATGTGCATTCCCAAGGTCTTGAAATTATCCTGAGGTATTCAAAAACGTGTGTGAACACATTCTCAATTAATTGATCTTAGGACCTTTCTACACAGATCCTTAATGACCCATGTAGTTCACTTCTAGGCCTCATAGATGTACATGTCAATGTGGATCTATGAGGCCATGCCCCCGGCTGGTCTACTCTGTCTGCACTAGACAGAGCATGATCCAGCTTAAAGAAAGCCATAATCCAGATCACTTATTTAGTCACTGCCAAAATGCATCTCCCAGAACCCCAGGGCTAAATGTGGCCATGGCATGGGCTAATCTTGATTAGTGCCATTAGTGCAAATGGTGCTGAACACAATCAATGGTCTGGACTTTTCCAGACCCAAAGATCCAGAATAAAGGCAAGTAAGTGCAGAAAGGGCATTTGGGTCCTTTGGAATCTATGGGAAAGGAATCTGTGATAAGAAAATGGTAGAGTGATCATTTAGTGAGTTGGTCAAAGTGCCAGACTAGAACTTCAGAGTCCCTGGTTCAAATTCTACTGGGCCATAAAAGCTCATTGTGTGATTTTGAGCCAGTTCAGTCAACAGAACTGAATTCTCTTGCAACCAAAAAGTGTCCCCAAAGCTCCATTGAGATGGTAATGTGCAACCCTTGTCATCTCTAATCCATCTTTCCTAGCCCAGAATGTGAATAGGGGGGAGGGTAAACTGACATGGGAATGAATCCACCTGTGAACAGTCTAAGGCACTTCAAGTACTTGTTGTCAACACCCTGAAATATCCATTCCTCAAATGTCTGCTGGAATGAGCAAGATGGATAGCTTTCATTTAGGACAATTTCCTTCTGTAGAGGCATGTGTTTCTCTTCTCCTGTATCTGCATCATATTCCCCTAAAAATTCAAGGTTGGCAGAGCAACAGTGTCTTTCTGTATTAGACCAGCTGTCCCCTGAGAGAATACAAGCTCCATCTGCCTTTTAAGGAAAGCTCTCTTTAGACTCCATATGGGCACTCAGTAAGGAGAGTTTTCCTCCTGTGACCAGGACCATTCAAAACAAACTGATTTCCCCAAGGGGAACCCTCTGCGACCAAGGTACTCCCATTTCAGTCACCATTTACAATTGCAGATTTAAAAAAGGGATGTTAATCAATGTCATGGTCGAGGAGACCACTCAGTACGTTTCAGAAGAGTCAAGGTCTTAAGTCGTTTTAAAATGAGCAATAGTGGACATTTTACCTGAATGCTGTAGTAATTATTGTTTTTGTTTTTCAACAATGCAATGTAGAAAGTAAGTATCACATATTCTTTTAGTATCACATATTCTTTTAATATATGCTTTATTATATAATAGAGAATTAAGAATTTTGCAGTGCCTCACCCACTGACTGTATTTAAATGTGATAATTTTTTAAATGAAAAGCATTAATCTCATAGGCCCTTTTTTGCCTTACTTGTAAGATAGTGTTCACTGGAGCACATTTTCTGCCCCTGAAGTGTCCCAAGCTGTTTCCAGTCCTTACCTATGTGTTGTCCACAACCATATCTGTGGTGTCTGGAATAATTCAAGAGTGGTGCTTTTGCTCACTTCCAGATGTTGTGAGGCAAGGTATTGCTGTTGCCCACAATGATCACCCGCCCTTCACACACCAGATGTGATCTACCATTGCTCAGGTGCAGTTAGTAGGAGGTGGGATATCTGTTGTCAGGATGGATCATCCTGAATGGAACCGGAAGCACGCCAGGAACATGGAATATTCCAGTACTCAGAATACAAATGGCCCCAGCCATCCTTGATGATAGACAAACTGTGATTGTCTTTTTTAGGGGTGTGCACGAATGTATTTTTTGCATTTGAATTCGAGTCAAATTGAATATTTGAATATTCATTTTGAATTTTAAAAATCCGGATTTTCAAAAATCCAATTCAAATCCGGATTATTTGAATTTGTACATTCAAAATGTTCTATCCGTATTCAAAAATACGAATGTCGAGAACATTCGTATCCAGTTTTCAAATTTGCACCCATCCCATTTTCATCCCACATTATAAGTGCAAATATGCATAATTTTCACACATATTCGTATACGATAAATGAGGATCTGTTTATTTGAATTATTCAAATATCCATATTGGATTTTTGAAAATCCGAAATTCTTCCAAAAGTCTAAATTCAAATGGTTTTAAATTCGATTCGAATTCGAATATTGCTATTTGTCAGATTATACCACACTGCAATGGTAAGTACAAATTCAGCCATAGTCTGCTCTTTCCCTTTCCTTTGTGTTTGGGAACATTAGGAGCTATTAATCCTTGTTTGTGGCAAAAAAAAAAATAGTGTTCCATACTGTCTGAATCTATCATACTCTGGATTTCCCTCATGCCAACTGTGGATTGCATGAATGCACTTGCCCAGTTACAAATGGAAGTGCAAACTGTGCTCTGTTGCAAACTAAAGCCTTCTAGCCTCTTGTTTTCAATGGAAAAGTGATCAGCCAAGACTTGTGCTTTTTGTAAGGGGCATGTATTAACTTGCTGGAGCCAACAGAATAAAAGGCAGGAACATTCAAACATCCCTCCAATATGGCTAAATACAGCTTCTTTTGAGCGATGCCTCACATCTAGTTACTCTCTATTGTTGCTAAGGTCATCATGCTTAAATCCAGGTCCGTGATCTGCTGATTCAGTAGCTGAAGGAAAGTACTGCTCAGATTCTAAGTGTTAGAACAAAACTTTCACATTTATCATAATGTGTGAAACAGGAGATGAAGGCAGGATGGAGAAAGATATAAGGGGGAGGGGTCCATCATGAGTTATAGATTTGGATTTATAATGTTCTTATCACCCAAATTATCTTGTGGTGCATAGGAGGGCAATATTTTTAGAGGGGTTTCCTGAACTCCAAACCATCATTTAAAATAATTTTGGATGCAATTCTGACTTAGCTTTATATGGATGTTATAAAATATGGTGGAAGGCAGTTTTATGATTAGAATTATGATTGGATATGTTGAGAAATATACCAACTCAACATCCATATAGGGAAGTGAGCCTGTCACTAAAAGGAGAAGCAGTGCTTCAGGGAAAATAAACTGTTTTGAAACTCCTTTGTTTTCCATCCATACTCTTAAATACTTGGGGGGGGGGGGTTATAGTTAAAACACAGTGCCACACACACACTTTCCTAGGTCAAACCTGTGCTTCTGTGACATTTGAAACTTAACAAGAGTTGACTGATAGCTGAAGGTTTGGGAGCTATTATGAGAACGTCTAATAAAGTTACAAGCAATAGCCGCTTCACGTTTAGGTTTTTCCTACTGCAGCTTAACTACCTCTTTAGTCTTACTTTATTGTTTGCTGGCTAACCTTCTGTCAGGTCTTCTGTCCACCCTGAGTTCTATGAAAATGATTAATGGGAGACAAAAGACTATATTTTCAGAGCATCTCTGGCATCATCCTTGTCTTTCATCATCTTGCCTCACTATATGGATTCTCAGCAAGGTATAAAGACCTGCCCCTTTTCTTTTTCTTTCACCTAAGAGCTATACATTTGCATGATTCTTTGAAAATCTTCCTAGGGACGGTATTTAAATAGCAAATTCAGTTCTTGAAGTCACCTTCCCCTAGAGAATTGGTGAGCTTGCTGGATGCAAATGCATTAACCATTTTCCACTTCCGCTCTTAGCAATTCATGTCAATTTTCCAAGACAATGATGGTTATTTTAGTAGTATACATCTTGTCCTCATAGGTTCCTTCACTAGTGTTTTTTTTAAATTTTATTTTAAATGCTCATTTATGGCACTTATATCTTGACTTTTCTCCAAAGAGCCCAGTGGTGCACTCTGTTCTGTTCTCTGTTTTCTGCCTGCAGCAGCCCTGGGAGATTTTGTGGCTGGTCCAAGGCCATGCAGTGAAGTTTCATGGCAGAGTGGAGATTCAAACTCAGGAAATCCTAGCTTCATGTCTGGTACTCTAGCCACTATATTAAGTTGTTGTTTTCCTGTTTACAGCTGCCTGATGTTGTTCACTATTGAATCTGTGTGTGTTCCTTCAGTATCTCATTTGCTGTCACTGTATTTAAATTGTGTTATTAAAACAGTGTTATACCTTATTTCACTGTACATTTGCAAGAGCGAGAACTACTTTATCAGAGGAGAGCAAAACGGAAAGTGGTTAGAAAAGTCTTTGTTCTTGCATGCTAACAATCTCCTGGAAACCAGTAAAATCCGTTCCTATGTACCTTTTAGCCATATCATTTAATAATTTATTGGTTGGTTTTCAGGTAGCTGGAGAATAATTGGATCCCTATCAAATACAGTATAACAGACTAAATGATGAAATAAAATTCCCTAAAAGCTTAAATGCTAAAACTGTGTCCTGGATCCTCAGAAAGAGAGTTATGTAATATATTGAGAAGCTATCAGCTCCCTGGTTATTGTGCCCTTTAGAAGGAACACAGAGGATGGTCTCAAGTGTTGACTGGAGGATTTTTTTTATTTTAGGGAGAACTCATGAGGCAGGGTTCTGTAGGATTTCAACACTATCACTTTCAAGATGTGACCATTTTCATATGGCCAAAAGTGAATATACAGTAATTTTTTTGTTCCCCTTTAAGTTTCTTTGTTTGCATTTTTATCCCACCCTATACCCAAGGGTCTCAGGGTGGGTTACAACATATAAAATGAACACATTAAAACTAATAACATATTAAACATCAAATGCCAGTGGTCTCGGGGGCAGACACTCTGGAAGTTATTCAATTGAATTTGTAATTCTGTAAATGTAGCAACACAGAACTTTACAGCATGACCTCCTTCCTAAAGACAAGCTCTGTTTGTTTATTACAGTTGCCTCACAGGTGGCCATCCATATATTACATCCTGGAAGTAAACAAGTAGGAAAGCATTAAGGAAATAGGTGTGCATTGCCAAAAGAGTGGAAATTACTATGCCTGGCTTTTTAAAAAGAAGGTACTTCTAAGGATCATCACATTCTTGCTGCAGCCAATCCTTTAGAGAACTGATGGGGGAAAATAGATGGAGATTATAATAATTGTTCACAAATAATGCAGAAAGAAAATTGCATTCGTCATCACTGGTGCATGTTTTACTATTGCATTTTCCTCGTAATAGACTGTGATTTTGAACACTAGACAGATGTGATATTTCTCTAGTGGAAGCACTGGTTTCATATCTGTATGCTGAGACGGTTGGTAGAGACACACTTCATTGCCAGCACTTTCGATTAAAGAAGTTCTATTCACCTCCCCTGGCTACAATCCTACTTTTAATTGCTTTTAACTTGCTTGCTGTGTCCTGCCCTGAGAACTCAGGGTGTAGGGTAGGAAACAAGCAAGCAAACAAACAAATAAATAAATAATTTCTACACCTGTCCCAGTGAAACTAGAACTTTAGCTGAAATTTTCTTTGTTTTAGCTTTGGTATTGATCAGAAATACTGCATCTGTCTTAATTCTAGATTAGATATGTTCAAAATTTATATTTGGTAATTTCACTTTTCTTTATTCATTTCTTTAAATGTCCTGCTTGTTTTCACTTTCATTTTCTTATCTTACCCTTAAAAAAATGCAATTCCTTAGTGTAGTCCCAAAATTATAACTTGGTGAAAACTGCAGAAGAAAGAAAAAACACTTAAGACTATATGAAAAAAGAGAACATAATTAGAAGGATTATACTCAGATCTTATTAATTCTCGGTTACTTTATAATCCTTCAAGCAGGTTTAAATCTCTGTGTAGTATAATTTGTTGCCAGTAGTTATGAGCATGCATTTTAGCTGTCATAAGGATTATTCAGCAGTGCAGTGGTAAATTTCCTGCTAGTGTAGTGAAGGGATTTTCGCCCTTGGCTGTTAACAGCAAAAAGATGAAGTTTGAGTATCCATTTGAATATCATACAACCAATAGAATCCCCAAAACAAACACTGAAATAGAAAATAAAAGGATCACAAATGTGTTTGTGTGAGACAGAGAAAGAGAGAATACCTGAAAGACTAACCAATATACAAGGTGAAAATAAAATCCATATATGCAGCTACTGTATGTGAGTACTGAAAAAATCCAGTCCAAACTAGTCTGGGCCATTGAAGAAGACCCAGGAGCAAAGAGGGTCAAAATGCAGCTGGCCTTCTAGTCCCAGGTCTCCTAACATTATTCTGTTTGTACTTTTAGATTTTTTTTTACATGTTTAGATCTCTATATATTTCTATTTCAGTGTTTATTTGGGGGATTCTGTTCGTTGTATGTTTTTTCTGTGGTTGAATCTCTTCATTGAGAGCTTTTGTTCATTTGGTTGTATGTTTGAATATCAGCCTATAACTGGGATGTAAATGAAATTCAGGTATACATGCACAGTTCCACCTGTACACAAGTTTTGAAACAAGCTGCTAAACAGACATCCAAAAGCTGTTATGAATGTTTTCATCGTGTTCATTTAAGGGTTTAGCCTTTGCCTTTACTAGGCTCCTGGGGTGAAGGAGTCCTTGCCTACCCATTTCTGCGTCCAGCCAGCCTTCTGGATCCTGCAGTGAGAATGTGAATCTCTGGTACGCATATCATGCTGTGAAGCTCTGGAAAGCACACAAGTAAAGGGGTCCGTTTCCCTTACCAGGAGCTCAGTAGAGGTGTGTGCAAGCACCAGACTCTGAAAGCGCCAGGCACATTTATCACAGCAAATATGACTAGGTGGCAATAGCTCCTTAACCATCTGGAAAAGCTCTGGTGGACAGCTACTTGACCTCACATGGTAGCAGAGAAGCAGGCCCTCTTCACTGCTGTCACTACCACCATGACGCAGTAGTTACTTTAAATGTGTGCTTAGCCAAATTAAGTCCTATTTGTGTTGTCAATTTTCCTGCTTCATAGTATGCAGTTTCCTGATCCATCTAGGCACCTTCTAAGCTCTTCAGGGTTGCTGAGGGCACTTCAGAGCAATTGTGGTGTTAACTGTGTTTCCCTCACAACTCCAAAGTCCCAACTGGAACACCAGTCATGTCAACCATAAATCCCCCCAGAGGCTGCCCAGAACATATAGAGCACCATTGGGCTAGTTGAATGAGGACAGTTTGGACAAGACTCTTGATGCCTGGCTGTCTTTGCTTATAAAAGTTAGCCCTACAGAATTAGTTGGGTGAGATCAAGTGTGGTAAATCTTCTTTTCAAAGGGAACTGATGCCACATCTTGAAAGAACTACTCTCAAGAGTTTGCCTATGAGAATTGCTATCCAGCTGGAAATACTTGTTTAGTGCTTTAAAATAAACAGACTAGCTGGACTCCTATCAGTTATTTCAAGTGCTGTATAACCAATTTGTTATGGATGGGAAATAAGTGTGCAGTTGTTCAGTTGTTTGTAGGATCCAGATTCCTTCTGTTACAGTAGCACTTCATTTAAGTGAGAAATTACATTTTCTTGATACTCAAAACAATGAAATGCACATACTGGGGAAAATTGAGTTCTATGAAATCCAGGTGGCATCTGCGTCAGACAGATCAACTTGCTTTTTGCCTCCAATGGGAAGGTTTCCATACCATTCCTTGGCACTGTTCAAGGTTTACCATCTGTATAGATTCCATATGAGTGCATTCAGCCAATTTTTGGTTTCTCAAGTAGTAAATGCTTTGCCATCTTATAAAACTTATTTTTCATTCAAGGCTGATCCATGAAATGTTGCTGCTGGAAAAATGAAATGAGATGTGTGCTTCTGTCCACATAAGAGTTGCTACCTGCCTCCTGAAAATGGCCACCTGAAGCAACCATCTCATTCTGCCTAGTGATAGAACTAGCCTTGCTTTTGCTGTGTGCTTTTTGATAGGGGCCTTTTGTAAGTAATTACATTCACTAAAAACCTTAAGGCAAATCATACCACAGATACTTCTTCTACAAGATGAAGTATCCACACAAAGATGATGTCTCTTCTACAACAAAATGTTGCACTTGATGAGGAAAGCTCATGCTACTTTCTCTCTGTTAGTCTCTAATCAGTTTAGGGTCCTCCTTCAAAGTGTTCTGTACCAACAAAAAATTGGGTATCATATCTTTTGTGGATCAAAGTGCCAAAACCCACGGTAAAATGTATTGAGATTAAATGAGTTCTGAATCCAGTTTGGAGTATTAACTCACTTTATTTTGGAAAGTGAGCATGAAGAAGTAGTCTGTTTGGGGATGGAACCACACTTGCTGAGCTGTGTTCCCCATTTTGTCTTGTCCAATGACAAACTTCATTGTGAGTGTTGGACTCAAAAGGCTGAGAATGTCACCTTTGGGGTAGGAAGAGAACACAGAGGAGACACAGTGGAAGTTACACTTTATCTCACTTTTTCTTTCTCTTCCAAACTCTGGAAGGAGAACAATGTATTCTCCATTTCCTTTCTCTCCCACTTCTGAAAGGAGAAGGAAAAGGTATCCTTCATTTTCCCCTGAGAATGCACAAGAGAAACAATATTTCCTTTCCGTAAAAGGGGACTTTTGCGATAAACCATGGGTGTTTTTCCACTAGCACTAAATACTCATTAAAGGACCCATTAAGGACCCATTAGGCACCGGTTTGGTACTGATCAGGAAGATCCTGTTCCCACTTCAGACCCCATTAGGACCCAGTGTGTTCACACCTGTTCAAGGGAAATCCGGACTGAATGAGTCCTTCAGGCCCTGAAATCTGGTTTTCCCGTGGACCTTGTTAAAGAGGTCCTCACTGTGGTCTTCAGCATTGAAGACAGATTAGATGGCATGTGTTTGCACTGCAGTCAAGTCAATGGGGTCCAGGGGTGGGGGGTAGGTACCCCAAAACCCAACACTTCAAAGCAGGTGGCTATTCTCCAGAGAAGGATCCAAAGATCAGCACAGACTGTATTGTGGAGCTTGGTCCAGGCTATGGAAATTACCCAGAGCGGCTTGCCCCAGACTCTGAAGAATCTCCAAAGTAGCTTCGGAGATGGCTCTGAAGATCAGCACAGACTGTATTGCGGAGCCTGGGCCAGGCTCCAGAGATTTTCCAAGGCGGCTTGCCTCAGATTCTGAAGAATCTCCGGAGCAGCTCTGGAAATTTGCGCCTCCCCCAGAAACATTGTTTGACTGACGTACGCGGCAGCCAATTGCTCCATGCCACCTTCACATCTTCCACTTGGGGACATGTGGGCGCTCCACATGGGTGCTCTGTCATTCCCACTGCAAGCATGCCTAGCACCCATTGCTGTCGGGTGCTATACTGCCTGTGGTGATGCATCAGGTACTTGCTGGGATCTAGATCTTCTAAATCTGGATTTGTTGAAGGACCCATTTCTTAGCTCCAGATCATCCTAATCTGGATTAAGAGAGGTAAGTGGGAAAAAAAACCCTATAACTCTTCTTTAGCAGCTCTAGGGTAAGCAGCGCAGGACAGCTTATTTTTCCTCAGAAATGGCAGGGGGTGCACGCTGGTTGGGGTATGCCTCAGCTGTGCCTATTTGGGGTCACAGTCCCCTTACCCCAGTAGTGCCTCATGTTACCTTGAGTTTGCCAGTAGCATCACACAACTTAAATGTGGGATCCATGGCTCACAGTGGGGGCAGGTGAGGTGGAGTGATTTGATGACTGCTGGCTTCACTCACATCAATACTGCTCCCCTCCCATGTTCCTCCCTTTTCACTGACCTCTTCCCCATTGTTCCCTACTGTGAAGTTGCAAAATTGCACAACACTGCAGGAACAAAGGAAAAGAAATTGAGACCAGGCTTTAAAGTACCTTTATTGTATTATACGTGTGGAGCCGATGTTGTAATTTGGGTGGATACGGGCTAGGGGGGACGACGACAAACAGTGAATGACTAATCATGCCACCAAGAAAATCCATGTTCTGATGCAGTAGCAGGGAAGTACAGAGGGCGGAGTTTAACTTTCCCACCTCAATAAAGTCATGACTTGGAAGGCGGAACAGTGACTAAACAGGGAGGTGTATTTGGTGAGGGAAGGAGAGACAAAGATACAGTTTCTTCATGCTGAGCATGAGAAAAATAAAGAGTGAGAACAAGTAAGTTCTTTTTGAGTCCATGTTGTAATGCAAATGTGGGAACATTCTCCCACAATGCAGATTTTCTGTGCCATGTTGGACCACATCCTAAGATGCTACTAGACCCTCTTGCCTACAACAAGTCAATTCCTAACCTTTCCCCAGCCCTGCTTATCCACTATCAATATACAGGATTTATGACATCTCCTTTAAGAAGGAACTTGGGGGAAGTATCTCACAAACATAACAATGCATGAAAATGATTGTTTTGCATAATGAAACTGAAAGGCCACTTAAGATTAATGGATTTCCAGCGGCATGAGCTTTTCATTGCCTACAGCCTATTTCCCAAGGTAAACTGTAAGTCTGTGGACTATCCTGCTTTTATTTTGTTTTTGTTCACTGCCTTGTGACTTCAGAAGATACACCACAAACATATTTTTTGTAGAACAGTAAGAATGGAAGCTATTCTTCTTTACATCACTGTTGATTTAAAACAGCAACAACATTATTTGTAGTCCACTATTTCCTCCCTACTGGCTATGATCAGCAAGATATTATTTGTATGTGTTTGTCTATCTTAGCAGTTGCATTATTCAACAGTCAAATTGTGTCATTTCAAGCTTTTGCCCATTAATTGGCACTTTTCTCCAGATTGCATTAAGCTTCTGCTTTGTGTCAGTTTGAAAAATGGGTATATAAGCTTTGCCGTTCTGTGCCCTCCAGATTGCGTAAATGTCCTGCAGTGCTCCCAACTGTTGCAGGGATTTCTTAAGTAGTCTATCTGGCAGGCCATTTTACCCTAGAGCTATAACTTTTTAGTCCTGTTCACACTTGCTGGCCTGGTCTGGTATAATGATACCATAGCAGGCCAGCAAGGATCAAACAAGGCGGTGGCCATTCGCACAGTAAGCTCTAAACTAGCCCTGTACCTGGGCATTTTGGTCTGGCCAGATGGCAATCTGGATGCTGCATGCAACTGTGCAGCCACAGTCACGCAACCACACCCACTTGCCATGCTGCAGCCAGAAGAAGCTGCACACACAGTATCCAGAAGTGGTCCAGCTGCTCCTGGTAACTGCATGGATGCTTTTCTAGCAGTTGACAGATTGATCTGAAGGAGGGGTTATCTCATTCTGGGGTAACAATACTGCAATGCGAACAGAACTGTTCCATCTGCTAAGTGCGAACAGACATGTTGTCAGCAAACAAATGAGTTGATAACCGCAAGGCTTTCAGTGCCCCTTTTGACATTTTTTTCTATTCCTCTTTTTTTCTTTTCAAAGTTTATAGGTTATTTGCATGGAAGTTGGACTGAATATGTATTTTCTCTTTAATATCAAACACTGAATAGCTTTTCTCGACAGACTGAAGCCAAAAGGATAAGGGGATGACAGAGAATGAAATGGATAGATAATGTCATGGGAGCAATGGACCCGAGCGTGGTCAAACCTTGAGAGAAAGTACAAGACAGAAGGGTCTGGCATTCTCTGGCTCATGGTGTCACATAGAGTTGGATATGTCTGAACGGTTGTCCATAAGCTTCAGTTTCTTTACAAATAGGGCAAAAGTTTAAAAAAAAGTTGGTCCTATGTCCTGCCTCTGCCAGTATCTGTTTACCCAAACTTCGCCATATATTCCAGCTAGAACAACAAAAGTTTATTTGACACATCAAATGATGGAGGGAAGGAAAATCCATGGAAACCTCCATAGTTCTCCTATAGTTAAGTTCTAGTGCCAGCCAGGCTTGTTCCTTTATCAACATGTTGTGAAGCACACACAGCCCTGTATTTACTGTTGGAAGATTAGCCTGGCGGCCATCCAAAAGTATTTGAGAAAAGTCGTTGCAGTGCATTGCTTCAGCCAGAATTGTGAGAGTGGATGGATTTTATTTGAGAGCATTTAAAATTCAGTTCAGAATTTCTTATAATATCTAAATAGAATGAGGGCAGAGAACGTTATTAATAGCAGGGCCATTATCTGGTTGCTTATACATGCATGTTGGTTTAGCTGTCATGTCAGTCTCAACAACTGACATTAAAAAATTGTTCAGTGTTTGCTTTTTCCCATCAAGTTTTATGTGGATTTGCTCCTAAGTAACTGCATAAAAGGTTCCTGTGATATGTATGGTGTTGCTTATCAGCTGCATAAAAAAATACTGTGATTGATATACAGCTTTTAATATTTTGCATAAGAATATTAATGTGCTTAATTATAAAAACACATTTTCTTATACTAAATATTTAAAAAAACTATATAAAGCGCAGTAACTTAGAGCCAATCCCAGAAGATTGTTGAAAGAAGATTTATATTTAAAGCATTTTTTTATTCTTCTTTTTCTTTTTTTACAAAAAAAGCTCTCAGACTTAGAAACGGCAGTTCTTGCCCTCCTACAACTTAGGAGGCGTCTCTCAAAAATAGGAATATTCATTTAAATTTTGCACTTTCTCCATTTTTGCTACTCAGCGTGGGATGGTACATATTACAAAACCCAAATGAATGATCAGTTCTTCAGTATCAAAGCCTGTGTATATTGGTCATATGAGATTACCGTATCTGAAGGAATAATTGCTATATTGCTGTCAAGCCTTTCCCAAAAGTTGGGACAACTCCATAAGAATTATCTGATCACTGACCATGAGGCAGAGGAAGAACTCTGCTGCTGAGGAAGAAATTGCAAACATTGTGAAAATCTTGGTGTATTGCAACCATTCCTTATATAGCATGGTCCTTACCAACGATGGCTTCAGTTTCCTTTGTTGACAAACTATCACTATAAAAGCTGAGCAGTGGGAGAAAATGTTTCCAAGATCACTTTCCATACCACTTTCCACTTATCACTTTGTATAAGTTGTTAGTTTGGAAGAACAAAAAAGAAAGAGATTACTGTAAGAGATTGGCCAGAGGCAGCTTATTGGATCAATGACAGGATAGCTTCCTTTGTCTTCTATACTAGAAAGGAAAGATGGAGTTATCGCAAGATCTTTTTATGCAGAGCTGATGCTGCAGATTGAAGTTATTTCTAGGCTTTCTTTATGTGTCCACATTTTGCGAAACAAATGAACAGTACCATTAGATGCTAGGTTTGACTTTTCTTACTGGGGATAAAAATCTGTATTTCAGTTACTGAAAGCCATCACATCCTTTTGCCTAGGGTGTTTCTTTATCTTATTTGTATAACTTAGAGTGCTCTATTGTAATCTTTGTATAAAGGCAGACAGCTTCTGTTACACTTGGATGGCAAAGGAAAATTATATATTAGAAATGAGATGCATTTTTTCTGCTCTTCATCTAAACACAGTCACTATCTAACTTGTTTGTTGTGTATAGTATTCCATGCATAAAAGAGGGAACATTGATGCTATATCTGCAAAGCAGAAAGCCATGTCTTTCCTCTAGATTATAAATGGTGCCACAATTCAGGAACAGGCATTTTTTTTGCACACACTGATGGTCCTTATCGCTTGCAGCCTTTTTCTTTAAAATTTTAATTATGTGTTGGCAAGCACTATGTAGAGGAGGAATGACCAATTGCTTTGCTTAGAATCGTGTGAAGTTAAGGTTAAAAAGAATTAAAAATTGCCTATTTTTTCCATTTTTCATTAGAGCTTTGAGCTCGACATAGACCAGATCAGTGAGATTTATATTCCAAATAGTTGTGATGTATATCTCCCTCATTAATTTTAATGGGAACAAAGTGCAGCTAGCAGTGTAGCTTTTTTTTATTGGATCAAACCTTAGGTTTTATCACACATCATGGTTTCTGTTGCAAATACGGAAATGATTTCTAGGAGATAATATTTACTTTGACATTTGCAAGGTGATTTCCTTGGGTTTTGCTTGTCAACTCCTAGAGTGTTCCTGGCAGATGCAGAAGTGTTTTGCTGCTTCGTTTTTCTGGGCAGATGCTAAGAATCAAACCAGCAACCTTCTGCTTTCCAGGCAGTTTATACTACAGTTGAACTATAGCCACTCCCAATTTTCTGAGGAGTCGTCATTTAAAAACAGCCTTTCTTGGAATAAATGATACATCAGTTTCAATCAGGTTGCTTCCTGTCTCCAGCCACATGGAGAATACTAGAACTCTGTCCCTGTGAAGCTAGTGGACATACTGTAATAATGTGCTGGAAAAGTTAAACAGACGAACTAGTGCTTCTCTCTTTGACATCCTCATTTTAGGCAAAAAATGAAGTTTGTGCAAATGCTTCTGTTTTCTTTAGAAGCTGAGATGGTACATACTTTGCAGTTATGTTTTTGGGACTGCTGATTCAGTGAAAACAATGTTCTGCTCCTCTGTTTTCCTTGCTGCTAGTAACTTTCCACCAGAGCAGAAGCATTAAATGAGCTTTGTTCAGGAAGGGCTCCCTAGTTCACCCATTTTTCTTTTGTGCATTTTGGGTTCCCCCTACTGCTGATGAATTCCAAGGAATGCTTCCCTACTTGCAGATTGCATTTATTTATTTAAAATATTTATATACCACTTGCCATTAAAATCTTGAAGTATTTTATAAAACATGGAGAATAAAAAAAAACCCCTAAAGACTTAACACTTATTTAAAAACATGATTACGATCACTTTAGAAAGGCCTGGGTAAACTTCAAAGTCTTTAGTCAGCACCTAAAAGCCAGTATACAAGCCTCACAGATATCAGACCATTGCACAGGAAAGATCCAGTGAATATCAGACTGTTGTACAGAGATCAACTGTGAATACTCATAAGATATTAACTGATTCATGATACCCACAGACAGACTTCCCCTAAAGATTGTAATGATATCAAGGTCCATCCTGAGGGAGACAGTATGGCAGGTAAGCTAGTCTCAAGTTGTTAAGGGCCTTATATGCCAAAGATAAAACCTTGAATTTGGCAGCCAATGTGCCTGCTTAAACACAGGTGCAGTATACACTTTGTGGGATAAGCCATTCAACAACGTGGAGCAGGAATAATGGCAGCTCTATATGGGGTGCATTACAGTAATCCAAGGGTCTTTTCACACTTGGCTTCCCACTTGGCTGTGGGAAGCTTTGGGCAAAATGGTTCAGAATGGACTAAGCACCTGCACTTGCAGCTTCATACTGCATTCCAACTATCCCCCAACCCTCCCCCAACTTACCTGAGATGCGGACCAGTGTCCCGACATTTCCATCTTGGGATCACCTGTGCCATCATCAGTATGTATGCATGGTGGCGTCACCAGGGCAACCCCATGATATGGTGCATCACATGGGTGTTCGGTGCATCATGTGGTGCATCAGTGCTCGTGTGTGGTGTTCACGTGCCCCTCCAGCACCAGAAGAGGTTGTCACCTCCAGTGCTTGGTAAAGGTAAGTTCACGTGCAGTGTGGGTTCTATCTGCACCATGCGTGGCTGACTTGAGGTGAGCTTCTTCATGGAAGGAGCCATTTCTGGTTAACAAACAGCTCTTTCAAGTGCAGACACTCCATCTGGGAGCTCACTCTACATCAACTACTGG
This sequence comes from Aspidoscelis tigris stejnegeri, assembly GCA_023333525.1. NCBI lineage: Eukaryota > Metazoa > Chordata > Lepidosauria > Squamata > Teiidae > Aspidoscelis > Aspidoscelis tigris. Next base: position 50,729,489 of record JALMGA010000002.1, on the reverse strand, counting down.
TCCTAAATGTACCTAACAGTGCATAAATAGTTGTGGGAATAGTCAGTACTCCCATAACTGGAGAAGGCACTGCTAACCACAGAGGTCTCTTGGGCCTCCAAAGATATTGATGATACTTCTAGCAGCACCCCCAAACTATGTGCCTGTTCCTTCTGAGGAAGTACAGTTCTATTTAGAACTGGAAAGAATTTAGTATTTGTAATGGTTCAAGTGCCAAAAGTTGTTCACATTTTAAAGCATCCCAAAAGCAGACACTCATATATCAGAACAGCATGGATTTGTTCCACAGTTCCAGCTTCTTTTTGCTTTGTGGTATAAACCAAGGTTCCAGTAAGTATTCCAAGACAAATTGAATTAACTTGCTCTGACAAATGATTCTTGAAAAATTCTTTGAATATTTCATCTGATTTTTCATCTCTTGGATATTTCCTGCACACACGCAATGTGTGTGTTCAAATAGTTAATAACCCATCAAGGAGCATTAGAGCTACTTTAAATAACAACTACTGTATACTTACCAAAAGTTCTGCTTGTGGCTGTAATTTGACTTGTTTTCAAATAATCTTCTCATTAGCCAATTTGATTATATTTAGTTAGGAAATGAATCGAGACTATGATACATTGAAAGATTAAGCCGTGCAATATAGTCATATATTTGTTTTAATCAGTAAAATACTGTTCTTTTAAGCAATTTCTGCACATCTTCTATTAGGGTGTTTCACATATGGTAGTTTAGACTGTGTTCCAGCATAGAAAAAGGCATTCTTCGGAGGCACATCAGAGAGACAGTGTGTGGATCCCATATTCCCAACTCTTATCTAATCCACTTTTTCTAGCCCAGAATGTTCAGGGGGGAGGTGCAGACTGTTGTGGGAACAATCCCATCCCAGAGCCTTCTCTAAGGTGCCTCAGAGGTGCTTCTTTTACTATGTCCGATCACAGCTCAGATTATTTTTAAACAAGGCTGGCAACTTCCAATGATTTCTAGGCATAACGTGAAATAATATTAGAAGGGCTACTGCCAGAACATTGCCATACATAGCAGATAGCTGTAGAAGACCATCACAGTGTTGTCACCTCAAAGAATGAATTGAAATTTGGCATGAAAGGTTGAAAACTGAGTTCTTATTACACTTTTGGACAATTATGGTTAGGAATTCTCTATACGGGCATTTGAATGAATATGTAATATTAATAGAGATTGCAGATGAGTTTAGTTTGTGCAGCCCACCTTTTCAAGCTTGAGTTATTTACCTACTTAATTCCCTATCTGTGCTATGGTTTGTTTTTGATATTTGAAAATGATATGACAAGGTTGGCTATTTATTTATTCATGTGATTTCCATCCCATCTTTCTTAGAAAAGCTCAAGGTGGTGAACACTGTCATTTCATATTTGCAACAAGTCAGTGAGGTTGTTTATTCTGAGAAGGTCACTCAACATACTTCATGGCCAAGTAGGGATTTGAACCCAGGGCTAATCCAGTACTCCAACCACTGCACTATGCTGTCTTTTGATGTTGGGGTTAGCTGCATCTTTCTGGTTTTATAAACATCAGCGATTTGGCACTGCAGTCCATGTGCATGAGAGAGAAACAGAGAATATAATTAATTCTTACAGAGACCAGCAGTGCCTGTCCTAATGAGGAGGATTGTCAATATTGCTAAGTGAGGTGGATTTGCCAAGTAAAACAGTTTGCTTGCAGGAATCCCAGAAGAAATGGCCTAGGAAGAATCACTGGAAGGATCAACAAAGTTAAGAAAATTCTTAGAAAAAGGCATTATTTCTGAAGAGTGAAGGGTAAATAGAAACACTTTTGAGATAGAAATTTGATTATCCTGGTTAATTGGAGTGCATCTCCAGAATTTTTTCATGCCAAGAGGATTAAAATATGAATTTTATCCCTTCACAATCTTTGATAGTGAAGCATTTGATAGGATTTTAATAATTTGTATTTTACTTTTCCATTTTAAGATGTTATCAAAAACAGCATAGAATTGACCTAGAAGCATGAAGTTAACTTGATGGCAGATTTTCCATTTTGAAACTCATAGCTTAGGCTGCATCTAGATATTGCCTACTTATTCTGCTATATTTGGATATTCTGGCATAAAGCATAGATATTCTGGAATATAGCAGAATAAGTACAGTAAGTGATGTCTAGTTGCAGCCATAGTCTGAAAGCAGTGGGTTGCATCACATCCAGCCTATTTATGGGAACAGCCCACAACAGTGACAACTAGCAGCATATTGGCTGTAGTCTGTGTGTAAGAAACAAGAACCTACTTTTGGACTTAAATAGCACTAAAATCCTGTTTGAAGAGTCTTATGTGGTCTGAGCATAACCAGGGGTTACATCTTAAAAGATGCATTGGCGTACAAGGCACACCTGTAACTTGGCAAGAAAAATATTGGGAAATGTAGTTTTATGGGGAATGTAACCCCATCCAAGACGAGTTGTAATTAACAATCCCTACAAAACTACAAACCATCCCTTTGCAGATATTGTGGCACATGTAAAAATGCTTGGAAAAAGTGTCTTTTATAGGATTGTTATCATGACTATCATTCTTTGATTTCTCTAGATTAATATGTTGCTCATTTCCAGAAAAAATGACGCTAACACTTTTACCCAACTATCATTTCTGCTTGCTCCTTTTCTCCTGAATCAAAAGGAACCAATGATTAAATGTCAGCTCTAATTAGATTCTGTATATGACACACACACCTTGATTAGGTTGTGGGTGCTTCATATATCCTTTAATTATCACTTCTGTTGATAGATGAAAACAGCAGTTGGGGAAGAATGGGATTTCTATTTCATAAAAGCCAACATCAAATTGAATCTTTTTTTTCTTTTTTTGTTAAAAGTAATATAAATAGTTTCTCAATATTTCTGTAGAAGTATAGTGTGATCAAATTTGAGGCTTAAACCAAGTAGTTTAGACTATAATATAATCTCCTGATCCACAAATAACAAGATAAAATTGCCTACTGTGATATTTTCAATGAGAAAGTCTTAGGAGGTACATTGGTTCCACAGAACAAGAAACATGACTGCACATAATTAAATAAATATGTCTGTGAGTATCAAACATATACTGTACCTTCTACCCCCCTCCTTACCTGGAAGCAGTTTCAAGTATTTGAAAGAACCTGCAGCTATAAGGCTGCATGTTGCATTTTAAATGCTTGTTAATCCAAATAGAAAGCTTTAGTTCCTCTTGCTTTGCGTTTCAAGTGCTAAGTGGCAGTACTATTAATAAGGATTCCTATTTGTGTTTCATTTGGTATTGAAATGATGTAAAACCTGGTTGACTGCTGAGCTGACAGGCCAACAGATGAAAAGACAGGCAATTACTATTTTGAATTATTCAGTTCTGGGTCATGAAGAATATTTGACCCTACATTTTAAATATTGGATGGTCTTAGGGATATCTCAGTATATATTTGCCTCTCCAGAAAAAAATGCTCTTATATCAGTTGACAGTTGCCAAGTAGCAACACAGAAATTAGCTTTGTCTTTTTATAATGATTAAGCAGGAAGAACATTGCAAATGTTCCTTTCCTCATATAGACAACCCAGATCTTCAGGCTTCCAGGTGGCAACCAAACCCCCCTTTTACTTGTCCCTTCCTCCATTTTTTTTAAAATCACTTTTAAATTTTACGCCTACCCTCTTTCTACTCAAGTATTGATTTTTCCAGGATTATTATGCTTTCTAATTCTTAGCATGCTAGCTAGCTGATAATGTACATTTCTTTCACAGGTTTCACCACTGCTGTTCTTTCATTTGCTACATGTCCCACAGTCAACTTGCAGACAACAATCTGTATTGGTTCTTTTTCTGTCTGCCAACAATACTAGGTGAAAAGGGACTAGAAATAAGACAGCAAATTTGAAGGGTGCTAAGGGGAAGTTTATTTGCATTTAAAGTTCTTGCATAATTTTCCCTTTCGTTTACAGATTATTAGATTATGTTTGAAGATATGGACCGCAGAAAAACCAACAAATCAAATAAACCCTTCCGTCACCTGTGTTTAATTCTGTGGGTGTCACCTGTAGGACACAAGATTGTGCTTTGGTGTCTTGCAAGTGTCAGCATTTTGTTAATAGGCATCAATAATTTTCAGTTTAGAATTATACCTAGAGGATCTTAACACTTAGCAATGGTTGTCAGGCAGTAGAGGTTCTGTTGCCCCTTAGAAGGAGGAGGCCTGAAGCCAGGATGTGAAGCCTGTGAGAGAGTAGATGGCCAAAGGCAGGACATATCAAAGGAAGGTGCATCCTTGAAAAAAGGCCCGTTCTCTCATGGGAGAGAGTTATAGGAGGAAGGTAACAGATGCAGCATCCACACTAGCTAGCCTTAGATGTAAGTATAAGGAAGACTTTTGTCATTGGCCTCAGTGTCATGGGAAAGCTTGCTGTGGCACACAAAGAGTGCTGGAGGCCATGTGACAGGAACCCTAAACCTGCCAGTAGAGAGATCTGTAAATGGGGGAAAGGATCTCAAGGCATCAGTCTGACAGGTTGTCAGGCAAAAGGCCCAGTTGTGCATGATCTGTGCTCCTTGCCAGCTGATTAAGAAGACCGGGAGGTGAAATAAGCTGTCACTTCAAGCAGCTGAGAGTGAGCGATCTGGAGAAGAATGTGGCTAGAGTGTTAAGTGGCTACAAGCAATTCACTTTCCTTTATTTGCAATGCAGTTTTTCCAACCTCTCTTTGTTTGATTTACACATAAGGAGTGCAAGATGATGATGATGATGATGATGATGATGATGATGATAGATAGATAGATAGATAGATAGATAGATAGATAGATAGATAGATAGATAGATAGATAGATAGATAGATAGATACATACATACATACATACATACATACATACATACATACATACATACATACATACATACATACATACATAGATGTCATTTGAAATTGGAAACCTTTGTGATTTTTTTAACAACTAGAAATGTAGATCTGTATTTCTGTTCCTTCTAATAATGAAAAATTAATGCATCTTAGTATGTGTCTGAGGTGCTGTCATCTACCCATTCTATCTGTGTTTTCTTTTGTCTTCATGGTACACTCAAAGGACAGTTGTGCAAGCCTGTGCTATTTTGGGCTTATTAAACTTCCTTCCGTACTCCCCCCCCCCATATTTTCCATGCTATGGTAGGAAAAGGCAGTAGATTTGCAGAGTTCTTTCTATTGAAATGCAGACCTTTTGAAAGCTTAGTTCGTTTTCACTTTCCAGTAACCTTTGGAAAGCACTCAGTCAACAAAATTTTTGTCAAGAGTTTTGTAATAATGGAGGGATGCTTTAAAGCAATGGGAAGAATAGGGAAATAATACCAGCACCCATAGCCTATTAGAGCTGTTTGAAAATAAAAACCTTCCCATGTTGGACTGAACAGCCTGCTGCTAATGAAGCTCGAGAAAGCAATGGACAGTTTAACTGAGAATATTTCTGTTAATGATGCTACTATTAAACACACAACCATATTCAAAGCATGAAGTCCCGGGGTTATGCAAGGAGAGAAACGTTCTCCTAACATATCTCTTGGAAGAAGAATTGGATCCCAGTTATGAATAGAATTTCTACTTTGGAGGTAGAGATTGGGAGGAAAGCATTTCCTGCTGATTTGACAGCAGGAAGAAAAATTCAGAAAGTTTCACCAGTCAGTCAGACTTTCTTATTTAAAATGTATTCTCAAGTCATGAAGGTCTAACATCTGACATGCACAGTATATTTTAATCTTAGATCCTCAAATTATTTATTAATGACTGGATTTTCTTTAAATAATTGTTTTATTTATTTATATATATTTACCTTTCTATCCAGCCCTATACCCTAAGATCTCAGGGCAGGTTACAGCATTTAAAAACAGACATGTTAAAATAAGGCCATATATAAAACAATATAAATAATAATGTCTGTGATGCGGGGAAACTATACCACTTTTAGCCAAAGGCCAGAAGAAAGAGGTGCATCTTCACCACCTTCCTGAATGTATACAATGAAGGAGTCTGACGGACCTTGAGGCGGAGACTATTCCACACCTGGGAGCCATTACTAAGAAGGTCCTCACTCAAGGGCCCACCTGTCTTACTGTTGAGGGTGGTGGGCAACAAAGAGGGACTCCCCTCCCGATCTTAAGCCACCACAGGCAGGTCGGTATGGGAGAAGGTGTTCCTTCAGATATTTGGGGCCCAAGTCATTTAGAAGAAGAAGACTCGGCTTTTCTACCCCACTTTCCTCACCCATTTAAGGGGACTCAAAGTGGCTGACAAAGCTTTCACTTTTTCTCCCCACAACAGAACACCCTGTGAGGTAGGTGGGGCTGTGAGGGCTCAGAAGAGAGCTGTGACTAGCCCAGGGCCACCCAGCTAGCTTCATGTAGGAGTGTGGAATCAAACCCAGTATTCCCAGATAAGAGTCTGGCTCCGTAACCTCTAGACCAACTATCTAATTTAAGGCCTTATACAATAAAGTTAACACCTTGGATTGGGCTCAGTAGCAAACCAGTAGCCATTGCAACTCTTTTAAAACCAGTGAGATGTGCATCTGGCCATCTGTCCCAGTCAGTAACCTCGCAGCTGCATTCTGCACTAGCTGCAGCTTCTGAACCATCTTCAAGGGCAGCTCCATGTAGAGTGCATTGCAATAGTCCGATCTAGAGGTTATAGAACATGGGTGACTGTGGCCAAGTTGTCTCTGTCCAAAAAAGGCTTAAGAAAGGCACCAATTGTAGTTGGAAATAGGCATTTCTGGCCACAGCATCCACCTGAGCTTCAAGCGTCAGTGCCGAGTCCAGGAGTAACCCTAGATTTCACACCTGTCCATTCCAGCGCATTGAAACCCCACTCATTTCCAATGAATGTCCATTTTAAAAGGTAACCATATTCCGCATCAATGCTAATCACATTTGTCATCTGCTAACCAGTTTACTAACCAGTTACTGAGCTGCAGCATTGATGAGTGCTGATGAACACCTCTCTAATACTTTCATTTTCCAGTGTAACCATCATTTTGTATAGCAAAGCATACGAATCACTATGTCATCTACATGAGCATGTGCCATGGCTAGCTGTTCTCACTTAATCTTTTGAGGAATCATTAAAAAGGACACCAACCCTAAATTCCTATCTAGCACTCAAGCATGTTTATACTGAATGAAGTTTTAAGTTCAGATACCTGACAGTGCAAGTAATTTAAATATTTCCATTGTTAACATTTAGGCTGTGATCACACACAACAACAACAAAAACCCAGCTCAAAAGTGCCTCAGAGACAGTAGTTGCGCGACACTCGTATTCTTAGCCCATCTCTGGTTGACATTTTCTAGCATAGAATGTTCTTGTGAGGGGGGGAAGACAGTGGTTTTTGAACAATCCTATCTATTTAGAATTGGGCAGTTTGGTTTGAGAACCCAGTTTGGCTTGGGTTTAAACTATTTCTACTGAAACTAACTGTAGTTCAGTTTGAGGCCTGGCTGCTTCAACTGTGGGGAACAAATGAGGGGAGCAGAATTGCCCCATACTGCTTTCCCATAAATCAGAAGGATTATCAAGATGACACTAATGCACAATGGCAGAATTTCATTAGTCTTATTTCAAGAAGCTGGTGGACGGCACTAATCACAAAATTTGTTAAAATGTTTACTATTGACCTGTTTCCACCAAATGAGTTCTGATACACAGAGCTACTCATTTTACTTGAATTAATGTCACTGTCTTTTCCTTATAAGGCTTTTTGAAGGATGAGAGAGGTGTGGGGGGTCATAAATAACCAAAAACTACCTTGCTGAGTTACAATGCAGTAGGAAGACTTTGCCTTTAAATATTTTGATATAATAAAGAATATGCTTTTCAAGGGAAGCATTTTTGGTTTCTTCATCTTGGGCTATAATTCACTTTTATTTCTAGCAAGACATGTTAAATTTTACATAACAGCTCTTTAAATTTTAGGCTTGGGCGAACAGCATTCAAGCCTCTTTGGAGTAGGGATGTGCACAAATGGTTTTTTTGGATTCAAATTCGAGTCAAATCGAATGTCAAAACATTAGATTTGATTTGAATGTTTAAAATCCGAATGTCAAAAAAACTGATTCAAATCTGTAACATTTGGAAACTTTTTGTTCTAATGTTAGATTCATATTTAAATATACAAATGTCAACAACATTTGTATGTGTTATACGTATCTGTACACATTTCGTATGCATCCTGTTTTCATCCCGTATGATAAGCACAAATGCATACAGATAATATTTGTACAGATTACAGAAGGTCCCACCCAGAGTCTGCCATAGACTGCACTAACAGGTGGCTGGCAGGCCCCTGTTCCAGAATATAATCCAGAATAAAGTTGAGTGCAGAAAGGGCCTTAAATTCTCCTCCCTCCTCCCTAGCTAAACTACCTGAGTCAACCTTTCTGATACTGGACATCTGAAATGATGGTAGCGCCTTCACCATTGTTAGCAACTTGCCTTTCTTTAATGGAGTGCTCTGAAAGTGAATTTATTCTATTCATAGTTTGCCAGAAAGCAGCATTTTAGGACTTTCCTCAAGGGGCAAGCCTGTCACAGGTTGTCACAGACAATAATTACCCCCCCCCCCCACCAGATTCACGTAGTCTGACTTCAGAGCAGTTAGAGCTACCAATACAGACAGGCTATTCTTACTAATTAAAAAGATCCTGTCATTTTTATTCTTGTTACCCTCAGGCTGCCAGTGGTCTCTGGTTTTGTTTTAGTTTTATTGTGTGTGGTTTTTTTAAACAGAATACAGACAGTTAAACATGGTCCTCCTTAGTATCTTTTCTGCGTAGACAAAATAACACTGAAAGTCTCAAAAGAAATACAGCTTAATTATACTTAAAAAAATTGTAACACTATCCTAAAATGTTTCACTTACTACTAAAACCTATTGATTTCGTCCCCAGTAAACATACTTAAAATTACAGTGTACGGGCAAAACAGATGGCCTGGGCCTTATAATTTTAAGTGTTGAAAAGTATTTAGATTTAAGAACAGATCTTTGTTATTCTGTTAAACATTGCTATTTACATATTTATTGTCAACTTCTACTGTACGTAGCAAAACCATAATACCTTACTTTTTTTAGGAGAAGACTTAAAGTTTGTTCATTGGACTTAAACATATTTATGGCCAGTGATTTGAACTTTGGATGGAAATCTGTCTTGAATTTTCCAAAAATTTGTGCCTTTTAGCAGAGTGTGAATGAATTGTGAGTTCTAGTTTAAGAAATTGGAACAACACACATCACCTGTGAAGGCTGGATCCAGCTGCTTATGTCCTTCTGAAGTTTTTGTGGCGTTTGTGAAAGTTGGATAATTTAAATTAAGTGGTTTTATATCGAGTAATTAAACTCAGGAGAAATATAAGATTAAAACGTAAGAAGCACCCTCATGGATCAAATCAACAGTTTGGCTTGCTGTTTCCCAGATCAATCGAATAGATGCCTTTGGGGAATCTACAGTGGAACACGGATGCAACAGCTTGTTCCCAATATTCTTGTCCCGTGACTGGCATCTCGATGCAGACTGTTTTTAATCCTGGCAATAGAAAGTGGCTTTCATGACCCAGCTGTGCAGTTGTATCCACCATAATTTTGTTAGGTTTTTTTAAAGACTCTTTTAAGACTCTGTAGGGAAGTCCTCTGATACTTAACGGGAAGAAGGAAAGGTGGGAGAAGGCTTCTGCTGAGCACCCAGTTTATAGTAGTGGATAATGATCCCAAATTACCTTTAACTTGAGAGATACCTTGAATATTTGACTCACAGCAACTCACAGCTAAGTTCTGTTAATAGTTATAGAGTGAATTTTCCGAAATAACTTAGAAAATGATCCCAGTTCATCATTGCTCCTTCCCAAGTTCTGTTTGTGGCAGGGATGTGCACAGGTGTGTGTGGGGGGGTGTTGCATTCAAATTCAAATCGAATTGAATACTCAAACATTCAGTTCAATTCTAATGTTTAGAACCGAATGCAACAAAATCCAATTCGAATCAAATACATTTGAATCTATTTGACTGAATGTTAGATTCTAATCTGAAGATACGAATGTTGACAACATTTGTATGTGTGATATGTATCTGTATGCATTTTGTACACATCCTGCTTTATCCCTGAATGCATCCTGTTTTGTCCTGTACTATCAGCGCAAATGCATACAGAAACGTATGAGATTCGTACAGATATGTATATAATACATAGTGTATGTATCTGTACATTCGAATGTTTCGAATCATTTGAACGAATGTTTTGGAACATTTGAAATTTGTTCAGATGTTGAAATTCATATGTGTAGACATTCTGTTCAAATTCGAATGTCCACATTTGATCAAATTTGATCGAATTTCAAATGTTTAGGACATTTGTGCACATCCCTAGTTTGTGGCGGTTTGCCTGATATTTTAGGCTGAATCCAGACATTGATTACTTTGTTCCCCTATATTTGGATACTCTGGAATAAAGCATGGATATTCTGGGATATCATGCTTTATTCTGGAATATCCAGATAAGTAAGCTACATCTGGATGCAGCTTTAGCTTCACTTATCATTAGTTACTGTCCAGACACGATGCCCTGGGTACACCCTACAGTACTGTCCAGGGTTCTGAACATACCATGTATAAGATTGGCATCAGCAAGCCTCTTGATCCCATGTACTCTTACTTAAGTAGTCATTATTTATTTAAGACGTTTCAATTCCGCTTTCCATTTTTTAAAAAAAATCTCAAAAGTGGTTTGTAAAACTGAAAACAGAGTAAAAAAGCAGTTAAAACATATTAAAAACTGAGTGGGTCAGACAAGAAACAAACTTTCACACAGGGAATGCCTGCATAAAAAGACAGGCCTTTATAAGTCATAAGTATAGAAACCTCATAAACAACAGAGAGAGAAGGTGTTCCAAAGGGAAGATGCTACCACTCGGAAGGCCCGACTGCGAACTGTCATGTCATTCTCTATTACGCTGAATCAGTTGAATCCATAATAGTCCAGGCCAAGTGTGTCAGGAAAAGCCTTGCCTTTAACTTCTGCCTCTACAAAAGAAGAAAGGTTGCATCTGGTCAGGAGATAGAAGGTTAGGGTTAGCAGCTACACTGGAGCTCATGCAAAGAACTGAAGGAAAACAGGGAGACATGTATGCATTACTACTCTTTGTGAGGGCTCTAGAAGATCTAAGGTAGCCCCATAAACTAATTTTTTGTAATTCTTCTGTAATTTTATGTATTGGTTTGTTTTATTGTTGTTAAAGGAAACACAATTTTAAAGTGCTATTAGGCATTAGAATTCTAGTCAATCATAGTGAAGCATTCTCATTTCTTTTTGTTAAGCAGCGTCTTTCTTAGACTGAATCCTTGTGGTGGGAACAATTTTAGAAGCACATAAGTGTAGGATGGACAATACATGCTTTGAATCTTCTGCTTGTGTCAGCGTGGAAGAAGTGATGCTTTTCTAAGGGAACTTTATGGCTGTTAAGCAAACCAAACTTCTGGTCTGTGTTATCCTCCATCAGGCTAACACTCAATATACATGGACGTTTAAACAATAGAGATGTATCTGCTAGTCTTAGCATAGTCATAACTGTGCACTTTTAATATATTATCATGGAAGGTTTGGGAAAACCACAGCAGTATGGTTCACACAATCATCAGTTAGTTAGCAATGTGTCCTTACTGGCTCTTGACAAGCCTAGAGTTTCTTCTGGATCAATCTCTTCCTCTGGCAGTTCTAAAGAAGGAAAAAGTCACCAAATCATTGAGAAATAGTTTGGCTGAATCCACTTTATACACAGTAGAAATGTTGCCCATGAATATACAAATCAGAACTTTTATCTTGTATAAGAGTATAGTAGACCTCTCTATGTTCTTTATGTCTGACAACATTTTTAAAAGTCACCTTTTATTTTTATTTTTCTGCCTTATTTTACAGCAATTGTCTTAATCAGAAAACTCACTGTAAAATATGTTTTTATTACCTAACAGTTTGTCATTTTACTATAAGTGAATTATGTGGGTGTAAGCATTTGATTAAAATTTAAAGTATTTATAGAAATATTTACATTAATATTATATTTATAAACATAAATTATATTTATAAATGGTATATCTATTTTCTTTACTGATTATATTTTTATACTGCCCTATATCCATATTTATTAAAATTCTTAAAAAGGTATGGCACCAGAGTGATAGAGAGTAAACTAACAGCCCAGTGGCTTGGTGAAGATGTCCATCTTTATCGGATGCTAAAACATATACATTGGCACTTAGTAAGACTCTAGGACAAAGCTGTTCCACAAACTGGGGGACACTATAGACAAAGCCCTGCCTTAAGCCACCACCCCTCTTACAGCTGAAGATGAACAAATACAATACAGTAATGTAGCCTCTTCCCCTTCAGGCACAGCTAGTTTTTTTTTAAAAAAATTGTGTTTTAATTTGTGTTTAATTTTGTGTTTTTGAGTGCTATTATTGTACTTTGCCCTGAGTCTTTGGGATATAAGATGGGATAGAACAACAAACAACCTGGAAGTATAACCTGAATAACCTGAATAAATAACCTGGAAGTTACTAAAGCATGGATCACCTGTTTTAGATGTCTCTATCCAGAAAGAGACAAGGCTAGTGATCTAGTAAGAGGTGTAACTAGGCACTCCTAGCTACTGCTGAGCTTCAAGTGACAGTAATGAAATTAGCAGCATCCCTGAATCCCACACTCGTTCCTTCCAAAGGAGCATAACCCTGTCTAAAAGTGGGCACCTCTTTACTCTTTGGACCCAAGATCCTGTAACTCACATTATGTCCACCTTGTCCGGATTAAATGTCAAGTGAGTGGTTCTCACCCAGCTTATTACTGAACTTCCTCTCCCAACACAGAGTAAAAAGACAAAGCTGTCTGTCATCAGCATACTATCATTATTGGTGACACCAGGGTGAGCTCCCTGGGTATCATGTAAAAAGCCAGCAGTGCTATTTCTTTTGAGTCTATTCTGAAGGTAGGAATGGAACCACTGTCCCAAGGAGAGTCAACATGGTCATGTTCCTGCAATCCCTAGGCTGACACCATTGTCCCGTACCTCACTGACCCCTCCTTGAAATTCACTAGCTATGAACTGCTATGAAGTGCTGGTGGACTGGTACAGGGTTTTACCAGCCCTTGAAGTGCAGATGGCTCCCACCGCATCTCAACTTTACCAGCCTAGTATTGGTATTGTAGCACTATACTAAGCTGCTAAGTGCAAAAGGGCCCATAGTTGCAAGTGAGTAAAGTTGCCATTTCATGTGAAGACCTATTGTAGCCTTGGAGTAATTCATTTCAGTGGGGCTTGTTTAAGTCATCTCTTTTTTAAAAAAGCATCCCATCCCCAGGTACACAAAAAATACCTTACAAACAAGTGGCTGAGAACCTAGCTTACATTGCCACACTGCAGTCTGCATTTGCCTCCAAGTCGGGCAACACCTCAGCTGACTATGATGCTACTCCCTGATTGACCACTGGTCCTCTCAGGTCAGGAAACCCCCATCTATTTGCTTATGTAGTTTTCCACCCAGCCTGTCTTGAATAAAGAGATATCTTCAGTGCTATGAAATCCCAAATGATGAAGGGCCAATCTTTCTGAGGCTTCAAGACCAGAGGGTGCATCTTAAAAAATCCTGGTGTGGCTTGATCACACCATAATTCTTGTGCATGTGATGGACTAGTTTTGTCTTTTACAGGTAACGTAGAATGAAAAAATGCTGCTCCCTATATTTCTTCACATCACAGTGGAAACCTTATGTCTCCTAAGTTTGTTATTTTTCAACAGTGATCCCAACAGAATGAGCTGCTTTTGTTCAGTACATAGGCTTATAAGAGCAAAAACTGCAAGACTTAAACCTGATTCAGAAGGGCAAATTTTGAGTGAGCCTTACGACAAAATAGTATTTTTGAGTGAAGGAAAACTGGAAAATATTTTAGTCTAGGAACTGAGCAATATTACCAGTGTAACAAGTGAAGTCTGCTCGTAGATTAAACCGGACAAGGTCATCTTGCACATGCTTTGCTATATTGCTATATACACTGAGTGCTATTATATAAAGATCTGCAGAGAAAGCTTAGTTCAGATATCGGGGATGGGGGTGGGTGGGTATAATTCTTGATTTGGTGCGGGCTAGGCAAATTGTATGTTCTTAGTGACAGAAATTCAAAAGGAGTAAGATTCCTATTCCATTCATATCAGGTCCACACAGACAGTTGAAGTGGTACAGCAAAATAGAATAAAATCCATGTTTCTGTTCCAAGATTAAGAGCCACTAAAATACTGGTTTCCAGTTTATGACTGTCTCTGGGCTACACATCTGTGATCTTGAAAATATTCATTGCAATCATGAAGATTCTGGCAGCATGTTGGCAAGAAAAAAACACCACATCTGGCCTCCCTTAAATTATTCCTTATGACTCTGGAATTTTGCTCCACAAATCAACCCAAACTAGTGACACCAATGGTTCTCTCTTCACATAACAGATTACAAAACTGCTTGATGCTGTTAATCTTCTTCAAATACTAATGAATGGCAAATTCAGAGTTTTCTTGCTCTTGGCAAAATTGCATTTGTTCCATGAGTGTAGGCAATTCTTTGGTGCTGATATCTGGCTGACCAGGTTTCTAAATGCTTTGCCCACTGGCGGTCAAATATTACTTCCCAATACAGTTCAGTTCTCATCTACAGCAAAAAGAAAAAGCAACTCAGCAATGCTGGCAGAAAGAAGTACAGTTATCCCAAAGGGACCTGAGGAGCAATATAGAATTCACTGAGTCTGCTACAAGACCACATGGGCTTTGCCTTACCTGACTTCAGGCAAGAACAAAACTCTTGTGGATAAATAAATAAGATCACAACCCCCCAAAAGTTATTTTCCCCCATGGAAGTACTTTTAAGAACATGTTTGTTTGTTTGTTTGTTTGTTTGTTTGTTTGTTTGTTTGTTTGTTTGTTTGTTTGTTTGTTTGTTTGTTTGTTTGTTTGTTTGTTTGTTTGTTTGTAAATGAATGAAGTGATTTGAGTTGGCAAATTCAATTGAATATTTTGTATCTGCAGAAATTTGCACTGAAACAAAACTTCAGTTTTTCTCATATCCAAAACTTCAGTCAAATCAAACCTGTCTCTCACTTGCAAAAACAGTTCAATCCAAGATTGGTGTTTAGTTGTCTTTTTGGTCATGAAAAGTACTTTTTTCAATGAAAAAAAGGTATTTTTCTTTGCAAACAACTTTGAAAACAAATGTGAAAAACTGTTTTTTTTTCAATTAAACAATTTGACAACAAAGCAAAGTAATGGATTTTCACTTGGGCAGCATAACAAACATGCAAAAAAAATTGTTAACATCCATTTAAAAAAAAGGACATGGCCTTATTGTGGGATTAATAGCAGGGCTTCTTTCCTGCCAGCTGAGCATTTTTTCAGCTTCAGTATCAGACAGCAGACATTCTTTATGGATAGTAAATAGGGTCCAATTTTGTATCTGTGTAGATAGGGTTTTTAAGTGGTAGCCTGAAAACTGATGAACAGCTTGAAACCTGCCTCTGAATCAGGACTCCAAGCAACTATGAATATGCCCCCTAGCCTTTACCATCATTTCCTCCTCCTCCTCCTCCTTTTCAGCATATATGTTTATTCAGGAGAATTAAACTATACATTTAGTCAAAAGTACTAAAATGAGAAGGCTTATTCCAAAAAAAACCACCATTGTCATGCTTCAAGACATAGCTCAGTCGTGCTTTCACACGTTGGTTCCATAACTTTAAAAACCCAAAATTTAAAGGAAATGTGCCAGCCCTTGATTAAATTTTGCAGCACAGGTTGCAGTCCCTTGAATGCTGTTGTGTCTTCTTGGGCTAAAAAGGGCAGGAAATAAATGGAAGTGACTGCTATCTGTTCTCTGCCAAGAGAGATTTATGATGTGATGGGAAATCGCCTTAGTAGGTCGTAACCATATTTCATATACTATTGCAATCAGCAAATGTTAAAACAAATTGTGAACTTGAAAATCAAGAGAAGAAAAGGCCTGTTTACGTAAAGATGCAATCCTTTTAGAAAAACAAAACGTCAGCTGATGTGGAACTTGGCACTATTGCCAGAAATGCTTTTTCAGAGATTATCTATTCATTGACACTGTTGAAGAAACACGGTGACGTGTGTGGGCTCAGAGTTCCTTGCCTGTGGCACTGCAGTCTCCTTTAAACCTTTCCATCTAGGAACCTTCCCCTTTCTTTTCTTCTTTTGCCCACTCAAAGACTTAACTTGCAGTTTGTGAGGATTAATTTAGAGAAAAACCTAAAAGAACTGATGGCCCATTCATCAGACACTGAGTGGATGTTATTTTGTATGCCATTTAAATTTTGTGGCTTTCATCTTTGAACTGGTGGACTTGGACTACACATATTGTCTTGGGTAAAAGTGGTCATAAGTAGAGCGTTATTTGAGGAGAAGAGCATTGTAACAAGCTCTTTGTTCACTCAAAATCTAGCTAAAGGGACAGAGTAGAAGTTAGAAGTACTTGAATCTCAAACTTGAAGATATTGGAAACAGATCGAACACATGGCAATGCATTTTCAGTTCAAAGGCAAGAACAATCTGAAGCAATACAAGTTCAATAAAACCTTTATAACTATAATATGCCAGAACTAGTCTATAATGCTACCTTATCTGATTAAAACCTTGAATTCAGACCTGCTCATTCATCTAAGCAGACAAGATACTCTACCAATGTGAAATGAAGTGGCTGTGATGGTACAAACATGAAAGCAGGTTACGTTTGAGGAACAGAGTTGCATCTTTGAGTTCACCTAGCTTAGTTGATATTGCCATGGTGCTTTTTTACTCCTTCTTGGACATTACAAAATTGTTATGATTAATATAGCCTTTATGCACACATGTATTCAGTGTTTGGAGATAGTCTTTTTTGTCTGTAATAAAGGATCATGGGAATTACAGCCCAAAAATAAACTTTTCTGAATAGTGTTTTTATAGCTCTAATTCCAGAATAATTTTTTTTTCCAAGCCCTGTTTGAAAAATAAAACTTAAGGTCGTGCCAAAGTGATCTCAACTTCTTGGCAACTCCACCATTGTCATATTCTGGGATATTTTTTTTCAAATTCCCATTCTAATGTACAGCTCCTGAAATTCCCAATCTCCAGTCCAGGCCCAGTGCAGGCCTGAACCTAATAAACTTCAGGGATCACACTAACTCAGCTAGAAGCAGCCTTAAAGAAAATGCTAGAATTTACAACAAAGTGTCAGCACAGGTTCCGACAGTAATTAATGAACCCTGTTGAATTTGTATAGATTCAGGGAGGAGGTGCAAACTGGCAACAGATATTCTAGGACCTGAAGGGTCATTCCTGG
Source organism: Aspidoscelis tigris stejnegeri (assembly GCA_023333525.1). Taxonomy (NCBI): domain Eukaryota; kingdom Metazoa; phylum Chordata; class Lepidosauria; order Squamata; family Teiidae; genus Aspidoscelis; species Aspidoscelis tigris. The sequence continues at coordinate 50,712,070 of JALMGA010000002.1, read as the reverse complement.
CATTTTAAGACTTGGACATACTTATGACATATAATGGTCACAGGCCATTAAAATGTAAGTAGCACTTGTCAGTAGCTGAAGTTTTCTCGTTTTTCTTAAACAACTATTTTCTCAGGATTTTATTTCCTTCACAGTTTTTAAAAAGATTGCCCCTTACTTCCAGAATCCAACTTAGCATCAGAGGAGCTTTTGTTTTTATTTGCACAGTTAGGCTTCCTCCAAACAAGATGTAAAACCTGGGATTATCCTAGGCTATGTTTAGATTGCTGCACATTTCCTGGAGACTGGAGTGATATCCTGCAATAATGTTATTGAAGGAATATCAACTCCTAAACCAGGTTTTACTATGAACCTAAAGGACTGACCTCATCTGGACACAGGTTCCACAATACACCATTTTGAAAATGGCCAGTGCACATGTGCAAGGCCAAATCACAACCAGAATGGTCCCCATGCTTGTGCCTAGGGCAGCGATCATGCTGGTGACATCGCAGGAGCAAGGACCCAGACCAGGTAAAATCCTTTCACTTGTCCCGCATGGGTGCCAGGAATGTTGGCAAGTAGCAATTATCGCAAATGTGCTTTCATCCAGAATTGTGTAATATTTAGCTGCTGTTTGGAGACAGCCACAATTGTGACACAAGAATTCCCGTGAATGTGTTGCTTTTCTGTTTTCATTTGTGTTTCAGAGAAGAACCCGAGATTGAAGAAAAGTGGAAACTTCTGTCACAATCTGGTGCTCTTGACTTGCCTCTTTTTTCCATCACAATACAAGTTTATGGTACATGTGGAATCCTGAAAAAGTGTTATGGACCCCAATCACAAGATGGCTTCCATGGCAAACCAGAATGTAGTTCTGATATTATATCCTGACTTATAGTCTGAGCTTAAGGCCCTTTCCACAATCATCTCTTTTGGAGTGGTCTTCCCATCCCAGTACACTATGTTCCAATATAGGAGGTAAGGCACTATTTGCATTGCAAAGAGATGCCATCCTCCCTGGGCTAAGTTTGGCAGCAATACAGACATGCCATAGGTGTTCCAGTCTATACAACTGACTTCTTGTCTGAGGCAGCAACCACCCCTAACAACAACTAGCCCAGGCCTCATCATTCATACATCAACTGTAGGGCTGAACAGAATAGTCTTAGAAAGTGACATGCTCATTTCTGTGCTAGAATTTTGAAAATCAGCTTCAGAAACTTTCATAATCTTTGAAGTGGTGCTGCAACACTTTCCTTTTTCTAGGCCAGGCACAGTTTCTCAGCACTGCATTTGTGCCTTCCTGGTCGTATCCTGGTCCAAGGGGTGCCTGTCCTTAACTGTAGGGCTGTTTGAAAACTGTCCCAAATGTAGGGCTTATTAAATCTTCAGTATGAAATAGTTCAGTGAGGATAGACTAAAAATAATATTGTGCAAAGGAAAAATGACTGAATCACAGTGATATTCCTTGCTTATAAGGATAAAGATAAAAGTAGAGATGCCTTCAAATGGAGCTCATCTCCTGGTCACTGAGTGGACACTGGTAGTGTACCTGGTAGCAATGTGGAAATTGTTTCCGTTGCAGGCTTTCAGGACAGTACTGCAGGTGGAACCTGGATTTTCTACATGCAAACCAAATGTTTGCACTCTACCATATTTTCACATGTGTAGATAGGCCCCAGTGTAACAATAGTATCTTATTTTCTAAAATACAGTATATCCTGAATGACACTGTGGAAGAATGCAGCAGTAGATCAGCTTGGATTAAGATAAGAATCCTCCTAAATAACAGATGGGAAGGCTGATCTTGATGTGCCTGCCTTATTTGCAAGTGTTGATGACCTTCTTTCATTCAATACCGATTTCAAACCCTGGGCCTTCTTCCAGTATTGGTATACACTAGGCTTGTATTAAACTTTAGTTCGCTTTAGCAAACCATTCAAAAATGGCAAGAACTGTTAGGTAACATACCTACTCCATGTTCTGTCATATAGGAATGGTGATTCTGATCTGATTCATGCTGGTCTGATATTTTCCAGGATCTTGTGTTCATGAATGGGGCTTTCTCCTTTTCTGTTAGCTTTTGGTGGAGACCGGATTATCTGAAAGGGCTTGGGGATGAATAGCCAGTTTCTGCATTCATGACTTTTTGACTCCCAGAGATTTCTGAAAACAAAGCCTTCACTGTGAATTTTAATTTGATATATGGTAATCCTTGCACATCATAGATGCTTCACTAGATGGCTTTAATATAAGTTTATTTTTGCTTTGGAATCCTTCTGTCTTGTTTCCCCATGCGTACAATTTCTCATATTTTTCCAGCACTAATAATTCATTTAGGTTAAGTGTGGCTTTGTATTGCTTTGATTCATTATTTATTATCCCTTCGTTGTTATCGCGCTTGGATATACTTCATTGCTTATCATCTGTGAAATTTATTTTTCCGTTAAGTGTTTTGGGATATTTTGTGATCTATGCACCTGGCCTTTGGAGCACAAAATAAAACAGATTTTTGTTCACAATTATACCAGACCTCAGATAGATCACAGCTATACTGACAGAAGGTCTTCCACATCTTATACTCACACATTTCAGGATGGAAGTATAAAAATGCCGAGGGGGGCAGGAGAAAACTCAAAAGAATGACAGCTGTTCCTCACAGCGTGCCTCAGATCTATGCTGCTGCCTGTCAGAAGCAGAGCATACATTACTGCCTGCATGGCACACAGAGAAAGGAGACAGCCAGTGAAGTGATAATAATGACAGCACACTCCCACGACACCCATAACAAGTTTCCTAAGTCACGGGACTCGGGCAGCAAATATAAAGCCAGGACACCCCAATGCAGTCCAGAGGGATGCACTTGAAATCCCCCAGAGAAGAGATCAGGTTCTTTCAAGCCTATTATCATGTAATTATTACTAAAAATATTGTATAATTGCTTTTTTGCACATTGTTTCAAAGCAAAATATACACGTAAGACCATTGGCAAAACAATTTTTAAAAAGAAAAACAACCAGAGTGAAAAGGACACCAGGGACTCGAAACCACACTGCCACTACCAAAAAATAGCTTCCCAAGCATTCATCCAGATCAGCAGGAAAGAAACAAAGCCTAACTGAAGAGGAGGATCATCTTCCTTTACTTTCAGTTCTATCAATGAAACATTATAAGAGGTGTCTCTGGTAATCCATTATCTCAGAAAACTAAGGGCCTTTCCTCTCCTCCACGCTCTGGAGTGGGAGAGTCCATGCCTCTGGCTAGCACCCCACATCTGCATTGAGCATAGTCCAATCTAGGTGGCTATGATGGCCACCTAAACCAAGGTGTCCGGGGGATGCAAGACCAGCTTAGGGAGGTATGTACTAGGGCACCCACCTCCATCAGCCAATTTAACAGGGGGACAACATTTCCTCAGTGCATCAAATTGCATTACTGGCTCTCAGAGTCCCCAGAGCAGGGTCTGAAGCTTGCTTGAGCTTCAGAGTGGCACAGAGTCTTTCTGAGTACTGGCTGTCTAGGTGTGGGCAGCCTTGTTCTGTTCCAGCTGGAGTGGTTTCAACTGGAGTGGTCCCTACCCCCTTAGATGGTTTTAGTCGAGACTTTATCTGCTTACTCTGGTCAATTACCTATCTCCATTGGTCATCCAAGAAACCTACTTATTCCTGTTGTCAGGGCTTTGGTCTCCAGTGCAGAGTCCTCACAGGTGAATTTTAAATCACTGCATTAGAAGACCAGAGGTGTATAGCCTCTTGCTACCCCTCATATAATTGGGTTCTTCTGTGAACTATCTGGATATTTATATACTGCTACTAACTGAATCCAGATTTTCTCACTATGGAGTAAGCATGGCAAGAATTAGGGAGCACAAAAGAGAACTGTTCCCCCACACTTAATTTCAATAGGCCATTCCTATCCAGATCTTAATTTTGTTGTCACCCAGAACTGTCTTTTACAATTCAGGCAACTCATGCCCATTTCTAACTCTACCTCATGGGTTCAAGGTAGGAAGCAGAAGGTGAGGAATTATCTTTAGAGACAGCAGTAATGGAACAGCAAGCGCTGTCTCACTGCCAGCTCAACATGGCTGTCCAAGACGGGCACTTCTGACCACCATTTTGTCTAGCCTTCCTTTAATTCTTGTTATACATGTAGTGTAGGAACTTTTCAAGTCTTTCTTAGGGCCAGGAAACTGACATTAAATCTCACTTAGGCATTCCTCAGTGACCTTCGTACCAAAATGATCTTTTATTTTCTCCCAATGAGAGTGGAGTAAGAAAGAACTCACTGGATGGGGGACTTAGCAAAGTCTGTCAGTCTAACAGGCAAATAGATCTCAGTGCTTTGGAGGACAGCTTAGTGACTAAGTTTAAGCAGACATTATTGGTCACTGAGGCACCAAATGAGGTTATCTTATCTGAACCATGGTGGTTCAGGGTCAAGTCAAACTGTTGTGAGTGAATCATACACATCTCTGTTTTGCTGGAATACCTCACTCTCTACTGTTAGAATAAACCATTTACTTATGAAGGGTGCAATTAGACAGTGCTTTTTTCAATCACTTTTTTTGGATTTCATGTCTACCCTTGCAGCCTCAAATTCACCTAGAAGACATCTCATTAAGCATGTCTGATCGCACTCTTAGATTTCTTAATACAGTTCAAGGAAATGGTTGCCCCTGAAAATGCTTCTGTTTGACCTTACAAACTTAAAATGCCAGTGGCTTTTAATCACCTTTAAAAATAAATTTCTGTGTTAAAATCAATGCTGAATGAAATATAAATGATTTCTGAGCTACGTTCTGCCTAATTTTCTTGCTGACGTTGCTTTGCTCCTGTTGGAACTTACGGTATTCTTTAGTGCTTAAAGTGCCTGGTCTCTTTTGTTTACTTGAAATAAGCCAAGATTACTTGTAGCAGGACAGAGGTTGTTCTGCCTTTTAGGAATAGTTCCAGCTCAGTTTCTAAGGAAACAATCTTTTCTCTCTAGTATTTACTTTTTGGATCACCTCTAAACACTTTTCTAAACTTATTTTTTTCTAGCCACTTCTTCCAGTCTTACTTCACACCTGCAGGCATGGGGAGAGGGATGGAGTTAATTAGAAAGATCTCATTATTCTGTATATTTTGTACCTTGAAGGGTATTGATTGTGCTCCATTTATCTAAGACCGTAAAATGGTGCTGCTCCCAAGGGCAGGGTTAAAGGAAGGAATGCCAAAAATCTCCTCATTGAATTGACTTGTTAGAGGCCCAGGAGCAGAAAATCTTCCTTCCATCCCCTCCTCATTTTTTTCCTCCTTGCCATACTCCAGCCTGTCACTCTTCTGTTTTTCCTTTTTGATTGTCAGGTATTAAATTCACTGTGAAGATGGTCTGGGCCTTGCAAAATGCATTCTTCTTCATATACTTATTGCCTGCTGGTTATGGAAGGGAAAGGACCTAAACCAGTTGGCTTTTCTCTTCTCGCCCTCTTTCTCTCTTTTAATCTCAGGCAACTGTCATTCATTCCTTCCCATCCATTGTATGCGCCTGGTGGTGGAACGGATGGTAATTATGCACATTTAAACTATAGTAGTTTTCTCAGGCTGAAGTTAGTGTTGCCGCCACACTTAAAACTAACTTTTCATAGCCTTTCAAAACACCTGACAAAATCCTCAGTGTTTCTTCTCTCATTGTTAACTTGAATGTCTAAATAAAAGTCTTCCTTCACACAGTCCATTTTTACATCTGCCTTGAACTTTACACATAATCATGAGCTTTCATAACATGCTTTGTCTCTGCAAATTCTTTCATCCTGCCAACATAAATCTGCTCTTATGTCCCTTGCCTTCCGTGATGTGAGAGGAAATTATGTATTGCATCATGTCAGGCAAATTACAGTGCAGCCATAAGGTGACTTGTGCCAGAGTAAGGAGACTTCAGAGAAGGAGGAGTTCCTTCCTAACACCTAGTGGGGGGCTTCAACCAGCCATTACTGTGGAGGTTCCTCTGGGATGGTCATGTGGCCAAAAGAATGACGTCTGCAAAAGTTCAGGTGCAAATAACTGAAAGGTGATTTTCATGTTCTTGTTATTTGGCAGTCATGGTGCCTTTCCCACAGCCCAAATGATCTTAAGAAGAAAAAGCGTTTATGAATTAATATAAACATAGGCTAATGCACATAATAATCTGAGATTGGCTAGAGATACTAACAACACAAAAAGCCTGTCCAGATATGTTAAAAATAAATTGAAGACAGATTAAGCAGCAGTCCCACTTATCAGTGAAAATGGCAAAAGACTAAACAGTGGCAGAGAAAGATGCAGAAACTATGTTGGCCTTTATTTTGAAATGAAATGAAAGTCCAGTGTTATAAAGAACAACATAGGGCCCTGGGATGTTAAGATCTATGAATCAAAGGTAAAATGTAAGATGGCAAGAATAGATGACATTCTGGATTAACTAGAAGGAAGCAGAAAACTATGCAGTCAGAAATCAATGTAGATCTATCAACTACAAGTTCTATTTTATGTCCATTTTGATCAGGTAACTTCTTTGGTTGACTAAGGAATGCAGTACATGTTATTTATCTGAACCTTAGCAAAATGTTTGACAAATAGTCCCTTCTACTGAGCAAACCAATTAAACCAATTAGGTGCAAGCTGGAAAGTGTAGATTCCATGTGGATCCACGGTTTCTTGAAAATCATAAAGATCCATTTGCTGGAGACAAATAGAATGTACTCTTGAGAGAAGAGGTTGGTTTTCCTTTGTTTGCACTGAGCACTCCAGTTATATTAACAAGCACTGATTGTGCTCCTTGAGTCAGCTTTAAAGGACCATACTGTGAAACAATTTTGTCTTTAGTGAGCAGGAGAGCAACGCACCTTAATTAAGACAGCTTTCTGTCTCATGTGCCTGTGGAAATTCCTTTTTCACAAGGATTATGCAGAGAACTGCCATTCCTGACATATCCATGGACAGAGTCCCAGGTATACATTTGTTGCTTCTTTCATCCCTGCAACCTTTGTCTTTACATTTGTAAAGACAAATATCTGCCCCATTTCTTCCTTTTTTCCACAACCATCCAAGGCCACGTGCTTTACCATATCCAATAAGATCGTTATCATATCCAGCAAGCAGTCTTGGGTTTTGAAAGAATTCCCCCTTCCAGCATGGTGGAACCGATGAAAACCTGGATTGAGGAGGCTTCTAATCAGACATTCATGCAAGGTGGTGGGTTCTCCTTCGCTGGAGGTCTTCAAGCAGAGGCTGGAGCTAGATTTGTCTGGGATGGTTTAGGAAATCCTGCATTGAGCAGGGGGTTGGACTCGATGACCCTAGAGATCCATTCCAACTCTATGATTCTATAATTCCCCCATTGGCCTCATGGTCTGACTTTGCAGGTTGCTGCTGCTTCCCAAGACATTGCTACTTTGAAGGTGAAAGAAGAATAAAGAGGCCCTTTCTGCAGTTACCTGCCCTTGTTCAGAATCAGTGGATCTGGAATGGCTCGGTTCACTGTTCCCAAAAAAGGGAAGGCATGGGTAGGATTAGCCCACACTGCATTACCACGGCCCCAAAGCACAAGTGTGCTTCAAGGCCGGTCACAGAGGCCTCCACGGGCCAGGAACCGAGGGAGCATTTGGCGGGGGGGTGGGGGTGCCCACTTTGGCTCACCACTTGTAGTCTCAAACACTGAGGCATGCCTCTGCACAGTGCATAACCCAGTTGTCATGATTAATTACGACTAATGTTACTGATCAAGGCCTTCCTGGTCAGGATCATGCTCTGCATGCTGAGGACAGTGCAGTTCTGTGCAGCCTATAACCTTTCCATGTGTGTCCATGTAGGCTTGTGCAGAAAGGGCCTTAGTCACTCATCTTCATAAAGAACAGAAAACTTACCACTTGGCAAAGCAGGGATGAAAAATAACAATACTGACCTGGGGTTTTCACAGGATATGTAAAACTGATTTCTCACTTATTCTAAAACACTGTTACTTTGGGAATTTTTCTCTTTATTATCTTTAGTACAATATTCTTTATCACTTGGATACAGAGATGCTGGGGGGTGTTACAAAACTGCCCCATGTCCTCAACCTGCTTCTAAAGGAATCTGCTTAACTTTGCATATTCTGACCTTTAGCTCAAAAATGAGTATGGCCAGAACAAGCTGAACAGCTGCAGAGCTAACATGAGATCTCAGCACCTGGTACTTAATAGATTTATGTTGCCTCCCTCACTTCCCGTATCAACCACATTATTTATATTCACAGTCGCTACACTGTACGTATTGCAGCCTTAAAGCAGCGAGCGTCTGTGTAGCTTTGGTGTCTAGGATTTATTTTGGTTAAGAGCAGTGATTATCACTGTAGCACAGTGGTGTTTCCTGTTGGAGGTGTTTGGTCAAAACCCAGTTTGCTCATTTGGATTTAATATAGCAGTTTTGATTCTCTGGCAGTGTAGTAATAAGGATTAAATTTGGTTTTCAATTCTGATTCATTTCCCCCCATACACATGTATACACTGGAAATAGGACTGTTGTCAATTAAAAAATTTGAAGGTGCAAACTACACATAGGTATGGCAGATTAACAATTTATTTAGAACATTTTAATACCATCATTATTTTAAAAAATGCAGTCAAAAGAATCATCCACAGATAAAGAGAATGTGAGACTCAGGAGAGCTTCAGATAGGGTGATCTGATCCAGAAAGCTTTTCTAGCCTTTTTAATGTGCTATACAGTATTTATAGCATCTTGAGAATAAGCAATATCTGAGCCCATATTGGTAAGGTTATTCTTACTGTGAGGCGGGGAATGCCATATTAATACCAAGCAGAAATAAATATTAATACTGAGTAGAAATAAACATTAATGCTGAATTAGATTTGAGGACATTATATGTCAGTGATGAAGAACCCAAGGTTTTCTCGTTGTTCTTGGAACCCAGCTCATCTCTTCTAGTTAGCTTACTCGGTGGTCAAGGACAGGACTTCTCACAGGGGAGGGGAGGCAGAATGCGTGGAAACGCCCGACCTCAGGGGCCCCGTGGCAGTAGAGGTACTGATAGAACATTTTTCAAATCCATTTCTCCAATCAGTTTTTGTCACCAAACCTATAGCACATGGAGGCCGGTGGTTAGGACTACATGAATCAGAATATTATTCCATCTAGTGCAGTATTCTATTCTTATGGGTAATACATTGCAGCATTCCAAGTGGATTCTCTCCTAATTGTACCTGAAAACACTGTGGATTGAATTTTTGCTCTTCTGCATGCTCTGCCATTAAACTGTGGTCCTACAAGAATGCAGTAAGCTTCCTCATGTCAGCTCTGACCATTGGTTCATCTGATTACTTTTTGTCTTTGCAGACTGTGGCAGCTTTCTGGGTTTGCTTTTTAGCTCTACCAGGGAATCCCAAGAATAAAAATAGGGACCCTCTTGCATGCCAGGCACTTGCTGTTCAAGGTTCCTTTTCCTAAGCTAGCTCAAAATTTAATGGACTAGTAATATTTCTATAAAGCAGTGTGAGCAATATAAAAAATTAGGAGTTAAGTTCATTGAAACTCATTTTTGAAAAGTCAACTGAGACTGTGTTCATACTTTTTAAAAAAGGGGGGTCTTAAAAGAGACTCAGAGATGGTTCATTAATTGTATCCCAACTCTAATACATATCAAAGGCCCCCCAAAGCACTCCAGAAGTGTTGTGGGGTGGATCCGAACTGAAATGACAATGGAATGAGAACGTAAGTGCCACATGCTACACTTTTTATCTACATTTTCTGCTGCAAGTCCCCACAATTTCAGAAGATACTCAGGTACTGACATTGGACCAATGCTGAAATTTCCCAAGTTCTGAGGGGAAATAGTTCTTCCATGTTTATAAGATAATGATAAGAGTTTTATCACCATTATGTCCAAGCTCTGGAATCCATAAAATCGATTCTGTGGGAAGGTCTTAGGACTTCTCAAAGGTACTCCATCCTATTTTATGCCATTTGAGGTAGGGACACCTTGAGTTAAAGCACATAAAGGTAAATGCTCAATGAATTTATACAACCATGACCTCCTGTAAGAGTCAAAGATAATTAGTAGGCCATGTTTTGATATTTTATTTCACATGATAACTAGGCTTTCTGCTTGGTATGGCAAATTGAATAGCCCAGTGTCTAGCTAACATGACCTGCTTAAAGGCAGGCTAGCACTCACTATTGTGAAATTCCAAGCCATGCAAACTGCAGTATTACAAGTGAGATATCAGCATACTCCTTTGCTATAACTTGTCTTTGTGGTTAATATGCATTTAAGATCTTTCTTATAAACTTTTAAATGTCTTATATATTTATTGTATATGTGAAGGCCTCTGGCTATAAGCAGAAATTAATCAATTACTATCTTTCGGTATGAGACTGGCTGTAACTCGGTGGTAGAGCAAACTGCCTGGAAGGCAGAGGGTTACCAGTTCAATCCCCAGGCTCTCATTGAAAGTAGGCAATGAGAAACCATTTTGAACCAGTTTCTGGGAACAAAGCCTTCACTGCTGCTGCTGTTGCTTCTTTTTCTTCTGTATCTCTGCTCAGAAAACTGCATAAAGATACCCACACAGGTGCCCATGCTGTCAACCAGAAGTCAATGGTGTTCAGCAACATTGTTCAGTACAAGGCAATTTGCTAACAATGATACAAGTTCAACATTGTGTCAGTTTAAAGAGATACCTACAAGTTATAGGTATCTCTGTAATAAAAGATGAGCAAAAAAAAAGAGCCAAGATGGAAATAGTGGACCCTCAGTGGAATAACAGGTATATTTTTCCATGCCATACTTTTTGAAATATTACTTTATCAGAAAGATTGGGGGGGGGTGTTTCCACACAATTTCCTCCTTAATTTTACTTGGTTTTATTATATACTAAGGAGCTGCTTGGTTCTTTTCCACAGAATAGCACAGTTGGATCCATTCATTGTCAATTAGCTAACAAGAAATGGGCTTAGCTCTCTTGCTGAGTAAAGCCCTAATAACGGGCTTTTAAAAACCATTACAAAACTTTGTTTTCATATCTAATGAACTAACAATTATCTAATTGTTTTTAAAAATCACCCAAAACTCACCAGTTCGGATCTGAATCATACTGGGAAAGATCCTGTTATTATATTCCTGTCTTTCACAATTTGACAGATAGCTTGTTTGAGTTCAGTACTTTTCCAGATGGACTGTATTATTCAGAATTCCAAGGATTTGCTCATTTAGAAAATTGAGGTTCCAGTGGTACTGTATTGCATTTCAGCTACGGGTCATTTCCTGGATAATGCTTGATTATATTAAGTATGAACAACACTGTGTTGAATGTGTTTAAGGCCATAGTTTGGCTTTCTGTCCAAATTGGAAAAAAAAAATGGTCTGGCAGTCCATAAATCAAAAACATGAAGTGCGTTTGAAAATCATGGCTTGTTTTAGGTATGATACCTGAACCAACAAACCATAGATATGGCTGAAACTGCTGGATATAGGGATAATAGTGACAAGTAGCCAAAAAGACTGCAGTTTAAAGAAGAAAAACAAAACATCTCTGAGGCAGCTTAGAGACAGTTTGCATGTGGGACATTCACATGTCAATCTGACCCTCCGAGCTCTCATGAACATTCAAGGCTAGAAAATGTTGATTAAAGATTGGATAGGAACATGACAGCCACACACTGCTGTTTTTAAGGAGTTTTGGGGCTTTTTTTTTTTGTGATGATGTGTGAACACAGCCAAAGTGAAAGCAGACAACTCTCAGAAAACCCTGATTTGCCCCCTATCTGAACTGAGACCAATGATGGACAGGATGAGTGACCAATGATGGAGAGTTCTTGATCACAGCTCCTGCCGAGTGATTTTCAGACTGAAATAACATAGTAAGCAAATGTGAATAAAACCATTTCACTGAACCCCGTTAAATAACACCGAAGAGATTTATTTCATTTATGGCAGTGCTGTTTTATGTGGGGTTGCCTTTTAAAGAAATGGGTATTAATGCAAAACAAGGTAGTCAAGCAACCAATGAGTACCTATAGATAGAAATATGTAATACCAGGTCTTGTCCCCTTTCACTGGATACCTCTGCAGTGACATAGAAAAAGCTGCATGTTTTAAAAACCTGCATGTTGTTAATCTGTAGCATCGTATGGAGTGCTTGCTCTGATGTAAACCAGGTCGCCATTTCTGCGTTTTCTAGGAAAGCAGTGGCTGGAAACAGATGCATTTCAGCAGTGACTGCACCCTAACAAAATTCTTTCTGCAAAGAATCTCCTCTAGCATCAACACTCTGCTTCTTTAGGAGTGCGGAGGGTGTTAGTGGAGGATGGAATAACAACTTTGTGTGCGGGTGTGCGAGTACATGCGGGTGTGAAAAAGAAAAAGGGAGAGAGGAGATAATGGCCAGCCGTGTGTTCTCGAAAGGGCCAAAAATAAGCAGCTGCTAGGCAGGCAGTAAGAGATAAGCAAACCAAGTGGAACATCTTTGTCCCTCACAGATAGCCATGTTGACTCAGGCAGACCAATCAACCAGTCTTCCTCATAAGCAAGGGAGGATTTCACATTTGCCTCATGTTCTCTCTACTTTCAAGGCCTCCTCCTGATTGTGTTGATTGGAGCAAGTGGGTGCCTCCACCCCTACTGTCTCCCACCTCTTTTAGGCATCACTACAAACCAGAAGATAGTTGCAGATCGTCTGCCCATAAGCCTGACAGAAGTGATGGGTATACCTGTTACCTTTGCTAAGGATGAGAACACAGTTGCACACATCCAGGTGCCCACGTTTGCTGTAGGAAGAACTAGCATTCAAGGGCTTTAGCTGTGGTGTGTGTTCATCTCCAACCTTGCTGGAGGGAAGGCTTTGTTATATTGCCAGCCAGCATTCTGTGCCCTTTAGTGCCCTTGCAGATTGCCCTGCAGGAAGAAAAACTGTGTTGCTCTAATGCTAGGACTAGCACATACAGCCATAAGTGGGCAGAGCCCCTAAGATCAACTGTTATTTTGTGGTGTGACCGGGCCCTCTCTCTCTCTCTTAGTTATGTACAAGCAACAGCTTCTGGTTCTTTCCTTACTCCTAAACATCTCTAATGAAGCCCCCTAATCTGTTTCCCCCATCCCCCCCATTTCCTTTCTTCCAAAAGCAGTTCAACTCCTCTAGATTCCATACACCTTGATTCCTCTTCCCTAGCATATTTGGCTCATCTTATACCATTAATAATTCTAAAACTTGCAGCAGCTTCTAGATACAAAGCAAGGCAGCTGGTATTCTCATCAAACAGATGCCATCTTTAAAATTAAGCAGCGCTCCCGGCCATGAATAGATACAATAGAAATATAAGTGTGGTCCCTAACTGCTGTTTAAAGGGAAATTGCCATTAATAAATAAAGTATTCACAGGAAGTACAAGTACATACTGAATATTTCTCTTAAAAACACTTCATTTTTATTGGAGGTTTCTGTATGTGTATTTAGATGTTAGTCCCAATAGGATTATTTATTATTTAGCAAAGTGCGCAAGGCAAGAAGCCCTCATTCTAGTTAATGGCATGAAGATTTTGTCATAGCAGGAAGACACATGGCACATGACTGAGAAGGAGGGAAAACATGATCTTCACTAGTTATATAAGGTGTAGGAAAGAACATGCATCTGACCTTTGCAATACAATCGGACCCACATGTCCACGGGGATAGGTTCCAGGCCCCACTGCAGATAACGTAAACCGTGGATAAAAGCAAACACTGGGAAATGCACTCTATTTCCCATAATTCGTGTGAAGTCCCGTGGGATTTCAAAGGCATTATCTGAAATCACATGCCATTTCGGGCCATTTTCTGCCTGTCCCAGGTCTCAGAAGACCTGAAGGTAGGCCTAATGGCACCCGCAAGGGGGGGGGGGCTTGATCCAGTCATCAGATCAGTGGATACAGGGGTCCAATTGTATGTTACTTTGGAAATATAAGTGGAGGCTGTACAGTCCTGTAGCGGAGACAGTGCATGGAGCTTAGGTGACCATAACCAGGTATTTCTACTCCCAATTCTCTAGAAACCACTTAGAAGAAGTAAGAGGAGTTGGCTTTTCTACCCCGCATTTCTCACCCGTTTAGGGGGACTCAAAGTGACTGACAAAGCTCCTGTTTCTCTCCCCACAACAGACATCCTGTGAGGTAGGTGGGACTATGAGAGCTGAAAAAGAAAGCTGTGGCTAGCCAAAGGTTGCCCAGCTGGCTTCATCTGAGATGACCACAGTCCTCTTACATGGGGATCAGGCTTGCTAGGTGAAGACTTCTCAAACTCACCTTGCTCCTGCTGCCCCTTGTAAGTTTCTAGGAGTCATCTGTCGCTGCATTGGGCCAGTTGTTTTGGGGGCTACTGGGGCTTCTCCTGACCCCAATCAGGCTTGGAGAGGCCACATTTTCTGCTGATTTGTTGCTTCAAAATAATATTTCTAATGGGATTTAGAGGCTCCTTAATTTTTCTGATAGAAGGTTTTATATATAAGGCTAGTATGTACTAGCCTTAATTGAAGATTCTGAGACTGAGTACGCAAAGGGAAAACTGAAAGAGCTCTTGAGTTAATCTAGGTTCTTGGTGGCTCCATGGACACATTCTTATGTATTTATTTATATACCAACCTTTGCCAAACAGTCCCAGGATGTGTCACAACATTTATAAAAACATAAAGTAAAACGTTCTTATATTAAAAAAAAAAAAATACTGGCAATGGTATGGAAGTGGTTCACCATCATCATTTTCTATTTTTATTGGGATGATCCCACCCCCTGCTAGAGTGCTTCACCCCCATTGGACAGAGGAGAAACTGGATTAGGTGGTCCAAAATGATTGATTAGTCCAGGATCCTGGTAGACCTTCTAAAAAAGTCTAGTAACCGTCTAGCACTGTGTGCACATGTTCCAGTATAGCAAGGTCCCATTTCAGCAGCATATCAAAGTGTATCACCAAAATGGGTCTCTCAGGAATTGTGAGATCAGGAACTTTTATTCCAGGCTGTCAGAAATAACGAAGGCTGGCTCCAAAGCTTGTGCAAGCTTCAGAGACAGTGTGGTGACTGTCCCACAACAGGTGTCCAAACGTGAACATTTTTGTTCCAGGACACATGAACCCATCCAATTTGTGCACTGTTTAGAAGAAACAGAGCAGCTGAAAACAGCAAAACGCTTCACACTGTACCGGGTGCCATACTGAAATAATAATGCACAAAAAAGGTCCAATAGTTTCTACAGAGATATCAGATGCTCACTGAGCAGTGAAGGGTGTGAGCCTCTCTCTCACACGTGCAGCTATGCAGAAACAAATGCGTAAATTTCAGAAATTGGAATAATGAAAATATGTTCATTAAAACGATATTATGTTGTCTGTTTTGGTGAAACAGCTGTGAAATACAAGAACAGCCGACAGGAGGAAGAACCAATGTAATAATACTCCTTAAAGATGCCTTAATTTGCAGGGATTCTAAAGTAGGCTTATAGATGATGAGCTTGCAGAAGTGGGACAAGGTCTGCTCAGCATCCGCAGATGGGGCTGGCCTTCCACTGTTATCTACTGGAGATTGCCACAACCCCTTTTTCTGTCTGTATTGCGGGCAGCCTGTGGTTCATTGCTACTTCCACAAAGAAAGGAAGGTAGGCAAGAGTGGAGAACAGCCTGTTCCTATTACAGGTAGCTTCGGGGGGTCAGACAGGCTGCACTGGATTCCTCTACTCTGCCTCTGCCAAACAGAGTGTTAATGTGCCATGAAAGCAGTTTAAAGCCTTGGGCTTCTCCTGATGCCGGCAGGTGTCCAAGGCAAGACCACATCCCCACTCGGTGGCTGTCAGTGGCAGTGTGCTCCTCTAGGCAGAAATTTATTAGTATTATTTCACACACAATCTCCTCCTCCCCCCCCCCCCAAAGCAGCAAGGAAAGTGTAAGAGACAGCTGTATTAAGAACCTCAGTGCCTCCAAATGGGATCATGAAAGCCATCTGCACAGAGGTTCTTGACAAAAAGCCTTTTCAAAGTGCTTAGTTGCTTCTTAAGAAAAGAGAAGGGGGCTAGAAAAGAAAATAAAGGTTGCCTGCTGCTTCTGCAGTTTTTAGCTGCTCCCCACCCCCCAAATTTGGCTGTTTGCTTCATACTGTCCATAGCCTATTTCCCACCTCTCCAACAATGCAGAGAAAGGATCTTAATTCTGTTCCCCAAGTCCAGACACAGGTTGACCTCTTTTCTCCCTCCTGTAGTTTACTGTCTCCCTGATGTCTGTTTTCCCAAAGGATTCAGAGTACCAGTCTGGGGGGTGAGGGGTGGGTGGAACACCATAAATTCAAGACGCCCTCATTACGCACCTGGCTTGGGAGCCATCGCTGCTATCGGGCCCGCCAGAAACATTTTAAGAAGCCAAAATGCCTTTGTTCTTTTTAATCTCCTCTCCCCCTGCCTGTCCTTCAAGCTTCCAGCATGTTCAGCTGCTGCATAGCTTGGGTGAAAAATAATGCAAGTGCTTTTATCATTAACCTGCCTCAGCTGCAAAGCCTCCCCCACCCTTCCTCTGCAAATTCACACATATATTAGCATATGCAATTGGCTGTATTCTTTCCTTTTATAGTAGCCTTCTATCTGGGGAGTTGCTTATGAAGAGCTGTATTGGAAATAAGACTTGTACAGATTAAATGAGTGCAATTAATTTTTCCATGTTAGATAAGGTGGAAGTGGGTATACTGTGTTGCGTTTTTTTTTTGTCTGCCCCCTTTTAATTGAAACTGCCAGTTTTCACTTTGGTTGCTATATTGAGATGGGGTTGGTATTTAAGCATATCAGATCAGAATTTCTGCCAGAAGCTCAATGTATTCCTGAGCATAATCCTTTATTTTTAAGTTCCCTTATCTTTCTTTGCAGTAGGTTTATATTTATTTTCATTTCCTGGCTTCTGTGTTCTTTTAAACTAGCATGTTGTTGTTTTTTCAGACACTCGTGTTTTGAATTCAGTTTAAAATTGCATTTCTGTCCCACGTCTGAATTTCATTAAATAGCCTTTTGATATATAGTTAAATCATACCTTTTCAGCCATAGATTAGATCTTTTAAGATATATTTTCTATGCTGTTATTTCAACCCGGCCTTTACTGGTTTTTAGCAAATTATAATTTGATTGCAATTCTGCTATTTTCAATTTTCAATTTACGTTTTACTGTTACTTAGGTTTTATGGATTCTAATAGTTACAGATTTTGTCCTTTCCCCACGCTTTCCATCCCAGGATGCCATAAAAGGCAGATTAGAAAGGGATTTATTTATATATTTACTAAATTTCTACAGCTGCTCAGTAACCACACGGTTCTCTGAGTGGCTCACAATAAAAATACATAATAATACACGAAATCCTCATATATAAAAAAACAAAAACAAGGTAAAAACAAGGTAATTAAAAGACATATACTAAAAATTCAAATAAAACATTTAAACCAGGGGTGTTTTTCCACTGTCACAGAAGTACCCATTAAGTACCCATTAATGGGTACAGAAATGCCATTACATACCCATTAATGGGTACTTAATGGGTACTTTTAGTGACAGTGGAAAAACACCTCAGAATAGCCAGCCGGAGATCTAGGTGTATAAAGTTGGAACCAAACGCACCTCTCTGAAGCTATTCCAAAACCTGAGTGCCACTACTGAGCAAACCCCTTCCCTTGTGACCATCCACGACATTTCAGTTGGTGGAGGCACAGAGAGCAGCCTTTATTTTGCTATTTGAGGTTACAAGGAGACACTTAGGCCATGTCCCCATACAAGCCGTTTGGCATTGCTTGGGTACCGATTCGGCTCACATGGGACCGGGTGCGGGCCCAGATCGAATCTCTGCCGTCACCATGTCTTTCCCAGTAATGCAGGCTGGGGGCAGATTCAGGCGTCCCATTGCAAACTGCACCAAACCCCGGGAGAGGCGCTACTTGCTTGCATGGAAACGGGAGTAAAAGCAAAGCCTGTTGGCCGGGAGGTCCCAGCTGACAGGCTTGTGTTACTCTGATTTCCAGGGAAGCTGCTTGCTCGCCTGGAAACGGGAGTAAACACAAAGCCCACAATCCCAGCTTTGCTTTCGCTTTCCCAGGGACAGGGAGTAAGCAAGCTCTCCCATCCCCATGTGAGGTCTCGGCACACTAAGCAATGCGTGTCGAGACCCCAAACTATGCCCAGACTTCTTTTTTCGGGGGCCAAATTTGGTCCTGGTCTGGCACGGGTTTGGGCAATTTGGTTTGCGGAAATCAGACCAAATCTAAAACGCATGGGGACTCCCCTTGCCGAACCCGATTTCAGATCAGGACCAAATGTGCATGGGGACATGCCCATAGACCCTTTCTGCACTTATGCTGGATCTCGATTAACTCTCCTAATCCAGATCTTGGCCCTCTGCATCTGCCTGCAAATGTTGATAATGGAGGCCACGCACCCTGCTGGCCCAACTTCATCTGCACCAGATGGAGCCAGATCCCGATTAAGAGGCCCTGGTAATCCCATTTAATTGGATCTACCAGAGGATTAAAGACCTTGTTTTGGAACATTGGGCCCCAAATAGCTAAAGAACCACCTTCTGCCCATGCGTTGAGATTTGCAGGGGAGGCCCTCCTGGTGGTCCCAGCGCCTTCAGCAGTGGGGCGGGTAGCCACCTGGGAGAGGGCCTTCTCAGTAATGCCCCCCAAGCTTGAGGTGTGTCAGGTTCCTTTTCTGTTTATGTTCAGAAAGAAGATGAACAAAAAGCTCTGGCCTTTAGCTAAATGTTGGTCATGTTTCCCCCACTGTGAACGTCATTGTTTTACTTGACATGATTCTGTTTTTAACATGTTGGATTTTAAATGTGGTTTTACTGTTTTAAGAAATTTTTAAAATGATGGTTTTTAGTTGTGGTGCCATCAAGTCAGGTCCAATTCCTGGTTGACTTTGTGAGTGCCTCTATGCCCTTTTCTTGGCAAAGAAACATAAGTGGTTTCCAACTGCCTACTTTTGAGGAAAAGCTGGGCATTGAACTCTACAGCCATTCCTGCTTCTGGCCACCTTTTTAGAAATACTGATACAGTGGATACTCAGTACTATTCCTTTTCCTTTTTAGTGAGTCTTGGTTAATCATGAATGGGAAAGTAAGAGCCTTGCTATTCCAGAGGAAAGTCTTCATCTAGCCATTTGATTTTAGGGGGCAGGGAGGGATATTTTAGATGGTTCCATATGTCCAACATTCACAGTTGCAGCATTCCAGGAACAGAACCTTTGCAAATGCCAAGTGCTCACTGTATTTCAACTATTTAAGTATTTGAACTGCCTACCTTACATTAGCCAAAGCTGAAAAAGCTAAATGTGTGTAATGCTGCCAGAGGTTAACGTTCTGCTCTCATGTACGACATAAAAGTGCAGCAAGAAATTTCACTCCATAAATCTTTTGTTTTTCATCTGAAAACAGGCCCTTTTGAGCTTGCAGAAAGAGGGACCGAGTTATTTTCTTGTAAAATAGCTTATTATTGCAGATCTTGCTTTTAAAGCTTTGTGACCTTTTACAGTGTCACAAAAAGTAACAGCTGTAAGGATTTATCACCCATTCCAGAGATCTTTTAAGTACATTATTTTCACCAGTTCATTTTGTTTACCTGCTAGGGGCTGGGTCACAATTAACACCTAGGCAGTCTGGGGTGCTGCCTGGTGCCCACGTTGATGTTCGTTCCTTCCGCAGTATTTTCTGCCAAGACCCATGCGGGGAACCTCATTACAGCACAAAGTGTCCATTATAACCATATGTAACTGCCAAATATTACATTCTTTGCCATGTTTCCTTTCATAGAAACCTGCTGCTTCCTCCTGAATGACTAGGGTGACATGTGTGGGACTAGTTGATATTACTGCAGCTGGAAACAGGACTAACTGGCAAATAGATATTTGAGGAAATGTAGATTTCTTGAATTCCACATTACTGAACGGCAATTACAGTCGAGCAAACCTGGCTTTTGCTAGAGACCCAAGAAGCCAAGGGAGGGTTTCAGTAGGCTTTTTGCTGGCTGCTAAGTTATTTATTTATTTATTTATTTATTTATTTATTTATTTAGCACCCTTCACAGAAGGTCCTAGAGTGGGTCATAACAACAGTTATAATAACACAATAAATATTCTTCAACCATCTTTCAAAGATAACCCTCCTTGCCCCCTCACACCTTTCCCGGGAGGACTAAACCTAGAAGGATCTAAACCTCAAGACCTGGGGGAACAGGTCTGTTTTGACCAAGTCCTGAAAACCATAGAAATGTTGTATTTGTTGCACTCTGGGAACAAAAACATTTACAGTCTACAATAATAATATGAAGGCTCTAATTTGCATTCTTTGGCAGGACCCTTTTCCATTCCAGCTACACCTGTAAATGGCTTTCTGAAACATTCTATCATATTAAAGCCTGAACATTCTGTCTGTTGGCAATTCAAGACAATTTCTCATACCTATAGAAGATTTGGCAAGGAAAATCTACCTTGTTAGGTGTGTAATGTATTTAACTCTTAAAAAAAACTCTCAGAAGAATAGCCGGATCGGAGCAAATTTAAAGTTCTGCATTGATGGATAAGCACTGAGTATGCTAATATTTTATTCCTGGCTGGATAGCTGTAAGTATGTATCCAAGAGAGAAAATGATTGTTAAGTGTTTACTGTGACTCTCCAAGCACCACTGTTCTACTTCTTCTGAGCAGAAGCAAAGTGGAATATTAGTGATGATAGGGGAACAGGTTCATTTCAGCAAGCCTTTGGCTCGCTACAAGTCACGGTTTATTGGGATGAAAACAAACCCTGAACCTTGGCTTGCCTGCTCCACCAGGGTTCATTATTTTTCTTCCAGTTATAAACCAGGAAGTTGGAACAGGTACTTTTGGCATGGGCAAGCAATCCTTCATGGCTTAACCATGAAATAGGAATGAGATCAGAAACAGAAGGAAATGGGCCACTGATCTGCAAATTCTGACTTAGCTAATATCAGTCATCTAGTCTGTGCTAGACTCTTAGTGTATCACTGGTTCAAAAATTATTCTACATGGAGGGTGGAGCCTCCCTTAGACCACACCATTACGCAGAAGCTTCTAGTACAGTTGCTCGATCAGTACACCAGCCTGTGTGAAATTGCCTTTGCACTTAATGTTTTAAGTGCATTCTAGCAAAATATTTTCCATCCTAGTCATTTATCTCTATTTAGGCAAAGATACAGAATTCCTGCCTCCACAGTATTTGGCATCCATTAAGGAAAGTACATGTCCAGCTTATGATTATCAATTGTTTTGTGTCTTCATCTGGACTCAACCCTAATTGTGTCTTTCATCTGGATTCAACTCAACACCGCAAAGCTGTTTCTCTGTAATAGATAATTTTGCTGAAGGCCAACAGAGATTTTCAGTTGCTTTATTCTCAACTCTGAAGTTAATATGGCAATACAATATTGATAGCAATCTACATTAGTGATGGATGGATTTGGCCAGCCTCAATTCCTACCTGTTGCTTCTATTTGCTGCATTTATCACCTGCCAGTACAAAATGGTCTTAGGGCAGGCTACATAATTTAAAGCAATTTTTAAAAAATCAGGGAAAGCAAAGTGGGGGGGATTGAAACCTTAACATTATAATGTAATACACAGAAGTGGTCAAAGCTATCCTAAAATCTTTGAGAACTTACCAAGACATTATGAAAAGCAAATCACTGCTTACCAAGCCAAGGGTGGCACAAGAAACAGAAATCACCAGGGTTGCCTCCAGACATTGCTTTAAAAACTCATATATTTTACCTATAGCCCATAGTAAAGTTGTTCCAGGGGGGAAACAGTTTGCTCCCACCTATAGCTGATACTTTGCATTTTAGTGGCATCACAGTGGCAAGATTCTTTAGTTCCCATGTGTGGCCCCTCCCTGTGTACTCAGCTCTCTTGGAACCACACGTTCTCAGGTGAAGGCATGTTTTCATCAGTTTGCCCAAACAGATGAGAAGACACAGGATAATGCGATACTCCACTGTTTTTAAAGCCAGAGTATCAGGTGTGTAATGCACAGCTACAGCAAATAATCATTAAATGTTTCTATCAAGTTGAATGCTGCTGCATATTACTTGCATTTTTCACCTCCTCTGGCTGCAACCCAGTATTCTTTTCCTCCTTGTCTGTCTGCCTGCATCATTTCACTACTACTCTTGCTTTGCATCTATCACAGCTGAAATTTCATTCATCATGCCTCTACATGCCTCTCCTCTTCTTGCCTGCGAGGCATATTCCTGTGCTTAGCTTTACTTTTCGTAAAAATGTAAAAAGACGACTTACCTTAAAAATCTTCTCTGTTCCCGGATAGACAACTCTGTGACATGACTTCTAGGCAAGTAGCTACAGCAGAACATTGCTAAATTCTTCTAGGATGAAGGTGGCGTTAGAGCAAACCATTCCACCTTCCTTATCTTTTTCACAGCAGAAGAAAGCAGAAGGAAACAGGAGAGTAGTTGGAGGCTCCTTAAATGGCACAGAGAGACCTTAGACAACCAGAAGCTGTTGCACAGCATAGGATGGTGAACTTGCAATACAGAGTAAGTGGGTGTTGGTGCTGCTGTGGATTGAACAACTCCCCATGAACGGTTTAAGCTCACGTTCCAACCGCTCCCTTATTTAGGAAGGAAGAAAAGTGATACATGCCTGTTTGTGTCCATCTCTAGTCCCACCACAACAGATGGATAAATACCAACATGTATGCATGTATGTATGTATACACACAAACACGCACAGAGAGACTAAAAGAATTCAGGGAACACTTAACGCACATTGGATCACAATGAATAGAAGATTCAAGTTGAGAATCTTCACTGATATAAATTGTGTATTTTGTTGAGAACAAAATGCCATATCAATGGTCAGTGGAAACCACAGTCATGAACCAATTGAGAGCTGAATGCCAGATCACCCTGATAATCAAAGCAAAAAATTGAAACCACAGGCAGATCCAATGTTCATGAATTTCATCACAGCAACTCATAATTGACTCAGCAGTGTGTATGGTCCACATGTGCCTATATGTACTTCCGACAGAGCCTGGGCATACTCCTGATGAGATGGTGGATAGTGTCCTTGGAGGTCTCCTCTCAGACCTGGATCAGAACATCAGTGACACCTGGATAGTCTGTAGAACTACTTGGCAGCATTAGATGCACCAATACATAATGTCCCCAAAGTTCCCAATTGGATTCAAGTCTGGGGAGAAGGGCCAGTCAATGGCATCAATGCCTTCATCATCCAGGAACTGCGTACCCACTCTGGCCAGTGGAAGCCAGTCATTGTCCTGCACCAGGAAGAACCGAGGTCCCACTGGGTTACACTGTGATGCTTAAGAAGAGTTGGCTTTTATACCCTACTTTTCTCACTCATTTAAGGGGACTCAAAGCATCTGACAATGTTTTCTGTTCTTCTTCCCATAACAGAACACCCTGTGAGGTGGGTGGGGCTGTGAGAGCTCAGAAGAGAGCTGTGACTAGCCCAAGGCCACCCAGCTGGCTTTGTGGAGGAGTGCAGAATCAAACCTGGTATTCCCATATAAGAGTCGGCTCCCTAACCACTTGACCAACCTGGCTCATGGAGAAATAAAAGAAGAAAATAAATTATATATGCTTCCATCTTGGGGGCTGGTGAGGAGAAACAACATATGGTATTAGTAACAGTTGTAAGAAAAGCAACAACAAATTCTATTGGAAAAATAAAAGCTTATTTGTTCTCTCCCCAACTGAAGGACAATCCTGGATGAAGGTCAGCATTAAAGAGCCCAAAGGTCTTTTTTAAAAATCTTCCATTAGCCTGATTTCTGAAAAACGTAGAAGTCAAGATTACATCCAACACGCATCTTGAAACATCTATTGTAAATAGGCCCTATTCCATACTAGTATTCCATACTATTCAAATATAATTTCTATAATTTTTATGGCTACTTCATAGATATGGTGAAAAATATAAAAGTCAGGGCCGTAGATAACCACTTCAAAATTGCCCCTGAGGAAAGCTAATAGCTGAAATACATTGGGCATTTTGTCTTCTATGCAATAAGCTGTTTATATTTCACAAACACCTAGAGTTTGCTTTCCCCTTTGTTGCTGCTGTTGCCATTCTGTATGAGGCCAGCACTTTGCAGTTTGTTTTCCATGTAATTTTAAAATCTGGTCATATTGTTGTGAATCCAGGGTGCATAATATAAGCTACCTAAGATTATATTCTATGTCAGAAAGCAGCACCATTGCTATTTTGTACATAAAACAAATTATGGTCAGATAATTCACAACAATATGACCAGACAAAATGCCCAATGTATTTCAGCTGTTAGCTTTCCTCGGGGGCAATTTTCAGCTGTTAGCTTTCCTCGGGGGCAATTTTGATGTGGTTATCTATGGGCCTGACTTTTATATTTTTCACCATACCTATGAAATGGCCATAAAAATAAGACATGCTCTGAAAGCATGTAAACTTTTAAGGGGGAAAGTTAGGTCACTACAGACTGCAGAAATGGAAGATGGAGACAGAGAAGTCCTGAACCACAGTGAAAACCCACACAGAAAACCTTCCAATCTGTGGAAAGCAATGGAAACGTAACAGGACAGACTGCACCTCCGTATATCCATGAGATGGGAATTAGATTTATTAACTAGCTAAATAGGCCTGAAGTCAGATCCAGATGTTGTTTTTAGACTGCTGTTTTGTTCTCATGCTTTTGAATGAAACCCACATGCAGTACTTAGACTAATTCAGGTTTTTTTAATTTGCTACCAGACAGCATGGGGAAATGCCGGATTTTAATCAATGCCTGCACTGCCCAATAACGTGGACCTCCAGAGACATAAGAACATAAGAGAAGCCCTGCTGGATCAGGCTACAGCCCATCTAGTCCAGCATCGCGTCACACACAGTGGCCCACCAAATGCTCATGGGCATCTCAAGCAGAGACAAGGGCTGCGTTCCCATGCAATAATAAGTCTGCTGAAAATCTTCTTTTGCCACGGAGCGGTCCCATGCAAGGCTTTAATCCAGGTTTCCAGCGCCGCTAATGGGGAAAACCCGCTTTAAAAAAATACCTGTTTAAAGCAGTACTTTCTGGAAGACGTGGGTTTTCAGCGCAACATTTTCCATGGGATCGCTCCGTGGCAAAAGGGGCAGGGATTCTCTCCCAGGTGGGAATTGCCGTCCGGAGAGATCATCTCTCTCTCTCTCTCTCTCTCTCTCTCTCTCTTTTGCTTGTCACCCAGCCAGCGATCTATGCAAACAGCGATCTAGGCAGGCATTTTCTCTTTGCTGTTTCTTTCCAATCCCAAAGAGAAACAGCAAAGATACATTGTGATGAATTGCTTCCGCGAAAGTGAAAGTGTAAAAGAGCTGGCTGGGTGGAGATCTTGTAAAGAGTGCCAGCTGCAGTCTTTGCAAGCAGGGGAGACAAACAGAGAAGTTTTAAATTTTTCTTTTGGTCTTTTTGAAGGAAAGGATTGCAGGATCGCTGGCTGGGGGGGAGGCGTTTCTGCAGCTGGAAATTCCTTCCATCCGATCACCCAATGAAACAGCGAGGGGTGGGGAGAAAAAGATGCAGGTAAACAAAACACGCTTCCTTGGGGACGGTCCGTTCATTTTAAATGTGTGTTTTGCTTACCCCCTTGGGAACGCTTAAATCCGGATTGAACCTGCTTTTCTTTAATTCACTTCAGTGGAGGGGCAATAGAGATACAAATTAGTACCATGGGAACGCACCCAGGGACAAACCGATTCCTGCTCTTGAATCCCAGCAAATTACCTTAGAAGTGTCCTGCTTTCCCCTCAACTTAAGGGCTCCCTCAACCCTCTGCCAAAATCAACTTCTGGGAGCCCAACAAAGCCAGCCACTTTTCAGTTGTTTTCTTACATGTGTGATGAATTCCTGGAAGTAGACTTCGGCACTTTGCTATAAGAGCCTTGCCAGATATAGTCAGATGCCAACTCAAGAAAGAAAGTGTGGAATATCTCGCCCCTCCAATCACGTAAGCTTTTTGGACAATGAACCTGACATGGTGCTGGGCTGCCTTCTGGCTTTACCACAGTTCCTCCATGTTGCCAGGATTTTTAGCATCCCTGGAGGCAGCCAGAAACTAGTAATATTGTGCTGCATTAGCTGGAGCTACTAACTATTGAAAGCATAGGATTAATCTCATTTGATTGGCTAATACATTGTGCCGTATGTTAAAAAACAATCTCATTAAGCCCTTATTCCTTTGGCTGCAGCATATTTTTTACCCTGTCCCTCTCCTGGTAGCCCAGCAAAATAATCTAAGTTAGTCACTGGACACAAGGGAATGTTCAGAGACTAGAGTAGCAATTCCCCTATAAACTACATAGGCTGATTACCTCAATTATTTTATTTTTGCCCCTTTTATGGGAGATGTAGGAAATGCCATCTGTTTTGCCCTGAGACCATCAGTTCTTGTTAACTGAAACATGCTGCACTGGTGTCTTATTATTCTCCCATTAAGGAGATGCCAGCTTCTCCCCTCCACCCCCACACCTGGTATATTTTCTTCCCTGCCAAGTTCTATCAAAAACCAAGTGTCAGGTGCAACTTAGGAACAGGAGCCATTCACTTCTTAAATTTGCCCTAGCCCCCAAGTATCGATAGCCTCCGTCATGTATCACGGCTGATCTGGATTAGTTTATGTATATTTCGAAATCACTTTTGTAGTGAAATACTTTTTTAGTGCACTTCTGTGGTATTTAAATGCATGTTTTAGACAAATGCATATGTTTTGTGTGTGTGTTCTGGGCTGATCCCTACATCATCACTGAATAATGATTGCCTTGAAGAATTAATTGGGTATGCGTTTAGAGTTATTGATACTATGGCAGGTTCCATACAACAACAAAACCTATGTCATAAACAAATATTGCTCCATGAACAGTCCTTGTTCAGCAGAGCATTTGTGGTAGTGGCATGCTCTGGGCAAGAGGAACACTGAACCAAGGAACTCAAGTTTCTGCCTGGGGTCCTTTTTGGTGAGCACAGGAAGTGGCTGCAGAAGTCTACCATTTTCCTTTGTTCGCTAATGAAGAGCACAGCAGACCAAATAAGTCCAGACAATATGGTATCTCAGCAGTTATCTTTATAGCTTGCGCTGTCTGGAGTGCTAAGGGTTCAGCAAGTGTCCCCAGGACACAGGATCATGCCTTAAGCTGGGTCCTCCCCATTCTTCTTAACTCACCACACAAGGAAGTGTGGGGAAGCTGTCCTGAAGAGGCTATGTAGGAAATACATTCCTAAGACTGAGACTTTGTTTCTGAAAGATTGTCTCTCAATAAGCTATTATGGAGTGGTGCCAAAGAAGCCTCTAAAAAGCACACCTCTGGTTTCGAAATCACCATCAACAAATTTGAAGTGAACCCGACCCATGGGGTCACAGACCACAAATTGACTCTGTAAAGGGAACTTTAAATGTCACAGGCATCATCCCCAATTGGCCTTCTTTTCTGTCAATAGTTCCCATGTGGCTGTTCAAGTTACGGTGCTAAGAGGCGGATGCTTAATCATGCAGGACCCTACCATTTCTCTGGTTTCCACATGCTAACCAAATATTGCACAAAATATTAGATGGAATCCCAGAGCTGTCTGATTCCACAGATTGAATTATCTGGCAAAATGTCAACCGTGGTCCTCCCCTTTTTTCCCCTAAGGAAATGGAAAGGAAGAAGATAGCCTTCTAAAAAGGAAGCAGTGTAATCATAAAGCCTAGGAAGTGTTTGCTCTGAACTTTATTTTTTTTTCCTGTGACCTTCTAGTCTTGGGGACATTTTTTTTTAAAATGTGTGAAGATGACTCTGTTGAGAAAGGAAGGAAGACTATAAGCAGCAGCAATAGATTTTTTTTTCCTCTCTGGGAAACGAGCTCAGATGGAGGGGGAGTATGTGTCAGAGATTAGTTGGGTCTTTGTGAGATGGATGATTGTTCAGACAGCTAATGGGGGTTGTGAGCTTGTGTAAGCTGCCTTCAGGCAGTATTAGGAAGGTGTTGAAATAACCGAGGTTCTTCTGAGTGATTTACAGAGAAATTAATTAATTGCAGCAAATTGCAAGTGTGCAGCCTTTGTTTTCTTGGGTCATACTTTTCAGGGGGCTTACATAAGGCTCCATTCTGAGGTATTATTGTAACCTCCTTCCCTTTAGATTGATGGAGCAAACGGAGGGGATGTCATGCTTATTGCTTATGGCTTATTGTATCAATTTTTCAGTAAGAAATATCTTGGCTAAGCTTTCCAATTCCCTAAATGTGTTTTCAGCCTGATTTAGCTCTCAAGTAATTCAAAATAATCTGCAACGGGTGCCTTTTTGCTTATGTGTTTAGCTGTCCGGCCCTTCCTGCCCCACGGACTCCAAAGCCCATTAAAGATCCTGTTTAGCTAAGGGACTGTCACCGAATGTCACTGTGGGTGATGCACTAGGTTTATCAGCAGTTCCTAATTGATTCATCCATTCAGGGTGGAGGCAAAGGGCTTATCTTGTGATTGCAAATGCAGAGTAGTATTTTACCTCCTTATTCCACAGCATTATTCTCCTCAGGGGTTGGGAAAATCATATTGCTTCCTTCCAGAATCATTATACCAAGTCACCTTTTAGCTGGGTAAAATGTTTACTCCATCCCTGTTCTTAAGACACTTCTCTTTTCTGCCTGCATTTGTTTTCTCCCCCCAGTTGCTCCATGTTGGAGCAGAACTCAAAACCCAGTAGAACAGACCATTCAAAATGTCCTGCCCATAGGAAACAGTGGGCGGAAATATTACATTACAGTAAATTGATGTATCTGCTGTGTTTCTGAACCATGACGTAGCGGGGCATCCTATTCTCAATGGGTCTGTGTTGCCCTGAAAGGGACAGGGGCAAAATCTTGAGGTGCTTTTGGATTGTGCAATGGGAGATAATGGCCAAGAATGCCAGCATAGCCAATTTGCTAGCTATAGCCTTTTCTGTCCAAAGGCAGATTAATAACCCAGCTTCTGAAAACTGGAACAATCAGAATGTTACAACAAGATAGGACCCAGCATTGTTCCAAGCTCAGAATAAACCCAAGTCCATTCCAAGTAGGATTGCTCCAAACTCATAACATTTTGCACATCTCTCTAATCCTTACCTACCACTTACCCTTACTCACTTCATAGAATTCAGTTGCTCTCAAAGTTTTCTTAGTTTAACTCTGCTCCTTTCCACTGAAAGCCATTACTTTTATAATTCTGCAGGCACTTATTACATGACAATACCACCACTTGATAATGATTTTCCTGATGGTCCCATCAAAAAAAAAGCTTATACCTATATCCAGTGGCTTTAAGGGTGGGTGATCACAGGTGCCATCCTGGTTGAGCACCAACTGCACTGGCATGGGCTTTTTCCTCAGGCACCAAGGCATGACCCACCTAGAAGCTGGCACATGCTTTTGCAGCCAGTGATTGCCTGGCCAGCCCTTATGAATGCCCAGTCTTAAAACTCAGAGTTGCCACTCCCTACACCTACACATAGAGTAGGATCCTGACATATGGGAGTTCCATTTGTTGCACACATGTGTTTTCTACTTGGAACTGCTGATCTTCGAGAAAGTAGAGAGCTATAATTTTTGTAGCTAATGTGAAAGCAAAAAAGAAGAGAATGAGAAATTAGGTGCCTGCTCTAGGATAAAAATCAGAAATGATAGTTCTGCTCAGGGCCAAAATGCACATAAACATCCATAATAGTAACTATGTAAACTGTTAAAGTTCCTTCAGGAGGGGGAGCCGAAAAGGCAGAAGCACTGAGCACGGTGAACTGAGATTAAAGAAACCTTTAGATTCTTAGCACTTCCCATCATTTCTTCAGTCATGATTTTGTCTTCCGTGGACTGCTGATATGAAATTTTATAAGCATCAGTAGTTAGCTTTCTAATCACTGCCTTCCAGAAATTAGCAGATCAAGACAGTGCTAAGCTCCTCCAGGACTGACCTGAAAAAGATGTATAGCCATGCTGTGGCCAGCAAGACATGCTCAGGAGAAGCCTTGTCCATTTTTACTTGAAAAGTGTAGTTTTCTCTACAATAGATTGGTGTTTATTCATAAGAAAATGGCTCTGGTGGTCAGAGCCTGAGGGGACAACCTGAGCTAAACCAGTTCTCTGGGTGCACCAACCATGGAGCTGCCTCCCCTCACCCGAGAGACTCCATTTGTGTATGGCCACAGCATGGAAGGCAGCCAGTGGATTATGAGGCTTATAGCCAGAGGGGGCAATTCAAGCAGACCTGCCCAGCAGGCCTTCGTCCACATACTGCTGGCACCACTCCCAGAGCCTCCTTGCCTCACCCTGGACCCAAAGTAGGTGTATCCTAAGACAGACTATTAGGCTGAGATTTAACTGTGGCCCGGGTTGTCTCCTGATATGTTACTTTCAGATGAAAACTGGAACTTGCTGAGAGAAGTCTTTTTTTCTTAAAAAAGAAAAACAAGGTTTGCAAATTGTTTTTGTTGTTTTTCAGTAACATAGATCAGAAATGTAGAAGCTGTTGCAAAACATGGGAGGGAATTATGGGGCAAACAGGACATTTGATGTGTGATTCACCACTGTAATAATATACACTGCTTTGTAAATAAAGCTCCCCTGCCAGTCAAAGACCTTTAGCTTCAGTTGGTTCTAGGAGGTTTATTTATTTATTTATTTATTTATTTATTTATTTATTTATTTATTTATTTATTTATTTATTTATTTTCCCCACTGTTTTACTGCATTAGTGCACCTCTTTCTGAAACCAGCAAGAGGAAAAGGGCTGGTATAGTTCATGCTATTTTAAGCAGAGTTTAACAGGATGCTTGGATTATGTAACAGTGGTTCTTGAACTTTTTAAGGCTGCAGAATACTGAATTGGTGAATAGCACAAATTGAAATAAAACATAATCTCATACTGATCTAGCTTCACCTGGCAGGGGTAGGGATATGTATGAATGTAAAATGGCTAGTTCAGTTTGTAATGAACCTGAACCTGCTAGTTCAACGAACATTTTGCAACCTAACCTTACTGATGGAGCCTCTCAGCAGCTGCACCCCAATCTCCCCATCACTTTCCTACCAATATGGCTTGGCTATTCTCCTCTTTGTCACATACAGAGTAGCACCCTTTAGAAGAACATATGAACCTCACAGGAGCTCTGCTGGATCAGGCCACAGCCCACCAATTGCTTCTGGGTGGTCTCAAGCAGAATGCAAAGGCAAAACTTTCACCTGCTCTTGATTCCCTGCAAATGGCCTTTGACGCATCGTGACTGTCTCTCTAACCTGGAGGTGGTATCTAGGTATCATGTCCCCACATCTGTCGATCACAGTTGTGACCTCACTTGATCATCAGTCTTTCCAAGAAGCGGAGGCATGAATGGTCTGCAGGGAGACCCATAGAGACATCTGGAAGGCTTACCTAGCCTCAGATGTATGTCATGTGACGCTTTTACAGCCAGCTGCTGAAAAGCCATCTAGCTGTGCCATGGAGCAAGCCACCTGTAAAATGAAGTGCAACGGACTAATTTAGGACACAAATGGGATAGGGCAGGTACCAGGCTGTGATGGACAATGCCACACATGCAACAGAAGAGGGCCAGGCCATCACTGGGGGGAGACTCTGTGTTTGAATCTAGATGGTGTTTTCAGCTGCTGTAGCACTGGGGTGTCCGCACTGGCAGATGCCCAGAGCATTCAGAAACTTAGCAGGTGCTTAACTAAGCACCAGCTAAGTGCGAATTGCCACTATTACAGTAGCAATCATGGAGCCCCAACAACAACAGTGCAGCGACGACCCCAGCGTGCAGTAACCCCTGTGCCACCTGTCAGGTGCTTCCCCTGCACCTCCTCCACCTAGAAGACATATAAATACACCGTGCAGGGCTGTCCTAGCCCTGCTGCTAGTATAGGTGTGGATCAGTTTTGACTGCTCCACACCTATACACACGGCGGGGGCTCCAGCATCTCCGGGCCCGTTTCTAGTAAAAAAAGCAGTTCCATGCAGTGTGCGGGAATGTCCCCTGCTTGATCCAGAAAGGTAGGGGCAAAAGAGCCCCATGATTAGATGTGCTTGCTATAAGAACCCAGGACGTGCAGGCCAGGGAAAGCTCACAGATGCAGGGAGGTTGCACGGCTGTTTCAAAGTGTTTAAAAAAGCTGCCTTGTCCACACTTCTTTCTCCAGTGAATCTGTATTAGAAGGCTATCTAAGAATGGGAGTGGATGCAATGCAATGGCTGTTTTCTAAACAGAATTGCCCTTGTAAAAGAATAGTGAGGGCGGCACCCAAGTGTGGGCAGTTAGGGAGTGGCTGGGACTGGGCTAGCACTCCCTAGCCTGGCCTGAAAGACATTACTAATGCTCAGAGTCAGATCATCAAAGCAGCAATGGGGAACATTTTATTTCCTTCTTTTATTTATTCCTGCGCCTCAACAGCAAGCTGATATAAACACATGAAGAGGCTGAAGTTTTTCCCCAATACTTTAATTTCCATGCCAGGAAAAGTTTCCTCGGCTTAATTTCTCCATCTCTGGTATGAAGAAATCTCTGTGCTGGTGGCTTAGTATATACTGGCTCAGGGACAGCTATTAGCCACTAAAAATTTCAACTCCTTTGCAATGTGGCTGCAAGTCATAAAACGGCAAGTATGTTAATCATTATATTGGAAATAAAAAATGAAAAAAACAGCCCAACTATCCAAATTTGCAGACACTTGATCCAGAGAGGAAGCACTGTAGTGAAAGTTATAAAGCCTGGTTGATAGAAACAGAAGGGATCTGAAGGGTTCAGTAATTGTTTGTTAACAGCAAACAATAGCCAGAAGGATAAAAATTATTTATAGGTGTGCTTTGTACTTGCTTTTTGTTTTGAAACTAAAGTGTATGGACCAAATAAGTCCTTTGTTCTGAAGGAGAGTTGTCCAAATGCCTCATTTTATAATCCCCCTAGTATCTTGGGACCAGACCTGAGGATATGATAAAATTCCCAAAAGCTAGTGCATGCTAAGGACTGCTTTAGCAATGGTGAAATGTTAAATGTTAGGTCTAGTTTGACTCTTTGGGCCTTTCTGCACTTACTTTTTGAATGATCTGGATCTGGCCATCTGGATCAGGCAATCAGTCCCAAAGGAGGGACAAATTTCTGTGGACCGGAACAAGATGCTCTGCCTTTTAACAGCCTGTTTCAGCCCAACCTCTGCACCAGTCCTGAAGCTTGCACAAACTTCAGAGCTGACTTCCACGAGCTCCAGCAACTGGGAACCCCCAGAGGACCCATTTCAACAGTGTGTTTTGGTGCACTGTCAAAAATGAGTCACCCCGTAAACCAGAACATGGAAGGCTGCACCTTCTGCACTCCCATACTTTGAAGCATTCTCCTAGGACAGTGATGGCCAACCTATGACATGCATTACAGGTGACGCGCCAAGCCTTTTTGGGTGACACACATGGTCCCCTGGCACCTGGGCGTGTAGTGCTTGCTTGTTCTTGAAGTGTACAAAATACCAACTTTCAACTGAAGATTTAGCAAACGAAAGTCAGCAACAAAAGTCACTAATGTAAAGAATTATTTGTTTTTTCTTTTAATAAAATACATATATCAAAAGTATAACTTTTTTACTAGAGCTACAAATATCACAAAATTATGGATATTCCTAGATGTGACACAGCACCTGAGTTAAGCTAGGTTTTCTTGCGAATTTTGACACACTGAGCTCAAAAGTTTCACCATCACTGTCGTAGGAAATATCCCACTAAACCAGTGGGCGTATTCTAGAGAGAGCTTTGAGTTATTTTCTTTACAGTATTAATACAAAATGTACTTCCATCAACAGTCCCAGACAAAAAGTTTCTCCCCTGTCCCCCACCACCTTTGGCACAGAAATGGGTATGAGAAACTGCATGTAAAATAACAATGGCCTGCACACAATTGCAACCCCTGATAATCTCTTTAGCTGAGTCTCGTCCACTAACCATCAGTCTTTTCATTCCCCACTGAGAAACTCAGAAAGCACCCCTGGAGTTCTGCTATGGGGAAACTCACTTTCCTTGACTTCCAGACTACATTTTGTTTTTGTTTTTATTCTTTTCTTCTGTGCACTCCTCACCTCCATCACTGCCACTTTCTCTTTTTCTTTTTTTTTCGTGCAAACATTATTGAAGGCCTAAAAGTGGGTAAGGGTCTGCTACAAGGTTATTTAAATGGGATGTCATGCAGAGAATTGCTGTAGGCAGCTGTTTGGTTCCGCAACAAGCCTGCATTAATCCTAGAGGGAAATAATTACATTAATGTGTAATATGTGACCATTGTATCTGTAGCTATATTGCCATTCTTCACGGTAAGCAATTGTTATGCTTTGCATTTACAATATTGCCATCTCAGATTCAGAAATTGTTGTGCATGGTTAATCGTTCTACAAAATATTTATACAAGCAGTGTCATATAGACTTTTCAATCAGAAATACATATTTTAGGAAGCTTATTTAAAAAATAAATCTTTCTTTCTTGAACTAGTACCAGTTTCATTCCTTAATCAGAATTAGATTTTTCTTGACTCAAATATTTGCAATAAGAACATAAGAGAACCCTGACTGGATCAGGTCACAGCCCATCTAATCCAGCATCCCATCTTACATGGTGTTCTGCTATTTGCTTCTGGCCATCAGCAGAAGATCAATGCAAAATGGCTTTTGGAGGAACTCTGCCTGTCTCTCCCATCCAGAGGCAGTACCTAGGCATCAATTCTAGTAGCCATTGATATATTTGTCTTTCATGAATTTGTCTAACCCCATCACCATCTCTGCTGGTAGAAAATTTATTAGACCAATGTCCGTCCTAACTTTCCTGCCTGTCAGCTTCATAGAGAGATCCCTGCTGTGCAATAAAATATTTTTCTCCATCCACCTTTTCCACACCACACATGATTTATAAACTTCAGTCAGATCACCTCTTAAATACTGTTTCTAAGGCTAAATAAGGATAGATGCTGCATCCCCATTAAGGGAGGTGTTCCAGCCCCCTGTCATTCCACTTGCCATTTTTCCAGTTCAACAATATTCTTCCTGGACTACAGTGACCAGAACTGTATGCAGTATTCCAAATGTGGCCATACCATAGATTTATAAATAGGCACAATAGTGATTGCTGGCTTTTATTTTTTTAACAATTACATCATCATTGAGCTATTCACCAGAACCCCAAAATCCCTTTTCTGATCCTTCACAGGAAGCACAGAGCTCATAAATGTATAGGTGTAACTGGTTTTTTGTTTCTTTGTTTTTGCTTCAGTGTGTATCACCTTACAGACACTAAAGCTAATTTGCCACTTGGTTGCCCACTCCCCCAGTATTAAGGGGTCCCTCTGGAGATCTTCACAATCTCTTTTAGTTTTCACTACCCTGATACATCAGCAAACTTTTCTATCTCACTGCTTACCTCTGGTCCCAATTCTGATTGCTGAGGGATTATGTTTTTTACCTCTCTCCATTTGGAGAATTGCCAGTTTATTGCAACATTCTGTTTCCCTTTTTTAGCCAGTTACACAACCTCCCCTCTTATTTCATGATTGGTGAGTTTATTCAGGAACTTTTGATGAAGGATTTTGTCAAAAGCTTTCTGAAAGTCCATACAGACAATGTCAATTGTATCACCTTATTTATACTTGCAAAGAACTCCGTCAAGTTAGAAAGGCATGAATCCTCTGCAGTTAAGAAAAGTAGGAAACATGAATTGTTAAAGATTGCGGTAGAGAGTACAGGGTACAAACTCTTCTAACATAAGAATAAAGAGTATTTCATTAAAACATTCTTGTTCAGAGATAAATTCATAGACTTGATTTACTCAATTTAACATTGTTTTAATACAGGCTTTTATTTGGATACGTTATGAAATTTGTGGTTGCAAATAATAAATAAAACAAGTAAAGCATGACTTGCAGTTTAAGAAACCATGCTGATTTTCCCTCAGCAGTGCTCTGTCCTCTTTGTGCACATGAATTTTATCTTAAATATTGGTTGCTGTCTCCTCATTTTCATTTACTAGGCGTTGTTGGTTTTAATAATCTGGTTGGTATGTTGAAATACAGCTTGACTTTAAAATGTTAAGTAGAATTTCACTCCAAAGCAGTATAGTTCCTTCCAGATTCTGAACCATTGTCTGAAGTATTGCCTTCACAAATGTCTTTTATAGTTTTTTCTTCTACCTAGTGTGAACTAACCACACATTGGCAAATTAGAACCATTGGCCTGTTGCCTGGAAAAAATAGATTATAGCCAAGGCAAGATTGATATTCCATGCCGTGCCTCATAATCTCACAAGGGAGGAAAAAATTGAAGGAAGAATGCAAAAGGGAAACTTTAGCCTATGGTGAAGGAAACTGAGGACCCTAAAAGATAGAGTGGTTATATAATTTTCTGCAGTCATCCTTAATCATTCAGAATAGCTTGCAGAAAAATTAAAACAGAAGTATGGTGAAGTAATGGTCATCATGGGAAAGAGCAAAAAGCTCTGAATAAAAGACTCTGGATAAACATCCGCCATTTCTGGAGCGTTGAGAAAGCCAGAACTTTTAAGGAGAGCCAGGTAGAAAGAATTAATCATAATATACAACACAGTATATGTTCAAGTACTAAAATTGTCACAGATTATCTTCATTCAGGGATTATATACAGTTTTTTTAAAATGTTCCTAGGGTGGTGTAGAAGTAGAAAGGGTAGACGGAAGATTAAATGTGTTGAAAGTGTTTTGCAGACATGGAAATAGCTTGCAGCTGAACGTGCGCTTTTAGTTTAATTGTGGCAGAGAGCCACAATGGACAGCAGGAAAATGCATGCATCATGTTACGCCTCCAAACGAATTTAAAGAACTGCTTTCATTAATTGTGTCCACCTGCTGAATATGCTGGAAATAATGAGTTTACTTGTAAAAGCTGCATTACTTGAACAGTTACCTTGAGAAAAGGTAGCCAACAAAAATCCTAGATTATTAGAGTTGTTTCACTCCCAGTAATTAACTGGCACTGAACAACCTTGGTTATTGCACCAGAGCTTGGAAGATCAGGTTCAAATCGCTATCCAGCCATTAAACTCTTTTCATGACCCAGAGGTAAATAACTGCCTATAGACGGTAAAAACTGGGAATAGGAGAAATCTGTTTTAAGTTTCTTGGGGAAATGGGGTGCAAATTAAGAGAGTAAAGAAATAATGAAGAAATCACATTTTGGGAGTCCTGTGCATCTTTTGCAATAATGGCAATATTAACTCAAATGTTAAGCTACTATATGGTGCAGATATTTCCTTTGAATACTGTGCATCTGAAGTGGACTAAAAGTCAATATTTGCCACTTATAGGGTTGTGTTAAGGGAACATTTCAAGTGCCTTCTAATAGTAAACCCTTGTGAGGAGAACATTTGAATCTTCTGACCTAGGGTAGGGGGATTTAAAGCAAAGGCTGGTGAGATAAAGCCACATCTTCTTAGGCTTTTTTGTTTCTTCAGGTGTGGGTGCCCTACAAGGATCCAGAATGCATGCTATAAGTCAGACAGCCACAAGCATCTTGCCATAACCCTCAGGAACTCAAAGTGATCTTAGAAAATTAGGACAGCTCACTGGACACTTCACCAGATAGTGCCTTAATAGAGATCCTTAAGTTGGCATGGGGAGGAGCAACTCTGTCCTCAAAATACCTTGCAAATTTATCAAAGCGGGTTTCTGAGGGTTCTAATACTGAATTTCCAAGAGCAGGTGGCAACAGTTCCAAACAGTTCTGCTGAACAGCTGCTTGAGGATGCAATGGGTGCTGCGAAATAAGCCTCTTTCATAATCTTCACTGTCAGCGTAGATGCAGTTGTGTGCTCCCATACCTGCTCAGGCATCTTCATGGTGAGTTGCACACCATCATGTAGCCATGGTAGCAAAAAGAAAGTACTCTCCCTTGCATCCTCATGTATCCATTTAGCAGCCGTTTCCTGAGTGATGAATGGCTCCATAAGATCAGGCCCTGGTAGGGAAAGGCCCATGCTATCCAAAACCTGCTGCAACAAACTTGCAAGGCACTTTACAGACAGAGTCACTCAAGTTTGCAGGTGATTGGATGCCACAGTTGAGGAAGTGTCCAAAGAACCATCTGGGCCAGTTACTCTGGTTCAGTTTCAGTTACTGTAGCCCAAGGATAAGCAATCTATTGGTGGGAGTTTGATCAATGATATACTGTCTGCATCCTTTACTTCTTGGCTGGTGAAAGCTAGCCAGCAAAATGTGGCCAGGTAGATCCAGGAACAATGAATGCATTCTTGAGAGATGGTGTATCCCACTGTTTTTTAAAGAGGCAGTGGTGCACCCTCTTTGTGAGATGTCATCTCTGGATTCAGAACTGTCTTAACAGCTATTGCCCAGTAACGAACATACTCTTTCTGAGTTGGAGAAAGTGACTATTCTACTGAAGACTTGTTTGGAGAAAGCTGATTATCAGGACTCATTTCATTCTGGTTTCAGGTCCAAATATGGCATTGAAACTAGATTAGTCATCTGGTTGATGAGCTCCTCCAACACAAAGAAAGAAGGAGTGTGGTTCTCATTCAGTAGCCTCTAATACTTTCCATCTGAAAAAGCTATGTGTTTGGGGAGCTGGAGGTACTACATTGCAGTGGCAAGTGTAGTTGTGGAAAATTCTTGTGCGAAACCTGGAATCTCACATTCTTCTAGGATAGCTCTTAGGTTCCCTGGAGGAGATCATCATGAGGTTTGGAGTGAGGTTCTATCAAAATACAGATGACACCCATCTCTGTCTCTCCATGCCATGTGAATCAGGAGAGGCAGTTGAGGTGCTTGACTGGTGTATGGAGACAATAATTAGCAGGACGGGTACCAGGAAATTGAAGCTGGAGGTAGGCAAGATGGTTTGCTGTATATTGAAAGGGATGTATTCTGTTCTCAGTGGGGCTGTATAACACTGGAAGAAATATGTGCAAAATCTGGAAGTCCTCCTGGAGCCTCTATTGGCACTTAAATCTCATGTGAAAGGGGTGGGCAGGAGTGCCTTTTAAGTCAAAAAAGTTCAGGCACAGTAATCTACGCCCTGGTTACTTCTAGATTGGATTATTGTAATGCACTCTATGGAGGGTTGCAAGAACTGCTGGCTGGGTGCGTATCGTATCAGTCTTTAAAGAATTGCACCCCTGTCAATTCAATGCCAAGACCAATTCAGGGTATTAACATTCACAGGCTCAAGAAGTATCTTTTTGTACACCATTTCCCCTGTTATGTTGTCACTCAAAGAAATAGCTTCAGATTTACAAAGGTACACTTTATTGGGAGCAATTGGGTTTGATTGTTTCATGATTGTCCTGATCTGAGGAGTCCTTTACTGTAGAGCAAAGCAGCATTTCAGAAAACTTCTGAAGTTTTATTTTGTTTTACTGAAGGTTGTGATCTATTTTTAATCTGTGTCCCTTCTCAGAAGTTTTGCTTTGCAATTTCTTTATACTTAGGTTTCTGCCACTGTTTTTAACACTGATTTCTTCAAATGGCTGATAGTGTTAGATGTTTTCACCCACCAGAACTAACCTCTGGTCCACTCTGCACCAGAACGGAGTTCAGGCAGATGAACACACGGTTTCCAACTGCAGCCTCACCATGTGGCACTAGCCTACAAACCACTACTGATCAGTCTGTCATACACTCTGTTCGCACATAAAGAAGAAGCACCTCAGAGACAGTAGCGTGTGCCACTCGTGTTCTTATTCCATCTGTGATCCATGTTTTCTAGCCTAGAATAATCCCAAGAGGGAAGAGGGGCATACTGGCATGTGAATGATTCCACCTGCCACTTCGTAGCGGCTTCCTATCCACCAGATGGGATGCTCCGTCACCCACAGTAGTGACAGAGCATTCCAAGATAAGTGCAGAGTTAAAAAAGTGCAGCATATTTTTACTTCACTACATACTTCACCACTGTTGTGGGCTTCAGAAAGCTGAGCATGGATGGTGCAGCATAGCATGTGTCTGGAGGCACACTTAGTATGTTTATCAGTGTTGCTCCCGTGGCATCTTTGTTAAAGGTGTTATTATGGCATCAATTAATGGCTTAGCCTAAAGCGTCTGTTACATTGTAGGATCAGCCTTTTATTCAGTTTTTTCATTAGCAACTCACAAATCTCTTCAACATTGTAATTTCTCATTTTTCTACCTTTTTTAGCTTTGTGCTACCAAACATTTTTTGGGACGAGTTCAGATTTGTACACAGTGCATATATTTTAAGCATACCACACTGGAATATATTGTTTCAGAATACAAAAGTTAGCAGAAAATCATCAATTACTCAAATCTGCCACTGTTCATCTTGCATCACTTTCAAGAGAAACTAGACCTCAAGCTCCAGCAGTTCCTAAATTCCACAATGGCCCTGTGGCATCTAGCCAAGAGAGGCTTTAAGAAAATCAACAGGAACTCTTAATATAATGATTTTCAGTTTTGTCTAATCAGGGCAAATTTACGACTGAAATCTCTTTATACCTCAACCCACTTTGAAAACTCACATGGTGTGGTTTTCTTTTTTCCCCCAATTTCTCCCTTTTCCCTTTCCAATCAAATGCATTACTATTTCTGCACAGTTTAATGCTAATATCTATAGCTTTCCTCCAAAGCAAAGCATGCCTGCCACTGGCTTCAGGATTTCACAGACTATTATGTCTTAAAATTCTGGTCTTTTTAAAGTTAAGATGGCCATAGAAGAGTGGTAAGCCACAATTAAAGTGTCAGACATATGCTCCTGTGCCACACTCCATTGTTGGAGATGCAGGAAGACATGGAAGACTGTGTGATGTTGCTCCCCCTGAGTATTTCTACAGTGTTCTCTCTTTCTTACCCCAGTTCAGGGATCCATAGGATGTCCTTTGCCAGCCCAGTGAATGAGTGATTGGCCATATGTGTAGATATAAAATGTTATTTAACTCTAACAGAGTTCAAAGCACAATTTGCTGCCACCAAAGGAAGCAACAAATCCCTCCTTGGCCCTATCTGCTGAACATCACAAAAACTGAGCATAGTTTATTTATTTGTAGCCTAAGTATCCCTCCCGTCACCTGGAGATGCCAAGACAGGGCACGCAACCAATGATAAAACAATTACTAAAACGTATATATCTCATCCTGCCTCACTCACAATCTAGGCAGAGCTACAATCAGAGAAACTAGGAAGTATTTCTATTATATTTAGTCACTTTGCAGTTATTTTAGCCATGCAAAGAGTTATAGCATGTTCAACATGTGTCAGTGTTAAAGACTGGTTGCTCCCCACCCCAACCCCTATGGTCTCAGTCCCAATACCCATAACCCTTCACTATATACGTTCAGGAAATCATGAAGATACACCTCCTCTGGGATACTTGGGACGCTCCTCTAGGAGGGCATCACCGCCAGTCTGAGAATATTGTACAGCAAGATTCTCCTTTATGATTGTGGCCACACCTATGTATCACTTGTACTATTATTTACACAATGTTCTACAGTAGAACTAAGATTAGCAAGGTGATTTGCAAGTTCAGGGTCTCTTACATCCAAAAACATAACAAGGTCCCAAACAAGGACCCTTTCTGCACTTACCTGTAGTCTAGTTTAAGGAACTTCCTAGTTCAGATCCTGGCCTCCTCAACTGCACTTTAATACAGATCAAGGAGGCCCTGTTCCAACTAGTCTGGCTCTGTGTGCACTGGACAGAGACAGAATAAGAGGCTCTTAATCTGAATCTCTGATGGACCCATTTAATTGGAATTATGGAATACAGGAGCTGTGCAGACAGCACACCTCCATATTCTGGAACCACCATGGGATGCATTCCAGTGGCCACTAAAACATCCCTCTCCCAGTTGGGATGGGTGGGTGTAGGCACAAAGCCCACCAGACACAGGGCGGAATGAATCTGATCCGCAGTGTCAATGCAGACAATACTGATTGTTCCCGCCTCCACACAGTACAGAAAGGTGGGCCTGGTTATTCCAGACACACTGGTCTGGATTACCCAACAGTAAGTACAGAAAGAGCCAGAGCTGATTATTAGATAGGCTGTTGGATGTGGTGATAACACACCACTGAGGGGATTATCACTGTTGTGGCACTGAAGCACACTGTGTGGCATGTTCACCATCATTAGAAGTAGCCATGGACTGCCCCTTGGCCATTCTCCATGCTACTAAGTGCCCTGAATACAACATTATTGGAAATATGCTAAAAACTCTTTTTAAAAATACATTACAATTTGT
The DNA here is from genome assembly GCA_023333525.1 of Aspidoscelis tigris stejnegeri. Taxonomy (NCBI): domain Eukaryota; kingdom Metazoa; phylum Chordata; class Lepidosauria; order Squamata; family Teiidae; genus Aspidoscelis; species Aspidoscelis tigris. The sequence continues at coordinate 50,669,806 of JALMGA010000002.1, read as the reverse complement.
GCAGCACTACTGTAGAACATTGATAAATAGGGAGTTTCTATTTAATCTAAACACTTTTTATTATTAGGCACTGAACATGTACTATTTTCTTTAAGAACATTCTCTTCCAGTCAAGTGTAATGTTTTCACTTTGGCAGTCAAAAGAGGAAAGAGGATTTTCCACCAGAAACGCAGTGCTGAAGCAGTAGCTGATGGCATGCTATTAGTTAGTTGCTTTTGAGAGATTTCTACAGTTTAGCAGCCTAAAAGCATTACTTTGCAAAGCAGGAAGATTTCATAAAGCCCATTTATCTGGCATTTCCAAACAGCTTGTTCCGATTGATGATGAACTGATACAAAGTGGATTGAAATGAAATAGCCAGGATTGCTTGCCTGCAGTAGATTTCTAAAAATGAGCTTGGCCTGGCAGCCCACGACGCCAGTTACTATTCCCAAGATGATCTCTTATTTTTATGTTTTCCAACGTGGATGAAAGAACACAGTTTATGGGCCTGGGGAAAAAAAAGAAACCAGGCTTCTGTGTTCCTTCTCCTTTCATGGAAACCAGGCACAATTGGGAGTCCATATTCTTACAATGAATGGTATGAGGAAACAGGACATTCAGGCCTTTTTTGCATTTGTGGGGGCTGGATATTCCAACTGGAAGTATTCCTACAGGAACAGTGCCCTGCTGGAGCAGCCCATCTATTTCAGAACAAGGCCATCTGCACTTGGATGCATGTTTCAGGACAGGCCTGCACCACCCCGCAGTTCGTGTGAGGGCTCTAATAGCCAAGAACAAAACTTTCTGGCCTTGGAACCCCAGGGGAATTCATTTCAATGGCACAATTTTGTGCATTGCCAAAATGGATCTCTCTGCTAAACTGGTACAATGACGGGTTTGCTCTTCACGTACCTCCCTGTTACATTCTGTGGACGCCTGCACTGCCCTTTTGAGTTCCTAGACAGGGCTATGCTCTTTCCAGTCCAGACAGAGGGGCCTAGCAGGGAGCAGGGCTTTTTCTGTTCCAGTCCAAAGTACAAAACAAGAGAGGCTCAGAGAACGTTTAGGTCTCATGCTGGACTGGTATACCAGGCAGTGTGAAAAGGCTCTCAATGTACCAAGGTTTCTGTACCTTGGTGGTAGAGCATCTGCTTAGGACTGGCACCAGGGGGAACAAAGGAAGGACTGAGCAATTACATTACTAGGCTTTGATGTCAGCAAAAAAAAGGAACAAAAGATTGCTTCCTGTATTTCTGTGTTACTGCCATGTTTATTAATCACCTTTCAACAGAAAGTTCAGAGTGATTTACATCAAGTATAGAAAACAACATCATAAAACTGGTCCCAAGCCCTACACGAATAGAAACTGCCTTTGTTGTTCGTAGAAAAACACTTTAGCCAGATAAAGTGCAGAATTACACATAGAATAAATCTAAACTAGGAGCTGCAAAGTTAAATGTTCTGGAAAAATAAATTGGCCTGTGACAGGAGTATTCTAGAAGGTTCCTGTACAAATTGCTCGAGAGGACAGGAAATGTAGCGCTAATGATCAGAGCAGCTAAAGAAATTCACACATCATTACTGTCTGTGGGAAATGTTTCTATTTAGCTCTCCCATATTTCCAGCCTAATTTCTACAGGTGACAGGTAGGAGAGGTATGCATTAGTCAACATTTTCATTCTAAAGCTAAAATGTAGCCCATAACAAATTAAAGCTTGTTTTTAAATTGCATTTCAATGTGTTTTGTGTTCTGTCATTTTCTGTCCCTTATGCATATTATACATGTGCACACACAGGGCTTGTTTAACCTTAATTTGTTTTTTTCTAAAAATTGTTTGCAATACATGCAGCATCCACTTTATATTATGTGTTATGTGGACAATTTTGTACATACGGGTCAAGACAAATGCACTTTGCTGGGCAGAGTTTATGCAAATCTCAGGAGTCTTCTGTGTTCACATTTACTCAGGAACACTGATGAAAAGCATCTATTCTGCATTGTTCATTGTAGCTTCATTTTGGGACCACGCTGTGCTAAATAATGTTTTTGGTTAATGCTTTTAGGATAAACGTAGAGAGCACTGCTCTCTCACGTCTTTACGTCAGTTTTTTAAAATTAATTCCCTCCCAATATTTGGACTAGTTACTTGCTTTAAAGGGCAACAAAATGTCACACATTAAGGGTGTTATCTGACACTTAATAAGGTGCCCTCTGGGTGAATTTGAGGCTGTAGGGGCAGGCATCAAATTCCTAAAATCACCCTATCCCATCCTGAAGCCCTTTCCTCATACAGGGTCAAGTGACAGCAAGAGGAACTCTTTCTCAGGGAGCTTCATAAACAGAGAGGCGGGAAATGGCAAGTGGTCAATCAGTGGTGAACACTTACTGTCAGGAAGGCATTGCCAGACTTTGAGGCAAAGTTAGAGCAAAGTGTGGAAACGTGAGGTAGGATTATTCTTTTAATTATCTGAAGAGATGCATTTTCTGAAAGGGGCAATTGAAAAAAAGCCCTGTCTGATCACATCTTTATTCTTTCAAAATCCTTCACTTCTTGCATTTTGGTGCTTTTCCAGTATCAGCATCTATTCAGTGGCCATCTTATACTTGATTTTTAGGGGGATGTAAGGTAGGATATTATATTTAAGTTATATTTTACACTAGATGCTCTCAAAAGGGCTAGCAAGTCATAGCAGCCTCTATCAAAACATCGCTTTTTATTCTTTTAGCTTTTGATTACAATTTATTTGGTAATGTAGGTAAGAAGATATATACTTCCCTAGTAATAGCTTGCCTGCTGCTTCACTCCTACAAACTGAAAACATGATGGGGCACTATGACTTGGGATCCGACAAAACCTTAATGCTCCTTTCCATCCTCCTTTCCCTAACAATACACAATCGGCTCAGTTGAAAAGAGTTCCCATTAGAATTTAAGAGAATGAGGGAAGCTGTTAAAATGATGTCAGGTTACTTCTCTGAATCTCATGAATTGGACAATTGAAGTCAAAAGATTAAAACATTTCATTTAAAAACACCAGCTATTTTTTGATGCGCTACATTTCATTCTGTCGACTCAGCAATATTCATTAACTGCTGTTCTAAGATTGCAGAGAAGCCAAATCCAATTTCTTGGGAGATTATCATGAAGAGATTAAATTAATAATCTTCAAGAGGAACAACGGAACAACTGATGATCATTTTTGGCAGGCTGTATTTTTTTTTCATACCTAAGATATTGTCAGCTCCTTTCCCTTTGAAGGGTGTTTTGAGTAGTCCCAAATGGGCAAAGAGATGCTATTCTGCAAGACAGAGATCTGTTCTCGGACGACTGTAGTTCAGTCATGGGTAAAAAGGTTTGCTGCTGCTTTCTCTTCTTCACTTTTCATCTTTGTTGTCTGTTCTGAATGTGTCACTTGTATGTCGCATTCATGCATATTTGGTAGAAGGGAATTGCTGTCACTTCAGCATAAAATGCAGGGCACTTCTGACAGGTAAAGAAAGAAGAGTGAAGTTTGTGGTTGGAATAGGTACATTTTTAATAGCTTTTGATGCACAGCCTTGTGACAGGCAAAAGGAAACATCGATAACAGCTCCCTTTGCTTTTTAGTCATAATTTTAACTACCATAGAAGCCTTCTTCCCCATTTGTGTTATAAACACCTTCCTGCATATGGCTGTATTCTGCTAGATACTGTCTTTCAGAACTGTACCTTTAGTTTTCTATTGCCAAAGTCACACCAACCAGGTTATGTAGTAAAAGACATACCATCCACTTGCTCTCCAGTCTGTCGTTCTCTTCTTCCACATTTCCCACCCCACCCCACCCCCGGTGATAAACAACAACGCCATATGTCAGAGTGGGGTTGTCAAATGTCACAAATTTTATTGTGAGTCTCCCAAAATCTGTTATATCCCCCCCCCCATGAAGCCATAGACTTCTGAGTAATGTAAATAAATCATATTCTGCCTTTGATTAAATAGGAAGCACTGCATATCTGGTTTTAGCCCAGAGAGGCCCACAAAAATTCTTAAGCAAACAAAAATGGAGGCAGGTTTTTTCATGTTAGGATAGTGCGGTCTCATATCTTTGGAATCCTTAAATTAACATGGAAAGGATAAAACAATACTTCCATGCACTTTCAAGTCAGAAACATATTGGAAAGTCCCCAAGTGCAATCAGAAAAATAGGGGAAAGAGAGCAGGAGGGAAAGTAAATTCCCAAAAGCTTGATGCTCATAAGCAGCTGTGTTTAATCCACTTACTAAAAATGAAAAAGAAAGATTCACTGTTGGCAAGGTAACTTGGAGTATCTTGTGCTTACTGATGCTAGACAAAGTTATTTAAATTATATTGGTGGGCAGCAGTGAAGACAAAGGGTCTAACATATTCCTGTTGGGAACAAAGAAGCAAGAGACCTGTGCCCTGCCCAGATGTTGTGGGCTTACAATCTCATCAGCCTGACTGGGATTAATGAGCATCTACAGGACTATAAATTTCCGATTTTCAATTAAAAGTGATAGAACCTCATCCATGCTTCTAATAATAGGCAGGGAATCCACAAGTAAGGGCCAATCTTGGTAGGAAAATGTAGTTGTCTGCCTGATGGGGTCTGGTTGCCATGACTAACTGCAACAACACCAAGGTCCCCTTCAGTATAGCAGAATAAATCCACAGATGTAGGAAAAATCCACAGCTTAGCTGCTGCAAAGCGCCGTCCTGCCATCCTCATTGGAAGCTGTGAGACTTTGCATTGGTGCGCGCGTCACATGGGATGAGGCAGCCAATCAGAACTGAGCTGCCCTTCCAGCTCTTGTTTGCTGTTCTCGCCATCCTGTCTGGACTGGAGGGAATATTTTCTTAAGAATGCACAGAGAATGTTGTTATATCAGCATTAAATACATTTGTAGTAGCATCGCTATAATGCGACACCACTACGGAGTATTGGCTGTCATGTGTGACAGCTCGATCTTGGCCATGCATTCTGATGCGCAGTATTAAGAAGTCTGGACGCACTCCACAATTTTGATAAATAATGTTCTTGGTGAAAAAGATACATTCTCTATTACTGCATCTTCACAGAGACTTCTTGTGCCCCTAACCAGGCACCCCAGGGCCATGGGAGAGATATATCTGGCACCTAGGGGCCTGGATGAGCACACAGTCCCACCCTCATCCAGCTCATCCATGGATTGGTGCAACCACCCATCTGTGTCAACTTATCAACAGTCCTCACTGGACAGTGGTTGCACAGTCCATTCACCTTCCTCTTTGTCCCCACTCTGATATATATGGATGGAAGTGTTAAGGAAGCAACTTATGGGCCGGTTTCCATCCAAGCTACATTTACAAGGGACAAAAACAGGCAATTTCTAGGGCCATTTGCAGTCCTTTGCAAAGCAACCAAAGAAGCGTTCACCACAGTAACCAGATTTATGGAGGGTGTTTGTTGTGCCTCCCGCTCCGGTAGCAACTCATAGTCATCTCCTGTCACCACTCCCACAATCTTGGTTGCATTCAGTCACTGTCTGGATGCAGGCTGTTTCTTTCCAATATTTGCATCATTATTAAGTTAACCAAAGAAAATTTAGTGAAAGAAAAATGGTACTAAAAAAATAAAATAAAATGACTTTGCTGGAACAAAATAATTTGTGAATTTGGGGGCCTACACCATGTATTTCTCCTTCCATCCACCCTTAGGAAGAAGCACTTAATGGAAGGAGATCTTGTAGTTTTCTACATTTTGTGCTAACGCTGGATTTTGCTGAGGGACATTTACCAGTGTTTTCATCCTAGCAGATATTTTTAAAATGAAAGATCAGACAAGTAGATGTAGACCAGCTGATCTTAGTCTTCCTTAAAATCCAACTGCACTTCCTTCACTTAAGCCATATATCTTTGATTCCTTACCAAGCATGACGTTCACTTTCAGGAAATCAATACTACATCCTTTGCCTAAGCCAGAATCCCTCTCATTCATCTTACCCACTGTGTTATAACTAGGCATATTTCCCAAAGGCACATTCTTCAAACATTGCTTCCCCCTCTCTACCCTCATGACTGACAACCTCACATCCTATTTCATAGAACAGCCATACCTGAACAAAATTTGCACCTTTTTCATGACGCCATGTTGCTCAGGGTCATTCTGCCCTTTGAGCATTGGTTCAGCAGATTAGGCCAAAGGGAAATGTTTAGTCCCGTGTGCGAGCTGCTTTCTGTGAAATTAGAAAAATGTGAGAAGTGTTGTGATTAATAGGAAGATTTAGGAACTTTGAAGCAGGGCAGCCTATAGATTTATCACAGCACTGATACCATTGGCAGTGTTTTAACTCAGCTGCAGCTGTGTTGAATTATTCATTATTGTATTTTTTTTAAAAAAATAGGAAGACTTAATGGGGCAAAACTGTAGGAGCCATTTGAATGCTGAAATGCAAGATACTGTAGTACGTTTTTTTTAAAAATAAATTTCATTTCTTCAACCTACCTGATCATCACTAAAAAGATTGCTTTTATTGTGTTCCATCTCTTTACATCCCGTAAAGATGAAAAATATTGTCTTTAAATTAGACAAGCTGTCCTGTTTGCTTTAGACGGTTCCAAAAGTGTTTTCATCTTGATGTCCTGCAAAGGCATTCGGTCAAAGTGAATAATGGCATAGTTCAGGGAAGTTGACACCGAATAACATGTACACCAATAGAAAGCTATCTATTTTGTACAAGCTTGTCTTTAAGATGAACCACTCAAAGTTACTCAAGATCTAGTTAATAACTTGGTTCTGCAATGGACAAACTGGAATTTTGCGGCGATTGGAAACCACTTATTGACTTTCTGAGTAAGGGGGGAATATGATATGTTGATATTGGATTTTAGTAATTAAAAACCATTGTAACAACTAGGGGGGTTAAACAGATGGATAGACACGTAGGGCCTTTCTGCACTTACTGCTGCTCTGCACTAGCAAGTGCACCAGGGGCCATCCCTTGTTAATGCAGATTAGAGAGCCCCATTCCCCTCCCCCCAGCTAGTATGATCTGCCTGCACAGGACAGAGCATGATCCCAATCAGAAAGCTCCTGATCTGGATCACCAACAGACATTGGGTGTTTTGGCACTTCTCTTCCCACCCACTGGACGGGAAAGGAGTGTAATCAACAACTTGCAATTTTTCTGTTTGCAAATGCTAGTAAATGTTAACCTAGGCCCCTACAATAAAACATTTATCAACTGTTTCATCACTGGTCGGTCCTCTTCAGAGTGCTGCCATCTTTGGTAAAGGTAAATCACAATTTCATGCTCCACAGCTAGCTTGCAATTAGGCAGGCAGGTGGGGTGGGGGAGGTTCTAGCATGTAAATGCCTTCTGCAAATGCAGGTGCACCTGCCGAGATGTTGCCTAATTGTTCGCTATGGGCCAAAGTGCGAATTGGCCCCTGATTTTTCAGGCATACTAGTGGGGCCTAATTGAGAGACGTTTTCGCACGGGGCTAAACTGGACGCGAAAAAGCCAGCTGTGGACACGTCATCCGCATTGGCCGCGCGCGCCTTGCGTTCCGACGTGTCCACAGCTGGCTTTTCCGCGTTCGAAATGTAGAGCACTTCGAAGTGCTCTACACGCGTTCCAACGCGGACGAGCCGCCGGCAGCCGTTCGGGAGAAGAAGCGTTCGCGCCGCTTCTGTCTCCCGATCGCCTGCCGGCTCGCCTCCGACGCCGCGCGGCTTTGACAATCAGCTGTTTTTCAAACAGCTGATTGTCGATCTGCCTCCGCGGCCGCCGGCGCGCCCCTGGCCGGCGTTTGCCGGCTAAGCCAGCTTCGGGCGCTTTGACCATTCGCACCCAGACGCTCCGGAACGCGTTTACACGCGTTCCGGAGCGTCTGTGTGTGAACGGGGAAAGCGCCCGAAGCTGGCTTAAGCTTTCCGCCTGAACGCGTTCGGTTTCGAACGCGATTCAGTGCGGAAATGCCTGAGGTAAGAGATGTGTCCCAGCTTACAAGGTGACTCATTTTGAAGGTGCAGCTTATTGTGTCACATTCAGTCCCAGCCACTGGAGCATGCAGAGGTTGGCTCCAACGCTCTGGAAGCTGGGCTGAAAGAGCTGTCACTATGCAGATGGTATTGTTCCAGCCTTCAGCTATCCATCCTATGCCTTGAGTCAATCACTTTGTTCTGACCCACTCTTCGAACTACATCAGATAAGTGCAGAAAAGCCTTAATCACCCCAGAGATTATCAGAAGTGTCCTTCCTTCCTTCCTTCCTTCCTTCCTTCCTTCCTTCCTTCCTTCCTTCCTTCCTTCCTTCCTTCCTTCCTTCCTTCCTTCCTTCTAATCTCTGATTTTTCTATATACTAAATGTAATTTGTGATATACCTTGAAAATCTATAATAGAAAAAATAACTTGGTTCTGTAAAAGTAGAATGTCTTTGTTTAATCACCAAGATTGCCCTTTAAAGCATGAGGTTTATCTAATGCAAATTTGGTATACTATAGATAACACCACTCATTTTGTATATAGTTTCCTATACAAAAATGCCTATTTTCCATGTAGGCACAGTGTGCCTCTCTGTCCAATTCAAGGTCCCAGTTTTTGGCCCATGGAAGTCTGAATAGCCTAGGAACTCTGGAACAGTGTCAGAATCCAAATATACTATTCAAAAGAGGTTTTCTGTGATGACTCCCTATCTATGGGCAAGCTGGTTTTCATCATCTTTTCAAAGCTGTCAGTTTTAAATGCATTTAATTTCACTGTTTAGCTGCTATTGGTTTATTATTCTTATTGAGCAGGAAATCAACTCTTAATGTGACTCTAGTTTTGTTAATAAGCTCGCTCAGTTATCTCTCATCCAGCTGTGCAATCTACATTCTACATCTACTGTTATAAGCAGCTCTGGAAAGTAAAATATAATATGCATTTAAGAAACTCCTGCTATCATTGAGGGTCTAAGAGAATCTTCCACCTCCAAAAGACTTGTTGATTTGTTAAGACACCCCCATGGACCGTCTAACCCAGTTCCCTGTAATAGCGGGCTATTATATATGCAACATAATCTTAAACATATTTATGTTCTACCATCTCAGGTTAATTAGCATAGTGCCGTAGACTTTCTGTGGCCAGTGCAGCTCTGAGGCTTAGAATCATGTGCATTGAATGAGCCTTTATGAGAAATACTTTTATCTCTGCCGAGAAAACTGCAGATAAGAGGAAGAAGAGTTGGCTTTTAGATCCTGCCTTTCTCACCCTTTTTAAGGGGACTCAAAGTATCTGACAAACCTGCTGTTCTCCCCACAACAGACACCCTGTGAGGTAGGTGGAGCTGTGAAAGCTCAAAAAGAGATCTGTGAGTAGCCCAAGGTCACCCAGCTTGCTTCATGGAAGAGTGTGGAACTGAACCAGGAGATAAGAATCCGATACTCTAACGACAAGACCAAAGTGGCTCATACGTGTGCCCATGGAGGTTTTCATGCAGTCAGCCAGGAGTCAGGCACAACTCAGTGGTACAACAACAATGACAGCAGCACCTGATGGCATGATATGATTCTGTGGGAGTTAAGAGGAAATAGAATTCTGCTTAGTAAGGAATTCAGAGACCTTCACAATGGAGGCATAACATGCAATACCCACACAGGCCCTCTTATGTTTCCAAAAAAATGCTCCCTCTTGTCTGACAAAACTGAGAAAAAGCAAACTGGCTTCCCTGAGTTTGTTTTCATTTAGAATTGAGAGCTTCCAAATTAATCCAGTCCAATCCTCTTGAGTACTTTACAGTCCTGGGTTTTCATTAATTCAACCTATTAACTACTTTCTCCCTTATTCAGTCCGTCTCAGTAGGACTGCATGAATTACCTCTACTAGAGAACTTGATCTGCCAAAGAATAATAGCATGTTAGCAGGCACCCTGTTAGAAGACTGACGTGCTTTCACATATGAGTCATAAGGATAGCCTATGCTCCTACTTATTTCAGTGACCCTATGAACCTCATATAATATGTATCTCATTACAGCACTTCCATTCAGATCTCGTTCATCATTCTTTAAGAAAAATACTTGGGAAACAATGAGATCATAGCTAGTATTGATTTAATAACTATGCTGTCTACACTCTTGTGGCTATTTTCTTAAATGGACCTTATCCAAGTTGTCTAGTTTTAGGACAGCTTAGCGATGGCCTCCTGGAAGAAAGAAACTAAGGACTGCTCATTCTAATTTAGCTTCCACTTTCTGGAAAACAGATGTCTGCAGTCCATGAATAGGAAGCATCCCAGCCAAAGAATTTCAGTTAAACTTCCCCCATCATTCTTTTGCCTATTTTTATTCTTCCATCTCTGTCCCCCATAAGGTAAATATGCATGTTAACATCTTACAGTTTGTAGCTTCTAGGAGTGTACAGTAAGGCTTCCAGAATTTGAGTTGGTTGACTTGTCAAGCATGAAACTTCTAGGCCCTTTCACTTGTATGAGACACTTTCAGTGTTATCAGTGGCCTCGTTCTCATCACAGTGTGTAGGGTAGGACAGCAAGCCAACTTAGTTTTCCAGCACTTGGATAAAATCTTTAGTCACAACTTTTGGACTTTCCCACAACTGCATCTCCTTAAATTTTCTTCCCTTTAAGGATGCAGTGTTGTGCATCTTTTCTTCAACTCTGTCATGTGTGATGAGGAAAAAGGACAAATGACCGTTTCTCTTATAAATTAGGTCCAGCCTGTGAACCAGGATTTCCCGCGAACAGTATGTGTTCTGTGTGCCTTTTCATAAGCATCATCCTCCAAAGGGCAACATTTTTTAATGAGCTATCTTCAAACTACCTTAAATAGGATTCAGAATTGTACTTATTTTCTTTTTGCATCATTTTTTCATTTTGACTGAAAGACAGGGGCAACACGAGGCATCTACCTCATGTAGATGGCACCTAAATCACAAATGTTGGCATGTGGCAATGTTAGGAGTCGGTGATTTAGCCACTCCTAATTTAGACTTACATCTAAATGATTTATGACATAACACTGAGGGAATAGCAGGTGCAAAAAAAAAACCAGCTTACACTTGAGCACTGAAAATTATTCATTTCTTTCATCCTTTGATCTAATGTTACCTTTGATTAACATGTTTTGTTGTCGTTGCATTGTTTTTGGTTACCACTTAATCATGACCAAAATCTGATATGCCTTTATGTGTTTTTCTTGAGAGAGATATACAGAAGTGGTTTGCCATTTCCTACTTCTGGGAAGAGGCTGGAGATCAAACTGGTAACCCTCTGCTTCCAGGCAGTTTGCGCTACCATTGAACTACAGCCACTCACATCTTTTACTGGATATATTTTCAAATATTTTCCCTTGGCCTCAAAACAGAAGATTCATTAACTGCTGTCAAGTAGTCTCTGTTATTTTCGCACTGCTTTTATTAGATGATCTGAATAGTTCATCAGTTTGTCAGAATGTAACAATAATTGTAATAACATGTTGCTGGCAATCACAATTATAGCACAAAGCCAAATCATTATTGTATGAGTCTTGATGAATACTTTATATATGGGTACCTAAATAAACCTGCCTTTGTATGTTCACACTAGGTTGATTTTTTTGTTGTTTTTCAAAATTTTCCATCAAGAGTTTTTCTTCAATCTGTTTTTTAAATCAGGCTTTTCTTACCATTAAGTATCTAACAAGTATTCATTTTCTTCTTTTCACATGCTTGGCTTGGCTTTGTCTTCCTTGTGGATCTGAAATCTCCATCATCTCTGCTTTCAATCACTGTGGGCATCTAGGTAAGAAAGCATCTCTTGCAGTTGGTACCATAGTTCAATCTAAGTTTTTCAAATAAACTGGAGAAATACCATGAAAACAATCTTGAAATCAGGCAGACTACAGTCACCTGAATAAAATTAACATATTTGGACTTATTGCTTGCCCAGGGATCATTTGGTGAATAAGGTTGTTCCCAAACAGGCCATGTGGGATCTAAGTAAGATTCTGTGCTTGCCTTTTGCTGCCTTCCTGCCAGACACAAAAAATAATCCTGGGTTGACCTTAACGTCTGGTGAGCACCTTCCAGGATCAACCCAAGAGGGATTACCAGAAGCCAATTAAGCATTTGCCCAATTTCTTGTGAACCAGTTTAGTCTTGTAGTTAGAGTGCAGGACTCTTTATCTGGTAGTCACCAGGTTTGATTCCCTACTCCTCCACAAAGCCAGCTCGGTAACCTTGGACTAGTCACAGCTTTCTTTCTGAGCTCTCCCAGTCCCACCTACATCACAGGGTATCCGTTGTGCAGAGAAGAACAGAAGGTTTGTCAGTTGGTTTGAGTCCCCTTAAGGGTGAGACAAATGGAGTATAAAAACCAACTCTTCTTCCATTTTCATGTGCTCGGCTAGCTTCTGGTAGCTTCAGTACAGATTATTCCAGAAGATGCTCACCAGAGTCAAAGGTAAACATTGCTATTACAGGAATTCTAGCATCATTGCTGGGTTTCCCATAATATTAGCATTACAGGCTCCCCCTCCCCCCCCCCCCCGTACTGAAAATGCCAGGGGTATTTCTGGCATCCCTGATATAGACCCAAGACAATTGTGGGTTTCAGCACTTGTCTGGAGACAGCCTAAGATGGATTTTTAAAAAAATTCTACAGGTTACTTCCAGTCCCATGTTCAAAACACACATAATATCCTTGAATATCTTTAGAGGGTATGCATTTGTTTATTCAGATGTCCTCTGAGTCAAGGCTGATAGATAGCTAACCCCAATTGTTTTTGGTTTATGTTCAGAGTCCATCCCCTTTAGTATTCTGCCAGAATATTAAATTGTTAGTGCAAATACCATTGCCAGAACTCTATATTTTTGTTCCTAATTCTATGGAGGTAAAGCTCACTAACAGAAAAAAAAATGTGCTGCTTCAAAACATATTATTGTGTTATACATTATACATAATTAAGAATCTATACCATGTGATTAAAATCTGTACCACTGGATTTTTAAAAAGGAAGCCACCTGTTCTACTATTTTCAGTGCATTTGACTGTAATTCTGTATGCAGAATATCTGTTTTTAAGACAGAATAGGTGGATGTAGCCAATTTTAGAATTTGGAATGTGGGATTTTGCATTTTAGTCTCCATTTCATTTGATGTGATGTATTTTATTTTTTGTGACCTGCCTTGGATATTTTGTATGAGAAATCAAGATGAAAATAAGGCATAAACCAAAGCTTGTGCAGTCTAATCTGTCAAAAGAACAGACAGGGCTCAGAGAAGTTGTCCTGCATAAAAATATGTAATGGTTTCAATGCCAAGCTGAAAAATGCTTGAAATGAAGAAGCCTGGTCAATCAAAGAGCTAGAGTGACAGAGACCAATGCGTTATATTAGTTTGTCTTAGTATAGCAAAGTCCATTTTTTTAGTATATGTGTTTATTTGTATGCACATGATGCTTTTGGAATGGCAGTATGTTGTGTCTCCGATGCAATAACAGAAAAGCAAATTTTTTGCATCTACTGCTTATCATGCTGCCACATTAGAAGGGCATTTCATCAAAAACATGTATAGTAAGCATGGATGATAGTTTAGCTTGGTTGCCGCTGAGGTGTTGTGATTTGGTAGCTATGAAACAACTAGAAAACTTGGTGACAAACCATGCATTCTTTTAAAGATGTTTTGATCATTGTTCTTCCTCTAAAAACACCAAAACTGTAGAACATTACTAAAAACATTTTCACCCTATTCAGCTAAGGAATTTGTTAGCAGGAACCTAGGAATCTTCTTCTGTACCCCTGTGTTTTTCTGGACAGTTTTATTAAAATACTCTTCACAAAACAAAGCATTGTACAGGAATGTTATAATTAACATTGTAATAGCTCCTGATGAGCCTCACCATCTTGTTTTCTAATTAAGTAATAATTCCTGCTCAAACCTCTGCAGTTCCTAGACCAAGGATTCTACACTTAGTTATAACTATAAAATCCAAGGTTTTGGATTGCATTGCAAATTATGATCTAGGAGCAAATCAATGTGTGAGAAGCGCAAGTATGATTCCATGGTGTGCCATTCGTGTGGCAATATTCCATATCTACAACTCAGTGCTAGTAATGTGCACAAAAAACCTGAACATCTTCATTTCACCATTGAAGCAAAAAACCATTCGTTTCATTGTTGAATCATTTAATCCTAAAACCAGTTTTTCACGTTTATTTTTTGCAAAGAAAAATCCAAATTTTTCCATTGAAAAAAGCTCTTCATTAACAAAACCACAGTGAAACATGAATGTTCAAAGTCTGTTTTTGCAAGGGGGGAGGCTGGTCTGTTTCAAACAAAGTTTTGGATGTGCAGAAAAAAAAATTCTTGTTTTGATGGGAATGTCTGCAAATATAAAACATCATGTCAAATTTGCAAATGTGAATTGAATTTTACACGTCCCTATTTGGTTCTTAGGACAATTTGACTGGTGAAGACGTTTTACTACCTGTTTTTATTACTGATTTGATGTATAGCTGTGGGTATTTTTTTCTTCATTTTAAAATGTTTTTCTTGACTATGGTTAGCCACCTGGAGTCGTTACAAAGCAGGCAGAATACAAATACACAAATAAATAATAGCCTTTGCAGCACCAGTTCAAGTCTTCCCTTTCAAAAAAAAAAGCCCATGCATAATAAGTATGTTTTTACTGCCATAACTAGCTTTGTATTTTTTATAGCTGCCTCTCATGTTTATTTCAGTATATTCAAAATTGTTTCCATTACACTTCAGCCAAGTGTCTATAAGAATGAAGAGCAGCTCAGTATTTATTTCAGAAAATAAATACAGGACAGTGGGGAGAGATACATATTAGTATATGTATAGGATCATTTCAGCAACTGCAATTTTTCCAAAGAAGGTAGAACATGTTGGTGTCCTCTAGCCTGACGATAGCTCCCAAGTAGCTTTTGTGGCTGGGTTTGATGGTGATTCTATTCCAAAATATCTGGAAGGAAGAGGTTGACGAAGATCTCTGCATCACAAATGACCATTTTCAACCCCTCAGGAAATATACATGACAGTGGATTATCTTTGTGGCACATCCTTGATTTTTGTTCAGTTTCACAGTATATTGGAGATAACACAAAATGCTGTAGCAAGTGTTTCAGTTCAACCTTTTTTAAAAAAGAAATTCTAGTTTTCATTATATCTGTAGACCTCCCCACCCCACCCTCAAAAAAAAGAATCTGAAGCCGCATGAAGTATATGCAGCCATTGTTGCAAAATAACAGCTGCCCGTGAGGGCTTTGATGTTGCATCTGTCACATGATAAATGAAGTTTAACATATGAATGATTTCCCCCCTTTATGTTCCAGTGGTCAGTACGGCCCCTTTATGGAAATCATCATAAACCGCAGTAGAGCAGAGAGGCCTGGGGGGGGGGGCAGTGGAGGCTTCAGGTATAATTCAGAGAGTTGGTATTCTAGTTGGAGCCAGTGCATGCTTGATTAATCTCCCTGTGCGCTTGTGCATGGATAAATACTGCTGCCAGTTCCATATTCATATGACCTAACAGCATCAAACAGGTTATCAAGGTCAAGGCAGCATTAAGAGTACTGATGAGGGAATGTCAGGAGGTTTAGTGAGCTGAAACAGTATGTTGAAAAGAGATCTGTGTCCTTGCTGTGACAGGAATAATGAGTTGGGACAAACTGCTCTTGCTAGAAATGAAGTAAGCATTTATGCACTTCATGTTTTAGCATCAAGCCGTAATGTGCCTGTATCAGACTCCAAATCTGGATGACGCCTTTCCAAATATGATTATTGCAGCTGTTTTCTTTAGTATAGGGTGGCTTTTGCCAATTTTTTTAGGAGCTATAACTCCCATTGGTTCCAGCCAGCACAGCCCTGTGTTGGCGAAGGCCGGATTAGAAGGTTTTCAGAAGATCAAACAGAGCCAGCTTCTTAGTGGCAAGGACATAAGAAATGTCCCACTGGATTGTATCAAGTAGCACATGGAAGTCCATGAGGAGAAATGAGCACCACAAGTTTGCCAGTGATAAAGAATCGTGAAGAAGATCTGTGAGCGACTTGGCTTATAGCTAAATATTAAACTAGGAACTGAGCAGCTCAGCCGTTCATTAGATCATCTCCCTGTCCATCTGCATGCCCTTTCAGCTCTATGTTGCATAAGATTATGAAATCAGAAATAAGATGTTCTCCTATTCTGTATTATACTGCTGCATCCTTTTTCTCATTGTTCTTGCTTTTCTGTGTGGGAGCCTGAGGCAGTTCCAAGTCATAAATGTCTAACAAGATCAGAGTGCAGGATTATTTTAGTCCCAGGTCACTGTGTCAAGGGCTGCTATTTCCAATAATAGTTTGAAAAACTGAATTTCTTTGAGCATCTTGCAGCAGAATGCTGCACCAGGACTAATAGGAGGCAAAGAGGAGAAACACAGAGCTCCACATTCCAGTATGTTAATCCTCGTGGATCTGAGCCACTAACTAATGCAAGCAGAACTAATAGGAAGACCAAGAAGGAGAAGTAGGAAGAGAAGTCCTAAGTGCAGGAGAAAGGACAGGGACTCCAAAGGTCGTGACTGGAAAAAGATAATAAGGAATGAGAAGAAGAAAAAGGAGGTCTGGCTTTACAACCAACTAACAAGCCAAACTCTGGCTTCAAAAAAAGTGGTAGCCACAGTAGTCAACTGCAAGGAACTGATGCACCAGGAACTCTTGGACCCAGCACTAGGAGGAAACCTAATAATCGTACAACTTATCTGCATTATTCTCACCCAAAGTGCTGCATCAGAATGTGTCCACTGGACATCCAGCAGCACTACTACTTCATGTATGTAGCCCTATTAAAGTGTCCTTTTATCTTAAAGTTCTCTGCAATTTTTCTCTTTAGACTTGGAGTCCATGGGGACAATGGAAACCAAAACATTGCTTAGGCCTTCATATTCTTGTTGTACTTATTGCCTGCAGTCGTAATTTGGGGAAGTGAGGAATGGATCCATTATTGAAACTTCCTTCTATAGCCATACCTTAAATTCACAGATCCAAGCACCATTGTATCAAGGAAGCCCCATTCGTGCTTTGGTTCTCCAAGAAAGCAACCACAATTAATCTTCCACTAAGATCCCATTGGAAGGCAGAGCCCTCAGTAGACAGAGATGCAGTTAGGTGAATGAATCCCCAACAGGACAGAACTCCCATAATCCTCTTCATCTGGCTAGTTTCTCCACATTTATTTATACCCAATTTAGGGTTAGGCAATTTGTACAATCACCCTCCAAAAAAGTTTAACGTAAACCTCATTTTACGCATCAATTTAGTATATAACTGTCCTTTGTATAGCATAGTTTTATATTTACATAGTTGGTCAAATACAACTTTTCCTTTGTAATGGAATCCTACAAACTTTAAGTAATGTGATTTGGCCTCTGGACTACTACTCCACCTACAGCCTGAAAGAAACGGCTCCCCATGTTGCAACACCAGTGACTTACTGATAGTGCCCCTCGGCCATCAGCTTAACTGAGTCCTGTCTCTGCAGTGCCGTTGATTTGTTTTGGAAATCAGTAGGCCATAGTTTTCTCAGTCCCTAGTTTACCATAGCTCTCAATGACTTGTTCTTATTGGGTACCATTGAGTTGTGGCCTTCTCCTGGTTGACTGCTTGGGTACTTCCATTGGCACTAAAGTGGTTTGCCATTGCTTACTTCCAGAGAGAGACTGGGGATTGGCCCAGCAACCTTCTGCTTTGCAAGCAGTTTGCTCTACCACCGAGCTACAGCATCTCCTGGCAATTACTTACATAACGCAGTTTTATATGGTGGTTTCTGTAAATCAAACTTACAATGATATCTGACATCTGATCAGACCTTTTTCTGCATAATATACATGTATGTTTAAAATGTATCCTTCTATGCTGCTTTTAAATCTCTTCTCAGAGTCTAGTCATGGTGGCCACAGTGCCTTTTGAGTTCTTATCAAGCAGTTTGCAACCCTTTCCAGGGAGCCTCTTATCTCTTTCAGAAGTTCTTCCCTCAGAATTCTGTATTTCACTACTGATTCTGTCCCTTTCTTCAAGCTGCCTCTAGACTTCCTGCCCCCTAGGAATGTTCTCTTCTGAGATTTCTGAGTCAGCTTTCCAAACCTTAGCTCATATTGCTGTAAGGGCTGGGTAAAGTTCTAATCCTAGCCAAGTGGAGCTGTTTGCATCTCTTCACAGAATCTGAATTGTAGGCTCTTTGCTGCTAATAACTTTCATCTATAAGCAGTATTCACAGGCATAAAATCTCGTTAATCAGGCTTGGAATTACAGTAGTGTAATTCAGTAATTGCAAATACACTGAGCAGCAGTTGCTTCTCTAGAGCTGAAGCCACATTAGCAGTTTCCTTTGTTTGCTTTTGCATTTACTGCCATTCTTTTGAAAACCTAGAGCAGATCTACAATTAGAAGACCACAACACCATGTAAACAATACCATCAGATAAAAAGGCAAATGCTGATAGTAAACACAACATACAAAGGTGAGAGTCTTTGGCAGGATCCACGCAGCACTTTCTTAACACCATGTAGGTCAAAGAGCAGTGCCTCAGTGGCAGAACAGGAAATAATACTTTGACAGTGCTTTATCAGTCTGTGACTCCTATTTTTGAAGGTGCAGAATATGGCCAAGAAAAAGAAGAATTGGCTTTTCTACCCCACTTTTCTCACCCATTTAAGGGGACTCAAAGCAGCTGGCAAAGCTTTCTGTTCTTCTCCCCACAACTGAACACCCTGTGAGGTAGGTGGGGCTGTGAGAGCTCAGAAGAGAGCTGTGACTAGCCCAAGGTCACCCAGCTGGTTTCGTGGAGGATTGCGGAATCAAACCCGGTCTTCCCAGACAAGAGTCTGGCTCCCTAACCACTAGACGAAACTGGTTCACGTGGGTCCTGCCATGGGTCTTGCCATACATAATAAAATGTGTCATTTCCTCCCTTTTCAGTTTCAGTTTGCAAAGTTCTAGGTACATAAGAGAGTCTTCCAACAAACCTCTTAAGGCCAACCAGAGTCCATGAACAAGCAGTGACAACCAGGAGAGCATTCCACAGGAGAGCTGCAATTACTGGAGGCCTTCTTCTGAGTACTTATTCCCCAGATGGCCATTAGTAAAGGGTCAGACAGTAAAAGAACTAGAAGACGTGTATTTTTATTCTTCTGCAGTCAGACTGTTCTTGGCCTTTAGCTGTAGTTATTTTACTGAATTGAGAAATGCTGTGGTTGAGCAACAAATTATTTTGTGGTTGGAAAACTGGGGGGAAATCTGATTTCTACTTGGATTCCCTTACAGCCCTCTTACTGGGACCATTCTCTGCACTGCCAAACTTTGTACATTTACCCGATGCGCTTAACCAGCACATGTACAGTACCATAGGTCTCGAGTTGATATATTTTGAGGATTTTATTGCAGCTAAACTAAGCACCAGAGCTTCTGTGTTTTAAAAAAAAATGTATTTTTATATATTTTTATCACCATGGCATGAAAACAGTTTATACCTGAAGGCTATGTTTCCCAGACACTGATTTAGTCCTCTTTCTCATACAGTCACAATTAACTAGTGGGAACCTTTTGGCTTAATTGTTCCACTGCAGCAGAATCCGATCCCATTGCTGAAAAGCTTAAGTCAATATCCATCCTGCTTTAATGTAGCAATAGCTGCAGGAAAGGAAATATTTTTATTTCACCTATTCGACATCTAGAGGTGAACCCTATTACCAACTCCATGCAATCTTCTGCCCCATTACCAATGATAATTTATCACTCTAGTGAAAGCCAGCCTAGGAAGAAAAAAGAGTGTTCAGTGACACACAAAAGCAGCAAACCTGATCATAGAGAATTCTCCTTCTGCTGCCAAGGTAGAAGGTAAATCTCTAGGGATTCAAAGGTGATACTATCAGGAGTCTCAGTATACAAGGCAACCTTTGCTTCATTAGTTGAATAAGGCTGTGAATGGGTGAAAGTGTGGTACACCATTAACCTTGTGTGCTTCTAGTCTTAACAGCTCAGTTTGCTGTTTTCATACAAAGATGGATCTATTTGTAAGCAGCCTATAGAACGTTTGTTAATGAGCGGCTACAGAAATTCAGTAATGAATAGATGTTTGATTTGCCCTTCTCTGAGAAAAAAAAGAAGGCAAAAAAATGAGTAAGGGCAGCATGTTTAATGTGGAGCCACATTTGTGGTTTCAGTTTCTAAACACCTTTTTCCTTGTACCAGATGCAGACTTTAATCCCCAGAGTGACAAGCAACCCCCGACCCATCCATCCATCCCTTCTCTTCATGGTCTGAATTTGTTTCTCCCACATCCTCCAGCAGAATTTGTTTCCTGTTCTGCTTTGCTAAATAACCGAAGTACTTAGGTTTCAGGGCTTCATAAGGCCTCACAATATAAGTTTATTATACAAGTTGATGATTCCACATTGGAACCTAAAATTGCCTTTTTTGTTTCAGTCAAGAGCCAAATGCCTCAGAAGCCAGTCAGCCAAAACGACAATTGATACTTAGAAGTAATAACAATAAATGGTATAGTTCTGCATTGAAGGCATCATGATAACCACCACTGGGAATAGGACGATTAGAATAGAATTGGTTGGCCTTGTGTGTGCCTGCTTTTCATCCCCATGGTGATTCTTATCATTCTTACACATCTGTGTAGTGCCTGTTTGAAAGAACTCTTGCTGCCAGTCCCACAGCCATATGGTTCCCACTAAATAAGGACTTCTTCATGTAGCACACCAACACCTTTCACACTAACCTTCTTCAGGCTGCTGTGTTCTAGACTACAAATTCCATCAGCCAGTAGAGCCAGTTTCTAGGTTGAGAAAAGCTATTACAGGCTTTACATGGGAGGCCCTTCCTTCCAGGTTCAGGAAGTCCACATGGAAGAAAACAATATTGTTGACATAAATTTGTCATTTAATATGTTATGAACTGCTGGATTTTTTACAGTGTTCCTTCTTAAAAAAATAAATAAATAAAGCAGCCTATGGATGGAGAGGCAAACTAAACAGCACTCCTAAGAACTGCAAGAAAATGAGAAAAATGCATAAATCTTAAGATTTGTGTTATTTCTACCTGCTAAAAGCTTGGTGTATTTTTTAAAGCCTTCATTAACTGTTATATTTCATGTTGATACTGTATTTAATATTTTTTTTAATCATATATTGCTCGGAGGCATCCAGCATAGGCATCTCATAAACCAAATAAATGTAATATGCTAAGCCATTGTGGCAACAAAGTAAGAGAGAAAAGGGCTGGTGCCAAGCACTTAAAACGATGGTGTTGAAAATGGAGTGGCAAATAAGGAGCAAATTATCATTTTTGTTGCAAGTAATGTCAACTTGTAGCAGCCAAACATTTCTTCAGCAATATTTCCTACAGCAATGTACCACCTAGGAGAGAATCACATTTTCCACTTTACCGAATAAAGCTGTGCTGCACCTTTCATAATGTGTTGGGTTTCACACAGTTGGTGTTTGGAACTAGGAAAATGTCCATGTGACAGCAGAAAGGATAGGGAGAAAGCTGATATACAGCAGCCTTTATTCTATACAGCAGCCTTTGCATGCGTTGATATACTGAAATTGACCACAGAATTGGGGTCTACTTTAATTGATAATGAAAAAACAGCCACTGAAGAAAGTCTTTACAGAAATGTTTTTGGCATGGCGGATTTCAGCATTCACTGAGGGAACTTAGTCAGGGTTCAGTGACATTCCAGCTTACCAGCCACGAAGACGTAGACACCTCAGTGCTCCACCTACCATCATTGAGTTCACACTGAAAGAGAAATTGCCCAATCTCCATGGCAGAATATTGAACATCTTCTATGGGAGCAACACACACTGGTGGTCATTGCCCAGTTTGCAAACTGTACTGGAAGACCAAAGACTCTAACCTTACATTTATATATAATGCTGTTATATTTTGTATTTTTATTTCATAGTGGGCATATCATTGTTTTTTATCATTATTTTTTATATTTGCATTTTATACAAACTAACACTACCAGTTAGTAAACTGTTGCAACAAGCACATTTATGTGGTGGATACCCAGTAGGGACATGCACGAGTATTCAATACGAATTGAATACAAAAAAAGAAAAAAAAAAGGAAAGAAATTCATGTGCGTCCCTAATACCCAGATTTTCTTCTCTTAGTACCTTGTAGCTGTTTGAATCTGGTACTTTAGGACTTATAGTTTTAATTGATCAGGAATCTAGAGAATGTACCTAAAGGGTGCATCCTCACTTTATAGATTGCACTATGGAATGCGTTGGTCCACAAGAACTAAGTTTACCATATGCGAAAGAGAACAGCATCACTGTGATTTTTAGCAGTTGCACAAAACGGGCACATGATGCCTGCATTCCAAGCTAGGGTTGCTGAACTTGTCTATTAATGCTTCTTTTCTTTTTCCCGTATGGTAGAATTATCCCTTGTGGACAAATGCATTCCACACACATGATCACTACAATGGGTTTACACCATAACCATGGTAACCCTAACAAGGTCCACATTTCCTCTAACATTACCATACAGTATAATCTGTTTTTCATCTATAGGGTTTGAAAGGTTAATATCTGTTTTAGAGGAAGAAGCTTTTGTTTGTTTTTTTAAATTAATTAAATTGCATTGGTGGTTTTCAAACTAGACGCTCGAAGATTCAGCACATAGCAAAAGGGAAATGGTTCAGCGTATACATGGTGGTAGTTCAGTCAGGTGCAAGAGTCAACATGCTTTGTTAATCTGTACATCAATCAGGCATGATGACTGAACTCCAAAGTATGGCAACCTAGTCATTTCAGATGGTGAGATAAATGAGATGAATAGACCCTTCCTTTACTGGGTTTGGTTTAGGCTGCATTTGAAAATTCAGCCTCCAGATTTTCTCCATGTAACTCATTCATAGATTTTTCTGCCTGATATTCTTAACTGTTAGGCCCTTATGTTAAAAGTGACTACCAAAAGAAGTGCAAAGCTCTTAGTTAATCTATTGAGATTTTGTTTAATTTTTTTGGATAGAATCCAGTATTTGACTTGGATCAGGGAAACATTGGCTCAGTCCCTACTTTCAGGAAGTCTTTGGCTGGCTCTTACCTAACCTACACCATCAAATGCTTGTGAGGAAGAATTAGACGGAAGCTTCTGTACTTCTCCATGGAGGTCCCATCAAATAAGAACACAAAATACAAATCATAAAAAGTCAATATATGGATGAGAACAAGAAATTATTATCATCCAACATGCTTCTAATTCCACAATATTCCTGCAAGTATACCAGCGGTGAGTCAGAGAGCTTTCTTATTGTAAATATTCATGAAAAGGAACTGATACCATCCCAAATACTTAGGATTGCAATAAATTGTTTCTTGCTCACTTCAACATGAAATCAACACAGACTACTGGATTTTGACTGTGATATTAAGGCCAGAATTGTACATTTAAAATCTTTTTTTTATTACTAGCCTTCATACAATTGTTCTCTCGGCTTTCAATTTTTGGAGAAGAATAGGTTGCCATTCTCATTCCCTTAACTAGTAAAATATTTTATTCCAGTGCTCTCTTAAAAGAGAATTCGGTTTTTCTGTAGCCAGATTTGCTGCAGTATCTGATTACTTTGTTTGGATTGGAATAAAAGGCTTGATCACATTTTTTACAATAAACACTGGGGGTTCTCTTAAAGGCAGCCTGTTATTTCTTTAAGAGAAGCAGACGTTATAGGCTTATCTTGGAGTGAATAGCTGTCATCTGAGAAAGGTGTGCCAACTATGAGGCAGCGTGCTTTTGTCCACTGCTGAACTATAAGAGCTCAATTTGCCGTTTTTTAGCTAATGTAATGCAAGGTAATAGCTTTAATGAAGCATTGTCTCTTTGTTCCAGGACATGGATCTGAAGGGATAAACTATTTGTTCTTTCAGAATGACATTCCTTCTTACCAAATGAATGATACAGAGGATGTACCTAAAGTAGACATCCCCTGGATGAGTACAATCCTGAAGAAAACCAGAGTAACTAAACTGTTAAAAACATTAGACAGAATGCAGTGGGAGACACACCTTTTAGATGGGTGTCAAGGAAAGAACAGAGGGTTTGATCAGATTAAAATGCAGATTCGGTGTGAAATATAGGGAATAGCTAAAGTTCCTGGTTTGTGGAACGTGGTTCATATGCTAATAAAATGGAAGGGGAGAGCCCCCCTAAAGCCTGTAAACCCTGGATATGATCTGAAGTGAATCAGAACTTGTGGGGGGACAGGAAACAGTTCAGAAATGCCACACCTTCTGGCTCTTTTGCTCCCCGTCCCTGTGAATGACGAGGGCATTAAAGAAAAGTGGTCCAAATGATTGATTTGGGCTATTAGCTGCTAATCCACGAAATAGCATTCAACACACAAATAGTTCTAAAGGTCAAAAGAAACAATATATGTGAGATCTGAACTAGAAAGAAATGCTTTTGCTTGACAAGGCTCAGGGAGCAGAAGAAAGAGAAAACTAGTAGGTATGGAGCATAAACAAAACACAGAGGCCATTTCCATACTGGGCTAAGATATCCCAAACTACCCTGAGACAGATTGCAAATGGGAACGAATAAGGCTGCCTGAATTCTGAACAGCCTTTCCCATCTGAATAGCTCATCCCATCAAAGCTATCAGCCAGACTTTGACATTTTTGGCCTGGACTACTTCAGCACTACATTGACCTCCAATAGTACTTCCTGGTACAACATCAAAACAAGGCCCCCATTGTATCCCAGGCTGCAGGGCATGCGCTTCCTCACAATTTATATGTTCTGGTGTGACAAGAGTCTTCTGATTGTGGGCCAAGATACTGTGTCATTTTAGTGACCTATCAAGAAAGCTTTGTTCTGTGCAACCCAAGCCTGCTGAGGGGGAGGGCAGGACCTCCACTGGTCCACACTGATTGTGGAGACAGCAGAGGCCTAAATCAGAACTTTTTCAAGTCCCTTCCTCAATGCAGGAAGAACCAAAGGGACAACTGTATGGTTGTTGAAAGAGCTACAGCAGCTTATTAAATCCTGGTCAAGATTCTGACCATTTGTTTATAGAATCATTAGGAGTCAAACCTGATTCGCAATGACCAAACCTTCTAGCACTCTTGTCTGAATACAGAGCAAAGCATCACCTAATCTTTCTTACACACCATGCTTCAAATGTTTGAGCACTAGTTCGTCATTTTTTTCTTTTTCCTCTGATCTACAGATTATCCAGGAAGAAAAATATGCAGATACTTACACACTGCAGAAGCAACAGTTGTCGTTTCAGTAAGAGGAATTGTATCACAAATGTAGAATTAAAAAACTTCACTGCTGAAGACAGCCAATTCCAGATTAACATTTGTTTAAGAGGGTTGCTGGAAAAGGAAAATAAAGAGAGGTTCAGTTGGGTTGTGTTGAGTAGTATGAGGTTGTGTTTGTGTTGCATAAAGCCAAAAAGTTTTTTAAAAAGTTAAATAATAATTAGATATGGATAATGTACTTTCTAAAGGAAAAGAGAGAATGCAAAAAGGACAATATAAGAACAAGTTGGAGCTAGCAGAGTGTAACAGGTAAAGGCTAAGATGTCTTAAGTCCCTGGGCTTGAATTCACACTAAGCCATGGAAACTTACAGGGTGAATGTTCAGTAATATAAGCCTCTCAGCTTATATTGTGGGGTTGTTTGAGGGATAAAATTAAAGCAGGGAAAATGGTATGTGCCATCTTGGATTTCTTGGAGGAAGAGTAGGATATAAAACCTCGTGCTAGTAGCATTAGTAGTAGAAACAAAACAAAATAGAGCCAAGTGATTCATGAGGAGGTACACGAAGGCAAACAACTACTTGAAATATTAGTAGATAAATTATATTTAGTTCAGCATCATTTGAGGTTCAGTATTTGTAATAAAACTTGCAAATCATGAGACCTTTCTGCACTGAGTCTTATTCTGCATTATATTCCGGAATAGGGGCCTGCCATCCATATGCCAGGGTGAACTACTGTAGGCCCTGCTCGAGACCTGCCATAGTTGGCACCGGCTAGCAGAAGGCAGGCCCCTATTCCTGGATATAACCCAGAATAAGGCTCAGTGCAGAAAGGGCCCTGTTCCCTGTTTCACTTTCCTATGGCATCATTCTACCAAATTTATAAACATTATTATTGGACAGTTAAAATTCTACAGCTGGCACCTTTACACATTTATGTTAAGGATATAATGGTATCATGACAGCTCGTGTTGCACAAACATTAAATATATGAAAATAGCACAATAATTAACGTGTAACATCTTTTTTACTGCTTATTAATTAGATTAAATTTCTCTACTGATATTGTTACCATATATTCTCTTACAATATATTCCTTACCTTTTGTTCAGCATTTCATTCCTTTTCCCATTCTTCTTAAGCACAGTTTCCTTGAATTGTTGTATTCTGGTCATCTTTGTAGTGGAAAATGCCCCTTCAAATACCTTTCTTCTTCCTTTAATTCTGTCTGCACTGTGTATGATTTTGGTTTTAAAAGCACCAAACAGAGAAAGCTAATGTACAAGAAATTTAGTTGTGGCTCAGGGAGCTGATACACATGGGATTATGTTCTGTGAGCGTTTATGCTAATTCTGTGGTCCATTTAGCATAGAAAATACAGAATTACATCTCTATTTAGAAAGATCTTTGCCCTCTAGAACCAAAGAAAAATTAGAAGTAGTTTAAGAATGTAATATAAGCATTGCCAGACAACACAGAATGTTAGTTGTCAAAGCAAAATATCAGAGGATGGCGGTGATGATGACGACAACGACGATGACAATACCTTCACCAAAGGGCAGAACAAACCAAAAAAGTCCTGTAAATCATCCCAAGATCTTTAGAAGGGCATGATAGCATCTGACTTAGACAGCATGGTGGCCACAAGTTCTCACTCCCACTCCAGTGGTGGGGCCATTGATATCCACACACCAAACACCTCACCCGCTCACTATATTGGATGTAGGAACCTCCAGAGCCTCAGAGGTTCCCAGTCTCAAAGAGAGGGCCTCCAGAGTGGGTCTTTTTTAGTGCAGTACCTTTGCAGAGTAGGCAAAATAAGTCTATCTCACCACTGCCATGTGTCTACTGAGGGTGACAGGCACCTTTAGAGTGCTTTTTCCTGCCTTGTGGGAAGAGTGTCTTCTCAGATCACTCTTTGCCCAGGGGCACCATGGGAATGCAGGCACTACGCTCTTAGAACCTATTTTGGCCACCTGCCACCCAGGTACAGGCTCATTTTTAAAAAGACACAGTCCACATTTTAAACTTTACACATTTTTGTTCACACTTTATCTATAAACCCTGCATCTTCTAATGCATTTTGCATGAAATTCAGTTTATGAACATCCTTATTTTTGTGCCTTATCTTATTCTAGAGAATCTAGAGAGAGGCACAGTCTGACTGGAGTTGCATTCTCATGCAAAATTATAGGTTGTAACCTATAACTGCTTCATGAAAGTGGAAGGGAAAAGGATACTTTGAATTTGTTGCAGGGAAACTAACAGGTAACAGCAAAGCAACTTAGAAGATATTTACCTTTGTTTAACTAGCCCATTGTGTATTTTAGGCTCTTCAACAGATATTTGCCCTTGAACTGAACATAGTCCATGGAATACCTCATTAACCCACTTTTGGATATCATCTTTAAGATAACTCAGATCTCTGTTAGCTGAGTTCCTTTATTATTAGCTCCATGAGAAGGTTAGAGAAAGGGCAATCTCATCACCTTTACTCCTCGAGGCTGCCATCTCTTACTCCATCTTTCATTTCAACTATGATTAGCCTCTTTGAGAACCTTCTCAGTAGTAAGAATAGAACGTATATGACCACTTCTTCCAAGCAGCCGAGAATTCATGCATTATTCTACCATTCTTTCTTGTAATGCTAGAGTTCCGGTGAGTGAGACTCTTGGGCAATATTCAGACATAACAAAAGGAACATCTCAAAGCGTGTTTCCTTTGTGTTCTCAACTGTTCTCTAATCCACCTTTGCTAGCACAGAATGTTGTGGGGGGGGGAGCAGATTGTATGAACCATCCTCCCTCAAAACCTTCTCTAAGCTGCCTGAGAGAGGCAGTGTATGGCCCTCATGTTCCCAACCCATCGCTAATCCACCTTTTTAGCACATATTGATGTGTGAACACCTTGGAGCCTTCTCAGAGGCACTTTTTATGTCTCATCACAGCTTCAGATGTTTCTGTGGTAGCCTTGCTCAATAAAGTGCCCATTTGGTCTGTTAGAATAGTAGTGCACAGTTAGAGTAAGAGTTTTAAAGATGTGGATCTCAAGTTTCTGTGGGTCTACATCTCTAGTCATTGGTCATGCTTGCTGGGTTTGGTGATAGATGTACAGTAGTTCATTAAAATCATTTAGAGAACCATATATCAGCCGCCTTCGACATTTGTTACTTCATATATGCTGCCACTGCTACAAAGGTACAAAAAGTTACCTGTGACTTTTCTATTAAGTTTTAAGTCTAGCTCAGGTTTTTCTTGAAGAAGTAGTATTCTAGGCCACATATAGAGGTGAGGGTGAAACAGAAGAAAATTGCCTCAAACAGAAAACCCAAGAAATCAACTGCTGTTTATTATGGCTGCCAATTGATTAAACGTTTTAGCTGACTATTGGAAGAAATCAGTTTAAGCAGTATTTCTTGCATGTTAAATGTGGATAGCTGTTTCTTCTTGTTATCTTCTTTGCCCAAATTGAAATATGTGCTCTGAATCTTCATAGCACTGCCCCTCAGTACTTGCATACCACTTCACAAAAAAGTCTCCATTTAGAACTGGATTGAAGCATACCTGTGCTACATGAGGCCTTAAAGCGAGTTTCAGATTACAAACCTGAATCACATTAACTAGATATTTGACTAAAGCCATCAAATCTAAAAATGGATGATACTGACCATGTTTTGCAACTGTGTTGGGCTGCTGCTTATTAGTCCTTTCTACAAATATTTTTACTTCCTAATATGCAGCATTTGAAAAAGAAAAAAAACCCTTCCCCAAACAAAACACTCTATGGCTCATCTTTCTAATGTGCATTTACTTTCTCAAACTTGATTCACTGTCCCTATGAGTAGATATGTTAACAGTCAAATTACTGAAAGTTCCAAAATAACTTCCAAAATATTTGGTCTGAACACAAGCAAAATCTACTTTGCATATTACCGCTCCCATATGCAGAGAACAGCTGGTCTCCTGGGGAAGCAAGCATGGTCTAAGTTAATTAATTTAAGTATGCTTCTCATATATATGTTAATCATACTGATAATTGTAATCAGTAGGTTTAATTTTTAAATCATGAGTAGATGTTGTTTTTGACTTAGTTCTTCTGAAATATTTTCTTCTTGAAGACCTTATTTTCAGAGCTTCTGGAGGCTAAATAGATCAGAATGCTGGACAGCTCCTTTCAAACTGACTTATGGAGGCCATTCTACAGCAAAGAGCTACATAGTTCAAAGCGCTGGGACCTTTCCTTCCAGTGGCTCCACCTCTTTGCAAGAGCTGTCTACAGTCCTTTAAAGGTTGACTGCTGATTGTTCAGTCACCTCCTCCTGTGTGTCCAAAATAGAGAAGAAACATAGGACTCCTTTCCTGAAGTCTGAGGATGACAGG
Organism: Aspidoscelis tigris stejnegeri; assembly: GCA_023333525.1. Lineage (NCBI taxonomy): Eukaryota > Metazoa > Chordata > Lepidosauria > Squamata > Teiidae > Aspidoscelis > Aspidoscelis tigris. Next base: position 50,640,197 of record JALMGA010000002.1, on the reverse strand, counting down.
AGTACAGCTTACTTAAGCTATGATCTCAAGGTCATAGCTATGTGAGTCAGGTTTGTCTAGTGGTTAGGGAGCTAGACTATTATCTGGGAATACCTGGTTTGATTCCGCGCTCCTCCATGAAACCAGCTGGGTGACCTTGGGCTAGTCACGGCTCTCTTCTGAGCTCTCACAGTCCCACCTACCTCATAGGATGTCCTGTGGTGGGGAGAAGAATAGAAAGCTTTGTCAGCCGCTTTGAGACCCCTTAAATAGGTGAGAAAAGTGGGGTAGAAAAGCCAACTCTTCTTCAAGGAACATCTTAACTTAATGAATCATACAGATCTCTGTCCCCCTTTGGGTGGCACTGATAGCTTGGATGTAGAGGACATAACACCTGCCTCTCATTAATCTGACGGCATATATTTTGCATTGGGAAGTTTTTGTTCACCTTGGCATTGGTAAGGAAATACTTTTCACTTTTCAATGCAAGGTAAGATTTAGACTTTTTTTGCCCAGCCCTTCCCTAAAGCTCCTTTTCTGAAAGATGGAACAAATTTCAGAAGTAATTGAAGGCACAAATCCAGCCATTACATGTATAACATAGCAGTTGCTCTACAGAAATAAATTAGAAGTACATTAGCCATTATATTAACCAATTGGTGTTGTTGTTATTAGTACCACTCCCACTTTATTATAAAAACCAAATGTTAAGTTGAATGCTGTATAATAATACATTCCATCTAAATTTAATGTTAACATTCAGTCTTTCATATTATTTAAATTTGATCAAACTTTTAAAGCAATCTTTGCATGCAAATTACAATCTAAGCAACTTACTACATGCACAAAAAACTGTTAAGGTCTTGATGTCTGGACACACCCCCTTTCAAACTGTGTAGGAAGGAGTTCTCACCCATCCAATACGATGTCCCTGAATAACAGCTAAATCACAGAATGCTATGATGGGTACAGGTCATTTGCTAACCACAAGTAATGGCATCATTGCTGTGATACAGTTAAAGAGGGGAGTCCAGGGCCACTGTGGAATCTTGTAACTGCATACTGGAAGACAAAGGCCCTGGCCATCAACAAAACCTCCTTCTACACACTGAAGCCCATAGTGAAATCCAGAACATCTTCTCAAGAGGACAAGCATATGTAATGCACCAGAAGATCCCAAACTCTGATTTAGGTAATTGCAACTAAGTGAGAGATGTTGAATTTGAGTTCATTTGGTGAACATTCCCAAACAAAGATTGAAGCCCATTTCAGTGACAATTCCTTGTTCCTGCTTCCAACAGAGGTCCACAGCTTCTTCCTTGGTGGCTGTGAGACTTCTGTGGCACGCGTGTTGAGGCCTGCATCACATGGGAAGGGACAGCTGTTCTCTCAGTCCTATATGGACTGGCGGGAACCTTATACTGTGGTCCGAGTGTTGCTCGGTCCACAGTAGGTAAATCTGAAGTAGCAATGGCATAATGGGCTGCCGCTACACAGGATCAGGCATCAGGTGTGACATCCAAACATCAGCTGTGCATTCTAATGCACAGCAACACACCCTGGGAAACAGTGTTAGGTAATTGGTTATACATTACTAGGTTAAACAATACAATCTGAACAATTTTACTCTATATTGTCCAAATGCTTTAATCTGAAGGAAAATACATTCCTTTACAGAAAAGATCAATATTCTGTAGCTCAATAACAATGCAGGTATAGATGCCTTTATGCGAAGATCAGCATTTTGCAAGTATCATAGATCAACTTGGCCATAAAACCACTTCTGCAATTGTAGCTATTAACCATGATCTGCCCTGTCTCCATAGAATTTGCTTTCGCATGAGTGGTTTTGGAAACACTCTCATTCAGAAACACACAATGCAAAACAGTGAGCCAGGCTTGGTCTTCCACACAGATACATTTAAGGACCTGGGAGCATAAACGTATAGGATGCATCTAAGACCTAAGATGCAGGCCAAAGATCTCTTTGTTGTGTCAAATGTTTACAGGTAATACAAGTTATTGTTTATGCTTCCATAGAATTTTTTAATTAGCAAGAACCTATGGAGCACTTCTGTAAATACAGCAAGGAAGAGGTGAAGCTCGCACCTGAATCAGTATAATTATTAGGAGCTTCCCTTCCACATACTGGTGCAGTCTACAGTAGAGGCTAGGAGAGAGGCTCCTAGTACACTTGCTAGTCCAGGTTACTGAACATTGCAGAACTGCCCTTTCTTTGATTTTCTAAACCACATGTTCATGCACAGCAGATTAAAAAACAGTTCAGGAAAGCTTCCAATCAGAGCTTTGCCCTTCCCTCCCCACATCCTTACAGCCCTATCCAAGGGCCACCTCTCACCACAGTCAAGGCAGTAATGATTTAATGCAAGAGAAAGCCTCTAGTTTTCTGTGGTGTGTAGATACACACATCATTATTGACACAGAAAAGTACTGGAGCTGAACTGAAAGCATGGGGGACTAAACAAATTTACAATCGGCCTTGTTGTCAGAAGGCTGATACAAACTGCTAGTCACAAGATATTTTTTCATGCATTCAGCCAAACACAATCAAAAGTCTATACTGAAACAACTCCTTTCCTGTAGGAAAGTTCAGGGGACCCTTGGTGCATGAGGCCTTGTCCTCTCTTCACAAAGGCAGTTTAAAAACACATAAATGAGTGTTCAAAGAACCTGCCTTTTCTGCCATTCATCATTGTGTATGTTCAGAAGACAGGCAAAGATGCCCCTTTGTACCCCTTGGCATCCTTTCAGCTGAGAGAACATAATCACCTCCCCGAACAAGCACTGTCACTGTTTTAGTAATATTTTTTACCTGTTTTTATTGGGATGTTATTTTAACCTGCCTTGATATCATTGGGTATAAGTTGGGACAGGAATATAATTAGTTAATTTAATTGGCTGAGCAGGAAAGATAACCTCCTCTCCTCTCCTCTGGAATATGGCTGCTGCTCCATATTACCATTTTCTTCTACTGCAATGTTAAAATGATGTTGAGAAGGTAAGAGGAATCAAATATTTTTTTTTCTTCTGTTGTAATCCTTTACTCTGGCCTTTGGCTGAGCTGCTTATGTTTCCCCCCAGTACAGACACTATTATTTTAAACATATTGTGTATCATTTTATATTTATTGAATCTTTTTAAAAGTCTTTTAATGTATACTTTGTTCAATCTGTTTTAAGATTGTCACCCGCCCAGAGACCTTCAGGTATGGGGCGGGATAGAAATGTAAATAATAAATAAATAAATAAATAAATAAATAAATAAATAAATAAATAAATAAATAAGTACAAGGTGCTTCGAGCAAGCCAAAAAAAACACCACTTTTTGGCTGGCTAGCCCAAGAATAGAGGCACTTTTCTAAGTCAGTACAACAATTGTGTTGAGATTTTGGGCAGGTGGTTTGCCAACATTGACCAGACATTGTGACTTCCCTAAACCTGGCAAATTTCATTCTTTCACTGGATAGGCATACTGCTCAACTGAGAAATGCCCTCAGAGTAATTTGTTTGTATTTGTGAATGGGAGACTGGTTTAGTTCGAATTTCTGGATATTTTGAAGCAAACATCGACAAACATGAACTGTTTGATCAAATTTTCAAACACAAACCAAATTTTGCCTGTCCCTACCAGATCCTGGATAAAACTTAAGCTTTTATTTCTTTGAAATGTGTTTAGATCTGCACTGGATCACAGCCCAGTTTAAGGAGATGAAAAACATGAGGCTGCACTTGGCGCCTGGCTTTCCTCCTCGCTATTTCCATTGCACAGGTTGTTACTGGGCACTCTGATGCCAGATTATGGCTCTTAGAATTTAGTTAAAATGTGAGGCATATGTTGACATGTGAGCTGTGGAGTAGTTAAGCCTGTTGCTGTTGTTTTAATGGTGGTTATATTTTAAGGATGTTTTATTTCATGGGAAGGCTGTTTTGTCTGCTGCCCTTGGGTCTTGATAGATTAAGGCTGGAGGACCTATCTTCCATAAGTAGGCTGTAGCACATTTAAAATGCTGTGGTTGAAAAATGGTGCCAAAGAAATTTTGCCATATTACTTTAGCAAGCGATAAATTAAATGTTAATATAACATGGGCACCAGTGGCATTTCCTGTGAAATTCTGCACAGCAGAAAGGAGTTATCTAACATGCCAAGAAATCTGCCCTAGGGATGATGTAGTGGCTTCGTGTGCCCAGCTTTGCTGGCAGAGCACTCAGTTGGTACCCAGATGTGTCCTGATGCCAGTTGGTTCTGCTTCTCAATCTCTGTCATCTCACTTGGATTTTCATTCTACAGCTGAGACCTACACAGGAAACCAAAGACTCTCACTGTTCCTTCTTCCCTCACATAGCCCATTATATTCACTTCTGCTTGTGACCTTAATATGTAAGACATATAGGAAGCCCCATGAGAACTGAAGTAAGTGTATTGCAGTAATATGAAATGGTACAATCTTTTGAGCCTGAAAAAGGAGTGCAACATATTTGCACAGTGTTTCTGCTCTATGATTGTAGCAAAGGAACAAAGTGCCATCTAGTGGATATTCTCCTTTAGATGTGGCACCCTAGGATTACCAGGTGATATATTCAAATCAATGGGGGCTTTTCACTGTAATGGCACATAGGCTCTTCCTCAGCCTTACGGCTTTCTAATTATTTGATTCATTTGATTGTATAATTATTAGGGAGACATTTAATATGAAAACTTATGATTGTATGAATTTTCGCAAAATATTAGAGCCATTACCTAGTGCAACCATCAATAGATAATAGCACTAGCTACAACATCATAATTAAGGGTCATCATTTACTGCTAACTAACAGAGATTTTGTATGGAGACAGATTTTCCCACAAGGGCACGGCAATCCAATAATTCATCTTACAATTATTTCCCAGTTTCACACAGTGAAGATTTATTTACTAGTGTATTCATAAGACATGAACACAATCATTCATATAGTTCCTAGTCCCCTTGCTTGAACCACAACTCTTGAGGCTTTGTTCACAACACAGGTAGCATAGAGATGATTCTGAAGTGGGATTATTCACACATCAGTTTGCTTTTTCCCCTTTCATAAACCTTCTGGGCAGTTTAGAGATGGACTGAGAACATGAGGTCCACAAGCTACCATCTCTAAGGCTACATTCAGGCACTGTAAAAGGATCCTCTTCGGCCCCCTGGCAGATAATAATTATGACTGTTGGATTTAACTACAGACGTCAAGCTGCAGAAGGGTCACCTGAAAGGGTGGGATTTCCCATATTGGGGCTCAGCTTTTTCTAAAATAATATTAGCCATTATCAAGAGATGGGATTTTCCCACCCCAGGGGGGAGAATGCACTGTGACATCTGGTACTCATACATTTCTTGAGCTGAAGGAGACAGGAAAATTATGATCTCATGGTTTTCAATGCAGGAACTGCAGGCTGTTAAAAAAAACTAAATGGAATGAAAAGGCGTAGGATATGACCCTTAAAACTGGTGAAAATTAAAAACAATGAAGAGAAGTATTCTTGAGCCAATGGCACAGATAAAGAGGTAGATCTTCAGCAACTGTATAAAGTGATGGCACTTGACACACTTCAGAAGGAAGGACATTCCACAACTTGCAGGCTAACACAGACAGGGATCTCTCACAGATCCCCATCACTCTAGCTTCTGAAAGTGGAGGTAGGAAATCAAAAGCCTTTTAGATAGGTCCAAGTGGAGAGGCAGGTGTTTTGGGGAGTAAGCACTCCTTTGGCTATTTGAAACCCAAGTTGATTATAAGTCAAAGATAATACTTTGTAAAACTGATATCGAAGAATAACTTAGAGTATGCTTATACACATTCACTGTTTCAGTGTAGTAATCAGGTTTCAGTAATTAAGCAAAAAGGAGACTGAAATGGTCTGTGCAGCTTGTTTTCCATGGATTGCAGTTGACTTTCTGCAGTATGGATGATGAACTTCTGGACCTCCAGGCTGTGTTGAACCAAAGCAACAATACTTCTAGCCTTTATCTCTGGCTATAATGGTGAGTTTTGATGGGAATTCAAAGTCAACCACGTCTGGTTGACCTTGGATTGCTCATCCATTTCCAGTGATTCTGATAAATGATATGTGAAACTCCCAAATAAAACCCACAACCCAATTGTAAATACAAGATTCAGAAACAGTAATGGAACTGTGATCACGGCAGGCAAGCCTCTTACCAAATCATTCCCATTCAAGCGTTAGGCCAAACATACAATATATGAAACTATATTTCTGACATGTTTGTGATTCATGAAGTTCTCTTTGGGTTTTAACAATCAAAAAATCTGATTTAAGCATGCAGCTGTTTTCAGAGTTAACCATCAGTGCATATACAAGGAAAGAGAAAGAGTTGATGTGAAAAAATCATTTGTATGGTACTTGGATTTGTTTAATTTTCTTACATTAAAAAAAGGGAGCCATATGCCTATGTCTGTCAAGAGCAACAGAGTGAAAACAAGACAAAATGCTCATAATGTGGTGCATTCACATTTTGGCAACATATTAACTTTGCAACATCTGTCTTACTATAGTACAGGAATCTTTTTAGGGAACTACGGTATGGAAGATCCAGTGGTTCCTGGGTGCTTTTAAAATGGACACGAGCGTTTACTGGTGGAGAAAAGAGGATGGAGATCTGTGAAAAAGGATGGATTGCAAAACACAAATAATAAGGAAACAGAGAGGAGGTAGCGAGTTCCAATGATAAAGCAAATGTGAATTTTCAAGAGTATATAGGGCAACGCACTTGGAAAATGTACAAAAGAACGTAAGAAATGTCTCCTGCTGAATCAGATTCATAGCCCATCTGTTCCAGCAGTCTGTATTTGAAACGGTCAGCTGGCTTCATAGGGAAGCCCACCAGTGGGACCTCAGCACACAGCTTGCTCTGCTTGCAGTCTCCTAGCTCCTGACTGTTGGAGGCATACTGTTCTTGCTGCCGTCAGGTCACACAGCTAGGGATGTGCAGGAATATTCGTCACATTTGAAATTTGTACAAATTTATCCGAAATCAGACATTCAAATAATGGTACATGCAAAAAGATTAATATTTGAATACAAATTGAATGTTTCTATATGTTACAAAGCTTCATTACATTTGTGAACCTGAGGAGGTGGGAAAGTGGCTGCCCAATCACATCTACAATGGGTCCAAAGTGGATTCAGAATGGATTCAAAGTGGATTGAGAGTGGATTTGACACAGAGTGGATACATAGATGATTCATAGCAAGGATTCGAATTGGATTCATATCAAACATTCGCATTGAATTTGAATCCTACCACATTTGAAGGGGACCTATTCAAACAAATACAAATTTTCTTGCATTTGATTCAATGCGAATCAAGCACAGAAAAAACTTTAATAGCTACTGATAGCCAGGACTTCCATGAATTGGTTCAATCCCTTTTTGAAACTGGTAGCCAATACCACATCTCATGGGGGCAAATTCCAGAGCTGAAATATGGACTGTGTAAAAAAAAATAAAAATCCTTTTATCTGTCCTGATTCATCCAAAACTCACTTTCAGTTGGCGATTTTCAGTTCTAGTGTTCAGAGAAAAGGAGAAAAGCTCCCTATCCATTATATTCATACCATGCATAATTTTATACACCTATTTCATGTCTCTTACTACTCATCTCCTTTATAGCAAAAAAAAGCCTGGTTTCAACTTAATTTGCCTGAAAATGCCACAGTGCATTTTGTTTGGAAATTAACAATTTCTTCCCACTTTGAGAAGAATGTGGAATGCACACCTGTGTTATGCTAGGTGATACTGTGATACCAGGGTTCTTGAAGCACCAAGGTCACTTCCTAACTAGTGGAAAAAATCCCCAGTTAGTAGAAAAATCACAGCTTTTTGGCTGTGAACTGATGACTCGTTGTCCCCACCCAAAATGCAGGTCTGTGTTACGTGGCGTGTGTCATGTAGGATGGGGCAGCCAATCTTCATTGTTCTCACAGTCCTGTCTGGACTGGCAGGAAACTTTGAATTTGCTTAATACTGCGGAGCAAGTGCTCATCATTCCGCTGCAGGTAAATTTGAAGTAGGAGCACCAACAATCTGCAGTGGTTCCTAAGTTACAAAACTTGTGATTTTAGTGTGTTAATCATATCTTAAGACTTAGCGCAAACATCAAGTAATGTGATTGGAAATTGATTAGCTCAACTCCTTCAGCAGTACATATACCAGCTAGCTGAATCAGACAAGTGATCTCTAGGGATGTTTTGATCACTTTCATCAGGTTTGGTACTAAAGTGGCTCCCTCAACTGAGGGTTCACCTTGGAGTCGAGGTGATGGGAGTTCACATTGAACAATTTGATTTCCCTATCCTGTTGTGCTTCTGGCCTCCCCTCCTCCCCCTTGTTTCCCTATGCCTGCTGCCAATCCAGAATGTGCACATGGCCTATCCCAATTGCATTTCCAGCCTCTCCTGTTTGTTTCCCTGACCAACTATTTTTTTGTGGCACCTGATCTTCCAGGCAGCAGCCCAAGTGTGTGCAAACTTGGCTGATTGTATTTTCGTGCACTAACCTTGCTGGGAGAACTCATGGTCCTTCATTCCAGAAGGCCTAGAAGGCTGAGTGACTGAGTTGCTGAAGAGCTGCGTAGTCAAACAGTGGCACCCCATCCCACATGATGCACGCCACATGACCCAGACCTGCATTTTGGGTGGGGACAACGAGTCATCAGTTCACAGCCAAAAAGCTGTATTTTTTCTACTAACTGGGGAGGTTTTTTCCACTAGTTAGGAAGTGACCTTGGTGCTTCAAGAACCCTGGTATCACAGTATCACCTAGCATAACACAGTTGTGCACTCCGCATTCTTCTCAAAGTGGGAAGAAATCTTTAATTTCCAAACAAAATGCACTGTGGCATTTTCAGGCAAATTAAGTTGAAACCAGGAATTGCCCAGCTGTTCCTAGATCAGCAGTTTGTGGGAAATGAATAATGAGGCTCCCGAAGTCTGTAGTTGTATTTTCCGAAAGCAGTGGTCTTGGTTTTTCTACTAGAATAATGAATAGTTTTCCCATGATCGGTCTGCAGTGCATTTTCATTCCGCTTGCCTTGTGTATTGCAATCTCATATTTCAAACTATTTTCCCCATTTCTTTCTTAAAACCAAGCTTTAAGAATCATTTATCTCTGTAGGTGTCTCCCATGATGCTGCCTGGTTGCAAAACTCCTTCCATATTGCCACTTTTCTATAGTTCTCATTCCCAAAAAAGCTTTGTTTGCCATTTAGAATATCCATCTAGTTTCTTCCCAGCAAATAAAGTACCACTTTGCCGCTGAGGATTTCTTTCTTCCACCCAAGTCTAGGTATCTGTTAGGGTCTGCTGCTTAGCTGTCATTTTCAAAGAGCCAACAGCAGGTTCCATTGCATGGTCCAGTGTATCCTGTAAAAGTTGTGCAATTGCAACAGATTTGGATGTCTCTCTCTTAAACCACAGTGCGGCAGCTGGGTTAACTGAGGTGCTTTACTACACATTTGTGTATGACTGTCATTTGAGGCGCTTTAAAGGAAATAATTCAAGAATGTGTTCTAGCTTATGAGAGGGAAGAGCAGAAACAGATGCAGTGTGATTTACGGTACCATCTGGCAAATCTGCCCAACCCCAGTCTTCCTTTTTTAATATATATATATATATTAAAACAAATTCATATATTCATTCTATGCGAATGGTTCCCTTTTTATTTGATACCATCTAGCATTTGAATTTTCTGCAGCTCAATATTACTAATGAAATAATAAATGAATTAATAGTATATATATATATTCTCATTCTCACAGTAGCTCTGTGAATGATATCACCTAGAAATGTCCCCAATTAGACAAAAGGAAGGAAGGAAGCAACCCAGGACCACCCACTCTGATCATAGAACAAAAAGAGAAGTAGAAAGGGAAGGCAGAGGCATTGACACTTCATGGGAAATACAGATTATCAAGATCTAAGCAATCTATCTCTGGTGCTGTTTTCTAGTGCTTATGGTATACATTTTTATATTGTGTGGGGGTTTTCAGTGAGCTCAGAATAGTATGCTCCTCTGTACATTATCTTCAATTATCCTATACACAGAAGTATACAGTGCCTTCTGGATATTGCTGAATTTCAATTCTCATCACCCCTTTGCCATGCCCTTCCTTATTGTGTCTGTGAGTTAATAGCGTAAAAACGTAAGAGGGGTGCTGCTGGATTGAGCCACAGCCCATCTGGTCCAGCATCCTTCTCACACAGTGGTCCACCAGTTGCTTTTGGGCTTCAAGGAGAAGGCTTAGAAGTGTTTGCCTTTTAAAATGTAATGTTTGATCCAGTGAGTTCAGATCCAAGTTGTTTGATTCAGTTAGTTTAGATCCAAGGAATTCAGAAAGCAAAATTATCTGTTGGCAGTAAGTTGTATTTCAGTAAATTACTAGACATGTATTACAAGGGAATAACCAAGCTGGTCCATTAGCATAAAGCCTTCAATGAATGGTGTACCATAAGAAACCCTTACCAATTCCAGATGTGTAAGTTCTCACAAGTTTTTCCAAGTGGACGTTTATGCTCATAGCCAGGTCCTCCAAAACTCAAAAAGATGTGGGCAAGTTAAGATGCATGTAATGGCTACTAGAATGGATGCCCAGGTGCATCCTTCAGGCTGGGAAGACAGGCAGGATGTCCCCAAAGGCCATTTGCTGGGATTTGAGAGCAGGTGAAGGTTTTGCCCTCGTCTTCTACTTGAGATGCCCATAGTCAATTGGTGGGCCACTTTGTGGAACAGGATGCTGAACTAGATGGGTTGTGGCCTGATCCAGCAGGGATCCTCTTATCTTATTTTGAAACAACATGATTTGCTTTTGTTGCTCAGTTGGGTGAGATAGAGGTAAATGTGAAGAAGAAAGTGCATCTCCTTAAATGCAAGTCCAATCTTCACTGGAGTCAGTTAAAAAAAAACCCATAGATTTTGTTAATAGAAGACAAATATGCGTATTAAAATTTCTTAAACAATATTGCTTTAGTTAGAGCTATTTAAAAATATAGCAATCAAATGTTCTCTGATCTGTTTCTCTTGATACTTGGACCATGCTGCAGAAGGATTCATCAATGTCTGTCAATATTGTCTTTCTGCTCGCTCCCTAGTCTAAAGTTCTATTTTTGTTTGTTTTTTAGCTTGGTGGCTTTTGGACCAGTGTTTTCTATTGGATCAGTATGAGGCATGTCATACGACCATGGAAAGCATTCAATGAGTGATGACCTGTGAGCAGAGGAGTGATTTCATGAAGCTGCTCAGCATTTCACATCATAAACAATTCATCTTTTTTAAATTCTCATGGGTGCCATCTATCAAGTTTTTAGGGAATGGGCTTTCAGAATAAAGGCAGCCACCAAAGCGCACAAGTACTTGATATAGAGAAGGCCGAGAAAGCATGAAAAATATGGAGAGTATTTGACTCCACTCCCTTAAAGTTCCATGAAAAGGGCACTTTTTTAGTTTTTGTAGTTCAATCTTACTTTATATACATGGATCCATAGTCCTAACATGTATAGGCATGTTTCATTTACACTGGCAATGTTTAAAAGGCCAAGCCTTTTATTCAATGTGTTCTTCAGAAGAGACAGGAAAAGGTTTACTAAGTGTCATGTGAAAAGAAGCAGGTTGCACAAAATATAGCCATTATTTGCTACCAGCCATTAACCAAATATTAAGTTACATTCAGAGAAGGCATGAATTTGGAAAGCAAAAGGCAATGGGGGCAAATAGGGAAATGGCCTTTTTACACTGAATGATTTTGTAAGAGAGTCTATTTCCTATTTGTAAAATAAATTCTTTAGCACAGAAACAGTATGAACTGAAGTCTCTAAGACTGCATCCGCTGCGGGTTGCAAGCTTCTGGCACCGTGTCCTTTCACCCCCCCAAAAAAAAAAACTTTATTAACATTGTAAACCAAAGCACAATAAGAATAACATTATTAATATTTAAGCCAAACTATAAAGGCAGAATTCCCATGCAAATAACAAACAAGCATCTTTGTTCTATTCTTTGGGTTCATTGAGTATTTCAGGCCAGCTGTTTTTGATGAGATTGTTAAATACAGTAGGAAGACAATCGGCTGAACAAGAATAACAAAAGGGTGTCAATCATACAATATTGTAGTGATATCGTGTGTGAATGCCCACTACAGTGTTGTATTTTAGAGTACCAGCTAGTGAAATTTAATCTGTAAGCTTCCAGTTTTTTTTGCTATTAACAATGTAGCTGTTAAAAATCATAAAATGGATAAGCGTTTGAGTGTTTGGGGCTATATTATCATCTGAAAAAATATGCCATAATTCTGGTGAAAATGGGCAACATGTATGAATAATTTTTTTGTATCTCAGTTTCTAAAAGATTTTAATTTGGCGACATTCCCACCTCATATGAATATATGTACCTCTTTCCCCACAGCCATAACAACAATGGGTGGTAAACTGAGGGGAAATATAGGTAAGCCACACTGGAGTTGTGTACCATCTGGAGTTGTGTACCATTTTAAGAATGATTATTTTGTGGCTAGATAATTATGGCAAGAATATGTGTCAGTCCAAATCACGGAGTGCCTTGTCTGCATGACAGACCAGGCCTCTGGGAAGCTGTGCCTCCCATGGCATAGTGCATCCACATGGGACAAGATGCTGGAATGGCAGTAGCAACTCCAAGGTGAAAATGGTGCAGTAGCTACTCCAACAGGAGACCACTTTAAAGCATCTCTGAGGCATTCCTTGGCAGTGAACCAGGCCAGCTGCAGATATAAAGATGGCAGCAAGCAGCTGGTGTGAACTACCAGACAAGAGGAGTCAAGTATTGTTTTGTTGGATTCCAGGAAGTGACCGCAGAAGTACACAACTTCTGAGGGCCCAGCTAAAAAAGCCTTGTGTGGCAACTTCAGAGGTTGGGCAGGGTGATTTGTCCATAAATGGCCCTTGGGGCGGACCATTGCTCTGTGTGAAGATCCTAACTTACTTGCCAGGGAACATTTTAATGTAAAGCTCTATACAGTAGCAGGTAGTTTTAAAGTGACTCTTTCTAACACATAAAAACATATTTCTTGATAATCTATTGGCTTGAATGAAACACACTGTAGTAAAACTCCATAGATATGGTTTGCATGTTTGAAAACTAAAGTGGTCTTTTAACTCCTGTCTTCAGTACGTACATGGCTTCAAGGTATTAGCGCTCCTTAGGTTCCTTCCTCTTGATAATGCATCTTATCATCTGAGTGAGGCCAGGTCTCTGCTTACTGAGGCCAGGTGGCTTCACCCAAAGTGTGTTGGGGAAGTGCTGCAGTTGCTGCCCAACAAGATGCCTCTTCATCTCCATTTAGGCAAGGAGCTGTTCTCTCCAGAGTGAAACTTGGAGGTGACTCCACTGAGGGCAGCAAAATTCAACCTTCATTGTGAGATAATTTCTGCTGTTGTAAGTGGAGGTGAGGGAGCATTAGGAGCACCTCTCCCAGAAGTTCAGACATGGCTAAATATTGCTTAGTGGTCCCTAACTGACAAGCATTTTCTTACCATAGTAGAAAATGTTCATTTTTATGTTAGACTGGCAAGAAATCTGGATTATTAAGACCACTATAAGTCTATAATCATCTTTTTAATACAGGCATGCCCCACATATTTGTGGGGAAAACATACTTGTTCCTACCATAGTTAAAGGAAACTGCAGATATATGAAACTAAGAAATCTCATGGGATTTCCCATGATTCCATGCAAATCTTGCAAGACTTCCCATGACTACCATGGCACCCCATGGGATCTGCATGGAATCAAAGGAAATCCCCTGAGAGTTCACAATTTCCAACTGTACCGGAACTCCAGGAAGCCTCCAAGGGGCCTAAAGATACTGTTTGGGGTGGGAGTGGGAGTAGAGGCTGATCCAGTCAACTGCGGATGAGTGGATCCATGGTTACCGGATAAGCAGATAACAGGGGCAGACCTGTGCTGAATGGGATCTGCTGGTTTGGCCATAATTTTGCTATGGGGTTGACTTACAGTTCTATTATTGCCATTCTTGTTCCTTGAATGGCGGTTTACTTCTGCAGCAGCAGGGGTTGTACTTTGTTGTTGTTTTTCTTACTTAGCAGATTGCTAGTTGGTGAACAAACTGGTGATAAATAGATGCCCAGTAATTTACCTAATTACTTCCACAAAACTAAAAAACAAATCATGCAAACCAGCAAGAATTTTCCTTACATTCTTCTTTTGAGGTAGAAGGATCAATACAAGGAAGTTGCCTGTCTAGGTTTTCTGGTTTTTATAGTTAGCACCAAGCATGCATATTGTGGATTAAAGAAATAACCTGAAGGGAATATCTTCTCCTGGGTCATATATTTCAGTACAGCATTGATATTTGTTTAAATAAATATACATTTTATATTTGTTGTAATTCTGTTTATTTGGTTTAGTCGGAGACACATATAACTTTAATGCACTAAAGTTAGCAGAGGGGCTATTAAACTGAGAGTTTTGTTGTGGGAGGTTTGAGGTCGTCTGCTTGCAAATCTATTGCAGATTTTTCCTGCCTCCTTTCTTGAGGTGCATTCTGAATTGAAATGGAACATTTAACAAGACAGAACATCATTTGGCCATAGTTCCAGAGCATTGGAAGGCTGCTGCATAGTTTACAATGACCATCAAATGCAATAAAACCGAAATGCAATATATCACACACTATAAAAGCTAAAAGAGAGCAACTACAAATAAAAAATACCTTCTTTAAACTGTAAGAACAAACAAGGAAGTCTTAACTTGGCACCAAAGCTTCATTTATTGACAACCTTGTAACAGGCTCAAGGTTCTATGCCTGCCATATAAGGCCATAAGCAACTTGGTACCTAGTATCTTAACAAATTATTCCCTTGCTACAACCCTGGAAGAGGCCTGGGATCATTCAGAGAGGTCTTACTGAGATGGAAAAGTAAGCAAGGGGCTCCAGTACCCTTATGGAGACTAGCAAAGAAGTTGGCAGCATGAACTTCTGTAGACTAAGCCTACGTCATCAGATGGAAGAGGTGAAACTTTTGTAGATTAAGCGTACTTCCACTTCATCAGATGGAAAAGGTGAGTCTTTCATGTACTAAGAGTACTTCATCAGATGGAAGAGGTGGGTCTTCAGCTGCTTCTTAAACTGCAGCAATGACATAATTACCTGTAAGTCAGATAGCAACTCATTCCACAGTATAGTGGCCTTAGATGAAAAGGCTTTCTCCCTGGCTCAGCCTCCTTTTATTAAATGCAAACCAAAGACTTGTAGCAGGCCTTGTTGTGAACTCCTCATGGGTTGTGTCCTATTTGGTTGTGAGAGGCAGTTCTGAATGTATATGGTGTTAAGCCCTAAAGGGCTTTAAAGATTATTACCGCACTTTGGATTTGGACACATACCAGAGGGAGTGCAGCAAGTTCAGCAAAGGCATTACACATTCGTATTTCCAGACATTACAGAGTACACAAGCTGCTGCATTCTAAACCTCTTGTAGTTTCTGGGTAGTCTTAAAGAGTGGCCCTAGATAGACCATATGCAGTAGTCCAGTTCAGAGATGATGAAAGCATGAGCCACTGTAATTTAAGGCCTGTTGGTTAAGATAGGGCCACAGTTGGTGTAGCCCCCAAAGCTGGGCAAAGGCTCCTCTAGCCACACTTTCCAAATGCTGTTCCATTAGTAGCCTCCAAACCACAGGACTGTTTTTTCAGGGTTAGTGTGATCCCATAAAGAGGCACATTTAAACAAAATTATGGCCAGAACGGGATTTCAAATCAAGTACCCCTGGCCTGGAGGAATTGTCTGAGTGTGTTTTGACCCATCCATAAACTCCAAAAACAGGATCAGCATTTCCACTGCATCCCTACTTTGGCCCGGGACTGAGATGTGCAATTGGATTTCATCAGCACACTAATGGTACATAATGCCAAAGCTACAAATAACTTCTCCCAGTGGTTTCATGTAACTAGGAAGATAGAAGTGAACGCTGTGGGACCTTGGAAAAGAGTAACCATGGGCTCAACTTCTTTCCTCCCACAAACAATGGCTGGAAACACCCCAAATGATAGGATCTGGACTGCTGCAAAGCAGTGCCTCAAATACCCAACTCCCAAAGGTCCAAAAGGAAACCATGGTCAATGGTATCAAAAGCTGCTAGGAAACTTAACAAGAACTAAGAGGAACACACTTCCCCTATGTAAGTCTTTGAGAAGATCACCCTGCAGGACAACCAATACAGTTCCTGTGATTTGTCATGTACTGAATCCAGACTGAACTATATTTCAATGCCAGCTAGCATGGCCACTTGTTAAGCAGAAGGAAGCTCAGGCTACATTCACACATAGTAAAAGAAGCATCTCAAAAGCACCTTAGAGAAATAGTGATCTCGTCCCAACTCCAGACCAGAATATTCATGAGGGGAGAAGGACAAACCGATATGTAAACTGTCGAGTCCAAATAGTTTCAAAACCATCTCAGAAGTGCTTTTTTTTTTTACTGCATGTGACTGGAGCCTTGGGGTCCAAACCATTTGGACAGCACTGTATTAAATATAAAACTTTTTTATAGGTTTCTGTAGCCAATGGATACAGAATTATAACTTGCCTTATGTGTAGATAACTGCCAGAGCCTTTGTATGGGCCTGTTAAATGGTTGCATATTATCATTCTCCATTGAGTTGCTAAGTTTCAGCAGAGATGTTTTTATTTGAAGTGGTTTACACAATCCTGTCCTTTATTATTTCTTTGTTAAACAGATTCATAATCAAATATTATAGCTCATTAGAGTTAGATATTCAGGCAAGAGGTATAATGCTTCTTTCGGTTATTAAAAAACTGAAAACTGGCTAATAATGATCCACATGTCTGTACTAAGTGTATTCAATAAGAGTGTGATCAGACACAGCCAAAAAGTATTTCTGAGGCACTTCAGAGAAGGCTTCAAAGAACGATTGTTCACACACCAGTCTTTAACCCCTCATGATCATTGTGTGCTAGAAAAGGCAGATTAGAGAAGCACTGGGAAAATAAAGGCCAACAAACTGACTCTCTGAGGTGCTTCTTGTTATGTCTGAACACAGCCTCAGTTTAAACCCATAAACTGTCCTTATGTTCCCCATAATACTGGCATCTTTGGCCAACTTTTCTGTGACAGCAACATCCCAACATATTTGCCATGAACAAAAGATACTCAGATATTTCTCTTTTTTTCTGAGATTTGACATATGATAGTAAGTTCCTATTTCTTCCAGCAGATTAGACTTACTCTACAATTTATTACATTAAATTTTCCAGTTTTAGGTACCGCCTATAATATTCTCCAGTTCTTATTTAAGGTGATAGGCAGAGCAGCTTTTAAATCTTTTACACAATGAGTGTAAAATTAAGGAGTCCAGTCCTTGGTGTTTAAAACTTGGGGAGAAAAATTTGTCACTGTGACTTGCTTCTAAGGAAGTTATCTTATTCCCAGCTATTGGGGGGGGGGGATTTTTGAAACCAGGGACAGACTGTCATAAGACATATTAAAGTAGGTGTTTACAAGGCTATAATTGCTTCAGCACCAACCCTCAAATTTTGGAAGCTTAATTCTGTTGATGAGAAAAGTCAGCAATCATAAATCTAATGTTGTTGCAGGCAAATGTCTGTCTCTGCTCTGCTCATGTTCTTTAACCACAAAGGAACAAAATGTCATTTCTCTGAAAGGCCAAATGCCGGGGGGCATTTGAGCCAAGCGAATGTCAGAACCTCCTGCTGCCTCTTCCTCTTTGCTGGCTAGGCTTAAAATGCCCACATTACCGCAATATCATTTTGTCATGAAACAATGAGAAATACACGTAAGCAATAATGAGAAATACATGTAAGCCGTTGCCAGGCAACTAATTTATACTGCCCTTAATACTTCCAATTCACCTAGAAGACCCTTGATTTATCTTCTTCAGTTTTTCTTCTTGCTCTTTCCAGTTATGGCTAAAGATTGTTTGTTGTCTTTTTATCTTGGGGCTGAAAATAACAGTTCCTCTATGTACCTGTATGCAGAGTGGACTTTGGAGGTGCTCTGGCATTAGGTGATTAAACCCCAAGTGCCCTTACCTCCTGTTGCCCATGCAGAGTGCAGCAAAAATCATCTTCAGCCACAAAAAAGGTCTCTATGTTCAAACGACCCATATAAGCCTGAGTTGTTGCAATTCAGAAATTGTACCCAGGAGGCAAAGGCAAGCACACAAGCAGCATCCTTCCTCTGTGAATTGAGTATTAACTGCCTGATGCTTAGCAGACCTAGCTCTAGGTCCTAGGCAGTTGCTTCTGTTCTCTTGCAGTGCTGCTCTCAAATTTTAATCAAGGGTTATTCAAGACCTTACTTGGAAATTCCAGGAATAACGCTTGAGATCTTATGCCTAAAGAACACATCCTCTGCCACTCATTTCAAGTCTTCTCAGTCTTTATATTATAATGGAAAAAATAGAATTTATAATTTTTTTACCACAAAGGTATTGATTTTTTCTTCATGATTCTGTAAAAATACATATCTTTTTTATCAGTCTTCAGTTCTCTACCAAGGGACTCAGAAGCCGCATCCCCATTATAAGCTTAATCCAGTTCCCCTAAACCGAAATAATAGAACTGGATGCAAACACAAATTTGCCTGATCCCATTACTTTCAACTCAATTGCGTTCAATCCGGATTCTGAGGATCGTACGTGGTGTACGTGACTCAAGGAGGGACTCAAGTGGCTACTTTTTAAAAGCTGCTTTTCGGAGCTGCCCTGCCCTCTTCCTCCTGCCGTGAATGGCAAGCACCATATCTTCTCTGTTAGGTTCAAAACCAGCCAACTAAACTAAGTTGACAGGGGCAGGTAGGTGGAGAGTTTTCTTTCAATACGTATATAGAATTTATAATTTTATGTTTTCTTGACCAACAGTTTAGGTTGTTGTGCAGTTGCAATCGCCTTCACCTGCCAAGAGGTCACAACTCAAGGCTGACAATATCAGCTGCGGGTAGTACCTGCTGTGATAATAAGATTCTGCCTCCTGGGGACAGAACAGTCAAGGAATTTTAGTATGAGTTTTGAAATTGTTCTTTTTAAAACAAAAGAAAAAAAACTTCTGAAACCCACTCTAGTGCATTAATTTTTAAATTAAAAAGTTGCATGTTTTAAATCTGTCTTCCTCCCTCTCTCTCTTAATATATCAGGAGTCAGTCTTGGACTTTTCACTGTCATATTTTATCCCTTTCTGTTGGGGGTTCATAGTGCAGATCATTTGAAACATAACTGCATCCTGATCAAGGAGGATGAATCATTATTATGGGCTGCTATTAAAATGAATGAAAAAGAAACACATGGAAACTTTATCTGCCCCTCTTCCCTTTCCCTGCTCCTGCCTTCCCTTTATATGTTTCCTTATTAGACAGTAGGGCATCTTTGGCTTTCTGAGAACTTGAATAGCAGACATTCCTATTTGTTCTACTTGCAAAACCAGAAGGTAGAAGATGTGCCCTTTTGGACTGCTTCCAGTGCCCATTAAATTAAGTGACTTCAGAGGGGCGTTCAGGCCTACGGTGAATCATTAGAAAGTGAGGACCTGCTGAGAATTGTTTTCAGTTCGATTTCCTGGCCAATGTCATTTATGCAGTTTAAATGAAACAGCTGCTTTGTGCACTAGTAGAGATTGACTATATATATTATACATTCTTGGGAATATCATGCTTGCTGGTTTTAAGATAGACATTTTGAAGGTCAGAGTACAGACAGGTTGTAGCTCAATGGTAGAGCAAACGGCCTGCATAGCACAGTCTCTCTCTGGAAGTAGACAACTTTAAACCGTTTCTGTATCTCTGCCAAGAAAAGTGTGTGGAGGTGTCCATTCAGTCAACCAGCAGTTGGCCTCAACTGAATGGTACCCAAAAACAACAACCAGCACAAACAGCCACGTAGTATAGTGATTAGAGTATTCAGTGGAAACCTTGAAGCCAGGAGTTCGGATTCATCACTTGGTGTTGCAAATTAAATGGCTGACCTTGGGCTAATCATTGTTCCAACATACCTACCTAACTGAGTTGTTTTGTGGAATGGAAGGGAGCGGAAGAGAAAATTGTGCAGTCAGGAGCTTTGCAAAATAAGGGAGGATGTAAATGCAAAAATACAGAAGTATGCACATCACTTTGACTAGTCCTTCCCTATTCACAAAATTCAGGTTTCTGAACCCTTGCAAATACAAGGTCACTGAACGTGTGCAAAATGAGAATAGGATAAGTGACTCTGTATTCCCCTCCATTTGTCACAAAAGGGCTTACTGTAGAGCACAGAAACTGCAAATGGCCCACATGGTAGCAATGACAGAGAAAGGAAGTGAAAGGCGGAAACAGGGAAAGGAGGCTAGGAAGAATCCAAAAGCTGTCTAGAAGCAGTAGGGGAAACTGAGGCAGAAAAGGATGCAATGAGTGGCAAGGAAGGGAATGAAGACTTTTGAAGAGTCCAGAAGGTTACAAATGGTAAGGAAAGGATGGGCAGATGAGGAAAACTGAGGCTTGCAAATGAGCGAGTAGCAAAATACACTGCAAAACCAAGAAGTTAGTAAGTAGGAAAGGCAATGTTGGTGCCTGGAAATATGAAGCAGTGGGAAGAAGCATAGAGGTGTAAAGGAAGCAGGATGGTGGCTGGAAAAAAATCTCCAAACCCCTCTTTCTGGCTAAAAGTTGCATATACACAGAAACTAATGCTCCTGGCCTTGGAGCCTTCAGAAGAAGAAAAAGAAGAGTTGGCTTTTCTACCCCACTTTTTGCACTCATTTAAGGGGACTCAAAGCAGCTGACAAAGCTTTCTGTTCTCACAACAGACACCCTGTGAGGTAGGTGGGGCTGTGAGAGCTCAGAAGAGAGCTGTGACTAGCCCAAGGTCACCCAGCCAGCTTCATAGAGTGCAGACTCAAACTCCTTATTCCCAGAGAAGAGTCCAGCTCCCTAACCACAAGACCAAACTGGCTCAGGGGACTCATTTCGGTGATCTAGTTTGGTATGCCACCAAAATGAATCTCCCATGTTAATACATGCACTTTCTGTAAGCCTCCAGGTTTGGAGCCAGCAGTGCACCAGTGGAGCTTCCTGGTTTGGATCAGACTGTGCAGATTAGGACCTCCCTAATCTGAATTAACTAGCAGAAGGGAGGCCAGTAAGGTGTAGAACACCAGCAAGTGCAGAAAGGCCCTACCCAAAGTCAGAAGATTCCCCTTTGGATTAGATAGTGTGCAAAGAAAACAGTCATATTGCTGATGCATTTACTCACTCAAAAGGTGGATTTAATGTGGATTAAAATTTAGGCATGGCTGGATCCTGGCATAACCCCATATCTCAATGTATGAAATGCTTGATGTAATGAACCGTATGATGCCCTATTCACATGATGCTGTAGCCATTTGCTGATACAGGAGCTTGTGTGAACTTCCCCTTATTTTCTTTCCAGACTGCTTCTTAGCCTGCTTCAGCATTTTAACTTTTTCATTTCTCTTTGCATTTGTCAAGCACAGCATTCTCCGAGGCTGAATATCACTGTCAGGAGAAAAACAATTCTGCTTCTTCCAGACTTCCTAGCAGAAAGGCTAAGATAGAGGAGACTTCTTAATTCTGCCTTGGCACCCAGCGAAGCAATTCAGTCCCTAAGGCTCTCTCCAGATGCAAGATAAATTCTGGGATCCTCTCAGCTTTATACTGGGAGTACAAGACATACTTCAGGCATTCCCAATATAGTATTCTCAATGCTATTACACAAAATCCCGTGATGATGGCAGATTTCCTGTAATAGCTCTGTTTTCTTTCACATCTGGGGAGCAGCTTTCTCGATCAGCTCAATTGCAGCTACAGGAAGCCAGCCAAACATGCAAAGAAAAAAAAAACAACCAAAGGAAGTAGCTAGGCAATTGGCTGACTTCCAGTAGCCCCGACCAACCCCATCATGAAAGATGCTTGCCAGATATGAAGATAAACAGGAGGTAGCTGTTCACATCTGGCACGGAGTTGCAGGAGGCAGGCTGTTGTTTGTCTGAAACTTTCCTTGAGTCCCTTTCCACTGACACGCAGGACTGTGCTTTGAAACACAACTGTGTTTTTTTCAAGTATTTTGCAGTCATAATATTGTAAAGGACCTTCTCGTGCCTTAAGATCAAGCTGTGAGGCCCTCCTGGTTGTCCCACCACCTTCAGTAGTGAGGTTGGTGGGCACCTGGGAGAGAGCCTTTTCTGTGATGGCCCCCAGATTATTGAATAGCCTCCCCCTCGAGGTGTGTCATACCCCTTCCTTATATATATTTAAGAAGGCGGTGAATTTATACTTGTTGAATTTTTTAAAAAGTCTTTTAATGTATACTTTGTTTTCATCTGTTTTAAGGTTGTTACCCGCCCAGAGACCTTCAGGTATGGGGCAGGATAGAAATATATATATATAAATAAATAATACTAGGGAACTTTTCATTGTTGGAGGCATCAAGGGCACCAGGGAAGGGAAAAGGTTGATTGGGCATCTCAGAAAAGGGTTTTCTAAAGTGTGGTTTAATTTTACATGTTCAGCATAATGTGACTTCCCTCGCATAATATGGGAATTAGATAGCAAGACTCCTGCTACAGAAGGAATTGGTTACAACAGGGCTTTCCAAAGTATGGGTCGTCAACCATCATTCAGACGAGCCACAACAAGGAAGCTGCATCCATGCAGCCCCACACCCCAGCTAGCAGGAGAAGCCCAGCTTACAGTCCCTCCACCCACTGGCTCTTTAGGAAGGCTTCCCTCTCACCCTGCCAAGCACCTACCTGGGAATGAAGTTCTTGCAACTCTTTCCTTTCTTCTCTCCTGTCCTTTACCCCTTCCCCTGATGCCAAGTGGCCATCAATAAATGCATAAATAATTGTGATCAGAACTTTTTAACTGAATTTTTTAAAAATATATATATTTTCCAGATTAAGGGGATAACAGGAGGTGGGTTGCCCAGTGGTCAGCTTGTTGGTTGGTGGATAGTGAATGACTTAGATGCTTTTTACGGCTGACTGTTGTTTGATGTGTGGTTGTACCCTGGTTGTTCATCTTTCCTGTAAACCACTTTGATATACTCTCTGTGTGCATGTGTAAATGTAAGTGTGAAAATAAGAAGTGGGAGGTGGCATATAAGCGATTTAGATCAGTGGTCCCAACCACCGGTCCACAAACCAGCGCCAGGCCATAGGGGGGTTTTTTCCGATCCGCGCCACTGCCACGGTCCACATCACCACACTAAACAAGCTGCCCCACCCCATCATGATCCCGCCTCGCCCTGCCATGGAAAAATGGTCTTGCTGGAAGCCGGTCCCTGGTGCAAAAAAGGTTGGGGACTCCTGCTTTAGATAAATAAATCTTGGGAAGACCTGTCATACAAAATGTCACTACAGATCTGCAGGCATCCAGCGTGGTTTGGATAATGCAGAAGCTTGTATAGATGGAACTTTGTTGCACAAAGAATTATTGTCCTTAGACTCTCTGTACTGTATTGGGCTTAAGAGATATGTGATAGGCAAAATATTAACGCCTATATTCCCAAAAGATTTCTTTCCAAGAATAAAAAAAATAACATTGGTCAAGCCATTATAGAAAGAATCAGAATCATGTGCTTGTCCATTATCTCAGTTTTACCATATTAAATAATTATTCCTTGATACAAATGTAATCACTACGTACCTGAATCCTCATACTTTCTGTTAATTATGCTTATGCCTTGGACCCTAAATTATATAAAATAGCTGTCTGCCAGATTGCTGTTCCCATCATCTCCTCCTACCGGCTATCATTACTCAGATTGATGGAAGTTGAAGGACAGTAGCACCATATTGGCTATGCCTGAGAGGATCTGTTAAGAATGTTCTTTGCCTGAAATCTTGGATTCCCCGGTTCAAAGTTATCTGAACAATAGTTATGGGCCAGTAGAATAAAATTAATTTTCTTGACTGTCTTTTAAGATGTGTTGGTGGTCTGATGCCAGCTGCTTCTTGAAGCCAGACAATATGGTGAATCTTTTGAATTTGGGTGGCAGCTCTGCATTTGTGACAGCTGACGTATGTAATGGCTAGCATCTCGGGCTAGGGCAGTGATGGCCAACCTATGACACGCATGTCACAGGTGACACGCCAAGCCCTTTTGGGTGACACACATGGTCACCCTGGCACCTGGGCATGTAGTGCTTGCTTGTTCTTGAAGTGTACGAAATACCAACTATCAATTGAAGATTTAGCAAATAAAATTCAGCAACAAAAGTCACTAATGTAAAGAATTATTTGTTTTTGCTTTTAATAAAATACATATTTCAAAAATATAACTTTTTACTAGAGCTACAAATATCACAAAACTATGGATAATTCTAGATGTGACACAGCATCCGAGTTAAGCTAGGTTTTTTGTGTGTGTGTGAATTTTGACACACGGAGCTCAAAGGGTTCGCCATCACTGGGCTAGGGCCTCAGAGCCCCTTGGTTCAAATCCCCACTTGGCCAAGTAAGCACTGGGTGATCTTGGTCTCATCACCATTCCTCAGCCTCACAGGTTTGTTGTGCAGGTAAAATAGAAGGAAAGAGAATATTGTGTGCTGCCTTGGGCTCATTTGCAGAAAGGCAGGATACAAATGTCATGCCTACATGCATGTTGCTGGAAAGTAGTTTATCCAGGGGATGGTTGAGGTGGAATAAATGTTGTTTTCTGAATCTATAATTCTTTTATCACATGAGTGGTTTTATCAGAGGGAGATTCTAAAAATAGGCTAAATTATTATTATTTGAATCTATAATCCTTTTATTACATGACTGATTTAATCAGAGAGGTTCTACTGAAAATAGGAAGCCAGAAGTAGTCATATTTAAACAGTGATTGTCATCTCATCTTCTAAATACTATAGGGCTCCATGCCAAATAATTGTATTTTGATGTGTACTATCCTTATATACATTTCTTTTTTCTCGTAGGAAATTTTATTACATCACGCTGCTGAGAGATCCTGTTTCCCGCTACCTTAGTGAATGGAGGCATGTCCAGAGAGGAGCCACCTGGAAAACTTCTTTGCACATGTGTGATGGCCGGACACCAACCCCCGAAGAGCTGCCATCATGCTATGAGGGCACAGACTGGTCAGGCTGTACTCTCCAGGAGTTCATGGACTGTCCATATAACTTAGCCAACAATCGCCAAGTGAGGATGTTGGCTGACCTAAGCTTAGTGGGTTGCTATAATATGTCCTTCATACCAGAGAACAAGCGTGCACAAATACTGCTGGAGAGCGCCAAGAAAAATCTTAGAGACATGGCCTTTTTTGGCTTGACAGAGTTCCAGAGGAAAACACAATACTTGTTTGAGAGAACTTTCAATCTGAAATTTATCAGGCCTTTCATGCAGTACAACAGCACAAGGGCTGGTGGAGTAGAAGTGGACAACAACACCATTCGGAGGATCGAAGAACTCAATGACTTGGACATGCAGCTCTACGACTATGCAAAAGACCTCTTCCAGCAGCGATACCAGTACAAGCGGCAACTGGAGAGGATGGAGCAAAGGATAAAGAACCGGGAAGAGCGACTTCTTCACCGGTCTAATGAGGCGCTTCCCAAGGAAGAAACTGAAGAGCAAGGACGCTTGCCTACTGAGGACTACATGAGCCATATTATAGAGAAATGGTAGCCTTGACAGAATTTTATACTGAGAACAGGATTTTAGGGTTTCCATAATAAAGAACGTGGAATTAAAAAAAAAACTTATTTAAAAAAACAGTCTGTAAAACAGAAGGTAGAATGCTTCTATAAACAAAGGGTCTTTTTACTGTTTCTTATAAGACCAATGGGGTTCTTAATAAAATGAAATAAAACAAAAAAAAAGAGTTGATCCTAGAGAGCTCAGAATATAAAATGCACAAATGTACGTCCCCCCCACTTCTGAGACCAGATAGAGCGTTATGGCTTACATCTTCCAAGATGCAAATCTGGTTTTTGATCATGGATAAGTAGATTAGTAACCACTCTTCTCCCTTATCAGAGGGGACATATCAGTGCTTTCATCCTTGATCATGTAAGGTCTTCTATTGTAGAAGTCATCCTAAAGGCATAAATTTGCTAAAGAGTGACTTCACTCGTTTCAACTGCTTGGCTTCAAATGGAAACCGTGTTCAGAAAAGAAAGAGCATCTTAAGAGCAGGAAAAGGAAGAGCAGAGAATGAAAAACATTCAAGCAGACAACGGCCTGGACCACTTACCAAGCACAACAGTCTGGATACTTGGCGCTAATGACTTTAACATGCCAGCTCACACCCACTGCGTTACCAAAATAATGAATGAATTTGTGCACAAACATTCTCTGCCTTTGCCTCATAGTTTGGTGGTCTTTTCACACATCCACATAGAAAATCCCTTCCTAGAGTTAGTTCTGAGTATGCAGCAGATCCACACATTTCAAAGGAGATGGTCTACGCAGCTGTGATACTCCATGCAATTTATCACCCCATAGGTTAGTCGTCTTCCCCACACTTCCCCTTCACTTCCATTGAGAGTGTTTTACTTAATTCAGCACAAATGCTAGACAGTCAGAGTGCTCATTGTTAGTTATCCTAGGTTTTCCTCAAATGCAGTGAATACTATGCAGTAAAAGTTGGCTGGTCTTCACGCCCAATGAAGAGATAAACTTAAGCATTCAACTGTGAACCAACCCCATTGACTTCAGTGAAATTTGGATACAAATGATTTCTGTACTGCGTTTCATCTCCTATTTGTAGGAAAACTGCTTTGCTGAACTGAAGGGGCAGGCACTGCTAAGTTACCACTGTTTCACAGAATGGGTCAAGTCAGTCTTGCCTTTTAAATCTTTGAACAAAGCAGGAGCATGAGGGTTGTGGGGTGAGAAATGGCCCATTGGCTGACTTTCTACTTTAAGCTCTGATTTTATTTTTTCCTGCCTTTAACAGCTACAAGTATTCCTTTTCTGAACACCACTTCAGCTTTTGTTTGGAGATCATCCAGTGATCATTTGATGTTCTTCATCCGACACCTATGGGTTTTTTGTTCCCTTCTGCTTCTAAAAGAGGAGAGGGATGCAAAAATGAATTGTGTTTGCCTTTCTTACTCCTTACGACCTGCTCCCCAGGATATCAGAGGCTAGATAAGTGGCAAAATCCAAACCATCACACTTGATTCTCAGAGGAGAGGTTTACTGCACATCACAGAAGTGAAAATACTAGAGAAGCAAATATAAACTTGTCCCAAATTCTACTTTAATATAAAGAAGCACTAAAATTGCCTAGGGCTCTGCCTTCCCACAATTGCTGAAGTTTTAAGAACATAAGCATGCTGGTGGCTGCAGCCCATTTAGTTCAGAATTCCATCTCACACAGTGGCCCACCAAGTGCTTCTGGGCATCTCAAGCAGAAGATAAAAGCGAAGTCTTCACATGTACTCGAATCCCTGCAAATGGCCATTAGAGGCATCCTGGGGGGTGCTGGGGAAAGGTTTTGAGGAGGACGTAGTCTTGTTGCTTGTACTGCCTGACTTAAAAACACACAACTTGATGTTTCTTGGCGTTCTCTTCTAAGAATTCACAAAAATGCCTTGGAAAGAAACAGAAGAGAAATTATTCAGCTCTGTACCGTTTAATTAGAAAACATGCCTATTGGTTCAATATTTACCTGGTTGTACCAATAGCCATGTTTTCATCATGAACTCACAAGTTCTTACACCTCCCATCAAATCTGTCTGCCAGTGAAAGCAGCCCAGTAGCCGTTATCAGTCTGATATTCTATGAATAAAACTTCCTGTCCTTTGGAGCTGGCTCAGCTGACCATAAATAAGAATGTGAGGTTAAGGCAAGGAAAACTCTCTCATACTGAGGTTGTTTTAAGATTATTGAGGAGAGGACTGCATGAGAAAAAGCTAAGAAAGAAAAGCCCACACACTGAGAATGAATGGCAGTTTTCTGATTCCCATGACACTCACACATTCCTGTAATTAAAAAAACCCTTTTTGAAAATGTGATTTAACTTCCTCTTTACCCACAAAATGGATGTGATATATAAAAAGGAGCTGTTCTGTATACAGAGCACGTAGCTTCACCTAAAGGCTTTCCATTAAACATTCACAGTTATGGATATATATATAATATAAAAAGGGATTGCAGGAACTAATCCATATTCATTGTGTGAATACTAGCAAGTCTACTGTGTTATAATTTATACAATTCATAGCAAGTTCCAAGGCCTCAAATGTGGTTCCTTCTGTTGCATGGCCAAAGATGGGAAACTAAATATATTTATTTGTTGCATTTAAATTTAATTTCTACAACAACCTGAATATGGGTCTACCTTTGGGAACTTTAGATTCCTGGGAACATCAGCAGCAGTTGGCTTTCTCCAGCTTTTACTTGGTATAATGTTATATAACAGTGAGCAAAGGAAATAAAACTACTGAATAATATTAATCAGCTTCATTTACTTCGCTTACTGGAGTGCCCCACTCCAGAAAATCACCTCCTTCCAATAGAAAGGAGTCCTCTTGAAGCACTTACAAGCCTAAAATGTCAATATTGTATGGAA
Source organism: Aspidoscelis tigris stejnegeri (assembly GCA_023333525.1). Classification (NCBI taxonomy): domain Eukaryota; kingdom Metazoa; phylum Chordata; class Lepidosauria; order Squamata; family Teiidae; genus Aspidoscelis; species Aspidoscelis tigris. Next base: position 50,611,617 of record JALMGA010000002.1, on the reverse strand, counting down.
AGAATTTAGGGTCCAACTAAAAGGCAAAGGAGCTGTGGCCAATGGAACATGACCAAGTTGGCCCAATATTTCATCTAAAAGGAAGAATAATTAGTGTGGCAGAATGTGCTCTGTGCCTAAGTGTCTGTCCTTTAGCAGCTTTTCGGAAAACCATGGGGAAATGGTTTACATTGACTTCCCGAGTTAGATTCTCAAACTGTGTTAAAAGAAAAAAGCTCTTCTGAGGCAGCTTGCACTGTGATCACACAAAACATAAACATTCTGTGCTAGAAAAAGTAAAGGATCACAAGTGCCACAGATTATTTTCTCTTAGGTTCCCCTGAGCTGCTCCTGTTGTTCCGTCAGAGCATGGCCTTATTCATGCTTTATTCCAGAATATCCAAATATAGCAGAATATCTCTGGATGCAGCCAGAGATAATAGTGTGTGACCTTTGGGTTCTCAACCCACCTTCCTCTTTAGCACATAATGTTCATGAGTGAGTAGGGGCAGAGTGGCTGTGTGAACAATCCCAGTTTGGAAAAACCTCTATACCGTTTCTGAACTGCCTCAGATGCCTTTTTCATCACATGTGACCACAGCCTGAAACACTTAAATTCAATGGAATGAATGTTTTACCTAAATACAACTCTCCTACAGTGCTCATAACTTTCCTGTAGACTTTAATTTAGTGCCAGCTAACTAGACATTCACCTGAAGGCAGTTTAGCCTTTTTGATAGAAGACTTTTTTGGTCTGATGCTTACTGAGATTAAGGGCATATCTCAGACATTTTCATGAACTGTCTGGGACATATCTCTGCTTACATTTTCAGACACTGGGGCAGAGATAGCTGGAGATGGCTGCATGAGAAAGTGCTCAGAGAATGAGCACCTCAGCCTAGCCTTCTTCCCCACGCATCTGTGGCATCTTGTGGAGCTAAGGCCAAGCCAGTGATGCTATGGTAAAGACACTTTAGTGGAGCCACTGGCCCACAGGGACCCACCACTGCAGTAAAAGAGCCACAGCCTAAGATGTTAGCTCTGAGAAACTAAGGAGATAGATGAGATCCTAGTCTGGTAGATCAAATTTCCATGTAATATGAAATATTAGCTGTATTATCAATTTCAAATGTTTGCATGAATATTTAGAGAAAAAGGTGTGACCACTAATCCTTTGGGGTGATTTGCAATGCTGGATGAGGCTGACAGCATGTGCTACTAGATCAGTTACATGTGGGGTAGTAGTACCCCTCAAAGTATTAACTCTACTGAAGATTTAGTTCTAAATTTGTATTAGTTTTCCTTGGAGACTTGCACCAATTCTTGTGTTTGTATAGGAAAGGGATGTAAAAATCAGTGATCCTCCAATGGCCATGTTGGTCAAGGCTGGAGGGAGCTCTGAGACCACTAACATCTGGGTTGCACAGGTTAAGCATCCCAGGTCAGCAAAATCAAACAATGGCTTGAAGCCTGATAGGTCATAAATCTCCCACCTTCGGAGATAAATTATATTGGAGCTGTTCTAAAGATCAACAGCAGTAAGAATCTATTGATTTCTTCTTGCATAGGTAGACTTCCCAGAAACATCTGATTGACCACTGTGGAAAAGAAGATGTCGGGCTTGATCCATAGGTCTGATCCATTAGGGTGAATACTTGGAAGCTGCAAAAGGATAACCATAGCCCTTTGAATTTTGTGCTGAACACTCATAGGTTGCAGCAACCAATAATAACCTAGATGGAGCCCATATCTTGTGGTGCTGCTTGAAAGATCACATCTTCTACCTATTGTTATACCATCTCACTATTTACACCAAAATGTTAAATTCTTTGTGAAAGGCCAAGCCAGCTTTTCTGTATTGATTGCAGGATTTCTAGGCTATGAAAAATCAAGCATTTTGATATTTTCATCTTCTTGGGAAGAATAATTTATCTAGGAACAAGTCACAATAAGCAAGAAGTGGCCTACTTTATGTATGATGACCAAAATGAACAGGACTGTATAAAAAAGGGGTTTTGGCTGCAAAATGGTATGAGTCCAGTTCTTTAGGTTAGATACCTTAGACTGAATTCTCGGAAACTCTCATCCACCACAGGGTCCAATCTTATTATACCTTCTGTCAAGAGCAGTCCATCTGTGCAGAAGAGATCCATGTGACATCAAATTAGGCTAGGTCCTTTCTCTTAAAATGAGTGTGCAAGGCAATTGCAGGAACAGAAATAAGAGAGTACCAATTCCAAAACATTCATCTCCCAGAGAGCTGAATTTGGGGAAGGGCCAGTGTCCCATTAAGATTTAGAGGTATCTGTTGGACTTTGGTGGCTGCCTTGACCATGAAACAACATTCCCAAAAGCAATATCTCTTAGGTCTGAAGATCCTATATAATTTCAGTCTGGCAAGGTCCTGATTTCCTTCAACTCTGGAGCAATTTTAGCTTAATGGCAGACAACATGCTTTGCATGCATAGTGGTAATCAGGTGCATCTGTAATAATTCCTCTTTTTAAAAGCAGCCAGTGACTGAAAGAAATTGGCTTGAAAATCTGAAGAACAGCTGCCAGCAAAAGTAGAAAAATACTGTGGCAGTATAAAGTGGTAGAGCAAAGTGCCCAGAAAGCAGAGGGTCACCAGTTCAATCCTCACTCAGTCTTCCCCAGAAATAGGCAATGGTAAACCACTTCCGTATCTCTGCTGAAAAAACTGCATAGAGATGCCCATGGACACACCCATAGAATCAGTCATCAGTTGGCCACAAGTCAGCAGTACACAATAACAACAAAGTAACTGACCAGATACAATCTCCTATGTTTTTCCTTCACACTTCTAGCAGTCCAGCTACCTACTGAATGTCTGAGCTGCAATAACTTAATGAGCACCTTCCCACATCCTATATGAAAAGAAGGATCAAGGCCAATCCCTTTGCCACATTTCTGCCACTCCTCATCTTCAAGAAGTGCTTGAAGTTTCCTATAAAATATGGCAATCACTGTAACAGTTTGGATTCTAGTCTTAAAGCTGCTTGTGGGTTTCTTTACGGAATAGATTTCCAGAAGACTAACTAAAACAGATTGTCAAGCGCACACACCCAGTTACTGAGTCTACAATAATTAGTAGAAGACTGTTGTGTAGCTTTCTCATCAGACGAGAAGCAAACAGTAGCATAATATTGCTGCTTATCAGAGATCATAAAGACATGAGAAATGCCTCACTGGATCAGACCCATGGCTCATCTAGTCCAGACATTCTTATACACCTTTTCAACATTCATATTCGGACAGGCCACCCCATCCTGGAACCATCAACCTATCCCAAGCTGGGATGAGATGCCACTGGTGTAGAATAGGGCCATTCAACAATCAAACAACATCCTAAAAATCCCTGTTGTGGTACAAATGCATTCCCCTGATACAGCATTACAAACTGTCTTTTAATGCAGCAGAGACTTTGGGAGAGATGACGCTTGAGCAAGTACTGAGCAGTCTGATTAGCCTGAGCCTACTATTTACAGTTATGATTAAAAAGTTGCAAAAGCATCTACATTCCAACGCAGGATCCCTTTTTGTTAGGCCGCTTGACCCAACTGGCTCACAAATGGCCTCTACAAAATACCTCCTCAGTGATCGGGGGTACTTTCCACACCTGACACTTGACATAAACTCTCCCAGATGTTCATCCCCATTTGACTTCTCACCTGTTCGAATGGCAAACATGACTTCACAGCAATTTGCACCACACCAGGTCAACACGAGATTGCTTTGCGATTTTCCAGCTGAATGCTAAGCAGCAGAAAGGAAGTGGGTGATTGCGGTCATGGAGATATACCAAAATTTTAGTGAAGATAACTATCTTGTTTAAGTTCTTAGAACATAAGGGATGTGGAGGTTAATTCTGACCAGCTTCTAGCTGCTAACTTGGGAAGGCCAGCTCTCTATGCTGTCTCCAAAACTATTTGGACCATACAGACCTCAAATGCTACGAAAAGTAATGAAGTGACGACAGCATCCCAGACATATTCACATGATCCACCTGTTTGGCATAGCAAATGCTTCAAAATGCCAGTCTGCTAACCCTTGCTTTCAGCCAAACAAAGCATTATCACATACCATTAACATAAGAAAATTCAAGGAGTCATGGTTGAGATAAAGTTCTTGAAGGGTGTGGCCACACATAAGGTTTAATCCAGCTTCAGTCCACCTTAGGTGCGAGAGAACACATCAGCAAAGTGACACATCAGTAATTTTCTTTCCTCATTATCCATCGCAAAGGTCAATTTTCTGAGTTATTTAACAGCCTGTCACTTTGCTGATCTATTTTCTTACTCTGAAAATGGACTGAAGCTGAATTGAACCTTAAGTGTGATCACAGCCAAAGTCACAGAGCAGTTATGCCACCATTGGAATTTAACTGCATGCTTCTGTGCATTGATCAACTGAAATAAAGCCGGTTTGTGACCATATTAAAATCTTGCTCAAGCTTGTGTTAACGTTTTGGTTTCTAAGAAAACCTGAAGGGCATTAATACTATATGCAAGTGAGCCTCCCCTCTATCCTGTTTTTATTTGCTGCTCCTACACCTCCTTTCCCTCTCCTCAGATGACCTTTCCACCTTCTGAACCATATAGCCAAGCTATGGGAAATAATTGTTAAAATTATTTCCAAGGGATGGTTTGTTTTGTACATGTTAGAATATGGTTTAACTTATTTCTGTTGCTCCTTTTGAACAGTCTTTGAAGGTCTTTATAAAAGCACTCTTGCTGTGATGTTTCTATGGGTGTTTTTCCATAGAAGTCACTAGAAGTACCCATTAAGTTCATAAGAACATAAGAAAAGCCTTGCTGGATCAGGCCACAGCCCATCTAGTCCAGCATCCTGTCACACACAGTGGCCCACCAAATGCTCATGGGCATCTCAAGCAGAGACAAGGACAAACCTTATCCTGCTCTTGAGTCCCAGCAGATGGCCTTAGAAGCGCCCTGGTTCCTCCCCCCCCCCCCCAGCCTGAAAGATGCACCTAGGCATTCGTTCTAGTAGCCATTGATACATCTGTTGTACCCATTAATGGGTACAAAAATGCCATTACGTACCCATTAATGGGTACTTAATAGGTACTTTTAGTGACAGTGGAAAGACACCCTATATCTGCATTGATTCCCAGGCAAATGTCCAGACATCTCTAGGGTTGACCACTAGTACTCTTTGAAGCAAATGAAATATCATGGCTGTCTTGCTCGCTTTGCTTATGTAATCCTTGCTTCCCTATTGTTGCATAAGGAAAATCAGGAAGCACATAGACAATTCATTCACACACACACACACACCATCACCCTTCCTTTCTTTGAGCGCTAAGGAACCATGTTCTCCTTCTGACCTCTTTCAGCATCCACACAGGCAATCTTCTTCCCACTTCAGATCTCCAACAGGTGCTTCTTTCTGACACTGAGTGTGAGCATCCCACCAGTTTTCCAGTGGACTACTGCATTGTTAAGGTCTGCATGTTTGCTGCTGGAAATTAAAAAAAAGAAATGTTTAATTTGATCTAAGCAACATTTAAAGCTTTATATGTTTATTTATAGCTTCTTTTAAAAAGTGTTACTGAGAGAGAAGCTTGTTCCTTTTTCTCAACAACTACCAGGAAAATGGATGAAGCAAAGTAAAGGAACAGTCATCTTAATTTTTATTTTTATTTTTATTTTTTATTTTTGTCTAGATCAAGACTGGATGTTAGCAGATTAAATAAATCCTCAAATCATTGTTTGGTGTGCACGTAACCTTTGTTCTGCTTCTTCCAGCCAGTGTACTGTCTAATTCAACAGTATGATAAATTTCTCTAATTCCATAACAGATGATTAAATTTGCCCTGGTTTGGATGTTCTACCCCACTTTTCTCACCCATTTAAGGGGACTCAGAGTGGCTGACAAAGCTTTCTATTCTTCTCCCCACAACAGAACACCCTGTGAGGTAGGTGTGGCTGTGTGAGCTCAGAAGAGAGCTGTGAGTAGCCCAAGGTCACCCAGTTGGCTTCATGGAAGAGACCAGAATCAAGCCCAGTAATCCCAGATAAGAGTCCGGCTCCCTAACCACCAGACCAGACTGGCTGACATGTTACAATACATGCTTTCTAACCTACAAGAAAGAGAATGTAGGCAGTGCGATTGGTATAGGGCTGTCTGATCTTAAAAGATCTGTAACATGCTCAAGTTATAGCTTTTTATGTGCTTTATCTTAACGTGGCCTGTTTTGGAATTCAAATTTTGACGCACAAAAGCATGGCACAGGACATTTTATCCACTAACCTTAAATGGTACCCAAGAAGCAGGTAATCTTATTCACCAACAAAATACCTTAATCGATTTCTACATTTTTACAATAACTGTTAATGAGCGTTTCTGGAATTTGTTCTATTTTCAGGGATGCTTCAGTTACAAAGTGCAGCAGAATAATACAATGCAGTACATTGAGTTTCAGTGCACATCATTTTTTTAAATACTGTTACACCAAATTGCTATGTATCATAGCCAAACAGGTAAGAAATTAAGCAGTGTGCCTGCTGTTTTGTTGAACAAAGCTTCAAAGAAAGGAATACCCGTGGAATCAGAGGTTGCTCAGTAGCTCTAGAGTGCAAAGTCTCATTAGTATGAAAGCACCATCTGGTTTCTGCTAATGGCTAGCAAAAGCTCCTTCCCCAGGAACAAGGATGAATGAATGTTTGTTGCAAGATACATGCAGTGAGCAGGGCACTGCCTTGCTGCCTCATTAAAGGCTCTTGGATGGGATCAAACGTCTCTGCAAGGAATGAGCACATTCAAGGGATCATAGCCCATGTTTCATTGCACTGTGATACTACCACATTGTTAGGGAATCATATGTCCCTGTGTTTCAGGTATTGCTGTCAACAAAAAACAGAAAGGGAATACAGTGGCCAACCTGTTTCTCAGGAAAGAACATGAAGGTGTCCAAAAGCACAGTAATATGGCCATGTCTATTAAAACTGAAGCCTATTCCCACGGTGCAGGTGGCCCCCACTCCACTTAGCTCACCACTGCTAAACAGATACTGGGAGCTGACTCAATGTGACAGGGCTACTTCAAAATGGGAAATCTCACTCTGAAGTTAGGGCACCTCAGGGTCGCAGCAGGTGATCCAAGCAGGACTGGCACCGGAGGCACGTTAACCCCTGCCCTGAGGCATTGGAGATATGTACTGTTTGGTGGTGATTCTACTCCTATTTATATAGCCATTTGCAAATGGTGGTACTGGGGGAAATATTGGCCAAACCTTCCGTAGTATGGTTTCTTTGAAGCTCCATTTTCCCCTCCACAGATGGGTTTATTTAGAAACCTTTGATGAGGCTCTTTACCTCTCTCCCTCTGAAAGTGTACCGGAACCAGATTAAAACTTACGCATGAAAGCAGTTCTTGAGATCTAAACTATTAAGTACTATGTAAGTTCTATGTACAAAGTTAGGACCAGTCTTCTGGCCATGCTGTCTCACTCTCAATCCCCTTTCTTTCACATGGGAAAAGAGTCGTAAGAAGCCAACAGGGACTTCAATACGTGCACTAGATGGGCTGTTAAATTATCTTGGCACTGCATTTGAAACAGGGGTGTCAGCCTCCCAACAAGTTATAAGAAGGGAACACCAGGAATTACAGGCACTTCCAAAATGTTTAACAAGCAGCAGGACTTTTCCTCTTGGCTCTTCTTTGGTCTGGCTGCCGTGATGGAAGCCAGATGCTGCATTAGCGACACACAGCTCGCATCAAACCACAGGCATGCAGTTCACACTGTTCTGAAAGCCTCCAGTTTATGTCATGTCCTGATGAAGAGAGTCCCAGCCGTGGCCTCATATAGACCTCATTCCTTAAGCCTTCCTGGAATGCAACACTCTGCTGCTCTCGTCAGACAGGCTGGGCTGGTTAGCACTGCCTTCTCCTTCTCAGTGGCTCTGGGAGAGGCTTGAAATTTCAGAAGTTTATTATTCTTATATATTTGCCTCTCCGTCCTACCTGCACAGAGCTTCAATCCACTTTCAGAGTGGGAGAACACATCAGCAAAGTGACTTGTCATTTTCCTTCCACATTTTCTTACCCAAAGGTGGATTTTCTGAGTTAGATAAAGCCAAAAGCAGACAGCTTGTCACTTTGCCAATGTGTGATCTCACTCTGAACGTGGACTGAGGCTGGATCAAAATTTAGATGTGACCACAGCCTCAGCAAAATGAGTGGCAATTTGGCCTAAGAAATTTAGACCAGTGGTCCAACCAGGATATCAGCTTGGTTCTCAGTTGCGGCCAGGCACCTTCCAACTGCTCTAGTGTCACAAGACCACGTCTAATCGGGCTGCAGTGACTTATTCAGAAGATCCGTAGGTGCCAAGGACTCTGTCAGTTCAGAGGATAAACTGGAAGAGTCCTCACAAGAACTCTGTTGTTCCAATCAAATGCAGCCTCCAGCCATGGTTTTTCAGCCTCAGCCCACCCTGAAAGATGAGAAGGAAGAGGTTGAAGGCATTTCAGCTAAAGAATGCCAGAGACAAAGGGTGAAAGAACAGAGACCAGCAAGCTGACACAAGGGCAAAACCCTGATTAGAACCAGCTGAAGCAAGGTGATTTGTATCCAATAAGTTAGCTGCTCCTTGCTGCTTGCATTTATGTTCAGCCTCTGCCTTGGGCCTTCTTGTTCAACCACCTGACTAGGGACGTGCCAAATTGGTGTTGAATGGGATAGAAAATGGGTTAGAAGTAGGGGTATTGCACAAATGCAATTTTCAGGATTCGATTCAAATTGAATGTACAAAAATTTGATTCAATTTGAATCTTTAAAGTTCTAATTTAACCAAATTCGATTAGAATTAAGCAAATTCAACTCTATTCATTCAAAGTTCTGATTTAAATTTGTACTTACAAATGTCAACATTCGTATGTGCCCGTATGCATCATTACGCATTCCGTAAGCATCCGTATACATCCCGTAGTTATACCATATGCAACCTATTTTCATCCTGTACAAATGCGGGAAAGATGTGTATATGCAAGTACTCATCATATATGACCCTGTACACATGCGAATTTCCAGATAATTTGAACAAATAGATGCAAAATTTGAAATTCATTCAAATTTTTAAATTCAAATTTATGGAAGAAGAAGAAGAGTTGGCTGTTCTACCCTGCTTTTCTCACCCATTTCAGGGGACTCAAAGCAGTTGACAAAGCTTTTCTATTATTCTCCCCACAACAGAACACCCTATGAGGTGGACATTTGATTCAAATTCAAATGTCGAAATTTGGGTGAATTTGATTTAATTTTGAATACCTTCAAATATCTGTGAACACCCCTAGTTAGAGGTCAAGGGCTGCTGGGCCCTCTATCGACAGCCATAGCTCACTCTGCTCAGTTTCATTCATGCCATGTGAGGAAACCCACAACACAGGGAACTTACCTGCTTGATTGAGGATTTGGAGGCATCATACAGTTCTTTTGGGCAAGGATCCTTGGATGGCTCAGGACTCTAAGGCACCTAAAGCACAAGAGGAACCAAGAACACTTGATCCTTTGTGGAGTTATTTTTCTGAAGTACCTAGGCAACTGAGCAATGTTTTAAGCTGGCAACATGTCATGTCAGCCTTGGAGTTGTCCAATCATCGTGTTACCACCATCTTTACCTAAGGACCACATGGGAGCTCCAGAGCCAATCCCTGATGGTGCATGAGTCCCAGGGCTTCATTTCAGGATGGTCTGGGTCTAGGTCTGGTCTGGGAGTCAGTGTGATGTTTGCCACATAGTGCACCAATCCTTGTCCCATCTGGTGGCCGTGTCACTGCTTCCTTCACTTGCATGTAGAAAATCAATTGGATCCATGGCTGAGTCCCTCCCATGCACACTGAAGAACTATGTGCTTGTGCTTGCCCTCACTCTTGCTGTTTCTCCCACATTATTGTATGTACCTCTTTCTTCCATTTTGTATTCACAACAACACTATGAAGTAATTTAGACTGAGAAGAAGTTACTGAACTAAGGCCACCCTGGGTACTTCTTTAATCAAGGACACATTTGGAAACAAGATCAGTAGTTTAACTGCAGAACCCAATTTAGGCTTGTAGTTAAAGCGCCTGGACTCATACCTCATAGTCACCAGGTTTGATCCTGCATTCCTCCATGAAGCCAGCTGGGTGACCTTGGGCTAGTCACAGCTCTCTTGCTGAGCTCTCACAGGCCCATCTACCTCACAGGGTGGCTGCTGTGGGGAGAAGAAAAGGAAACTTTGTCAGCCCCTCTAAGTTCCCTTAAATGGGTGAGAGGAAAAAAACCAAACAAAAAAACCAAACCACTACTACTCTTCTTCACCTATGAAAAATCATAACATATTATATCAGCTTTTAAAAGCTGTGTTCACACACGAGTTTTAATGCAGTTCCAATTCACTTTCAGAGCGAGACAATACATCAGCAAAGTGCCTATTCATTTTTTCTCCACTTGATCTAACCCAAAGGTGGACTTTCTGGGTTAAATAACATTGAAAGAAAACAGCTTAGCCATGTTCCCATTACTGCTTAAAACTGTTTAAAAACAGTTTGGATCCTCGTCGTTCCCATTCGCAATCAGTTTTAGGGGTACTTTGAGGATTATTTGGCTTTAAAACGGAATAAATAAATACCTGATTTTTCAGGTGTTTTTTCCGGTTTTGGCTTTTAAAACAATTTTTCCTTATTGTTGTGGGAATGCTAGAGCAGTATTTGGGCAAATACATCATGAAATGTATGGGGTTTGACCCTGCAGGTCAGCCCCTTTAAGCTAAAATGTACAGCAGGCATTTCATTGTAACAATCTACCCTGTACAGCAGCCATTTCATTGTAGCAATCCACCCACTTCACACCTGATAACAATGTTGCAATTTTGCACAATTCTGGCTCTTTAAAAGTTCTGACCTTTAAAAAGGGAAAGGAAGGAAAGCTGCTGCAAGATCTGGGAGATGTTTGAATGTTTAAGGCTGTGTGTGCAGGCGGCAGTGGCAGCAGAGCGAGCCAGCCAACCAGGGTGCTTTTTTTGGAGGGAACCCCAGCTGGGGATGGTGGCTATGGAGGGGAGTGGGCAAACGGGGCTTGATTTGCCACTGCTGCCGTGTGCCCTGGGCAGTGGGGAGAGGAGAGGAAAGAATTGCTTTCCCCAATCCATTTTTGGAAGCATTCTAAGTGTTTAGAGTGGGGACAGAAAATTGGGGTTGAATCTGATTGCCAGATGCTGTTTGCTTCCTTTTAGCCTGCTTTACATAAATCCCATTGTAAATAGTGTTGTATATAGTGCTTTATTCCTTGCGTGGGAACTCGCCCCTTGACACTTTGCTGATGTGTTCTCTCAATGTGAAAGAGGACTTATGTGTGAACACAGTCAAAGAGCTACATGAATCTGTAAGGGGATAGGAGGGGTTTTGCAAGAGGGCTCCACGTTTAGATGATCCAACAGCCCAATGCAGCTTAAGGACCTTGGTGCTAGGTCAGCATAGAGAAGTATTCTGCCTTTGCTTTGCATATTCAAGCTGTCCATTCTGACAGCATCAAATAGATCCAATGCTTCCAAAAACTGCCCTTCCTGCTTTCTTGCAGTTTTTATGATGTAATTCACCTCTCCTTAAAAACTACTATTTGGTCTATTTTACTGCCATTTCAAATCGCATCCAGCGGCAACAAGCAAAACGAACAGCAAGTGGTAGAGAGGTCAGGGAAGAAATTGGTGTCACCTCTGATCACACAAAGCATCACTTTGACACACAGCACTGCAAATAAAAACATGATTCTGAATGATCAAGTGTAGGGTGCCAAATGCCACCCCACACTGACCTCCCTTCTGTGCTGGCGCTGTTTCACTGCTCAACACAGATTACACTAGAGAAAAAAGAACCTTTTTGGGGGGAGGCCTTTATGTGTGAAAAACATTGCAAGAAAATGGATGACATGCATACCTTTGGTTTTTGACATGCCCTGGATCCAGATTAAGACTTCTGCACCTGTTCTTTGCTTGACTTTGGAAAACTGAGGATTCACATAAACATTTAAAGAAGAAGAGTTGGCTTTTCTACCCTGCTTTTCTCACCCATTTAAGGAGACTGACAAGCAGCTGACAAAGCTTTCTATTCTTCTCCCCACAAGAGAACACCCTGTGAGGTGGGTGGGGCTGTAAGAGCTCAGAAGAGAGCTGTGACTAGTCCAAAGTCATCCAGCTGGCTTCATGGGGGAGTGTGGAATCATACCCAATATTCCAAGATAAGAGTCTGGCTCCCTAATCACTAGACCAAACTGTCAGTTGCTCAATCCATGGTATAGCAAGAGGACTCCTTTATCCCTATCTGCTGCATGGGAACAAGACCAGAGGAACTATCAAGGATCTCCCTTTCTTGATATTCAATGCCTTCCACCATCAGCAAGCACAAACAGAGAGGGACCTATAGGTCTGTGGGCCCAATTCATGAACAAAAGCAAATCAACACACATCATTGGTCTTTCAACTGTTGTTCTCTCAAGAAGATGGTAGATAACAATAAATTGCCAGCTATATGGCCTTTTATAAATGCTCTTTCAAAATACATTCTCTGGCCTTTAATGCTGATTGGAGGTGGGAAGGGAATGCTAGAATCTGCATGCTGACACCTCTAAGCTGCATTTGAGCTGCTTTTTTAACATGTATGGATGGATCCTGCTATGAAAATGGCCCAGATGTACCTGATTCCATTGCACCTAAAATTAGGAGCAGTGGCAATTAACCTACTGCACATTTTCACACCCTGGAATATTTCAAGACTTTCTTTTTAGCTCAGTTTTTAACTATTTGGAGTCTTTATGGCTCATGAAAATATAGCACTAACCTCCAAAATAATATTGTGACTCTAATTTCCTTTTGTGAGTTTCTGCTTAAAATTACATATGTGAATATTTTGGTCTATTGCAGAGAGAGAGAAAATAATACATTCAGGATGTAGGCGCTTACTATTCCTAATATTGGTAGCATCTGTTGCAGGAACAAAATCAGAAGACAAATAGCATCATTTACTTTAAAAAAGAAAAGAAAATCTTGTTTCCATTTCTGAACCTCATTAGTTGTGGATGTCTTCCTAGCAGAGTTCTTGAAAGGTTAATTGGTGATGATAGCACATTTATCCCCTCACTTTGTGGAGGGAAGCAGAATGGCATTGTTTTCTGAAAGTCTTTCACGTTCAGCAAAGCAAGAGTGCTCAGGGATTTTTTTTGTTTTTTGGGGGGGATCCTGATGAAGGAGTAAAATTATAGCTATCTCTATCCTTTTGGATCCAGTGTTTTTTTCTATGCGTATCTTCCAAAAAAGATTTAATTCTGCCCATTCACACAAATATGCTGCCCCTGCCCTGAGGTTTAATACAAAGGAAGTCTGCCATGTTTCTTGATTTTGATAGGTCTGAGGGTTAAAAAAAAGCCTTTTCCGTTTCCAGAATGAAGATCAACCTGGAAGGCTATACAGAAAAAGACTTCCCCAAATCCAATGGTATTTACTTCAAAAGGGCTTTTTAAAGCAAGGCTTAAAACTGGTAGCACTAATGCATGTCAAAATTTTAAAGATCATTATTAGAGTGATCTGGAGTCCATTTAAATACCTCAGTTAATCTACCAGGTTCTTCTCTGTAGAAAACTAAAGACGGTGATAATTTTTAAAGGACAATGATTTTATGACACTGATGAGGAAGACTGAACTCTCAAACTCTATTAGAGGGAATGAATCACAAGGTTTTCTCAGAAGTTAATTAGCAAATCTTTTTTTGACCTGTATAATGAAGTTGTGTTTGATTCGTAGATTGCTGTAGATGTCAGTTGTATAATATCTCCAGATGGCCCGCTGAGCTTCCCCAGCCCATCATGTTTTTAGGCCTATGATGAGGTGAAGCTGTAAGCTATTATGCTAGCCCCTTCTGTTGGATTAATACTATTTCTAAGGTTTTCTTTTTAAACTTGAAAATAATTTCTTCAGGAAGGTACAATTTGTTAAGGAGTACAATGAGTTCCACATGAGGGATGATTAATAGTCTGACATAAGCCTGTTAATTAACATAGCCAGAGGGCATTTCAGCCATAATTCTAACTAAATATTAGAATTATTAAATGCAACATGTACCTTAGATAAATGAGATCTGCTCAGACAGATCTTACAATGAGTACTTACTCACAGGGACATAATACATCTTAAGAAAGATGAGAGCAACTGTGTGAAAATAGTCCATATATTATTGCCCTAGAAGAGGAATATAATCAATTAATGGAATGTTTCTATGCAAATGCTTCTCACCTTATTCAAAATATCTGGGCTATTGGTACCTAGAAATTCAGAGCTTAAGAGGACTCTTCCTTTCTCCTTTAAGCAAATTTCATATATTTTATTATAAGTTTTCCACAAGCTAAAAAGAAGAAAAACAGTTTACACAATCCTTTAAGCAAATTTCAATTTAGAGTTGCCCAACATATATCTAGTTCACTATATTCTGTGACCTCAGTTTTCACATGCACAGTACTAGAGCCTTCAGCTTCATCCAATTGAGGCCAAAATTCAAGATGGGACCTGCATTTTCAACATGGGAACATGAGCAGGTGGCCTACACCATGTGCTATCCTGGAGACCATGAAGAAGGTTCCAGTAGCAGACACCATAGCAATCAAAAACTGCAACCAGAACCACCCCTGGGTATCAGAATTGCAAGAAAAAGTGCCCCACATGTTTGGTTCCCAACAGTAATTGTACCTACATGCTCACCCATTTATTCAGCTCCTACTGAAGAACATAAGAGAAGCCCTGCTGGATCAGGCTAGGGCTTCTCAAGCAGAAGACAAAGGCAAAACCTTTACCTCTTTCCTCTCAAACTCCTGCAAATGGTCATTAGAGGCATCCCACCTGGAAGAAGTACCTAGTAGCCATTGATAAACCTGTCCTCCTATGAATTTGTTTAAACTATCTAGGCTGGTTGCTTCTTGCCACACACATTTACAAGGCACCAAGGGGCTGAATTCAATAATGTTGGCCTCAGAGCACTTAAAGATGCTTACTATTTGAGGTTTAGATTTGTTTTTTATGGCAATTTCTTGTAATATGAGTTTAGGGAGACCACACTGGAAACAGCAGTAGCACAAGCAATGTGTTTTTCCATCAGTCACACAGGTGAGGAATTCATGCTGGAAGTACATTCCATCTGATGGAAAATACTTTATTGAAAAATGCAGTGATTGGTCCTCATAATCAGGCGCTGTTTTCTTGTTTCTTGTTTTTCTTTTAATTACATGCTTAACTGCTATATAGCGACATGCAGAACGTACTGAACTGGACAATAAATGATTATAACCAGTTAACCATAAAAGTATTATATCTACATAAGTGTTAAGTCTATATTTAGAGAAAGAGAGAAAAGCTGTGTGCCAAACAGGAGATGACAAATGATACCAACTGGTTGACATTATTTGTAAAGCTACTGACTTTGGTTGACATTGGGTACTTAATGGGTACTTCTAGTGACAGTGGAAAACCACCCATTATTTGTAAGGCCAGATCCATTCACCCACGCTTATCTAGTAGGCACCCTGCTTCTTCTATTACAGTGCGAAAGACAGCCACACAAGAGAAGCCAATGAGCTTTGCAACTCACTGTGAACATTTCAACTGCAAACAAAGCACTTGGCAAGTAACACTGATTAACAGGTACCTAATGCACATCAACTATGAATCCACACATTTATATGTGATCACTATGCTGTGAAAACTGTTCTGATATGCAATAAAATTTGTGTGGGGACAGACTGTTAGAATGTTTCTCCAGTCATGAGCTATGCACCCTTTTCCTTCACTCCACTAATCCCAATGGACACCAGCCATGCCTGCAAAGGATAAGACAGTCCTTACACTATTTTCTTTTTATAATGTCACAATCACATTTTGATTGCCCTAAAACTCTACACCTGTCTTCCCAAATAGTTTTTTTCCTACTTTTTGTGCATAAATGGATCCTGGTAGTTTGTAAAGATACAATTTATTGCTTTTTTCTATGTATAGCACAATAATTTTTTTCTCTCTTTGTATATATTTATTATTATTATCATCGTCGTCGTCATCATCATGAAACAACAGTAACACACAGCAAACAAGACATTTATGCTGGTTTTGGTAATTGTCACTAGTTGGGCCCTTCCCAAGCGCCTAGGACTGAATGATGTATCGGCGAATGATAGGACCAGATCCCAGCAAAGTGGCTTTCTGTAGCTGGCAGATTAATATTTTGTTGATGCCAATGCTTTTCAAGTGCCCACTGAGATCTTTCAGCACTGCCCCCAGTGTGATCATCATCATTAGTCATACAAAAAAAAGCAGAATTGTAACAATCCTTAACATAACCTAATGTTAGATAACAATTAACCATATTATTTACATATATTTATACCAAGAATTTTCTAAATCCTGAAATTGTTAATAGTATCATGCATTGAAACAGTTTCCACAGGACATACATCTCACCTTAAAGTATGACTTCACTTCTGAAATTCAGCTCAGAAGTGCTTCAAAAGAGCATGTGGCCTCCATGTTCTCATTCCATCTCTGATCCTCCTTTCCTAGCATAGAAAAGTCATGACAGAGGCGAAAGGGCAAACTGACAGCTGTATGTCTCTAAGCCATTTCTGAGCCACCTCAGGGATGCTTTATTTTAACTGCATGTAATTGCAGCCTTTAACTGCAGACTGGACAGAGAAAGCATGCAGATTTTTCTCAGGTAAGGTTGTTTTTAGGTGTGTACATATCATAATTTTGCAAAGGTGGCTTCGTGGAGGAGAGCAAACTCAAACCTGGTATACCCAGATAAGAGTCTGGCTCCCTAACCACTTGAAGTAAGCTATTGGGAGAGGGAAACCCTAAGCATGGATTCTCATCCCTTAAAACAGTAGGGTCCCCACAGTAAAAAATGTAACACGTATCAAGCGCAGGAACCGGAGTGAGACCTGTTGAAATGAGGATTAACGTTTACAACGCTTTGGGGCGATTTAACATGCTGAAAGCGTGTTAAGCCAAACTGACGTGGGGTCTGCAAGGATTGAAAACGTTTTGAATTCGAAATAAGCTTGCTGTGGGTATGCGGCCTATGTCTTGAGATTCACATGATAACTTTGATATTCTCAGACTGAGGGGATTATATTACACTTCTGAGCATAGTTGCTCACTCATCTGCCGTGTTTGCATATTGTTACTTGTATATTATTTAATATTGTTCAATATCATCCAATTTATACAGCTTGCAATGCCTCACCACCCACAATTGTGTGAATTAACATTCTATTGTGTTCTTTGTTCACTTAAATAATTTTTTTAAAAAAATTAAAAAGCAAATATAGCAAGTATCACTAGAAACTTGCAATGATATTCTAACCACAAAAAATGTGGGCTGAGTAATTCACTGCATTTTGAAATGGTACATCAGTGCATTTTGATGTAGATATTTCTTCCTTAGAACTGAAAATATCTGTGAAAACTTATCTTGCCATTTTTTAATTCAGTTTTTTCTTCTTTTGAGTTGCCACGTTAAAAGCAGAACTGAAAATCCTGGTTAACAGTCTGAAAAAGAAGAGTTGGCTTTTCTACCCTGCTTTTCTCACCCATTTAAGGGGACTCAAAGCAGCTGACAAACTTTCTGTTCTCCCCACAACAGGCATACTGTGACTAGAGTTGTGACTAGACCAGGGTCACCCAGCAGGCTTCATGTAGGAATGTGGAATCAAACCCAGCAACTACAGGATGTGAGTCTAACAACAGGACCAAACTGGCTCACAATGAAAGGCAGGATTAAAGCCACATCCAGACATGGGGAATATAGAAGAAGAAGAGTTGGCTTTTCTACCCCGCTTTTCTCACCCATGTAAGGGGACTCAAAGCGGCTGACAAAGCTTTTCTATTCTTCTCCCCACAACAGAACACCCTGTGAGGTAGGTGGGGCTGTGAAAGCTCAGAAGAGAGCTGTGACTAGCCCAAGGTCACCCAGCTGGCTTCATGGGGGAGGGCAGAATCGAACCCAGTATTCCCAGATAAGAGTCCGGCTCTCTAACCACTACACCAAACTGGCTCAATTACTAGTGCAATTACGGCACTGCTACGGTGGATTTCCTCACATATTGCGTGCAACCCACTATAAACGCTCCCCCCCCCCCACTCCCCAAAAAATGCTTTTTCCTATTGCTGGAAAACCCAGTGCTGGTTGCAGATTTTCCAGCAATAGCACTTTTTAGTCTGGCCACTTACCTTTTGAAGGAAGCTGCCATCATAGCTCCATCCAGTGCACATGTCTGGAGGCTGAAACAGGAGCAGGAATTACAGGAAGCCCATTTGGGCATTCTGATGACATGCAGATGCCTGGAAGCATGCATAATTTAAAAGATGCAAGGACAACATTAACCACTGCACAAGAGAGAATGATGGGAGATCAATATTTCACATTATCCCTTGCTAGTGGGTCATTCGGCCACTATCTGGAGGCAGCCTTAGTAAAATGGAGGGGGGTTACTTGCTCAAAGGCTGCGCCCAGACACGTCCTGTATGGCAAAGTCCATTCACAGTCCCGATCGTACTGTCACAAAGCGCTCACGTTTTTTCACTGTCACTCCAGAGCTTTCTAACGAAGTTGTGCATTTTCCTTAATGCAGGGGAAAGAACTCTCGCTGCGCAGTATTGGCTTGGAGTGAAGTATTCTCTAAATGCACAAGTATGAGAAGCACGAACGGGAACTCACAAAACCCGGACTGGCTCTACGAAGCCTCACGTGAAGAGAGGGAGCGCAGCGTGGCGCTTCAAATCCTGTTCCTCCGAGAAAAATGCGAAATTGATCGTCTGTGAAGACAATCAATTTTCCTTTCACACTAAGGATACATTAGAGTATCCTTAAGCTGCGAACGTAAAGTGTGCTGTCTGGAGGTGGCCCAAATCTGTCCTTCTGCTTCATCCATCATGACATGAATCCCATGACGTGAGCAGTTAAGAGTTCTGATTCCACCTCAACAATACTGTTTCACGCTGCAGTATTTCTTGCAGTTCCATTTAAATTTCATCGCTGTTCTTGTTGAAGTAGCATAGCTCAGCGGCTTCACCAACCTTTTTCTTATTATTTTCCTTTTCTCTTTGCATGCCGACTGCTTCTGGCAATTATCTAGAACTTAAGTGTCTTACAGGATAGGAGCAAAGAGAAACTCAGCCATCTGTTTTTACCTGGATATTTCCCAGTTGTCTTTGAACTGGGGAAGACGAGAAGATTGCAGAGAAATAAAATGCAGTTGGGTCCACTGTCACTGATTACCTAAGTGATGCCCTCAGGGTGGTATTCATAGATTCTCTTCCTAAGCTGACTCTTTGTAGCAAAAGATCACTCCAGGGTTGTCTGAGGATTACTAGAACAGGTTGTACATACTGAGAAGGCAAAACAGTCACAAAAATAACCCATGGTGAGATAGATGCTGATCAACAGCCATACCTGCTCAGAATTTTGGAAGTGTTACTACAGCCTGCAATGAGCCTTTGAATCGGCATGTACAGATGACAGCAGACATAGCTGCCACTCAGAGTATATTTTGGAGCCAGGATGCAAATGTAGGAACCACCGCCAATTTGCAAAAACAAATTGTGTTCTGCTGGACCAAAATGGAAAACGTCTATGGGCCAAGTTTGCATCAGATTAGTGTCTGCTTTTAGGGTTTGTAATGGTGGTCCTTCCACTATATATTGATTTTTAAATTGATTTTGAGCGTGCATTTGTCATGGGCCCATTTAATGTTTCTCTGGGTTTGCTAGTAGGGGAAGAGCAGTGTAGAAAATAAATATTTATGTTTGTCAATGTGACCTAGCTTACAAATGCTGGAATTTAAATAAATACAGTTGTTTTTCAGCAGTTTCAACCTTTTCTCCCCTTGGAAAAAAATGGGAAAGGTCAGTTTCTGTAAGTTCTGTGGGCTGTTGAAACAAAAGACATATACAATTCCACAATTGTGGATAAATAAAATTAACAGTTATTAAAACTGCAGATAACAGTGGTTGGTTGTATACAATAATTCATATCTCCATATTGAGAGAAAGACTGTAAACTCTGTCCATTCTGTAGCCTAGGTAGCAGCTGCTCTTCCCTTATGGTGTTTTGTTTCGTTGCTAGCTTGTTTTGTCTTTGAACAGGGCCTAAACCAGATATCCTTTCAAGTACAGAACTAACCTCTCTAAAATAGAAGCTATGCAGGACCTCCTAAGACCCTTAGCAGAAGCCCTCTTTCTTATTGTTGTAGCTTGGTAAAGGCTAAGAGTTGTATCCAATTTGCAATAGACTTCTTCTGGCTTCTTGATACTTTCGCAGATTAGAAAACTGGTTAGAGTTTTAGAGCTCTTTTTCACTTCAGTTATTAGTACAGGCAGAGGGAACACCTGGATGGTGCATCCACACCATGCGGAGCTATTTCTTTCCTAGAAACAGCTGAATTCTTCCTGGCCATATAGGTGTGAAGCATCTGATGGCCGCTCAAGTCTCATAGGGTTTAGGCCTGTGTTTTATTACTTGAGGGGACATCGAGGTTTATCCTTAAGAAATTCCCGACAAAATGCTCTGGGTCCTTGTTCAAATAGGAATTAACAGGATTTATTTTAAAGTAACAAAACACATAAACAGTTTCTTTCTGAAGGCAAACAAACAAGTACTTTATGTGTCTCTCAGCTGAAACAAGATGGACGCTGACTGAAACTCTGAAGCTTAGGCTCTTTTCTTTTTCTTGCTTCAGAGAATTCAGGTTTCTTTGGGCCTCTTTGTTTTTAACTTGATGGTTCTTGCTGTTGTTTTTGTACTGCTTTGTTACGCCTTACCAAGGAAAAGGTAACCGGTAATAGGTAAAAGGTAATGGTAATGGTAATTAATAAGGATGGCCTAATGCTGGCTTTAACTCTGAGAACACAGGCCTTGCCTCCTTTCTCTCTCTCAGTAAACTTTGTCTACCAGCTACCAGTCTAGATGGCTTTAAGGTAGGATTAGACAATTTTATGGATGACAGATGTATCAATGGCTACTAGAACGAATGCCTAGGTGCATCTTTCAGGCTGGGGTGGGGAGGAACCGGGTCGCTTCTAAGGCCATCTGCTGGGACTCGAGAGCAGGAGAAGTTTGGCCTTGTCTCTGCTTGAGATGCCCATAAGCATTTGGTGGGCCACTGCGTGCAACAGGATGCTGGACTAGGTGGGCTGTGGCCTGATCCAGCAGGGCTTCTCTTATGTTCTTATGTTCTTATGTCTCAGTAGAGATTTGGAATGTATCAAAACGTATCCAGCTATGGGGGTGTTCTCACAGCTCCACCCAGCCAGGGCTAATACATTTGAAACTACACATTTTAGAACTTCTGGCTTTAAACAGAAAATTGGGGCAGGGCACCAGAACTATAACAAAGCAGCTAAAACTGCTCCACACCTATACTGGTGGCAAAACTAGTACAGCCCTGCACACTGCTTATGTACCTCTTCCAGGTGAAAAAAAGTGTAGGGAGAGCATGTGATCAATGGCACAGGCAAGATTGTGCGCTGTGTCACCTGGTCGTCCCTGCAATGGTGCTATGCAGGCACACTGGTGCCATTGGTGGGGCTCTGCTATTGCCACCATTTGCCTTTAGACGGCACTTAGTTAAGTGCCAGATAAGTTTCGAATGCTTTGGGTATTTGCAAGTGCAGACATCCAAGGCATTCCAGAACTTCACCTTCCTACGACGGGAGGCAAAGTAAGAATCTGCCCTTAGTCTATCTCGCTTTGTTTTTTAATTTTATAGTTTAGTTTGACTGTAAATGGCCTCTAGTTTGCAAGAAAGAAAAATAGATAGGCAGGCAGGCAGGAATAACCCACTCCCCAGAAATTGCAAACTAGACTATTCCAGTCTTTTGTCACAAATTTTGATGAAAAAGATATTTGGTTTCTTTTAGATAACCTCTTTTTGGATGATAGCCTATTTATTTTGTACCATGACCTATGCCCCTGTGGTTTCATTTTGCAGCATAAAACATTAAGCCCCTGCCCTGTAAGTGTTCAGCAGTTGACCTCTGGCTAATGGTAAGACCCTGGTGTCCAGGAGGATTTCCATCTTTGCATTTTAATGCTTAATTGCAGATAATGAGCAGCAGACTCAGCGCTAAGAGGGACCCCATACTTGTGTGACTCTTTTGTCAGAAACTCTTTTGATAGCTCAGGAGTTGCTGTCAGTGATAACACTGTGCTTGATCTAATCTCTTGCTTTGTTCTTCATTAAATTAACTTTTTAAATTATAAAAGAACTTTATCCTCCTTGTCTTGCAAAAGAGAGGGCAATGGGGCTGTGGCAAATTCTCACCTTGCTGATAGCACAGTATTGATGGGTGGAAAGCAGATGCTAATCCAAAAGAAAAGACAAGAAAAGTTCAAGGTAAGATGTTTTTCTCCATCCTCTGTACACAAAAAGATCACAGTTTCATAGAGTGATCTTGGAGTCTTGGATTTGTCAAGTCCCTGCAATACAGGTTCCAAATTGTAGGGTCCTCATTAACCCTTTGGGAATAGCTCAGTGGTAATGCTAACAGAACCAAAAGCAGAGCATTGCCAGTTCAATCCCCAGCCTTACTCTGGAAGTAGGCAATGGCAAACCACTTTTGTATCTCCAATCAGAAAACTGCATGGGGTCAGCTACAATTTGGTGGTACCCAACATACATTGACTCTTGCTCACACATCTGCAGTCAAAGTAGCATCATTAGGAGGAAGGGACCAGCACCACTGAGCAATCCAGTTTTTGCCAAACAGAGCAGAAAGTAAGCTTTGGAACATTTGCTGACTGCTGAGATTGAAGCTAATTTTTTTTTCTGCACATGTTTTTGGTCTCAGTCTGCATGATACAAGGGACCCATGTTACTTTTTCTTCCGTAGGACAGAATTGTGGCAGAACCCTAGCTACACTTCTGGGGAGAATCTGGTCTTACGACCAGAAGAGGTGATGGCCACAACCAGCCTGGATAGCTTTAAAAAAGGATAAAATACTTTTTAAAAACGATAAAATAAATGCGTGGAGGACAGGTGTATCAATGGCTATGAGAATGGATGCCTAGGTACTGCCTCCAGGGGTGTTTCTGCTCTTGACTTTCCATCCATGGATGGGGAAAGTGTGTGAATGTCTAACTTGTACTAGTGTTCACACTTGGGAATGCTAGTCTGCGTTATACTAAGCCCCATGTGTTCGGAGACTTACCTGTGTCCAGGTGCATGTCCAATCACCAGCAGCGTGCCACCATCTCTAGTTTGGAGCTTGGTGCAATTGTGCTGACACTGGCTCCATGCATCCATGATGCTCCACACACACAGTTGTGTTTGGGGACATCTGAGGAGTCAGTATACTTGAGTGGTATCTCAGATGACCCCTTGCACCAAAAATGGTATGAATGGTCATAGCACTGGATGAGACAGGGAAACCTGGGGTAAAGATTGGGATCCTTCCTGTTTCTACAGGTCCTTGGCATCATATACTCCCACGGAAAAGTAACCAGAGCAGGCAAACAACTAGCCTTCCTGCATTTAGGCAATATGATAACATCTGGTAAGGCAGGGGGCATTTCTGCAGATGCACCTTATCAGATGTTACCTTATCATGTACATACGGAATGGCCTCAGGTTGGAAAGACAGGCAGGATGTTTCTAAAGGCCATTGGTAGGGAGTTAAGAACAGGTGAAGAGCCTTTGTCTTTTGCTTGAGAATGCCAAGTGGGCCACTATGTGAGACAAGATGCTGGACTAGATGGACTTTGTCCTGATCCAGTAGCACTTTTCTTATGGCAGAAGAAAATTCCAACAGCCTTCCTGTTTCCACAGGTTCCCGGCATTAGGTAGTCCCAGGGAAACATAACCAGAGCAGACTCAACAGCTAGCCTTCCTCCATGTAGCTGCTTTCCATAATCCTTTTCTATGAAGGCTTGATCATCCTTACTCCTAAAATGTGATCTGGATGGCACACAGATGAGTCATGTAGGGAATGGGAGCTGCACTTAGCTCTCAGCAGTTTCTTAAACTGGGAAACCCATCTGGAAAAAAATAGGCCCTGAAAAAATGTCTGCTTGCAGGTGGCAAGCACGCTTCTACGAATGTGCTTATGCAGCTGCTGCTTTTACTATTTTCTGGCAGTCTATTTTGAGGGTTTTAATTGTAACAAAAGCAGTTAGCAAAAATTCATGAAACGGCAGCAGTGGCAGCTGGTAAGCGAGAGCCGAGCCCTACAGCAGCTGAGAACTGATTGGCTGTGCCCATGCCCAGGCAACAAGGTCCACTTGGCTACTGGTCCAGCAGGCTGCTGCTAACTGGACCCAGCAGCTCACCAATCCAGCCTGTTAAACATCCTCACCTCGTATTTTTGACAAGCCTGTTTCTCGTTGAAAAGATATGCTTGTGAAATCATTGCCCTTTGCTTCTTGCTTCTGCAGAATCATTTTGAAGCTGCAATGGCTTTTAGCTGTTTTTCCTATTTGGGGAAATGCTAGACTGGAAGATGTACTGGTTTACAACAGCAGCCATTCTTACTTACAAAAACAAAGAAAAAAGATGTGTACTCAGTTTCAAAGTTACCATTTACTAAAGGTCGACAGGAAATAATAAGTAGCTGCCACCGCACACAGACAGCTGTAATATTCTGTAGGGGAAAACTGCAAGTATATTATTCATTTCCATGAGTTATTAATGACCTTGTAATTCTCCAGTGACTCAGCAAATCCTACCCACAAGTGAACAATGACAGGTCATAAATAATAGAAATAAGTAATGTATCAACCAGCAGGCCATGTATACTTCACTTAAACAATAGTAGCCTTACCTTTTCCCCTGCTTGTTCTTTTTCCCCTCTCATTTTTCCCTATCCTTCACAGAGTGTTTTATACTTATCCTTCTCTAGGTTTCTTATCCAGGTATATCAGAGCTTGGATGTCAGCATAGCAGGCATTTAACCTGTAAGGTTTATTTTTCCAAAATCTCAAAAATTGGATGGAAGATTCCCAAGGGGGAAAGTCTGCATCTCATTCTTAACAGCTTGCAATCTATGTTAAAGTGTTTTAAAAAGTATTCCTTCCAATCACCAGTAAAGGAAATCTGAAAATGAAGTATCCTGGTCTTTTTTGCCATTTCGCAGACAGAAATCCCTTCAAGTTGCCCTGGCTGCACACAGATCTAAGGCTGCCTCCAGACATCACTTATTTATTCTACAGTTTATCAGTTGATCAGATTAAAGCATATCCAGAACTAGCACACTTTGTCTATAAAGCAGGGGTGCCACCAGACAGGTTTTATACTGTGCTGCCGCTAGTCATGTGACCAGTCATGTGATGATTGATCATCCTCAGCATCAATGCAGCAGCAGGGAAACTTCAGTGCAAAAAGTTGATTAATCTAGAGCTTTTTTCCTTTGCACTTTCCCTTGCATGCTGTGCAGATACTGCAGACAATTGATCTTCTAATCTGGATTATGGGAAGCAGCTTCGCCCTTCCTGCACAGCTTCCACTCATTCCACCTGAGTGGCAAGACGCAACTGCACAGGGACTTCACAGTATTAAAGCTGTCTGGAGGCAGCCTAGATCATTACTCCACGTTTTAGCATTTCCACAGTAGCAGGGTGATGTTACAGCTGTGAGATTTTCTTTCCACATGACCTAACCCTCCCAAAAGCGTAATATAAATTCTTTCTGAGTTATGATAGCTCATACCAGACACTCACTGTATTTCTCATGTAGTAATCCAGAGAGAGCTGCAATTACGGAATAATAGAATAACAGTGGCACCCATGCCCTTGGTAGAATGACAGGGCCAGTTGTCTGAGTGCTGAACTACAGCTGGCCATTGATAAGAGACGGTGGCTGTGCATCCAAAAGCAGAAAGAGGCAGAAGGAAATAGCCCTTGTGACCTTTTTTTTTTGCTTTTGTCTTTCCAGGTGTTTGATGTTTTGGGTGTTGCTAAATACTAGGTGAATGGCTGCAACTCATTGGTAGAGCAAACTGCCTAGAGAATAGAGGGCCACCATTTTGATGCCCAGGCTGTCTCTGGTCATAGGCAATAGCAAACCATGTCTGTATCTCTACCAAGAAAACTGCATAGCTGTACTCATGCAGTCAACCAGGAGTCAGCCATGACTTAGTGGTACCCCATAGCAACAACCAATATGAGGTATTCCTCTAGCTTTACTATGTAAAATAAACATTTATAGGGAAGAGGGACCTATTCAGATGGTCTGCCCCCAGAGACTTATGGAATCTCAGCGATTCCTGTATGCCCTGGGCGATTTTCCAGTTGGCATGACTGGCGCTCCTGTCAAAGCTCTGGTCTCTCTGCAACAATCAGTCCCAAGTGTCCTCGACATCCTTGTAGAGCCTGAAAAGCTCCATGGTACTCCATGGAGCTACGGGCCATGAAACAGGAAGGTCGGTGGCTAGAACACAGGTGGCATAAATCCAGCTATGAATCTGACTGAACACAGGTTAGAGCACACTGTTGTGCCTACCATGTGGTGGTGACGGCAGCAAAAACTAACTTTTTTAATTTTATAAATAACTTTTTATTTTTGCAAAACTACATTTTTTACATTAGAAAGTTATTTTCCCCTCCCCTCTCAGAAGCTATATGTCTTCATGAACATTTAACATGAGAAATCCAACTCAGAAGAAATTTTACTCTGTTGCTTCCCTTCGTTCTTACAAATGAGATAAGCTTTTTCCATTTCTCATAGATTATTTACTTACTTCTTACCCTTTCAAATATTCTTTCTTCTAACATATCCACTTTTGTTCCGCTATATAATGCAATTTTATCTATATTCCGCTCATCCTTATCCTTCCATCACTACAGATAACCCAGCCAATAATATCTGTTATTTGGACATTTTTAACCTCTGAATCTGTGTTTTCTGCAGTGTGAGTTTTTTTCTGCATCAAAAGCACATTTCAATGTTTTTTCTGAATTTTGAAGGCTGCATATGGGCATTCCAGAGGAACGTGAAAAGACATTCTCTTCTGTGTTATTATTTTTCTTTTTTCCTGAAGCAACAGCCATTGTACAGAAGCTTGAGATCCCAACCCCATATTCCCAGCAGTTTATCCTGGGACACCAGGAAAGCCCATATCATAACATTTTCATTTTAGTCATAATGGTGCAATTCAGTTCAACACCAGTACTCTGATACACATATACATAAAGATCAAGTCCCTTATAATACACTATACTACAGAAGCTTGTACTTGATAGCACTGAATGATTTTTGAATGCTTTTTGTGTCTGTGAGGCACACCTTTAGCTTTGATTAATATCACAAAAGGAATGGGCTATTTATTGTTCTGAAACAGATGAGAAAGTCCCTTGAGTTAGCAGAAGCAGCTAAGGCTGCCATTCTAGCAATACACAAAACCTGTGGAAAGAAGTGGGACTTGCTTCTGGGTGAGAAACAAAAGGTTGCTCCATCTCCTGCAAGTTTGCCTGAAGGCCAGTTGTAGCTTATCACCCTCCCTATAGCTTATGACAGCAATCTGACAGGCCGTCAGATTTAAAGAGAGGCCATGGAATGGAACCGTGCGGACAGAAGGGAAATGAATAGTTATTACTTCAAATATATTTCATGTGATAAAGAGATTAAAGGTTAAACACAAAAAGCAAAAAGTGCAATAATTTGAGATGTATCTTTCTAAAATAAACAGAGATGAGACTCTAAGCCATTTACAGAGGTGAGTCTCTAAGCCATTTACCGAGTAGAAACAATCACATGTGAATTGTTATCATGTAAATCTCCCTGAATTGAAGCTGCTCTTCAAAGAAAAGCATTTATTGACTCAAGATCACGTTTGAAAGGCTGAAGTGTGTTAAGCAAGGATCCCAGTGAACAGAGCCAGAAGTTTTATTTCCTTCAGCAATTTGATCCTTTCAAAAGCCTGAGATGCAACATGTCCTAGGAAGTGTGCCAATTTGGCATTGACTATATTGGGGAACAGGTAGCAACAAAACTGGTCTGACTTTCAAAAGGATTTTGACAAAGTCCCTCATCAACCGCTCTTGAATAAACTCATCAGTCATGGAATGAGATAGGTAACTGGCTAGAGAACAGGAAACTGAAAGTGGTCATAAATGGACAGTTCCCAGAGTGCAAGGAAGTAAAAAGTGCCCCCACCCCCGCAAGGTACAGTATTGGGACCTATGCTTTTTAATTTATTCATAAATCATCTGGAACTAGGGGTAAGCAGTGAGATAAGCAAAGTTTTTACTGATGACATTAAATTATTCAGGGTAGTAAAAACTGAGAGATTGTGGAGAGCTCCACAGGCATCTCTTCTCTTTGTTGAGTGGGCAGTTACTTGTAAATGTGCTTCAGTCAATGCAAAGTGATGCTCACTGAAGCAAAGAACCCCAATTACACCTATGTACGGATAAGAGACCATGACAGACCAAGAAAGGGATCTTGAGGTTCTGGTGGACAGTTCAATTAAGGTGTCAATCCAGTGTGCAGCAGCAGTGAAAAAAGCAACACTGGGGTAATTAGGAAAGGACAGCATCATTGTGCTTTTTATAAACCTATGATGAGGTCACATTTGCAATATTGTGTACAAGTCTAGTCCCCACAGCTCAGAAAGGCTATTGTCCCTTACAAAATCAGGCTGAAAGATGGAGTTTAAGAGGGCCTGATTATGAGGGTACTGCCTACCTTTTGGAGGAACTGGCAGGATGCCTCAAAAGGCCATCTGCAGGGAGCTGAGAGCAGGTGAAGGTTTTGCCTTTGTCTTCTGCTTGAGAAATGGCCCAGAAGCAATTGGTGAGACACTGTGTGATACTGGATGCTGGACTAGACAGGCTGTGGCCTATTCCAGCAGGGCTCCTCTTGCCTGTTTATGATAAACCAACGTGCTGCAAATGCCAACTTTGGGATAAAGAAGCAGTTGCATCAAAGTTGTGCCTTCAAAAGCTTTAATAACTATGCCTTTCTGAAAAATATAGTGGAGAAAACTGATATTTTGAGTATAATTGCTAGAAGATAATTTAAGCTGAATAAGTGGTTCATTAAGTGAAGGATGTTTGAAGCTCAGTTGGAGGCCGTGGCGTCAGTTGAGTAGAGATGACTTGGCCACAGTTATCCATGCCCTGGTAACCTCCAGATTGATCTACTGTATTGTGCTCTACATAGGGCTGCTCTTGAAGAAGGTTTGGAAGCAGAATGCAGCTGCAAGACTGCCCAATTCAAGGTGTTAACTTTGAATTATAAGGCCCTAAATGAATTGGGTCCCAAATATCTAAAGGGCCGCCCTCTTCCATATCAACCTGTCCGTGTCTTAAGATCTGGAGAGGAGGCTCTCCTGGTTGCCCGACTACCCTCGGTTGTAAAAGGGGTGGGCACTCAGGAGAGGGCCTTCTCAGTGATGGACCCCTAGGTTATGGAATAATCTCCCCCTTGAGACACTGTATGTTTTTAGGAAGGCACCTCTTTGCCCTGGCCTTTGGTTAAATGGGAATATACTGTCTCTTCCCAGTTTACAGAAACTGTAACTGTTTTCTCTATAACTGTTTTAATATATGATTTTAAATGTTGTTACCCACCCTGAGACCTTTGGGTATAGGGTGGGAAATAAATAAATAAATAAATAAATAAATAAATAAATAAATAAATAAATAAATAAAAGAATGTCCTTACAGCCTGTTTTAAACTCTTCTTCTTGAATGCATTGTTTCTCTAAAATCCAGACAAAAAGCTGGAGATGAGAGATGTTTTTCTTGTTTTGTTCAAGTAACTGCTGAGATAGTTTTGCCAAAGATACTTGTAGTTTTCCTTTTCTCCTTGGAACACGTCGAAGGAAGACAGTGGTAGTCTCTAAATAGTACATACATGCAAGCATGACCATCTAGAGCAAACCTTACCAAGCTGCCACCTTTCAGTGCTGTATATTGGTTGGGGATATTCCAAGGCACGAAGTTAGCAAAGTTTGGTCTACAGAAAAGACTGGTGGGACATTTACATCAGTTCCTCAGCCAAAGCCATATTAGAAGAGATCTGTTTTTCCTTCATTTTGATGTTTCCCAGCCAGGGTACCTTTTGCAATCCATATTTTAATGTTTTCATTATCCCAATCTAACAAGAGAATAACAAGGCCAATGGATTTAGGATTGAACAAAGCAGAAATAGTTTTACAAAATCCCACCTCAGCAGCTTAACCAATTCAAGGTTATGGTTTCACTGTTTAATTTATTGATTTCTAGATATTCACCAGGTTTCAGGGTGGGTCACATTTACTAAAAAACAGAATAAAATATACAGTCAATAAAATGTTATTAAATAAAAATATAAAATACTGTAAACCTCCCCCAAGCAGTAATAACATTAGGAGGGAAGCAAACATTTTTCTTTTGTCCGTAAATCCAAAATGTCCATGGACCTGAAGAAGATTCTTCCATATAAATCTATCTGAACTTTGAGATCTACTCTTAAATTCAGTACTTCCACATGGCTACCACTATTTTTTTAATTTTTGTTAGTTCCTCCTTCTTTTAATTCTTTTATTGACTCTTGTTAACTACCTTGAGATATTAGGAAGTGGAACACAAGTATACAAATAAATATATCAGAGTTGTCCTCCACTTGGATCCCATCAGTAGAAGTTTGAAAGGTGGTAACAAAGGAGAGGTCTTCTTCAGTGTTGGCACCTCACCCCTTGACATACTCTCGCGGGAAACATCTATAGAAGCTTAGGAAGTTTCAGTGCCAGGTATAGATTTTGTTTTCCTTGGAATTTTATTGTAACAATTCACTATAGGAAATCACTTTACAATTTTTTAAAAATGTTTTGACTATGATTTTACTATTATATCACATGTCCTCACAAAATATCTTAAGGTTTTTCAAACCAGCGGCCCATACAACAAAACAAAAATCTCCATTTCACTGCTCCCATAGCTTGTTTGTGTTGCATTTATTTGCTCATCCATACATGACTTCTCTATAGCTAAACAGTGGATCCTCAATAGGGATCTACCTTACCCATGAAGCAGGAATTAACACTGCATTTTTTTGTATTTATGTATTTCATATTTATGCTAATCTTCCCTCGCTTCATGATGTGAAAACAGCAATAATTGGAGGTTGACATTATTTAACATAATCAGCCAGTCCATATTTGAAGGGCAACATGCAGCACATATTTCTGTTCTAGCAGAGGGGAATTTCTGCATTTTTGTACTAAGGCCTAATTTTGATAGAGACCACTAAGCGCCACTTGGTTTCCTTCTCTTAATTTTCCTAACTCAAATGTCATTTCAAACCACATGGAACAAATGTGTTTCCCAATTTAAAAACACTGCTGGGAATTCTAGCTGGAAAGACATTTTCAGCAGTTCAAGTGCTCCATCTACAGGCCTTCCATTGTTCCACTCTAGTTCTAACACATATCTATGAATAGTCTCAAAATGAGCAAAAGTTGAGGAATTATTATTAGCTTGTAATCCTCCCCCAAACAGCCTTCTTCTACATTCCTCAATGGGCAGGGAAGAAGTGGGCTAGTAGTTCTACTGGCTAGCAATGATGAGAACTGGTGGAGACATTTACAGAGTCTCCAAGCATTACTATAAAGCAACATGTCAAAATATTTTACTTTTCAAACACCTAAATCTTTTTCGGAGGACAAACCAATTTTGATTCAGTTCCCTGAACTGGAGTTCATCTCACTGAACAAATTATTCCAGAAAGACAAGGAAGAAGTAGGTACGCTGAGACGTTGAGCAACACTAAGTCACAAGATTCCAGCAAGCCAGCAGAAATAACACAGAATACATGTTAATTTGCTGTGATTTGCATAAAACAGGATAAAGATAGGTTCCATCTTACAAAATGCAACCAAAGCTAATGGAAACAGCTGTCATACAGTCACCAATAAAGGAAACTGGAAAACTGAAAAATCAACACATTTGCTTTTATTCAAGAAATAACCACTGTCAAAATATTGGTCTCTTGAATTCTGTGGGGAAAAAGCATAAATTAAATAAGGGAAGCATTTGTTCCTTATAGGACTCTAAGGCCCAGTTCCCACTCATGCCTCTTAAAATGGTTTAAAAATGGGGGAAAAAAAGCAATTCAAACACAGATTCTTGCAGTCCTCACTTCAGTGGCTTTAAATAGCTTTAAATTGTTATCAACCCCGCTTCTGTCCCTACCCAAAACGGTTCAGAATCGCATTAGGGAAAGGGAATCTTTTCTTCTCCCCTCTTGTCAGCTGAGACCCCACCCCTTGCCTGCCAATTGGATCCCACAATGACGTGGCAGAGGGTGGGGAATTGCAGCTCGCCCCCTCTTCTCCTCTCCCCTCCCCTCATGCTATTGCAGAAGACGTCCTGCCAGTCCTGTACATACACATGCACACACAAACACACACACACCCCTTCCTCCCCTTCACTCTCCTCCCCTCCCCATCGCCAGCAGCATCGGCTGGTATTCACACACATGTAAACTCAGGACTGGTGCTTTTTTGCTTCTCCACAAATGCAGAGTTGCAGAGAAGTGAAAAAGAGGCAGCAGAGAGATAGCTGCCCGACTGCTTCCCCAGCTGGCTGCTCACATGCGGGCTCAGTCACTGGAGGGGCATGTGGGGGAGGTGCTTTTCTCCTTCCCAGGGCTCAGCAAGGCAAAAGAGGTGCCTCTATTGTGTGCTTTCAGGCAAGGAGAAAGCAAGGGGATGTGTAAAATGAAACTTTGTTATCTTATCAGTGTGAAGTCAGTGAATTGCTTCATCTTATCAGACTTATCAATCCTATTACCCATAACTAGGCTTTCTAGCTCCCCTATTTCAGCTCAGAGGCTTCTGGTGTTTGCATACATACATTCTGCCAACGAGGAACATGTGAATCCTTATACTGCCCCTTGCATTGTTCTGCTTGCATACTAGTGACTAATTCCCCACTTTGCTCAGCATTATGTGAGTATTTCCAGCTCTCCTCACTCAAGGGTGCACTCTCCCAAACCGGATGTTGCCCAGCTCAATTTCCCCCAGGGATCAGTTTAAAGGCTGCTCTGCTACCTTTTTAATGTCAAGCACCAGCATTCTGGTTCCACTTTTGGTTCAAGTGTAACCCATCCCTCTTGTACAGGTTTGGCTTATCCCAAAATGTTCCCCAGTTCCTAACAAATCTAAACCCCTCCTCCTGACACCACTGCTTCATCCATGCATTGAGGCTCCTGAGCTCTGCCCATCTGGCTGGTCCTGCACGTGGAACAGGCAGCATTTCTGAGAATGCAACTCTGGATGTCCTGGACTTTAGTCTTCTACCTAACAACTTAAATTTGGCTTCCAGGATGCTCCATCTTGCCTTCCCAATGTCATTGGTACTGACATGTACCATGACCACTGGCTACTCCCTGGCACTGTCTAACCTATCTAGATGCCGTATGATGTCTGCAACCTTTGCACCAGGCAGGCAAGTCACCATGTGGTCAACACGTCCATCACAAACCCAGCTCTGTATATTCCTGATAATCGAATCACCCACTATCGCTATTCGTGGAGGAGTATTCTCAGTACAAGAGGATACCGGCACATCTACTGAGGAAGGGGTCACAACTAAGGGAGCCTGTCCCTCTTCCTCGGCTTGATGTCCTCTCTGCCTGAGGCTTCCATTCTCCAAGGCAGCTGGAGGGCTGCTTGGCATGGAGCCCTCCTACTGCATCCCTGAAGGCCTCACCCTCAGCCCTGTTGCTTTCTACCTCCTTTTTCAGCTCCACTACCTTGGCTTCAAGG
Source organism: Aspidoscelis tigris stejnegeri (assembly GCA_023333525.1). Taxonomy (NCBI): domain Eukaryota; kingdom Metazoa; phylum Chordata; class Lepidosauria; order Squamata; family Teiidae; genus Aspidoscelis; species Aspidoscelis tigris. The sequence continues at coordinate 50,577,843 of JALMGA010000002.1, read as the reverse complement.
GAGGAGACACATTCCCTGAGAGCCCGGAGCTCATTGCACCGAGCACAGACCCTGGACTTCTGCCCAGTGGGAAGGTAGTCATACATATGACACTCAGTGCAAAACACTGGGAAGCCCCTCTCCCCCTGCTGGCATTCTACCTTCATTTTATTTAATGGACTTGTTTTATTTTTGAAAAATTCACTTTAAAAGTATTAAATAATTTTTCTTAAAGATAAACTTTTCTGAATTAATAGTTTGTTATGATATAGTATATTTATCCTTTTGTTATTCCTTGCCTGAGCAGCAAGCAGGAAATAATATAAACAAGGAAATGTGGCCTTCCAGAAATTGACCTGAGTAACCTGACCTAGAGTAACCTGACCTAGCTACCACAGCAAGTCCCCCAAACTCTGTCCAAAAACCAGAGGACTTACCTCCCAAGCGTACCACAGTGCAGCAACAATTTTTCCAGTTTATTTCATAAAATTCCCAGTCAATTTGTGTTCAGTCTCTGGAGAGACCACCTTCCTCTACTGAGATTTTTCTTAAACTGTAAGCTTTTGTTACAATGGGAAGACAGCAGCTACTGAAATAATCTATTTCACTACCTATCATGATACAAAACACAAGCTCTTTAGAACCAATAGGCTATAGCATGTCAAGCACATAGATTTGCAATTTAACACATTTATAAGAACTCAAGAAATATTTTTAAAAGAAAAAAGAGGAAAATATTTTGCTAACACTATGGGCCTTTTCCCTTTTGCAAGATGGGGCGATTGGACAGCCGCTTCAGCCCCAAGTGGCCCCCAATGGGTGTGGCCATCCCTGATAGCTGTGGAGAAGTAAAAATCACATTCCTAATGTAGCCCAGACACAACCTTCGCACCTACATCCATGTGAAGGCTGTGGGGGGACGGGGTGGCTGTTCAAGTATCACATTGCCCAATTGTCGTAGGAATGGCCCAGTGTACATGGTTGTTGCTGTGGTGAAACAGCTGCCACTGCATGGAGCCATTTATATTTACCCTGCTGGCAAGCTAAGTTCCAGGCAAGTTTGGGACGGGGCTGGCATTCACAATGTGAACACCTGCCTCTGTCCCTGGTCTAACTTCCGTAGGACGCTGTTTTCTATTTCAATAGCTAGCAGGGCCCTTTAGCAGCAGTATCTTACTGATTTTTCCTTGAAAAATTTCATACTATTCTTTTTTTTTTAAGTATTTGAGAAAAAGAAATACGAGTCTTCCTTCAGAATTCTCCCTACAAATACCTGGTCTGTAGAAAGTAAGGATGTTTGTGCCAATGGAATCCTTGAGGTACCCAATAATGTACTGACCAAAAGCAACCCCTTACCCTATTTCTATGTGGTAAGGACGCATCAGCATTTCTGAGCCTATGGCAGTCTTGGACATTGCAGTCATCACAAGTATGAATAAGACTGACATAAAACCTAGAGCTACAATAGATTGGATTGCTGAATAAAACCATAAAGGTATCTTATATTTGCTGTATTTTTCCCTCTCCAACAATTGCTCCAACCCAACCCACATGAGACTCTAGTAGGCCTTTTAGCTGGCAGATTACTTCCTAATGCTTTCTGTGCTCTAAGGTCCCCTAAGGTCTCACCTGTGTGAGACATGTTACCAGCTTGCTTCACTACTTCTCTTTCCTCAGACCAAATTCAGAGGTTTGACTAAGCCAGTGGTTCCCAAAGTTGTCTGGGCTACGACCCATCTAATATAAGTTTACCAACTCGGGACCCACCTCTAGGAAATTTAACCGTTACCAATATGAATAAAGGACTTTTCAAATAACAAACAAAGTTTTAATACAATTTTTTTATTACTAAGCAGTTATTAATATTCCTCTTTCAAGGCTACTCAAGATCCAAGACCCTCCATCAGTCTACAGACAAACCATCACGACTTGCAGATCATTCTGAATGTGGCACAAGCTGCATTTGCTATTCCAGCCCAAATCTTATCAGTTTTGAAAACACTGTGGTTTGGGGTTTTTTTTTAAAGAAAACTCCTCTTTTGACACAAAAACAATCTTTACATGCACAGCTGGAATATATGTTACTGCGAACTTAAAAGAATCCTCTATGAAGCTAAATAGGCATATAAAACTGCCTCAGTAGTCATAGTTAAGTTTAATAAACAGATTTCAAGGTGCCATATTTGTTTTGAAAATGTAGCTGTGTTATACTTTATACTCTATCAGTGGTTCTTATGTCAAGAAACTATAGCCCAACTTTTGGAACGTCAAATTATATTGCCCTTAATTTATACAACAGAGAGAAAACTGCACATTTCTCCTGTAGTTAAATAATCATTCACAGCTAGAAATGTGACATATCACTCAGAGTAGGATATCCACAAATCTTTACATCATGCATACCATATTTCCAATTGCAAATGTCTTTGACTCATTTACCACCAGTGGTCCTGATGTTCCAGAAATTGTGCAATATAGGTAATCCATCTTGCCATTGTCTATTTCTGAGAAGAGTCTGGGAATCAAATTGGCAATCCTCTGCTTTCCAGGACTTCAGTAAAAACTGAAATGAGTAGTCCTATCCTAAACAGATGGGGAGTGCACACTCCATTTTACATCATTTTGACTAATAAAACCTTATTTCATAGGATTTTAGAACACAATAGGGCCATCTTAACTTACAAGGTTCAGTCCTTTCGGGTTTTTTTTCCAGTATGGAGAATTCCTATCCCTGTCGTGTAGACCATGACACCAACTTTGGTCATGTACTATACAACCTTTCTTGAGAATGGGCATCTAAGCAGTGATCTGCTTGGAAGAATGTGTCTGAAATACTGTATCCCAAGCACAACCTTTCACATTTTATTCTTTGCATTACTGAAAGAGTACATTGTTGTTTGACAAAAGCAAGCCTAGCCCAATGTGTTTAAATGCAAATGGCTGGCAACTGCAGATTACCAACTGGTCTTTTGTCCCATTATCTAGAGCTAAGGACTTTTGTGACTGTGCAGTTAATTTCCCATATTACCAGGGCCATAGTCTGCAACTAAACTGTGGGCCAGTGTATTCTGATGCCACAATTGTTCCAGTGAGTAAGTTGTAATAAAAAATACTGTGAAGGAAGAGTTTTGTCTTTATCTGTGGTTGAGGAAGGTTGTTATGTAGCAAATATTGTTCCCTAATGTTTTATATTGAGGGGCTATATGAATAAGTGACAAGTAAATGAGGAACCACATTTTTACCAGATAAACTATAATTCATCATGTTGTCTAGGATCCTAGCCAATCTGCACATCCTGGTTCCTTGGGGAAAATGAATATATGAGCCCTATTTAAGTAGAGCACATGTGCACACCATAGCCAATATTTCCTGCAATGTTATTATCATTGCATTAACTTCTATGAGTTTCAGAAAAGTTCCACCAAAAAGTGATTTTTGTTTTTTATAATTTTCTGATCTCACTTGAACAAAATCCATATGAGAGAGATTAGTGTCAGGGCATCCAGAGGCAATCTGTCTTGTTTTCAACAGATCAGACTGTAGACAAATAGCACTTGCAACTCATAACCTGGGGCAAATTTGCACTTCCTGTCATGTCCGGGGGACAGGAATGGTGATCTTGTCCACCCACGTACAAGCATTACTTCCCCCATGCGCCTGGACACTTACCTGCAGCAAGGATGTATGTCTGAACGCTGCCATCTTCTCTCTGGATGCTGGCACTAGTATGCATGCACCATCACCAGGATAATGGTGATGCACCGTGCATGAGTACTGGTGCAAGCATGTCAAATGATGCACCAGCTTGTTTGTGCAGTGCATCATGTGCCCCTCCTTGCACCACAGAGGTGCAGGTGAGCAAACTTGATGGCAGGACAGGATAGGAAAGATTGCAGTAAGTTTACGAGCTTTTCATGTAATTTTACTAGCGATGTGGAAGTATATTGCTGTACCAGGAACAAATCACTCCTACCAACCAGGACATTGCGAGAAATGTTGTAAAGGTTGTAATAAACATCATAGATGTTTCTAGGTAGGAAGAGGAAACTTCACACTGAGGTGTATTCTTCCATCTCTCTCTTTCTCCTATATTTTCTTACAAACTGAAGGATCTATATTATTTTAGTTAAAGAATGGCAAGAAAACTCTACTATCCTCGCCTACCCAAAAATTCCTTCACTTCCTTTTGGAGTATCAAATGGCACAGTGGTGACCCTTCACCAAAGAGCTATGGTATCTGTCCCATGAGCAACTTGGTGTTGGGTTCTGAAACCTTCAGCACAATAGGGGTATGCCTAGTTTTTTTAATATATGGCATTTGCCATCCTTTGGCTCAATGAAGAATGCTCTAAAATAGACGCAGATGAAGGAAGGAAACCTAAGTATAAGCCATAGAAGCTACACTGACACTATCATGATTTAGCTACTGCCCAAGTTAGATGAAGATGAGATGCACATGAAATCCAGGTCATATAGCAGCCTCTTGCCTGATATATTGCACCTACGCTTGTATCAGTTCTCCAGTTCTCATACTCTTTTCCACGTTCTACAGTCATTGGAACAGAACGGTGAGTTGGAGTGCTACCATTCCAGTCCTAAGTTTAATGTCGCCCACTTCCAGTTTTGCAAAGGTTTCATGATTATAGCATTGTAGCTATCCATAGTGATGAAGATTCAAAGGCCAAGTGGCTGTACCAAAGCACATGGGCTAACTTTGACCTATCTGCTCCTAGGTTCAAAGTCAGTTATGGAGAAAGGAAGATGAAGGAAGGAGCTTTCTAGCCATCTTAAAGTGACTCTCAGCCCTCAGCACTCTTGAAGGAAAAGAAGGAAACATGAAAAAGGTGAAATCTTAGAAAAAGCAAGAAGTCTAAACCACGCTATCTTCCAATATCGCTCTTTGTGATTTCAAAAGACATCACAATCACAAAAAAATCTTTAGTATTGAACAAACACAGTGCTTTTCTACTGGAACTTCTTGCTTTGTGTGAAAGGCCAAAGGATTACTCAAAGTAGAAAAGTGATTAAATTACAAGGTAAGTCATGCTACAAAGATAAAAAGCTTTTTGAGTGGAAACCTGGCCATAAATGAGGAAGAACTCACATTTTATAGTAAAGAGCATTAAGAAAATTCAAATGGAAGCAATTAACAAGGGTATGGTTGGGGCCCATGATAGGTCAATTAGAAAAAAAGGCATAGGAACTCTAAGGCTTTATTGACCTGACACCATCCTTGTGTTGGAGAAAAAAATAAACTTATGAAATTTACATAATCAATACGCTTCCACAGATTTCCATAAACAAAAATACATTCATGAGAGTCACAAAATCACAAAAGTCTTAATGCCCTTTTAATTTTGTACTCTTCTACAACTCTGAGGGAAGATTTCTTCATAGGTCTATATTTAAAATGTGTTGGGTACTGCATACTGGTTGCTCACTGAGATATACATTTACTTGAAAATGTATATATCTGAAGTTATTTAGGTTGCTTCAAGATTTTGCTTTATGGTGAGATCAAATGCAATATTCATAATGTACTTGAAATAAAATAATGGTAGCTTCCACTACCAAACCCCAAGGATTCAATGCAAATTAAACAACAACAAATCCATTTGGCATTTGTGACCATGTCATCCAGTTCAAGGCCTGTTCATCTGAAAGTATATATTCTACCTTAAAATTTCAAACAAGGGAAGTATCTTTGTACTTTTCAGCGTTTCAGCCTTTAAGTACTGCCTTTTCTTTGAACTCTCAAGAAGATAGATGTGATTCATAAAACCATGACATCCAGTGGTGGACTCAGCCAAAAACTAGATGAAGAAGCTTGCTTTTTTCAGCATGTGGGAATCATTATCAAAGTTCTATATCCTTCCATGGGATCTTCATTGCATCTTCCTTGTAGATCTCTCTTGTAGATGCATCTCTTTTGCAGATGCAAAGAAAACCAGTTATACAAATTCTACCCATCCACGCCCTATTCCATCTGTCATGGGTAATACATACCATTATCCCTCTTCAGTTCTTCTCAGCAGTTTTGCATTACTAGAAAAAACTAGCATTCAATAGAAAAATTGTCTATGAAATAGTCTCACTTAGATTTTCACCATGGATCATAATTCTACATGTGCGGCTATTTCTGTAGAAAAGAGAAGAAAAATATTGGCATGAACTTAACCTTAAATATACAACAAAGTTTCCTTTCAAAGTATTTTCCTGTTTTCCATTTAATTTTTTTTAATTATACTCTGATATAGGCCAAAGGTCAAAAGAACTGAGGCATCAATTACTACCACATCTTATGTTAGGTAAAGGTAAGATAAGCACGCAGTCGGTAACACTTATTTTTTATAATCAGTGACTGGTTATCAAACAGCATCCATGCAAAATCATAACTTGTACTTCAATATGTAAACTTTTAGTCTAAATTCATGTATGAAAAAAAAGTGAACTATGTTCCCATTTTCTTCCCATTGGGGCCACACTTGGTGGCTCATACTAGTAGGTCACCTCCCCCCTACACACACCATTTATACTTCAGAATGGCCCTATGGAAGCAATGCCTTACTTTGAAATCATTCCACTGCATCACAATTCAAAACTGACCCTACTGAAAAACAGCTGCCTTTCAAAATAGTTGCAGGAAAAGAATTACCTTCTTGACTTGGTTGTTTAGTTTTATTTGCTGTAAACAGTGTTCCTGATTCTTTTTCTTGAAGGAAACGATTATATAGCTGTTTAATTTCTTGATCGTAGTCCTGCCACTCAGGAACAATCCTCACAGCTGCCTGCAGCTTCGGCTCTTTGGTCATTGGATTATTGCACTGCAGAATAACACGGGGGTTAATACTAAGACACAGTGTGGAATTCACTGAATAGTGGCTGTATGACTTAAACCGTAAGATGAAAAACAAGGGAAGCACCCAACAAAAGCACAAAAAGGCAATTAGAATCAAGACGATATAACAAAGTAATCCTTTAACAACCCAGTACATTTCAACTTAAAGCAGTGGTTCTCAACCTGGGGGTCGGGACCCCTTTGGGGGTCCAACTACCCTTTCAGAGGGGTCGCAACAAGTCTCCCACCGCCCTTCCCTCCCACCTCCCAGCTGCTCCACCCCTGTGGTTGGGGGTCTCCACAACATGAGGAACTCCATTAAGGGGTCGCGGCATTAGGAATGTTGAGAACCACTGCCTTAAAGCCTTTATGATAAATTCCACAGTTCAATACATGTCTTGGAATGATGAGCACAAGAACATTGCTTCATTTTTGAACTACATAAGCCCAAATGTGATTGTCTGTAAAAACTGTGCTACCATTTTGCTTGCATTTCACTCTCAGAAGGCTGTATTTCTTCTCATTTATTATAACAAACTCTCAAGATTGTTAAATTCCATAAAATTAAGTAAATTTATAAACTATCCCTCTGGAGATCATTACTATGAATATCAATAACTGCAAGAAGAATGGATTGATTAATGCTGAACCGAATAAAACCTGGTTGTTTACTCAACAGTCAGCAAACCAGAAACTCACATATATTTTGGTTATATGATGCAAGTACATGAATGACACCCCGCAAAAAAATTATTATTTTTGACAAGGCTGAAGGAAAGAGAAGGGGAAGACAATGGATATGGCCATGAGGTGGGATGGAAGAAACTGACAGAAATTTGTTGTAAGGGCTAGAAGATCTTCACGCTAAAAGCAGGTCAAGATGATGAACATCAGCCTGTAATTACCATTGGTCAAAGGCAGCAGCTTTATTAAGAGTTTGTTACGAGTTTATTAGGAGTTTATTAAGACCACAGCTTGGCAATTAGAATAGTGTTCAATGGTAGACCTTTCTGAAAAATATCACCTTTTCCTTTTTGTAGGTTACAAAACCATTATAAATGGGAGGGAGGAGAAATTCTACTGCCTTTATTAGTATATAAGTATACACATACTGGGTACTGGGTGTCTGAAGGAGCGCCTTCTACCATACAGACCTGCCTGTGCACTGAGATCTCAAGGAGAAGCCCTGCTTGTAGTTCCTTCAGAAGTATGAGGTATAGGGGCTTGCAGGAGGACCTTTTCTGTGGTGGCCCGTAGACTTGAACAGCCTCCCTCTCAAGGTTCGCCAGGCACCTACACTGTATAGTTTTCAACACCTGGTGAAATGGTATCTTTTCACCTAGGCTTTTGCTGTTTAATTAGTTTCCTCAGGGTGCTATCCTTGTTAGGGATGGAGGGGGGGGAGGGGGGTAATGTCTTAAATTATATTTTACATGCTTTATTTTTATGGTAACCTGCCCTGGGACCATGCAAGTGAAAGGCAGGATATACATTTTTAAAATAAATAAATATCATCCTGACTCTCATTTTCCACTCCGAATGTACAAGAGGATTTACCAGATCAATAGTTTTTGCCCTCTTCTTCGATGCATCATCACACCAAGTTTCACACCACAGCCATTCCTGTGGGAGAGATTTAATGGGCACCTGATGGATCATGTTGTTGGGCAGATCCTGAAAGAAGAGAAATGAAATTTCTGTTTTCAAAAAGAACATGTTGTAATTTTGTTTTCTTAGTACTGTTTGGGAGGACTTTTAAAGAATCAAATGCAAACTAAAATTAGTCCAAGCAAAGGGCATGTGGAATATTCCTTGTGTTTGCTCCCATTGAAACTGCTTCCATTTAGCAACTTGTCTCACCAAAGCTGCAGCACCAATAACAAAAAGAAAAGGTTATGCTATTTTCTTCTCCAAAGCCCAAGAGTAAAAATGAAGTTTGTTCTTCATTCAGCACTTGTGACTGATTTGAAAAGAAACCATGTTCCACTAAGTCAAGGCTTGCAATTTTCTGCTCCCAGGTCAAGAAAGACACTGGGAACTATTCTGTCATGGGCACTCATACATGGATCACAGTGATATTCAAATACAACAGGAATACTGCAAAGAGTGACACTGCCAGATTTCCCAACCTTTTTTGACCAGGATCAAACTGAATTAAATGGAGACTCACAGTTAAGGTCCAAATGTCCAATTACTCCCTTCTCAAAAAACTATTTCAGTAATTAAAGCATAAACAAATACCTGATCAAGGTTGGACAGACTGTTGGGATCCTGACTAAGTCCCTGATATTGTCCTCTGAGCCGATCTCCAGCAGCTATCTTCCTGAACTTCTTAAGATCCACAACATATAGAGCACTGGGACAAAGAGACAGATGTTTGAATCGTAAGTAAACATAACAAAAAAACCCACAAAGCACAGTCAGGCTGGACTCTCAGAAGTGAATATTTGTTTGGTGATGGAATGCTGAACAAAAAAAAACATACATTCTGAATTCCACATACAAATTATGCACATATCAGCACATTTTCACCGGGCCATTAGAATGTAAGAATTCATAATATGTAAACAACAACAAACAAAAATTCTGTCACCTGATATGGTATTTTCTTCCAGCCAAGTGACTCGCCCAATAGCCAGACTTCCAAAACCTGTAGCCATCCATTTCTTTCCGGCTTTCACAGAATGGTGTATAACCATAAGGTGCTCCATCCAAATTGAAATCTCTTAGTTCCTTGAGGTCTGTACGTACAATCTAAGGGGGGTGGGGGGAGAGAAGCATCAGTCTTGGAATCTCAACGAGTTATGAAAGTCCAGCAAGATTCACCAATCCTCCTCTTCTCTTCCATCTGTTCCCAAGGACTTTCAACTCAATATGGGCTAGAATGTTAACAAATGCTGCCTTTATCTTTCCCCTGAAAAGCTATACTGTCCCCTTTTTCTCACTAAACATGGCCTCTCGAAGGAAAAAGAGAGCACTAGGAATGCAGAGTCCCACTCCAACTCTGGAGTCTTCTCTGGAAGAGTAATAGAAGCCTCATTTTTTATCTCCATCTGTTTTTCAGTAAGATATTGGGAGTTCACTAATCAAAGTTAGCCCAAGGGGCACAGTGCATATATTTTAGATCAATTAATTTAATTTAGCAGGTAATAGAAGGGATGGCAAGAATACCACATATTACTAAAAACTTAGAACCAGACATTCTGGCGAAGGAAGGCAAATGGGTCTTAGGAAGAATTACTAACAACAAAGCTACTGGAAGTTATGGGATTCTGTCTGAACTATGAAAATCCTAAAAGATGTTAGGACATGCCAGCAATGTTGGAAAACTCAACAGTGGTTGCTGGACTGGAAAAGGTCAGTTTACGTTCCAATCCAAAACTATTGAACAATTGTGCTAATTTCACCCATTTAGCAATGTTCTACTAAGAATTCTACAAGCCAGGCTTCAGCAATATGTGAACTGAGAACTACCAGAAGTACAAGCTAGTTTTCAAAGAAGCAGAGGAAATAAGAGATCAAATTGCCAATGTTTGTTGGATTGTGAGGAAAGCAAAGGAGTTCCAGAAAAACATCTACTTCTGCTTCATTGAGTACACTAAAGCCTTTGTGTTTATCGCAATAAGTTCTTAAAGAACCAACCACATAAAGAATAAATATAAAAAGTGAATTGCCTGGTCGACAAACAACAGTATCAATGAATTGCCAGAAGACTTTTTTCTACTAAAGTCATAAACTGATCAAATCAGATGGTTTCCTTTCCCCTTTAAAGCTCTGCATTTTTTCTGCTCATGACAGAAGCACTGTGCAGCAAGAGAACTGAGGCCTATTCACACTTAAGACATACTCATTCATACTTACACATACTCTATACCAGAGCTGTCCTAGTTGCATACCAGAGACCTAAGTGCAAATAGGCCTCAAATCTCAGCTCAGCAGCCTGACTGGTCCTTTAATAAACTTTCCTGAAGACTAAAGCACAACATGCACAAGTGATGAGAACTGCTCAGAAATCCTCCTCCTTGACAAATCGTATCTGGCCACACTCATACTGACATACAACCCAGAGAAGGTGATGGTGGATGAATATCACCCTTGTGCCAAAAAATGAGTAAGCCACCTTCACTACGCAGAAAAGCCCATATGCGATCCATATTACTTGGTATCCATACAATCATTTTTGAGGCTTGAATCATATCCCTTACCTGATCAGCATCTACAAACAGGAATTTATCAACAGCAAGTGGGAAAAGCACATCCAGGAAGAGTATTTTGTAACCCCAAATGATGCGCTGCTTCTCTGTCTGTTGGTGAAGCCATCGTGGCCATTTGTACTGGACAAGCTCATACTGGAAACTATACTTTTCAGCCATATAGGGAATGAATTCCTGGAACAAAATAATAGTTACTATTCTTAAGAGAGACTGATACACGGACAACTTCTATACTTTCTTGATTCCCTCCTTTCTTCTCCATGACATAAATTTATTGCAAAAAAAGTCTGTTAATAACAAGATAAAAAGAAGCAGACATTTTGACTGGTCCATCCAAATAAGCAATACCTCAAATCTCATAAAATAAAAAATTCTACACATGTTGTCCTTTTGGTAGAGTTTATTTACTTAATAAGATCAAAGGCTAGGACAGCAAATATTTTTTATCCCAAGTTTCATTTGCTAACTCATTACCATCATCAAGTCCTTGAATTTCCTTTTGCTCTGTTAGAACAGCCGATGGCCCACCTATGGAGTAGTTGTTAGTGGATATTACTGAGTTGATGCTGAGACCTGGCTGACTGCATGGGCACCACAATGTTCACTTCTATGCAGTTTTCTTGGCAGAGATAGAGAAGTGGTTTGCCACTGTCTACTTCCTGGGGGATGCTGAGGATCAAACCAGAAACCCTCTGCTTTCCAGGCAGTTTGCTCTACCACAGAGATACAGCCACTCTCCCATTTAAAGTACAACAAGAGGGTTCCAAAACCATTGCTAAGCAAAGTCATATGCAGAATTGTTCATTAACAATGTTTCAAATGATGAGGATGTAACAAAGAATACCTAGTATATACACAATAAGAGAATAAATGTGCTCTGAGACTCCGGAGGTATACTTAATAACTCTCACCTTTCCTTGCTGGTGGGGTTTATGAAACAGGGCCTGGGTTCTTAACCTGTGGTCTGCAGACTCCCAGGTGTCCACAAAGGCCTTAGAGGGGGTTCACATAGGTTTGAAGAACTGTTATGACCTTTTGGGCTGTTTGTTTGGCAGAAAAAAATACCTTAGCAGATTGGCATTCTGCCATTTATTTTTTTACTTTTGGGGGAGGGGCATTTTTTGACTTTTAGAAAAAAATATATTGGTTTAGAAGCACAGCAGGGTTGGTCTAGGGCAGTGGTTCTCAACCTTCCTAATGCAACCTTCCTCAACCCCTTAATGCAGTTCCTCATGTTGTGGAAACCCCCAACCACTGGAATGGACAGCTCGGGTGAGGATGGGGCGAGAAGGCAGGAGACTCATCGTGACCCCTCTGAAAGGGTAGTTCGACCCCCAAAGGGTTCGCAACCCACAGGTTGAGAACTGCTAGTCTAGGGGCAGGGGTAGTTCCAGAGTGGCTGCACTTGATGGCGGGGCAGTTTTTGAAGATACTGTACCAGAAAAAGGTAGAGTTTTAAATCTTGGATTAAGCCTTGGTGGTCCATGACAACAGAAATCATTTAGAGGGGGATTGCAGTGAAGAAAAGAGTAAAACCTGCTGAAATATGCCATTCTGAATGCAGATTAATATCCCAGCAAGGACTTTTCTTGTCCACCCAGATTGTTCCCTCATAACCTCACTGGTTGTTTATTAAAAACATTTCAGAGGAAAAAATCTGGCTGCTAGAGATTCATGCTAGATAGCAATCTCTAGCTTAGCCAAAACCTTCTAAATTCCAGAGTCCCCCTCCCCATAATTTGGAATCATCTCTTGTGAAGGTTACAGCTGGCTCCTGTCAATCATCTGAGTCATGTCCAGGATAAGAATTTTATACAGCAGGACCTATGAGTAGTTTGTACATGAATTATCACCAAGTCCAGTTTGAGGAAATCCTCACCTCCATCAACAGCACTACAAAATTACAATCTGGTGCTATTTTGAACTAGGGTACATATTAGTTCCCTTCTGTGTTAACTGCAAAAATTAAATGTAAATTCACCACAGTACTGTTGTACTTTATTTCCAGCTTGCAAGGAATGTAATCATTTCCTTCCATTTTCAAATCCCTAAAGTGCCATTACTTTGAAATACCCTTAGCTTTGTCTTATGACTCAACCAATTTATTGCTGGAATAGCAGGGAAAATGCATGCCTGCAAACATTTTTATTTAATCAGAAATAAGACTTGGCACAGACTTCAGCTCTGGTAATGTACTCCTGGCATGAGAATAGGATCTGTTCTTTTCTAATGTCTCGGTGCGACAGTTATTTTTTTAAAAAATAAGCAAGTACAAGGAGATGGGCAACAGTGAGTCTGTCTCGGAATCCAAAGAAACAAAAGGCCAGATCTTGATCTCTTATGCTACATAAGATGTTTCACATATGGCGAGGCAGCACAAGCTCTTTTGGAGAAAAATAGTTGTGGTAAACAAAGTCTTAAAAGCAAAGTGTTCCAATATAGTGGTTTTCTTAATGCATTCAGGCAAACTGCAGATATCCTCTCTTCTGATTAAAAACAAGAAGCGAGTCACTGACTCTCTCTCTCTCTCTCTCTCTCTCTCTCTCACACACACACACACACACTCACGCACCATGTAGACTGACTTGGAACCAACTGATATTTCCAACTTAGGCCAAGCTTAATCATTTAGGCAGATTGAAGCAGCTGACTTCAGGCACTATCAAAGAACAAGTTGTCAAAGATTTCATGAAGCATTACTCTAATTTCAGCACTGGAACAAGGACTTGTGAAATTCTCTGATTCAAGCATCAAAATAACTATATATTTTGATAAGAATGCATGTGCCCTCATTCAACCCATTTGCTGTTGCATCTCAAGCAGCAACCTACTTCTAGAACTTTTTCTGCCGAGTCTCCATGTGGCCTGGTTGCCTCAGAGGGCAAGATCCTTTAAAACTGTTCCTTCACAACCTAACTGAAACAAATCATTTCCCAAAAGTTAGCAGTTTCCAGCATGTTTTCCGCAGAGACTGAGAGTCTTATATTCACCCCTCCAATATAGGACAATATAGCAACAATTCAAAAGACATTCATGAACACGAATATGATCACTAAAGAGTGGGAAACCCTGAATACCCTTAGGAAATTGCCTATCATTCCAGGGAAGTTCTCCAGGCCTGATTTGCCACAGAATGACAATTTGTGATCCCAGTTGATAGATGCTCTTCTGACACAACTTGGCTCTCAGTCAGCTACACAAAAAGATAAAGGGATCAATTTATAGGATATTTTAGATATGAGAATGGAAGCCCTTTTGCACTGGGAGTTCAAATCTGGGGATTTAGCTATGAAAAATTCTGCAATATAAAACTTGGGATGTTTTCCTTTCCGCAGGCTGTACTTCATTCAGCTCATACATTTAGATATTGATTTATCAACAGACATGAGGTGATACAGTGTATAAATTCGAAGTGCTTTAGAACGTAAAGAAAATATAGAACTTGCAACAAACCTTAAATGTAGGCGACAAGTAATTCTTCAAGAACCAGAACTTCACTGGAGTCTGTGTATGTTTTAGTACAGATAACATCATTATACTGGTGAAACAAAATTTAAAATACTTTTAGGTTGAATTAGGATAAATCAGTACTGTAAGCCCTATAATGTCATACCTTTACATCCCACTCTTATATGCAATTTGCATTTGTGATATTACTATTAGCTGTGGGCAGAAGACTAAATCACCCTCCCTATATAAAAAAATGGCAGATGTGAAAGGGCAATTTTTCCCACTTGTTTCTGCTTCAGTAATGTAATGTCTGTCCAAAAAAATAAACTTTAGGATACAAAGATGTACCTCTGTAGTTTGTCTCTCATACAAACAGTAGCAGCAAATGACAAGAAAATATTACAAGTCTAATAATTTTTTTCTTCATGTGAATGAAAAGACAAACAATTAATTAAAAATGTGATGTTTTTGTTATACAGAAGCCTGATATTGCTTCAAGAGCAAAATCCATATACATCTTCCTTCTTTTTGAAGGTACATCACTTTTGTAATCTCTTAAGAAGCACTGCCTCAGAGTTTGACAACCACACTTAATAAGTGGATTCATTGAGCTTAACAGAGTTGCAAAGTTAACTTTAAGTTGAGGAAAGCTAATTCCTCATTTGGCTACAGTGGCTTTATGAGGTGATATATCTGGAGAAAATCCATTGGAGAAATAATGGTTTGAATGTAAGCTTATCCAGCTAAAAGTCTATGTTCTTCTAGCTTACAAATCCTTCTTCACAGATAGATAGAAACAAAGGACTGTATTTACGGATATAGATTTTGTCTGTGTGTCTGTGTGCATGCATGTGTTTGTGAATGTGCGCGCATGCACACACATGGGATAACAAGGGTCACTATGGATTTGAATCACTCCTTCATTCACTAAATGGGCTATATGTAATTAAAGATATACTGAAAATTCCAAATCATTATTTAGAATCAACTTTCCAGTTTGAGTAACCCACTATTGGATGTAGACTAACCGAAGAAATCTCTCATAAAGATGACCTGATGCCACAGAAAATATGTTGATCACATCATCCTTATCCTGTCTTACTTCTTCTTTCTTCTGTCCACCAGTAAACCCCCTAAAAAATAAAGGAAGACAGAGAAAACCCATTTGTTCATACACCAGTTTGCAATATCGCACACACACACACACACACAAGCACACACAAGCACAACACATGGACACAGAGCCAGGTTTCCACTTCAACACTGTGTTTACATATAATCTATAGCAGTCAGGATTGTTGCAGGCTCTGGTTATCTGGCTGCATTATAAAATGGATGCTTGGCACTATCTATTTCCAAGTACACAAATTCTTCTTCAACTCAAACAACTTTGACAGTCGCATTAAATATGTAAAAGTATAATGTCTAAAACTTACAGAACAGAAAATTTTCCCAAAAGGAAACAGACTAATATTGCCAGTTTTCTGAAGCACACATATTCCATTTGAAAGACAACTCCTACTTCTTTCAAATTTTCATTCAAAAATTAAAAACTTATCCAAACGCACTGGTACGGCCATTCTTAATTATAACAGACTACATATAAATTCCATGTATTTTATAGGTGCCATAATGAAAGTATAAAAAAACACATTTGCAGAAGGCAGAGAACAGACAACTACCATTTAAGAGATTCCCAGAATCCAGACTCATTTTCATTAGTTCCGTCACTTAGCAAATCTTCATTGAGCATATCTAATTTCTTTTGAACCTACAAAGACAGAACAGTAAATTAGCTTAAGCTTCTTATTAAAACCTGGTGTTATAAACATATTTCATGATATGATACACTCTGTTTCTTCAGTTAGAATTATTTTATGCTATAAAATAAACTATGACATCCTGACCAGAAAAAACTTTGATCAAGGTAAAAATCATATCCAGCTTTAAAACGCAGATAACATAAACTGCAAGTTCCTATTAAATAAATCTTGTTTACCAAGACTTACTTACAGAATGTAAGTAACATAAAATATGAATGAGGAAACAGAAGGATGTATCTTGGGTTTACTATTAAAAGATTGCCAGAGACAAACATGCATTTTTCATCTATAATATCCAGTTTCTATCCCACAGTAAGAACATAAAAGGAACCTTGCTAGATCAAGCCTCAGCCCACCAAGTCCAGCATGCTGTTTCACATAGTGACCCACCAATTGCTTCTGTGCATTCTCAGGCAGAAGATGAAAGCAAAGCCTTCTCTTGCTTTCAGTTCCCTGCAGATGGCCTTTAGAGGCATCTTATGTATGTATGTATGTACGTACGTACATACATACGTATCTAAAATCGCCTATACCCAAAGTCCTAAGGGTAGGTCACAACAAAATCATAATAAAAACAGATAAAAAGCATAAGTAAAACAGTGCCTGCATTGGAAGCAAATGTTGCTCCCTCAGCCAAAGGCCAGGGCAAAGAGGTAAGTCTTCACTAGTTGTCTGAATACATACAATGAGGATGCCCAATAAACCTCACATCCTCCTAATTACTGAGGGTGGCGGGACCTCCAAGGGGACCTCATCTGGCAGATCTTAGGATACAGGCAGGTCTATATGGAAGGGGACATTCCTTTAGATATTTGGAGCCCGAGCCATTTAGGGCCTTGTATGTTATCATTAGTCTCTTATAAGGTGTGCACAAAGCTATTTTTCACATTCAATTTGGTCTGATCGGTACATGTGGTACATTCGATTCTAACAAATATTTGTGCACGAAATGAATACACCCTCCACCCTCCATTTCCACTCCCTTCCATTTACCTGACCTCCTTGCTGCCACCAGAAGTATGTTTTCTGGGCTCTGGAAGGCCTATTTCAGCCCCTGGAGGGCACGGAAAGAGGGCTGGGATGCCACTGGAGTGCATCGCAAAAGGTAAGGGTGTGTGTGGGAGGCCACGGGGGGCATGGGTGAGGCTGTAGCGCATCCAGTATCCACTGAAGCTTCAACTGAAGCTTCTAGGAATACCAGCTAATCCGATTTGTTGATGAATATTCGATTCAGGCACAAATCTATTAATTTGTACATATTTGTACAAATTCCGGATGTCACGAATATTCCTGCACATCCCTAGTCTCTTAAACTGAGTTTACTAGCACATAACGCAGCCAATGATGTTCATCTGGCCAGCAGTACCAGTTCACAGTCTAGCTGCTCCATTCTGCACCCGGTGAAGCTTCTGAACCATCTTCAAAGGCAGCCCCACATAGAGCTAGCCTTTCTCTCCAACCTGGAGGCAATATCTAAGCATCAGTTCTAATAGCCATTGAGACACATGTTCTTCATGAATTTGTCTACCATTTTCTTAAAGCTATGCAGGCTGGTTGTTGTTTACCACATCTTCTGGTAGACTAAAGATCTCCCAATTTTTTAAAATAATGCACACTGGAAAAATATATTAAAGAGTTACTAAAAAAGGGTGGAAAACCTGACCTATTGTGATTCTGGTACTGTGGGCATCCATCACACTGGACCCTAAACATGCTTAGTTAGAGTAGATCAGAATTTCAGACCACAACACTTCAAGGGAACGCAGAACACATGAATGTGCAAGCAGGATTTTCTTCCGATGACTTCCCCAGTTTTTGTGAAGAGGCTGACAAAGTAAATTCTGATAAAGGGATAGACCTTTCACTGATTTCTCTGTGACTCTAAATAATTAAATGCAAGCTTTTGTTTTGCCTACAAGGCATATTATGAAATAGATACTAAAGAGATCATCAAGATTTTTAATATAAGCAAGTGTTGCTTAAAACATGATTTTCCCATGTCATTTTTAAACCCACCTTCACTTTGATGATTTTGCTCTTGAAGTTACTCATAACCACAACAACATCACTGGCATCTGGAGGAGAATCTGTACCATCATGGCTAAAATAAAAATAGTTTAAACAGTTTGCTCAATTCATCAAGGAAGTACAAGTTCTATTTTATTCCCAGTTGTACTGCCTCTTTCCCAGGTACATCATTCTACTCTTTATTTCTCAAAAATTATTTTTCATTTTAACAACGTAAGAGCCTTTTGCACTTAGCCCTTGAGGATGGCCCCAGGGATCCTCTGGCTTGTAGCATCCACACACCATAGAGTCAGAGTGGCTCCAAGCGTATACAGCTATCCCCATCTTGGATAGCCCTGGAACAATAAAAAATGTTCCACAGCTATACTGGAAGTGTCTATGACACTCCTAGCTCAGCCCCAGATGCAGACTTCTCCCTTACTTCCATGCAAAGGCTGTATGGGGATGGGGTGGTAGTGTCTGTGTAACTGGGCACCACACTGCCTGATTAACATCGCAATGGCCAGTTGTGCATGGCTGTTGTTGTGGTGAGACGGACACTGTCAGACAGCAACACTCACTTACCCTGCTGCAGGACATGTTTCAGGTATATCTGTGAAAACAGCTATTGCTGGCTGCGCTTTTGGCTGTGGTATTAGGTTGGAAGGTGAGAAGTAAATGGAATAAGGAAACTTGGAACCGATATATAACGGAACAATTTGATTTTTTTATAGGCAGCACCGGTTGAGATATGAGGGTCTACAGGATAGAATTACAGTAACGGAAGACTGGAGAGAATTGATACACCACACTAATAGACCAAATGCAGAGGAAATAGTGAAAAGTGAAGGAAGGAAGGTACTTAATAGCTTCTCCATAGCTTCTCCATCCAAGTTAATTGAGGAATATGCCACTGGGTGAGGGACTCAGTGAAGGAAGGATTGTATTGCATGAATATGATTTTGTTGTAGTAAGGATAACTATAATAGTTATATATTGTAAGAATTGTATGCTCTTTTATTTGAAAAAAAATTTCTTTTTAAAGTTTCAGGTAGGTTTGGGACAGAGATGGCATTCACAGTGTGAACGCTGACCTCTGTCCCTGATCTTAACTTCCCTGGAACACCATCCCAAAGAAGTTAAGTGCTCTTAATTTCCAGTAATTCATTTCTGAAAGATCTATGCAAACCCAAACATTAGTAATGAGCTCAGAGAAATTAATATAACCTCAAAATACTCCTGGATTCTCCTGTTTGCATCTGCAGAAAACACAGAGTAATGGAGGATCAAACCATACTCTAGTCTATTTTCACAATGGCTAATGACAAGCCCATAAGATGCCAGCAGTAGAACATGAGTGGAACAACCAAATGAATCAAATGGATTTTCACTCAAGCAACAATTACTCTACCTGTAAATTCTGTAGATATCATCAGATCTTCCTTTTCGGAGCCTCAGAAACCAAGCACCTGGATTGGCCTTTAATTGGAAGTAGCCCTTTAAAGGGGGAAAGAGGGGGAGTGTGTAGATCTATTATAGCAATTTAGTTACAACCATTGCATCAGAAAGAAAAATGAGGAGTTGAAATGCTGCTGGTGATCATCATGCAGAAGTTACATAAGAATAGCATACAAATGCCAAACTACAGCCAAATAGAGGGTAATGGCAAACCATTCCTGTATCTCTCCTAAAAAACTGCATGAAGGTATCCATGGAGGTACCCATGAAGTCAACCAAGAGTTGACTATGGCTTGGTGATACCCAGCTCAAAAATCAGACAACTTCAAGCAAATTCTGTCCTGACATTAGCAAACCCTCTCTACTTATGATAATTCTAGCAGCAAAATATGTTCCCAACTCTTTTGGTTGTCTGCAAACAAGAAAAGTAAAGGCATCTTCATCTTTTTTTTAATATACACACTATAGTTTACAAGGGTATCAGAAAAGTGCAAGAATCATGCAGACAAAATGACTGGATCAATAATCCTGACCCTGGCTGAAACTGTCAGCTACACAGCCAAAAAATGCATACAAATAATAGCATTTTTAAAAAGCTACTACCAGAGCAAAATGTTGTGACTAAAGTCAATTTTGTGGATTTTACAACTCCATTTCTGTACAAGCCATATTTTGTGGACTCAGAACTCAATGTCACTGAATTATTCTCTCATTTCATGTGAATTTTCCCATCAGATTATAGACATGCTCATATGTATTTTGCTACTTTGAGGGTTTTAGTGTTAGCCTTTCTTTCAACATTATATAAATGTCTTTTCATATTTCTTTCCAAAAGTCCCTGAATATCCACACAACTGCCAACAGTGACTAAAGTCTATTTTTTCTCACAATTAATACATTTAAAATGTTTATATCCCACTTTTTAAAAAACATTGAAACAGTTCACAGAAAAGATTAAAGACATGAGTAAACACACACACACAATCAACAATTAAAACCCATTAAAAACCGAGATGGATAACAAAAGGAACAAACATTTACGCAGGGAATGCTTGAGTAAGGAGACATGTCTTTAATTGGTACCTAAAGCTGTAAATGTGGGTGTTTCACAAACAGCAGAAGGAAAGGCATTCAATAGAGAGACTGCTACCATATTTACTGAATGACCCTAGGAATTCTCCAATATTTTACGTACTTCATCCTCTATGTCCTAAAAATCATTTTAAAAGAAGCTCCTGTGTATTTAACAGTTTCTCTCCTTAAATACTGCACTATCATTTCAAATTTGAAGGAAATAAATCAATGGGCCTTTCTGCACCACTCCTTCATCTGGATTAAGGCTCTGTGTAGAACCCTTCTAAGGTACAGAATTCCACACTTTAATGTGGATCTGAGGCCATGCCCCCCCCCATTCGTACAAGACAGAGCTAGATATTGAAGGAAGACCTTAATCCAGATCTCTTGTGAAGCCATTTAATTTGGTCCAAAAGAGGCCTAAGCACCTTGCTCTGGATCACAGGAGGCATGAAGATGGAACTCCAGGAGAACTGCTTTTCATAGTGCAATGTTGAAAAACACCCCCTCAAGCAAAAAGTTCCTAGCTGTTCAGAGTTTGGAGGGCTGTTACTCAGCAGTGTGCCACAATGCACCACCAAAAACCACCACCACCACCCTTTGGGGGTGGGGGGAGGGGGGAGGTCGTCAATGAAACTCACACAAGTTTTGCAGCTGCAGGGAGCCACGGGCTGGATCAACACCTTCACAAAATCCAGATCAGTGGTTCTGGTTAATACGGATCTAACCCAGGTAAGTGCAGAAAAGAGGCAAGTCTTGGATAGACTTAGATCTTTTGAATTTAACATGCATTATTAGTTCTCCAAATTGTACCTGCTCTTCTTCTACTAGTTTTATTAGAAACTACCAATCACTAATTACTCAAAAAAGTTAATAACATTCTCTTTATCTTCTAGTTCTTGGATAAAGGAAGTCACTTGTCTCTTAGCCTATTTTTAAACAAAGAGAAGCCTAGTGATAACATAACTGTATTAAACTTGAGAGAAACCTGTTCAGTATAATGAAATTTTCTCAAGGTTCTGAACATGTATCCTCTGCAAATGTTAAAATTATTTCCTCTTCATCTTGGGACACATTATCACATAAAGGAAAGAGCTGTCATCTCTTACATCCAGAAAGGTTTGTTGGTTTTTATCTTGGTTATTTATGTACCAGTGGCAGACATTTGGTTGATCAATAAAGTATCTGCTGATCTGTCTCAGTTTAGTACAGACAATTTATTACTTACCAAATTGGCCATGACAATGGTGTCAACAACAACAGGGTTTGTTGATGTTCCTAGAGTGAACTGAAGCCCTCGTGGAGGCTGCCCAGTGGTGATATCATAGCAGTGCCCTTCGAGGAGGAGATGTTCTAATTCATATTCTGCTGCAACGATACTCTCCACCTGTTAGAAAAAACAATAACTTAAAAATTCTATTTAAGCAGCGGAAAAGTATAACAGGTTACAAAGTGTGAACAGATAAGTAATGTAATTTCAAAAGCAACACAAACTGTAAGAATCAAAACAAGGTTCTGTTTTATAGCTTGCAACCTTAATTTGTCACAGCCGTCTGCATATTGATGGTGAGAAATTGATCCTGCCAAAGGTATTAGCCCATATTCAGTGTTTTAATATTTACACTCCGACATATATGGGGTTCCCAAACAGATAGCTTTATTCAGGCCCATTCTACATTGATGACCATTCATTTGCATGGTGACCTGGTAATATAATGCTCTGGTTTCAAACGACATCCATCCATTCTTGAGATTTTCTCTATACAGGATAGTAAGAGAGAAAATACTATCTTTCCTTGAAGATAGACATGAGAGTGATTGTGTCTTCTGCTTCATCAAACATCAACAACAGGGGGTGTTCCTATGCTATAATACCTAGTTGGGACCAAACCTCATTCTTTTCTTATCTGGATCCCACACAACCTATTAGGATGTGCAAAATTATATCTTTCCTCCAGGTGTCTTATCTTTCCATTTGAGTATTTCTTGTAGAGTTTATTTTCTCTAAAGCCTCATTTTGGTCAACAGATCATGCTGATTTTAGTGGAGCCTAGAATGAACAATGTTCTTGCAGTTCTTGCAATAGCAGTGAAAGCACCGCCAACACTTCTACTCCTGAGAAACCTATATAAATTTTACATAAAGAAATTTAACAAACAGGAATCAAACAACTTTAAGCTTTAATTGGTAAAATCTTGGCTTCTGCCTACTCAGCAGTAGGGATGTGCATGGATATTTGAAAATTTGAAAATCCAATTCAAATTTGACGAATATTGACATTCAAATTCAAATCAGATTCTCAAAAATCTGAATTTCCGAATACGGATCAAATCTGGATTTTAAAAAAATCCAAAACGGATTTTTGAATGATTCAGCTGAATTCAACATCGTATGTCACATCCGAATATGGGTCTATTTGCACATATAATACGAGATGCAAACAGAACGCAAACGTGGAAAAAAAGATGCAAACAGATTCAAAACTCGGATACAAATGTTCCTGACATTTGTATCATTCGATTTGAATCGGATTTTCAAAAATACAGATTTTTGAATTTCAATTTGAATTGAATATTAGAATTCAAATGCAAAAAGTACATCCGTGCACACCCCTACTCAGCAGCAAGAGAACTAGCGATATAAAATAACTGATATTGCTCTTACAAAACTGCCAGGGAGCTGCCGTGGCCATTTTCTCAGCTATATTGATGTCAATGGCACAGCCAATTACAAAAAAGTTTCTTTGGCAGAATGCTTCTGCTGACAGACTATCTGAAGCTCCAGAAAGCAAGTACGACTCCTCATCAAACACAATTATCTGCCTAGAGAACTCAGACAGCTGGAGATGCAGCAGTCTCAGTAGATGAGAGATATCACCAATTCAAAGATCAGTCTTGGAAGGAATGAAGTTGTCTCACGAAGAGACTGCACACAGTGCAAGATATAAGCATAAAAGAGTTCAGGTCAAGAAGCCACTTCACATCTCTCCAGCATAAAAAGTTAAGACATCCAGAAACACTATACATCTTCACCACTTAAGCAGATCCAAGGACATCCACTAGATGTTCTCCCAGTAGGGGGTCAATGGAGGACAGGGGAACTGGGACAGCAGTAAACCACAGATCTTATTCTAATCCTGGTAGTTGTCACAGTGGTCTGTACACAGACCACTTCCTATATGTCTACACATAGATCTCAGACCCTTTCTCTAACCACAACTAAATACTCTAACAGCTACAAGTGCCAGCAAGAACAGTTTGAGTCAATGGGTAAGGCACAGTTTCTTGATTCTAGATTCTTCTCATCTAGACCATAGAAAAAGACACTAAGAATTAATCACAGAAATTAACTCTGAACATGGGAATAACGTGATTTTTGAATCTTAAAACATGCTGATACTGATAATTTTGGAACAGTTAAAATCAATGGTTTTAACCATAATTTTTATAATATTATTGGGCTTTTTGTTTATGTTTGCATTGTCACTGTCATTCATTCAATAAAAAGAGGGTGAGGTGAAAGAATTAGCTGTATCAGAACTACTCCATCAATATCCTCATGGCATCTCTTTGTCCTTGATGACTTCCCTACCTTTCTATAAAAGGAGCTAAACACTCATAACATTAAAGAAGTACCAAAAGAGAACCCGAGGTGGCATCCAAGGAAGCTGATCTAGTGTTACTTCCAACAGTGGAGTTAAGGGGTGTTTTTTCACTGTCATTAAGTACTCATTTTAGCACCCATTAAGGACCCACTTGGCTGAGAGCTGGATGACTCCATTTCCACCACAGACCCATTAGGGACACATTTGTTTCCACCACAGTTAGGGAAATCCAGATCATAATGGGTCCTTCACGACCTATAATCCAGATTTCATGTAGACCCCATTAAATGGGTCTACAATGGGGTCTTCAGCCTGAAAATCCAGATTGTAGAGAGCCTGTTTCTACTATAATCTGGCAATGGGGTCTAGAGGAGACTCGGTGGTGGTGGGGGAGCCCCAAAGTCAAGACTTTGGAGTCCCTCCGAAGGTAGCTCCAAAATCCCTCCGAAGTTGCCTTCAGAGGGACTTTGGGGCCTTTACTAATCTCCAAAGGCGACTTCGGAGATCGCACCCCCTGTCCCCCAAAACACCTGGGGTGACAGGCAGACCCCTTGTGGGTCAATCCAGATTTGCAAATGGGTGCTCCGGTATTTCCACAGCAGGGAGGCTAGCACCCATTGCTATTGGGTGCTAGACCACCCATGGAAATACATTGGGTACTTCCCTGTATTTCTTGGGATAGCAGTGACAGTCTACCTGGCCAGAACGGAGAACGTCCGTAAAACTACAGTGTTTGCATTATTTACTCCAAGGAAGAGGGGCATAGCAGCTTTATCCAAGACCATTTCTGTTGGATAAGAGCATGCACAATTGTGATTTTAAAATTAATGAGAATTGGACCACCAACAGGGCTAGTGGCACATTCCACTGGATCAGTGACAACAACAATCAAACTTGCCAATTTGACTTAAACAACTGAACGGAATCAGTTGTTCAGGGGTCAGAACCAAACCAGCTAAGCCAACTATTGTTTGCTTTCGTTCCAAGTCAAACAATAACAAAAGACTCTTCCAGTAACATATGCAGCAGGCTGTTCTGTGGTAAAATTTGCATCAGTAGCATCACTGTCAGTTAGTCAAGGAACCCGGATGAAAGACCCTGCTCCATGTCTCTCACCTGCTCCCTAACCCTAACTTATATTCCCATGGCAGGAGCAGGGGTGTTTCTATTTTTCAAAATTAGGCATACTTGACAATAGGTGTCAATTCACAAATTTTGACTGCATGCTTCACATCCTCAAATTTTATTTTCTTAATAAGGACACAAATTTTGATTGGGGTTTACCTCTTCCAGATAAATGTTGTCCAGATCATACGATGTTCTTACAGACTCCACCATCCAACTTTCAGGAGTGTTTAGATTCAGAGTAAATAAGGGAGACTGAGGCATATCCAAGAATTTGGCAACTGGGCCAGAAATGAACAGGTTTTCTGCTGAGAAAGTGATCTCCGGCTCCAAAACGTAGCGAAAAAAACTAAAACACAAAAATGGCAAATTTCAGCCACCAATAGACAACCACCATAGCTGATATTCTTCATCTTATTCACTTTAAAGTTCAACCTCATCAGCCTCAGTACTGTTTTGGAAAAATGTATTTGGATATTTCCCCACAAACTACCAGGTTCCTAAATTTCAGTGTTTCAAGTTCCTGCTCAGCAGTTACTTTTCACAATTCAAGTCAATCATCTTGAAAAAAACCATCTACCTTTCTTTCTTATTACTCATATGAAAAAAGACACAAGGAATGCAGAATAAATTAGAGAAATCTATAGTGGCATTCTCAAGACCAAAGCAACAGAAAGTAAAAGACTGAAGCCACCTCTGCGTTCTCAGATGAAGGCCTACAATTCAAGTAACCCTTTAATGCCACCAGTTTATGCAAAGTTTGCATGGAAGTAAATTCCAGCTAGTTTAGCTTCTGACGCTTCCAAGCTGATTTGATCAAACAAACAATGTTTGTTAATATTAAATAAGATTACTGTAACTTTCTTGAATCCTCAAAGAGGTTTTTTTTTACTAAGCACGTCAACAATGAGTAATGATAAACAGATTAGGTTCTTCCAAATTCTCACAATTATAGAACTCATGCCTGTCAGTTAATGGAAGTCTTTGGAAAAATGGGAGCTAGGGAAACAAACTTTCTTTGACATAGGAGGAAAAGAAGGGTAACATCAAATGTTCCCACCTCAAAGAAATGCTTGTATCTTAAAGTAAAATATTGCTTCTCAGTTATTATCTTGCTGATCTTCTTAAAGAAAAGATCAGGAAAATAAGCACTGAGAAATACTTCAAATGCCTTCACACTTCTTCCTCCCTCTTTTCCACATGAGAAGAACTCAAGAGGAGGGAAGGGAAGAGGCAATGAAATCACCTCTTCCACACAGGGTAGTCCAGAAGCCATTTGAGCAGGTCACACTGTGCAAAAGAGGTGAGTTCCCTTACCACTAGGGTGCAAGTCCCTACCCGGGAATTGTGTGATGTTTACAGAAGAAGCTGGGACTGTAGGGTGTAGGATCTTCTAGTCCTGTGTCTCTACAGCTGTTCAGCAAACAGCAGTTAGAGATATGCCTGGATAGCACTGCTGTGTCGGCATTCTTCATGTTCCCTTTGGTCAAGAAGGTAAGTCCTCATCCCACACCACCTGGATAAGGATCTTACAGTCCCATGCCACTACAGCCAGCCCCTGAACAGCAAACAGCCATTTAACACATGCCTAAGGCTAGTCACAAATAATGCAAGTCATGAATGTTCTAACACCATAGGAAGTCCAGCTTTCAAATACATACACTGGCAAATTAAAAACCTAGAGAGTTTTTAAGAAGTTTTTTATTACTAACTTAATATAGTGAGTATCATTGCAGTTCCTCACCTTTTCAAAGGCATATCAGAGAGCTTGGCTTGGCAATTCATAAAAACTCTGAGGTTCATGTTTATTACTTTGTTCAACACCTTAAAAAAAAAAGCAAGCCACATACTAAGTTAAATCCATAGCAAAAAGTATGAAGTCTTATTTCAATGCTCTACTTTTCCTTAAATGTCCTTTCCTCTGCTAGTTCACTAAGGCTCAAATGCTCCTATCACTGGCTAGTTAGTCACAATTAGATTAAGCAGTCACAGTCCAGGATAAATGAGATTTATCCTGAAGATTTTCCAAATAGAGGACAAAGTATTCAAGTAAAATAAGAAGAGGCAAAGCAGAAAATTCTAGCACATGACAAACTAAAATTGTGGAGATCCTGTAATTTTCCACTACAGGTAAATGTGCTTAGTGAACCGGCCTGCAAACCCTGTGTAATATTGCAGAACACCAGAATTCAATATCATGCTTTGCTATTCAGCCATAGTTAAGTGCTATTTCTGTGTGAAACAACAACTAAGAGCCATGAGAAACTTCTGTGTTTATCTGTAGTCACCGGAATGACCAATTATGGGCATAACATTATCCTGCCTTCTTTCTATGTTGTCATGAGTCTTACACGGGTATAATTTGCTTCTGTGCATCCATCTTATTATCTTCTGTGTATAGCACGTAGCTCTAGAGAGTAGCTGTGTGCAATGTATCTAGCAGCCAGTTAGGCTAGGTTGTGCTAAGGCTTATAACAGCCATGATGCTAGGAGCTGTATGCTTCCTTTACCTGCTTTTATACTAGCTAAGATATAACAAGTGTATCCATATATTGATATTAGAAATAAGCTGTATACCTGTATTTTATTTCTTATATGCATGCAACCATGTATTCTCACATTTATGTAGATCCGACTTAGGGTGTTTTTCCAATGTCAATTGTACCCATTTTTGCACCCATTTTTGTACCTTTTGGTTGTGAGCCGGATTATCCCATTTCCACTACGGCACCCATTTTGAACTCGATTGTTTCCACTACCGTGGGGGAAATCCGGATCTTTTTGGCCTTTAATCCAGATTTTCTGTAGACCCCATTAAAGGGGTCTACAATGGGGTCTTCTTCCAGAAAATCCAGATTAAAGGGAGCCTGTTTCCACTGGAAACAGGCAATGCGGTCCAAAGGAGGCTAGGAGGAGGGGATGCACCTTTGACCCCCCCCCAACATTGGCTTCGAAGTCACTTTGAAGTCACTTCAAAGCTGACTTCGAAGTCACTTCAAAGTTGCTTCGAAGACTGCACCCCCCTGCCCCCCAAAACACCTGGGGTAATGGACAGACCCCTTGTGGGTTGATCCAGATTCCCCAGATGGGTGCAAAGCTGTTTCCACAGCAGGGGTGTTAGCACCCATTTCTAATGGGTGCTACACCTCCTGTGGAAACACATTGGGTGCTTCCCTTAATCTGGATCTACTAGATCCGGATTAAGAAATGTACCCATTCCTTAGATCCGGATCTTTTTAGATCCAGATCTAAGGGCTGCAGTGGAAAAACACCCTTACACTCACTAAGAATAAAGTGTTTTCTGTTTGGAATGCAATCACATCTCTACAACTCTCCTTGCGGTTCCAGTGTTCAACCCATGGTATGCTGCACAATCTGCCTAGTGCAGATTCAAAATATCTAAGACATTTTAAATGTTTATATAATATAGTATACAATATTATACTAACAAAACAGATGACTGACACTAAGTTTTAATCTAAAATATAATGCAAGTATTATTTTAACAGTATAGGAGGGAAAACCAAGGAAATGAATTCAAGTGGAAGTGAACAAAAGTGATAGCTTAGATACAGGGGCACAGGAGAATCAAAACCAAAGAAAATGCTCAAATGTAACTATTAGTCAGGCTATTAGGAACCAGTTCTTTATTCACACCATAAGGAGTGGAGCAAGTCTCTGGGCATCTCTGGTAGCAGGATCAACAATGGCCACAACATCAAAATATGTCTCTCCTTCCTTTGGTCTTAACTTAAGTACACTAAAGGAAAAAAAGAAAAGAGACCAATATGTTAAAATGCTTTACCTAGAAGTTATCTAGCAGTACAACGATGCCCATAATGCAAAGGAGCACGGCTGCCGTGCGCCAGATGTTCCTGACCAACAGCTTTCATCACTCTGTTCCAGCCCTGGCACACAATGATGGGAGCAATAGTTCAAGAGCATCTGGAAGCCTGCAGCTAGGCACTGCTGCCATCATGGCTGCCCCTAAAGCTCACAAATCTTCCACACCCCTTATTCAGTAACATAATTGCCATGGTGTTCAAGCAGAGCTACTTTTCCTCCTTTGACCAGTAAACACAGGTCAAAAGAGAAAGCCAGAAAAGGATTTGGTTCTTCTGGAAAGGATAATTTTAAATGCTTGCAAGATCCAGTTTTAATTGTATTAAAGATTTATACATCTGTCTTGAAAAGCAAAAGCTCTTTCCATTTCTGTCATGGGCATGGAAATAACCTAGAGGAAAGAAACAACAAGAAGCATTGCTTATGGCATGCTGTAAAAAGGCTAAGTGAGCCAGTCTGGTCGAACAGTTAGGGAGCCGGACTCTTATCTGGGAAGACCGGGTTTGATTCCCCTCTCCTCCATGAAGCCAGCTGGGTGACCTTGGGCTAATCACATCTCTCCTTCTGAGCTCTCACAGCCCCACCTACCTCACAGGGTGTTTTGTTGTGGGGAGAAGAACAGTAAGTTTTGTCAGCCACTTTGAGTCCCCTTGAATGGGTGAGAAAAGTGGGGTAGAAAAGCCAACTTTTCTAGTTCTTCTTCTAAGTGAGGCGAAACCCAACCCCAAGGTTGATAAACTTTGCCCATCCCAGACATACCTGCAAAATCCATACCCCTGATCAAGAGGTCTGTCAAATATTCCACAGTGCTTAAATACACCCTAACTACTTGGCAGCTTTCTAATACTAGCAAATAAAGAAATCTACGGTAAGCCAATGATGAATTTTTAGAAATATCTGTGATAGTTGTAAACAGATAAGATTCACATACATGAAAGCCAGTGAATTTTTTTTACCTGTGGTTGACTTCAAAAATATGATATTCAATTCTTGCCTCTCTCTTTGGCTGAGCAGAAAGAAGAGCATCTACCTTCATTACCAGATCACTCGCACTAAAGAGAAAAATTGGAATGTCTTTAAAATGGTACAAGCACCATTGGACATTTAATTGCTTCCTGTATGTAGAACCCAACCTATTACTGAAAACAGGCACATGCACTTGAAGACAGTTAAATAGGTTTTGGCACAAAAACAAAAAAGATCCCTTATCAACTCCACTCCCACTGGTTAATGAGAATATCTATAGAAGCCAATAAATAAAATAAATTCCACACGAAAAACATTTATAAATGGCTCGTTTTTACTTACAGATCTTCTTCAACGCCTAGCTCCTGAATATGTGATTTTATTTTCTGCCCTGAAGTTTTTAAAATAATGTTCTCCAGCAAATGGAAATCATCCTGGTTAAAAAGTTCACCATCGTCCAATGGACCGATAATCTAAAAAGAAAAACAATAGCAAAGTTAGGCAAGGAAGACAACCAGGAAGTTATGAGTAACAGACTTTCTGCAATAAGTACAGAATCCCATTTTGGTAAAACATGGACTTATGTTTACTGCATGCAAGGTCAATATTGGTTGCTTAAAATTGTCACACTATGGCAGGGACCTCTAAAATATAATGTAATTAAATCACATTTCAATCTTAAATAATTACCAACACCGCGTAATTTTGGGCATCACTCAGAAGACACTGAAATTTTAAAGCACAAGATGCAATGTCAAACTAAAATTAATCAGAAAGCTATAATACTGCTCAAAGACAAAATCTATTTTTGAAGCTCATGTAATTTCCCCCCCCTTCCTTTCCCAACTAGACTTAAAATAAGAAAGGAGTATTGGCAGGAGATCAGTGATATTAGATGGAACCCAAAATTCAAATGATGCTGAAGAAAAAACAAAGTACACAAATGACATCCAGGTCCAACTAGCTTTAAGAAGCATTTCAGCTAAAAAAGACTGAAACTAAGTCCTACAAGGACCAATTAAAAGACCTGGGCACATTTAACTTGCAAAAGAGAAGGCTGGATGGTGATGTCACATTAATGGGGTTATCGTGCACAGGATTTGTTCCTTGTTGACTAAAGCCAATGAGATAAAACTGAAAGGCATATAGGTTAGGTACTTGGACGAATTTCTTGCTTGTGTGACCAAGGTAGACTGGGCAAGGGCAGCATGAGCAAGAATTTATATCAGGAGGGGCGCCCTCCCTTGGTCATCTGGCTGTTAGCAGGCTGATAGCTCAAAAGTGAGAGCCCATTGCCATCATAAGAACATAAGAACATAAGAGAAGCCTTGCTGGATCAGGCCACAGCCCATCTAGTCCAGCATCCTGTCGCACACAGTGGCCCACCAAATGCTCATGGGCATCTCAAGCAGAGACAAGGACAAACCTTCTCCTGCTCTCGAGTCCCAGCAGATGGCCCTAGAAGCGCCCCATTTCCCCCCCCCTCAGCCTGAAAGATGCACCTAGGCATTCGTTCTAGTAGCCATTGATACATCTGTCATCCATAAATTTGTCTAACCCTACCTTAAAGCCATCCAGACTGGTAGCTGTCACCACCTCTTCTGGCAGCACATTCCATAGGCCGATGACCCTCTGTGTGAAGAAATACTTCCCCCTGTCAGACCTTACGCTCCTACCCATCAGCTTCATAGAGTGCCCCCTGGTTCTAGTGTTGTGCGATAGAGAAAAGAAATTTTCTCTATCCACCTTTTCTATGCCGTGCATAATTTTATATACTTCAATCAGGTCCCCTCTCAAACGCCGTCTCTCCAGACTGAAGAGGCCCAGATGTTGCAGCCTGGTTTCGTAAGGGAGGTGTTCCAGACCCCCAATCATTCTGGTTGCCCTTCTCTGCACCTTCTCTAGTTCCACAATATCCTTTTTGAGGTGTGGTGACCAGAATTGTACACAGTATTCCAAATGTGGCCTCACTATAGATTTATAAAGGGGCAAAATGACACTTGCTGACTTATTTTCTATTCCCCTCCTAATTATTCCCAGCATTGAATTTGCTTTTTTTGCTGCTGCCGCACACTGGGTTGACACCTTCATTGAACTGTCCACCAAAACCCCGAGATCCCTTTCCTGGCGTGTTGCAGAAAGCTCAGACCCCATCAGTTTATAGACGTAATTTGGATTCTTGGCCCCAATGTGCATTACTTTACACTTGTTAAGATTAAAGCACATTTGCCACTTAGTTGCCCACTCACCCAATGCTAAGAGATCCCTCTGGAGCTCTTGGCAATCTCTTTCAGATTTCACTACCCTAAATAATTTAGTATCATCAGCAAACTTTGCTATTTTACTATGTACCCCTTTTTCTAGATCATTGATGAATAAATTAAAAAGCATTGGTCCCAGTACTGAGCCTTGAGGGACCCCACTTTTTACTTCTTTCCACCCTGAGAAATTGCCGTTTACTACTACTCTCTGCTTTCTGCCCTTAAGCCAATCACAAATCCAGGACAGAACCTGTCCTTTTATTCCATGGCTGGTGAGTTTACTCAGTAGCCTTTGATGTGGGACTTTGTCAAAAGCCTTCTGAAAGTCCAGATAGACAATGTCTACTGGTTCACCTTTATCCACGTGTTTATTGACACTCTCAAAGAATTCCAACAAATTTGTGAGGCATGATTTACCTTTGCAGAAGCCATGCTGGCTTTTGTTCAGCAATGCCTGCTGCTCCATATGCACACTAATTTTGTCTTTAATAATGGTTTCCATCACCTTACACGGAACTGACGTTAAGCTAACTGGTCTGTAGTTGCCTGGATCACCCCTGGATCCTTTTTTGAATATTGGTGTTACATTTGCTACCCTCCAGTCCTCAGGTACGGAGCCTGATGTTAGGGAAAGATTATATATTTTTGCTAGAAGGTCGGCAATTTCGCATTTGAGTTCCTTAAGGACTCTTGGATGAATACCATCTGGTCCCGGTGACTTGTTAACATTTAGTTTATTAAGACATGACAGGACCTCTTCCTTGGTTATTTCTGTACAGTTTAACTCTTCAGAAAACACAGGCTCAGCTACTGGCATGTGTCTTCTGTCTTCCTCCGTGAATACGGAAGCAAAAAATTCGTTTAGTCTCTCTGCAATCTCCGTGTCTTCTTTAATTACCCCTTTCTCTCCTTTACTATCTAGTGGTCCAACTGCTCTCCTGGTTGGATTCCTACTTCTGATATACTTAAAGAAGTTCTTGTTATTTCTTTTGATGTTTTTAGCAATGTGCTCCTCAAAATCTTTCTTAGCTTTCCTAATGGCCGTCTTGCATTCGTGTTGCCAGTGTCTATGTTCCCTCCTGTTCTCCTCATTTGGACAAGCCTTCCATTTCCTAAATGAACTCTTCTTGTTTTTAATGACTTCATCTACTGCATTTGTGAGCCACATTGGTTTCTTCTTGGACCTAGAAGTCCCCTTTCTTCTTTTAGGAATGCATTCTAGTTGCACTTCCGTTATTGTGTTTTTAAGTAGTCTCCATGCATTTTGAAGTGATTTAACTCTTTTGACTTTCCCTTTCAATTTCCTTTTCACTAATTTCCTCATTTTGGGGAAGTTTCCCTTGTGAAAGTTTAAGGTCTCTGTGTTAGACTTTATTAAGAACTTACTCCCTGTATTTAAGTTGAAGGTTATTGCATTGTGGTCACTGTTCCCAATTGGATCAGCTACAGTGACGTCCTTTACCAGGTCCTGAGCATTACTTAGGATCAAGTCCAGGACTGCATTTCCCCTGGTTGGTTCCATGACCATTTGTTCCATGGAACAGTCATTTCGCAGGTCTAGGAATTTTCTCTCTCTTTCCTGAGTTGAACAGGAGTTCACCCAGTCTATGTGAGGATAATTGAAGTCCCCCATTATAACTACCCTATCTTTATGGGCTACCTCCTTTACCTCCTTCTCCAATTGTTCATCTCCTTCGGACGTATGGTTGGGAGGACGGTAGCATGTCCCTATTGTTAGACTTCCTTTTTGGCTTGGTATTTTTATCCACACTGCTTCTGTGGAAGAGCCAGACTCACTTGGACATTCCAGTTCATAAGATTCTATCTCTTCTTTAATATACAAGGCTACTCCACCTCCATGTCGCCCTTCCCTGTCTTTCCTGTACAGTTTGTATCCTGGGATGACTGTATCCCATTGGTTTTCGCTGGTCCACCAGGTTTCAGTTATGCCAATAATATCAATCCTATTTTCCATAACTAAGCTTTCTAGCTCCCCTATTTTGGCTCGAAGGCTCCTGGCGTTTGCATATATACATTTATATTCACTCCTTTTGACCAAATTCTGCCGTCGAGGAACATGTGAAACTAATCCCGCACTTAGCTCAGCATTTTCTGCATGTTTCCAGCCCTCCTCACTTGAGGGTGCGCTCTCCCGAACCGGATGCTGCCCAGCTCCTGTCGGCTTTCCCCCAGGGATCAGTTTAAAAGCTGCTCTGCAACCTTTTTAATGTTAGTCGCCAGCAATCTGGTTCCCTCCTGGTTCAAGTGTAACCCGTCCCTCTTGTACAGGTTTGGCTTGTCCACAGAGAACTCTTAGGGGATTTGACAACTTGCAGTTCAGATGGCTTGGGATGTTCTGCCCTGACCATGGAAGCTGCACTAATTAACCTCCATAAGCTTCCATACAGTACCCTTAGAGGTTGCAGTAGATTTTATTGTTTGCTTCACTGCATATGTACTTCCTGACTTTAGGGAATAAAGTTAAACATGTAAACATTTTTGCAACTGAAACAGTTTTATGTATTTAAGTGCAGCTTGCTTACTCGTCCATTGCTGATGACTGCTCTCTGACCTCTCTTCAGTTTAAGAACATCCCTGGAGTACATGGTATGTGAAAGAATAAAATCCACTTTAGGAGAGTCAAAGGCTGCTTTAAAAGTTTCAATATCCATACCCTAAAAGAGAGAGAAACATGTCACTTAAGAGGAAAGAAAATGTTTTCCTGCAATCATTTCACCTCCATTTTCCCTTGAAAATAGTACCTCCTCCAACAAAATAAAATTTTCCAATGCAAGTTTGATTTACTTGCTTTACAAATTGAGACCATTATTCTTCTAACACATCTTTGGAATTTGTCGGAAGCATTTTGCTGCTCAAAGTCTGAGGTCAGAGTTGAAGACTGCAGCATGCTGGGATCTTTTTCTTGGTCCAGCAGTCATTTCCCCACCTGTGGCAACGAGGGAGTTGCTGAACATGGCAGTTTTTTTGAGAAACGGCTTCTGATTGTGAATGTGGGCCTTTCAGTAACATTTGACAGCAGATTTGGTGAGTGTTGTGACTGCTTCTATACCTTTGAGTGTTTTTGAGTGTGGAATGGAATGGAGTGGATCGTTACAGTGTGTTTTCTGTGGGTTGTCTTGGTTGTTTTGATGGGCTTTGTCTGCTCTTGTGTGTATTTGCGTGCTTCTGAGTACTTTCACTTGTAGTGTATCTGTGCTGTGGCTGGTGACAAGGATTCCTGAGGGAGTGCAGAGTGCTTTTTGGTGTGGATGTATGCACACAGTGCTTTTTTGTATATGTGTTTCTGCAGGTGTGTCTCTTTTTACATACACTTTTTTGCTATATGCAAAAAATGTGCAAGATTTTTGGATTGTTTTTGCTTCAAAACAGTTTCATTGGTGTAGAGGTTATTTTGAAAGCTGGAAAAGATGGCTCCAAAGCAGGCTGGCAATAAAACAGGAGCATTCTTCTCTGCTGCCAGGAGGCTTCCTTGGCAGCTCTATGGAGGATGTCTTTTCTTGGTACCCGAGTTCTTGCAAGCCAATCCACTGTACCCATGCCCTGTGTGAGAAGACATCATGCATGGAACCAGCAGAGGTTTCATTTGGATGAATTTCAGTGTGGTACAGGTTTCAGGCATGGCATTTGTGTATTGCCTGCTGTGCCCTTTTGAATGCAAGCTCCTTTCCTCCCCTGACTTGCATTGGGCTGGTCTCCCAAAATGTAAGTTAATGGAGGTTTTGGGCACAGTTCCCATAATCCCCCAATTTGCAATGAATTCTATTGCTTTTCTAATATAAATTCCTGCAAAGTGACAATTTGCCATAACAGAACTCTACAATTATAGGAAGATGCACTATATTTGAATAAGTCCCATTTCACCAGTCCAACTTTTAATAAAGCCTTTACACTTACCCCAACAGCAAATTCTGTAATATCAGCTCCAGTCTCCACTGCCTTTGCATTCTCCTCTTTAACTAATTTTGTTATGAAGTTTTTGGCATTATTAGATGTTTGTGTCTGTAGGGCTGCCCATACAGCCCGGGCAATAATTGTGTTCTCCTTGGCTGGATCTTCACTGGGGTTGTTAATCATGCCAATCCGGACATGGTTGCTAGATTTCTGAACAGCAGCAAAAGAAGTATTAAATCAGGTAGGTTTCTACAGTCTTGAAGTTCAGCAGATTAAAGTGGTATGTTGTAAATGATGATTTGTGGTGCATAAGGCAAGGGCGTTTTCACTTCGTAGGCCAAAAAGAAGGAAACCATACTTGTCAATTTAGCATTACAGCCATGCCAAGGACTGTGGTTTGATTCACTTCAAAGCAGCACAACAAGCCAAGATTTGTGCAAAGAAAACCTTGATTTGGGCACAATGGAAAACCAGAAATCAGAGCTTTTGGATCCCCACCCCCACCCCGGGATAGGCAGGAAAAGAATGAACTACAATATAGAGATCATCTTGAAAGAAAACACTCACATCATGATATACAAAGATGACTAAAGAGTACTATAATAACAAGGAATTCAGCATTAACACTCATGCATGGTATATTCTGGAAAGTGACTGCAAGTCTTACAAGGATGTATGACCAGAACCAAAACTGCCAAAACTCTCTAACATAAAGATAAAGAAAGCACTTAAAAAAAAAGTCTTTAATTTCAAATAGTATACATATATCTCAATTTTACATTAGCAATATCTCTTACATACTACACTTCTTTTTCATTTGTGATACAGCTGTTTTCCTTTCCTCCCCCCTCCCCCCCAGTCAGGATGCCGTTCCACTTATTTCCATATTGGAAATTGCTTTTATAGTTCCTTGAACCCCTGGGTTTGCCACCTTTCTCCTCAAATATATAAATACTCTCCTCCAAGTGGTTATTGCCAATACTGTAGTTTGGTGCCCCATGTATCTTAATCGCCCATTCCCTCAGGAAACCAAAAAGCATTTGTTCTGCTATATAATTGTGCCAATGCTTTATTTTTCTTTCCTTGGGGTTTTCCAGTTCTTTACGATAAATAAAGCACTTAACAGCCCTGGCTCTCTTCTACACTGCTTCCTTAACATTCAAATACACTGCATAAAACAAGATTTACCTGCTTGCTTCGTGCATCCTCACCACCATTACTGAGCTCTTTGTAAAAAGGCTTGCAGTATGCATCATCACATATACATGTGGCATCACTGTGCATGCATAGATGCTCACTCAGGCTCTCTGCACATGATCAATGATATCATGCACATGCATGTCAAGGCATCCCGCAGGATCAGCTAATGAGGGTGCATGGAGCAAGCGCACAAGGGAGCATAAGATTTTTTTCCTCTATCCAACTGTTCCATATCATGCATGATTTTATATAGGTTATGTATGTATGTTAACAGTGCCTCCCCTCTTTCCCCGTCTTCAAGTAAAAAAATTAAATACCTGGTGTTTGATAGCATCATACAACAGCTGCCTTCCAGATGGCTTATCAAAGTCTCCAACAATCCAAAAAGTTACTGGTCTAACAAAAGAATCATCTGTACAAAGAAAAACACATTCAAAAAGCAAAAGCAAATTTCAATCAAATCGCACTGTGTGCTTTTATTTCATGTTAGAACATGCAGGGTAAGGAAAAGTAATTTGAGAGAAGATTCAGAAACATCCCACTAACTAGTATTTCCTAGTAAATGTTAAATTAAATGTCCTTTTGGCAATACACAAAGTAAGGTACATGCATAATTTTGCTTTTAATCTGATCTATTATATATTATATGTTTAAAAATCCAGAGGACATGGGAGTAATTTCAATTTTCCCATTAGGGAATAAATCAACTTTTTGACATAAATATTGTAGAGTCAGATTTTATACCTGGAAAACATGCATGTATTTTTCATTCCAGGCAGGTTCTAAGGTCAATAAATAAGAGGTCTGCGTACTTTTTTTTTAACATAGTGAAGTCTATAAAGCAGAAAAAAGAAAAAGTGCTCAAGCTTATTACCATAAATTTCCTTGGAGGACATTCCTGACCGAAGTAAAACAGGAAAGAGCAAGAAAAGATATCATTAGATTATGCAAGAGCCAAATTTGAGTAGATAAGAGCCTTCTAAGTAATTACAAATATCTGGGATAATCAAGCATAAATTTCTAGAAACAGAAACATAGACTAGTATTTCTCTGGTTTCAAAACATGATGCAACCCTTACTATGAGATAGCAATAGAGTACTTGTCTCAAACCATAGCAGACTGTGGATGCCATGAAATCACAGCAGATAATTATTGCTTTGTTTCTATCACAACACAATACAACAGAGGTGTTTCTGGGATGTTCTCACTCAAATGCCAAAACAAATTGGCAGGTTTTGATATGATGAATAACAACCTTGTAAGAAAGGGCATAATTTTCTTCTGTGCCTCAGGCAGAAGATTGTCCTGGGCCAACCATGATCCATCCTGATATTCAGAAAACACCGATTTTTAAAACTAATTCTCAGCTACTGTAGTCAGGTAGGCTTTTGAATTATGGCTACTAAAGAGGCCCAATACTACTACTCCACTGAAAAGAAATCTCAATTACTGCTCTCATCCAGTTAGTGAAACAGACAGAACCTGTCATTTACGGAACCAGTTTGATTTTGTGGTTAGAGTGTCAGAATCTGATCTGGCAGTCTCCTCGTTTGATTCCACACTCCTCCTTGAAGCCAGCTGCATGACCTTGGGCTAGTCCTAGCTCTCTTTCTGAGCTCTTGCAGCCCCACCTAACTCATAGGTTGTCTGTTGTGAGCAGAAGAACAGATGGCTTTGTGTCCCCTTAAGGGTAAGAAAAGCGGGGTATATAGCTCATATTGTTTGCTGTACTACT
Organism: Aspidoscelis tigris stejnegeri; assembly: GCA_023333525.1. NCBI lineage: Eukaryota > Metazoa > Chordata > Lepidosauria > Squamata > Teiidae > Aspidoscelis > Aspidoscelis tigris. Next base: position 50,538,353 of record JALMGA010000002.1, on the reverse strand, counting down.
TTAGTGGAAGCTCATGCAAGCCATAAATAGTAAGTAGAGACTGAGGATTCTCTTTGCACAGATTTTTAAAATAAAGTTAGAGTTTGGGTTCCTAATCATAAAACTTACTGGGATGAATTGAACATTCATTTATTTATAATTACTGGTGCTAAAACACCTTAAATGTATCGGAGAGTTTAACAGCTTTCAAATATATTTAGCTTTTAAATATGCAAATTTTAAAATGTGTTATTTTGGAACAGATGAACAAATACTTAGAACATAACTATGAACTGTTATTACTGTGGTAATTTATATCATTTAGCAAACCACAGTTCATCTATTACTGTATTAATCAAGTTATGCCTTCTGTAGAGGACAGCTGAGGTACACCGCTAGAACAAAGTAGGGAATTCTCTTCAGACAGACTGCCAAAATAAAGGATATGATCCAGTATGTGACCCCCTCTACAGGCTTGCTTACAAATTTACAACCAACACAAACTGCATGAATTGGGATTTAAGATTAATCACGTTTTTACAACCAGCATCTTGGAAGTCTCTGGTTAGCTGAATTCAAAGCTGATGACAATCTAAACCTTAACCAGATAAAGGCTAACAAACAAAGCAAGATTTATTACACAGGCAAACATTGTCTACATGGGTTCAATAAATAAAAGTACAACTGGATAATACAATTTTGTATGAAAATACAATGCAAAATGAAAGCCTGTAAAACTAAATTGATATCTTACAAATATATGTGGAAGTGCAATCATTTTGAATTTTATTCATTTTTTCTTGTAAGCTTGCCTGCTACTTGCACATATTGAAATTAGACAACTTGCAAGTGTTTGTTCTTAAGCGATAAATAAAAGGACCCTGAAAGCTATGTTGCTTTAGGGCTTCTTTTATGTCACTACAACAACCTTGATACTATTTTGCTTTCAATAATCATTGTCCACTACTGTTTTGGTTATTTTTCAAAAGTGTCTGCCAATTCCATCTTCTGTATGAAAACATACTGTCTGCATATTACTCAAGGAAGGTAGAATGAACGGATTGTGAATTATATCAGCCATGTTCAAAGTTTACATTTTTCTGTAAGAAGATGTCTGGGCTTGAGATCCTAGCAAAACACTTTCTGCAAGGAAGCAAGCAGCACATCAGGAAGAAAAAGATCCAAGAATCTCTCTTCTTGTTACATTGATTTTCCTCTACAGTCTAAGAAGCAAATTACACATCTGCAATTTGAAATTGACTGATTTATTATCTTAAGATTATACACCCTCATTCCATTGTATTTGAAGGCTAGACTTTTGCAGTACACAAAGAGAGAAAAACCCAAGATGCTCAGAATTGTACCTTTCTTGGTCAGGTAAGTCATGCTGTTGGCTACAGCAGCTGTCTTGTCTTTGGAATCCATGAATGTAAATCTAGCATAATCATCCACATAGAAATTATCTGAAAAAGTAATTACCAGCACTTGAATCAGATTTAATAAGAACAGGCAAGCTAAATGAATCACTGATTTAAGGGCACATCCAGTCAAATACATAATTAGACCACTTATATACCTTTAAGTTATAATTAGGTTTGCCCGTATGCTGTGCAGCCTCCCAAATTCAGCTTCACAAGAACCTGGAACTGTTCTCTCATATAAGACTAGAACAGTTTTCACACCTATATGAGGGCTTTGCAAACTTTTCCTTTCAGATAGCATTCCAACTACAGCAGTTCCCAGCAATTCAGTGAATTTGCCCTGGTTTCAGTTAACTGCAGTTTGCTGCTACAATATATTGAGACCACAGACAGATGACCCTCATCCAGAGGCTCGTTGGTCTATGAAATTTGCTGCCAGAAGTGGCAACAGCAACCAGCCTAGCTAGCTTTAAGGAAGGGTTAGACAAGTGTATCAACGGCTAGTAGAACAGAGGTATTGGCATATCCTCCAGGATGGGGAGACAGGAAGAATGTCTCTAAGGGCCATTTGTAGGGATTCAAGAACGGGTGATGGTTTTGCCTTTATCATCTGCTTGAAATGCCCATAAGCAATTGGTGGGCCACTGTGAGAGGCAAGATGCTGGACTAGATGGGCTGTGGCCTGATCCAGCAGGGCTCCTCTTATGTTCTTACATAGCTATGCCTTGCCTGAACAAAACAAACAGGAAACTCATGCTCAAAAAGTCTTAGGCTGTGTTCACACACAGTAAAAAAACCCTCTGAGGCAGCTTAGACAGCTTTTAGGTGGGATCATGCACATGGCAGTCTGCTCCTTCTCATGAACATTCTAGGGTAGAAAAGATGGCTGAGAGACAGAATGAAAACACAAGGGCCACATTCTATCATTAAGACATTTTGAAGCTGCCTTTTTTGCTATCTTTAAATACAGATTTAGTCTCAACTCACTGTAGCCTCCTAGTTCAGATGGATCAAAAACAGAAAAATACTTCTAATTCCTTTGCATGAACATGCATAAACGCACATGAGAACATTCTCTCACACAGAGTGCTCAACTAGGCTTTGAATATCACATCTGAATTCAATATTAGAGTTTTTGTACTGCTTCAGCACTTAAGATTGCCTTACTGGTAGTAGTTAAATCTAAGTACTCTCTGTCAGGCATCAATATCCGAGAGTTGATTCTTGGAACAACATTGGGCTGGTTCATGATATATTCAACCACATCTTGATCATTTGATAATTCACCCTGAAATAAAAAGCAAAAATGGAAATTTCTACAGCTCAACAAAATCAATGTCTCAAAAAAGAATTTAAAAATCAAAATAACTATGTGGGCTAGAGAACTATTTTTTTAAAAAAGTATCAGGACATATCAGCTCCATGTTTAGTATGATACTTTGTATTTTATATGGAGTTACTATATTCCTTTGAATAGCAGATCTGTGCTGTCTCTAAGGGAGCAGGTAAAAAGGAGGTCTACTCAAGAGAAAGCAGTTTGCCCAATGTCTTATTGGTATCTACTCCTTCAGTCTTCTTTGTCCTTATCCCTACTTCCTGTTTCCTACAGGGGCTGGAGATGAGCCCAAAAATGGGCAACTGAAAGAGCAGCGCTCAGAAAGAGAATGCAAAAGTAAAAGCCACAGGATGAGAAACTAGATCATTAATTTCTATAAAACATGTGTGCAACCGCACATATTAGAAGGAACCTTGGCTAGATGGCTGCTATTTTAGGAAATCAAAATCTATTAGTTTTTAGAACTCCAGTCTTTAAAACTGGGGCTTAATCTTTGGGAATAGAAAAATTCCTTGACATACTTATTTGCAAGTAACATGACATACCAAATACACAGCTCTTTGGAAAAAGCTGGTGGTTTCTAGTATTTTATGCATCGTCACAGTCTCCAGTTCATCAGGATCTAGCTGTTCTTTTTGAAAGGGCATACCATTAAAAAGCACCACAGGTAAGGGACCCACACCTGTCTGCTCATAATAACCATGTCCTTCCTGAAATATAAAGGAAATACAACTAAAATTATTTCTCTCTCTCATTTCTGGTATCATTGCACCATACATCACAGATATATTTTCTAAATATTGAAATAAAACAGCACAGCAAGTCTACCATAATATTACCTAAACAATGTACAGATTATCTACACAGTTTAAAATGCAAACATTCAGAAATTAAGTATAGAAATGGAACAGCTCAAAATCAATTAGCTGATTTTCATATACTCAAAATACCCATAAACCGGTTTATACTTTATAGGTTTTTTTTCCACTAGCAAGAAGCACCCATTTAGAACCCATTAGGCACCCAACTGGCACCGATCAGTAAGACCCTGTTCCCACACAAGACCCAATTAGGACCCCATCCATTCAGACCAGCATAAGGGGAGCATGGATTGAATGGGGTCCTCAGGCTCTTAAATCCAGACTTCCTGTTGACCCCTTTAAAGGGGTCTTCAATCTGGTCATCAGCCTTGAAAACCAGATCCGAGGCCGCCTCTTCGCACTGCGATCGAGGCAATGGGGTCCAGGGGTGGGCTTGGCAGCCACCATTTGCAACAGGGCAGCTTTGGCTCCAGCTCCAGCCCCACCTCCCCACTCACATCTAAGTAGCCATGCACATCCTTCACAGCTGCCTACAAAGTCGAGCACAAGCTGCGTAGTTTCGGTAAAGTGTAGGATATACAGATAGATGGATCTATCTGGTAGCTGCTAAATGGTCAGCCCTATGTGTCCAACGGCATCTTCACAGATGAACTACGCAATTCAGCCATGGAATGTGTGTGGGACTTCACAGCTGCTACGTAACGTGCTACAAAACTTTACCTCTCTGCCACGCCCACCGTCGACATAAGTGGGCCTTGAGTGACATCCACACAAGTCAACTGCACAGCACCACAAGCACAGCCTCCGCTTAGGGCAGAACAGCTTTACGTGATGGGTGTTTCGGCATTCACACTGCGACCCTGTCTAGCACCCATTGACGCTGGGTGCTAGACTGCTAGTGGAGAAGCACTGGGTCCTTGCAAAGATCCAGATCGTCAAGGACTGGATTCATCAAGGACCCCATTTCAAAGATCCAAACCTCTAAGATCCAGGTTAAGAATGGTAAGTCGAGAAACACGCTATATTCATGTTACCTGGAACAAAATTTCAAAACCAAAAGTCCAGAACATAAAGCTTTCCACTGAAAAGCTGGGGGTACCATATGCTATTTCAACATCATTCAAACTGAAAGATTTGTATTACTTATTTTATCATCTCAAAATGCTTTGATATAGTTATGTTTTCCCAATCATAATTTTTAAACATTATTTTCCAAATGCAATACCAGTTGAATGTGTCATTAAGAAAACTGTTCAGATAACTACAATTGTAGTGTAAAGGTACTTTACACTGAACACCCCCTCTCATTATCAAATCATCTTTCTGCAGCAATGATGCTAGAATTTGGTTCTGATGCCTCTCTCTTTCCAAACATTATTGACAGTAAAATACCTCAAACTGCAAAATCTTACCTTCCTATTTTGATCATAGGCAGAATCAACTCCTAAAATGCTGTTTACTTCTACGTAGGGATATTGTTCCTCCAGAACACTAACCACATGTTCCACCTTAAGTTTCTCACCTGTATTTACTTTGTAATACATCTGTGAAAGTAATGTTGAAATGCATATCTTTAAATACATACATGATTAAACCTTTTCCATACTTTTCATGTCAATTATTGATCCAATAGCTGCCCTGGAACACTGCAACTTCTTCATTTAAAACCCCCACCCAGACCATGAAATCCGTTGCCCCATCAAGCTCAACATTTAATAACACAAGCAACCCAACAGAAGGTGTTTTTATAATAAATCCCAAAATTTAGTGTGATACAAAGTCAATGTCTACAGTCAAACATGCGGAGCGAAGGAGAGTTAGCTTGAAGATGTTTTAAGAATACTTTGTGCATTTTATCCTTTTATTATTGAGACCAGCCCTTCAAACTTTCGGTAAAGTGTAGGATATACATTTAGGACATGAATTCATAAAGAAAGAACATGGCCTGGTAACAAAGGACTCTGGGAATTACATGTATATTACTATGCAAGAAACAGTAATCTATACAGAATACGAAAAAGTTCTGATTTTGGATCACAGTTCTTGGTTGCCTGTATTCCTAAAAACAGATTCCTCTTGCTGTTAATTTCTTACACACCACTTAGTAGACACAAAAAAGACAAAAGCACTGAATTTAGGAGACAACTACTTACTGACATGACCATCTGAAAGGCATAACTATTATCTACTTCTTGTGAGATATAATTGTATGCTCGAAGGAGGGCAACTCCAGCATCTTGTAGACCATCAACATCTTCAGAATCATTAACCACAAAGACTAGACCAATCCTATTTTTAAAAAACAACGAAGAATAACTATATTAAAATCCTAATAATATGTTCAGTAGGCTAGAAAATAAATCTTTGGGATCCTAATCTGGCCAGACAGTACTGGCCAACATCTGGGTGTGATGGGGTCATGCTATCAACTTTAAGACTGGCCAAAGTGAAAAGAAGCCTCTGAGTGATATTGCTTCCCATTATCCTGCACTCTTGTGCTTGTCATGCATAAATTCTTCTGTCAGTCCTAATCACCATTTATATTTGCATATTTTATATATGTTTTAATGCCTTATATATTCTATCTTTTTAACAGAATACCGTATTTTCCAGCGTATAAGACGACTGGGCGTATAAGACGACCCCCAGCTTTCCAGTTAAAATATAGAGTTTGGGATGTACTCGCCGTATAAGAAGATGACACCCGGCGTATAAGACGACCCCTGACTTTTGAGAAGAGTTTCCTGGGTTAAAAAGTAGTCTTATACGCCAGAAAATACAGTACATAAATTGGCCAATAAATTGAAGCTGAATCCAGACAAGACAGAATTGCTGTGTGTCATAGGTTCTCAGGCCCATGTAGTTGGGAGACCCTACCCTGGAAGGGACAGGTGTGAAATTTGGGGGTGCTCTTGGACTCTGAGTTGACACTTGAAGCTCAGGTGGATGCCGTGGCCAAGTGTGCCTACTCCCAACCATGGCTGGTGTGCCAGTTGAAGCCTTTTCTGGGCCAAGATGACTTGGCCACAGTTATCCATGCTCTGGTAACCTTGAGGCTAGACTACTGTAATGCGCTCTACATGGGGTTGCCCTTGAAGACGGGTTGGAAGCTGCAGCTAGTGCAGAATGCAACTGACAGATTGCTATTTGGGACAGCTGGCCAGAAGCACATCACGCCAGTCTTAAAAGAGTTGCACTGGCTGCTGATTCACTACCGAGTCCAATTCAAGGTTTTAACTTATAAGGCCCTAAATAATTTGGGCCCCAAATATCTGAAGGGACGCCTACTCCCATATCGACCTGCCCTTGCCTTAAGTTCTGGAGGGGTGGCCCTCCTGGTTCTTTCACCACCATCAGCAAAAGGGGTGGGCAACGGGAGAGGGCCTTCTCAGTGATGGGCCCTAGGCTATGGAATAGTCTCCCCCTTGAGGTACATCTATCACTTTCAGTGTATTTGTTTAGGAAGGCAGTGAAGATGCATCTCTTTGCCCTGGCCCACACTGTTTCCCTTCCCACAGATTTTAAATGCTGTTACCCACCCTGAAACCTCCAAGTACACGGCAAGATAAAAATGCAAATAAATAAATATTGTGACCTTCACTGGAACTTTTGGTGAAAGGTGGGGATCTAATTCATTCAAAAATTGAATATATAAATATGAAAGATGGAGAGTTTATGACAAACAGTGGTACAGAAACATGGCATAGTTTGTGGGGAAATTATGGATAAGAGTAGCAGACTGTGAGTATAACATTGCTATATCCACATCAATCATTTGGGAGGGTAGCAGTCTCACAACTAAAATATGTTTCACAGACATGCGAGCTTTATATGTCAATCACAAGAACTTATCACCATAATCCAATATCCAATATTTCATATCACACTTAGCAGTGGAGGACACATATTACTCCCATCTTGTCTCAAACTTGGATGGAAAAAATGGGTATTAGGAGACCTGAGTTAAATCTTATTGGGACTGTATCATGCCAAATGCAATTTTCTCAGGTTCAGAAAAATGGATGAATCATAGGGATTGCTTGATCTCAAAAAATAAAGGTTTCAATTCCACACAGAGAAAAACACAGCATTACCTCAGTGGTATATGGTTACTAAGGAACATTTCAGCCACATTAAGCAATTCTGCTGAGCTGGCATGGGATGGGTCTATTATGAGTACCTGAAAAGAGTGGTATTAAAATAAACATTTCATCATTTCAGAAGGGTTAGAGGAATGCTTTGCTGTCTGAAAGACACATCTGAATCCATTGAACCAAGGTACAGGACAATTAAAACAGATTAAAACAAAAACTAATGAAAAGCATCAGAGCTCTTCGGCTGAATTTAAATAAGCTCAAATTCCGTTGAACTTAAATATGATAGCATACAGAATGTGAGGCTGTCATGGTTGAATAGTCATATATTTCAACGACAGAACAGACAAAGTAGCACTTAGCAAAACCACTGCAGCATCAACACTGGTTTCCTATTAAAAGTTCTGATTTTAATGTACAAGCCCCAAAATGGCTTTACTTCAGAAGCCAACATCTACTGCCTCATGGTGATTTCAGACTCACTAAGATTATGTTCTTGTTCTCTGAATCCATCACATTGACAAAAGAACAAAAACACCAGAATACTGACAATTAGCTTTTTTTCTAAAAATCTGTCAAAACACTTCTCAGTATGATGGCAAGCTCTTTTAAGCAAGACTGTCCTTCAACTGCCAGAGTTAAATTTGTGGCTATCAGCATAAATTTTATTTTAGCCCTATTTTTTTTAAAAAAACAGTTGTATCTTTCAAGATAATTGATCAAACTGACACACAAAACAGCACTTCTGTTCAAACCTGTAATCTTCACTACTCTTGTACTTGAGTACAATCATGTCATGGCTGATTCCTGGTTGACTGCATGGGCACCTCTATGCAGTTTTCTCAGCAGAGATACAGAAGTGGTTTGCTATTGCCTACTTCTGGGGAGAGGTTGGAGATCGAACCAGTGACCCTCAGCTTTCTAGGCTGCTTGTGCTACCACTGAGCTCCCGTCACTCCCAGAACCTGCTCTGATTCACAGGGACTTGTCAACAAAACACAACACAGGACAATGCACTGGCTTAGCATTTCAAAAATTCTGCTGGATTTCCTGCTAAAAGTAATAGCTACTGGAAATCTAATAACCATCTTATAATTCAGTACTAATATACATAGTGCCTCACAACGTAATTGCAGCAGGTGCAGGGACTTAAAAATAGAACATCCTTCTTCACAATCTAGAGCCAATTTTCAAACTATGCCTCATCAAGATTTAACTTTGTTGTTCCTGATTACTAACTTCTTAACTGTGACCATAACTGTGTCACTTTTACCCTTTAGTAGTTTTTCTTTCTTTTTTCTTACTCTGGCTAGATAGTTATTAAGATCGGTGAAAATCACAAATTACTGTTTGTTGCCATTTATCTCTACTTGGTTGGTTTTTTTGTAAAAAAAAATTGATTGTGGATTCAATTTGAAGAATGTTCTATTTGCATGATAAATAAAATAAAGCACAACAATTTTATGTCAAACTTAACATTTTTTTTTCAATTAAAGATAAGCTGCTTAAGCAATAGACTGAAAGGTTCCCCCTTGTTATGAGGGAGAAAGGAGGCTGCATTTTTCTCCTTCAAAAGTAGATAGAATTGGAAGAATTTCCCCCCTTCTTGAAGTTACATAATTTAAAACCCCCCATTCAATTCAAGGAACAAAGTGCATGGAGCAAGATCAGCAAAGTTTTACTTACTAAATTATGGAAGTTTTTCCGTATTTGCCTGATTACACCAGGGAAGGTTGGGCGCAGTAGCTCTTGGACACTGGAAGGCCAGGAATTGTATTTGCTGTCGACTTCAAGGTTATTGATCCACTAAAAAAAAAAAACCAAAAAGGCTATTGCTTGAACCACTGGGATATTTCCCCACAAAAGCAGCAAAACTGTAAGGATTCTACTGCATGAGACAATCAGATATGGCAAATATGTATGAAAACATGCTATCTACAATAAGGCATTGTATTTTCACTGCTTCTATCTTAGTAGCCCAAAGTGCAATTTTTGTTCATTTGGCATTCTTTTCTCTGCAGATGCCAGTAATGAACTAAAGGAATGAAGCTCACTCTGATCTTATCACTATAATTACACAGCTCTAATCTGTTTGCCCAATCATAAGGTAAAATTCTTGTGCTATAGATGTGCAGTGATAGAACTCAAAAATCACTGTTCAGTCCTCAGGATAGGACAAGAATACCTACCTTTGGTTCTACCTTAACTTTGTTTTGCACTGAAGCATCAGCATCTACTGCTGTGTGTTTTGACTTAGCAAGCAGCCACTAACACTACAGCAAACAAATATACAGACCTCTTGCAACAGGCTCTGCAACCCTTGAGTAAAATCTTACATTCTGCTTCCTGTACAACATGCATCCTACCTCCTAAAATCAAAGAGAATGACATGCTTTGCTCCTTTAAAACAAGTTGATCCCTAATCTGTTTTCTCCAACACAGTCCCCGCATGTAAACCAACATTTTCCCCCTTTAACACAATCAGATTCTCTGCAAAAGTGCAAGGCCTTTAGCAGATGGTTTCAACCTTATTCTAATTCCACATTCAAATCTTTGTTTTTATGTATTGCTAAACTCTATTCAACTCCTGGTGACTGTAGGACCAAGTACCAGCTATTCTGACCTGTCTCTGTCTCACAGCATTCCACGACCCCTCCAAGGGCATTCCAGCATTCTCCTTCTCCCCATCCCTCCAACTTACACATACCAAATCTGTCCAACCTCAAGTATTTTGCACACATTCCACAATGCAGACCCAGAAAGGATCAGATTCAAAAGGGATTTTTCTGCTGTTTGATGGTATTCTCACCAGACATACTCACTGAAATAGCAGTACTTCTGATATCTACAGCATAGTCAGAGTCTGATGGTTGGATGTTTAGCTTTAACACATTGTGCATGGAAGGGCCTACAATTCCTAAACTGTGCAGCCCTTCCATTACGCGAGCTTCATTCCTCAGGACATCAAACAAGCTAGAAAGAGCACAGATCAGATAAAACTTTAAGATCATAGCAGCTAATATACTCTAGGTCTTCATAATTACAATTCAGAATTCTGAGCAAGAATAGAATATTCTCAAAATTCATACCTAAATACATCCTGCGTGTCTAGATCTATATGGAGTCCATTGACAAACAAGGCAGAATCCCCAGGCTGTAATCCTAAATTTCCTTTGAAGTACTGGGGGGAAAAAAACAGTAAAACCAAATTAACAAAACAGGAAAATCTATAAGAAGTCATTTTAAGAGAATGTAACTTAAGTACTCTGATCTTAAACGTGTCAGGGTAGGATCAGTTCACAGTAAACATCAATCTTAAATGTAAAACTTCCACAAGGAGCCAGATTTTTGCACTGCTACAGGAGAAAAACTATCTAACCCTGACCTTATTCATTACTTAGGGCAAATTCGCACTATGCCTCCATCAGTTAGGAGGCATAGCACTAGAATGCTCTAAGCATCCACACTTGTAAAACTCAGCTACAGTGCAAATGGCTGCCCAGACAGTGGCCACCACAGAGTCCCAGTAATACAGCACATCATTGCGTGTGCACTGCCAACCATATACTCCTCCTGCACGATTTCTAATAGGAAGATGTGTGGATGGAGCAGGCAGGGTTTAACTAGCACTGCCACTACTATAGGCACGGAACACTTTTAAGTGTTCCACACCTATACAGGTGGAGGGAACTCTGGTACGTGTGGAGCTCTTTCTAGTAAAGAAACAGCTCTGTGTGATTCCCACTGCCTGTGTCACTTAACAAAGCGCTAAAGCATCCTCACTCTCCACCAACTTTCACAGGTGTTACAAAAAACCCACATCTTGAATTTAATCATCCCCTAGATCAGCGGTTCTCAACCTTCCTAATGCCGTGACCCCTTAATGCAGTTCCTCATGTTGTGGAGACCCCCAACCATGGGGGCGGAGCAGCTGGGAGGTGGGAGGGAAGCATGGCAGGAGACTTGTCACGACCCCTCTGAAAGGGTAGTTCGACCCCCAAAGGGGTCCCGACCCCCAGGTTGAGAACCACTGCCCTAGATCAACTCTTCTAAAAAAAAAATACCATTCTAAGGCAGATAAAGTGATGCAAGACTCCATGTTAAATTTCTGCCCACTGGTATTAGCCCAGAAGGTGAAACATATGCTTTTAATTTACCAATGACCACAGTAATATCAGAAGGGCAAATATAACATTAAATCATCATAGTAAAGAAATCAGTTTTATACACTAAAAAGGGCTCTAGCTGACAGTGCATCAGACTGCAAGTGAGTTGAGCAGCTCTGCAATTGCTTCTGCCTGTGGAATGCACTCTTTCAATTCTAATAACAGTATACTGACATCCAAATATACAACCAGAAGGGTTATGAAGGTGATATTGTTTGTTGCCTAGAATAGTGGGTGAAAGACTATCCATCTATTAAACTAAAGTTATGGGAGTGTGCTAGGTGTAAAGAGTTCCTGACAGTCTAGGAAAAGACCTGAGTTCTTAGCACAAGAAGGAGAAATGCGTGGATAGTTTTCTCTCGGTTGTAATTCCTCAAGAGAAGTGGCAGATGGCACTAGAAGCATATAAAACTCTTATTCATGCCTATTTTTCTTGAGTTCCTATGGAGATGAACCTCTGGTGGGCATGACCCTGAACTCTGGATCTCAAGAGTCCTGCATACACCCGTGTCAAGAGACTTGATAAAAGTGGGAGATCATTAGTGAATAGCAATAGTAACTTCTCCCAAGTCCATAAGGAAGATCTTTATTTCTCTCTCTCTCTTCCAGAATACTGCTTCATAGTAAATACCAAGGTCCTTTTTGCAGACTATTGAAGTTGCCTCCACCAACTAAATCATACAATAAACTAAATCATATTCAAAACATTCACCCATCCTCTCCCAGGGAATGGACTAGAGCTAACTTTTTAATATTTTCAAACATATTACAAGTGATTAATCAGGTTTATTGCTTCCTTTAAAGCTCTCCTCCCCTCTGTATTCAAGCTGTACAATAACCTTTTGCTCCATTTCTGCTGCCAGATGATATAAGCGTTCATACCCATATAAGTCATTCCCCTCTCACTAAAGCAAGCAAAAAATCATTCATATACTAATCTTCAGTACTCTACATCTTAACGTTTCATGCCTTCACTATAACTAGCTGTGCCGCTCTACTTGCCTGTTTTATGACATATGAAACCTTTTCTTCTGTTTTTAGATCTCTTAACATTTAAGTAATACATTGCCCAATCTATATATTTAAGTCTTGCATTAATAGTTTAATTTTCCACTTGTTTCCAAAAAAATTTAACCTATGGGCATTCTCAGCAAAGGTGAACATAAATTTCCTTCTGTCCACAACCATGCCAACAACTGAAGGACAAATTATTTATTGTGTGTGCCAGCTGTGCTGGTGTATGATAGGTACTCACTGGATTTCTTCTACAATAGCACTAGCTGGCAGAATACATCTGGATTCAGGGACTGCTTTGAGGCAGAGAAATGTTGCCTGCTCAGACAATTCATCTCTATATATGGAGATCACTCAGAGTGCGAATTGCAGAGAAAGATGGTATGTCATCCTTGAGTAAGGTCCATTGATCCAAATGTTTCATAATAATAGCTTCTTGGTAAACTTATTCAAAAAGGGCAGTTTGACACCTAAAGTTTACCTCTCTGTTATAGACAAATTCAGACCGAGAAAGACATTCTCTTTGGCTAGACATCAATTGATTCATCTGGTATCTTGCTAGGTAAATGTAATAAATTATACCATTTAAGTTTTTGCTATTGCAGCAGCAATCAGATGGAGAACTTCTCATTATATGTTTTGTTGCCCTTTGACTCAAAAAATTAGGGACAGGTTAGGGCAGATTTCAGCAAAGCAGACCAAGCTGAAGATCCACTAGATCCGATGGGAGCCATGCTGGTGCCCCCAGTTTGGACAATTTGCCAATCAGAGCTAAAACAGACCCTAACCTGTTCAGACATGGGCCCTTTCTTCACTTAGCCTCATTCTGTAATATATCTTGGGATAGGAGTCTGTTGCCCAGATGCTATTGCAGACTATAGCAGGCTTCACCCAGAATCTCCCATAGTTTTCATGAGCATGCAGAGAACAGGGCTCTATTCCAGGATAAATTCCAGAATAAGGCGAAATGCAGAAAGGCCCATGGACTGTGAATACCAGCTCATTCACTACCTGTTTAAGAATACTGAGGAACACAAACCAAAGTTTATAGCTAACAGCAATATTTAATACTAGAAGGTACTACCAATAGGAAGGCCAATATGTGGCTAATACAAAAGATATTCAGAGTCTATAAACCTGAAGTTTGAGACAAAATATAAAAGGCAAATTCAATGAAAATGGATACACAAAGCTATCACAGAGCAGTAAGATTTTAATCTTCAAATAAAACAAAACAAAAAGAAATCCATTATCCTTCCCTGCAGTTGTGCTACTTTCAAATTAAGAACCAAAAGCAATTCTAAACCCAAGTTCAAACTTCAATGTAAGTTCACAGCATTCTAGACTGTAATCCTCTCCTGACCTTATAATAATAATAATATTTATTTGTATACCGCCCTGTGGCGAACCAATCCGGGCGGTTAACAACAAATATAAAAAACATCATATAAGAATAAAACATTATGGTCCCTCCCCCCCTTAAAAAGTATTAAACCTCATATTCATGCGTTTAGTGAGTCTGTCCACAGGTTAGCCTCATATCTGCTGCCTAACACAATGCCAGCAGTAATCTTTGTGCTTATATAGGCAGTTGCTAACCTGAGGCCTTTCTGCACTTACCTTTAATTAGGAACAAGGGTCTATGCAGCATGCTTCTGGGCCTCACAGGTCTGCACATCAATGCCCCACGCCACATGTTAATGCCCCAAGGTGGAGCACTCCATCCATGTTAGATGGAGCATCTAATGGAAGCCCTGGCTGAGAAGGAAAACCTTGCCGTCCCTCCGGGCGGTGGCACCCTAAACCCCTCTGCCCTCTGGATGACCCTCCAGCCTGGATGGGCCCTGATAATTTGGAGCTGCTTCCTTGTAGGTCTGGGTCCCTCTTGTCAGCTGCTCTGGACTCCACCTGGTCTCAGCTACACCAGAGACCGTAAAGGGCAGCTGCTTACGCCACCCCTCTTGGGGGTGGTCTAGTGGTGGCAGCCTAGACCCCTCTGCCCTCTGGATGACTCTCCAGCCTAGCTGGGCACAGACATCTTGGAGAAGGGGATCCTTTGTGGGAGCGGAGACTTTGGTCAGCTGCTCTGGACTCCACTTGGCCTCAGCTGTCTCAATCTGTGTGTGCTTTGGCTTATTTTGCAACGTTTTGTATGATGTGCAATTTTTAGAATGTATTTTTATTATAATGTTTTGACTATTACTTTGCATTGCATATTTTCTGTTTGTTGTATACCACCTTGGACAAATTTTCTTTTGGAAAGGCAGTATACAGATGAAATGAAAATGAAATCACCCGGATTAGGGAGGTTCTGTTCAGTATCAGAGGTAGATACAAATAAGCATGACTACTGCCATGACAGAAGGCCTAATTCAGAACATGGGAGGCATGCAGAAGGCACAGCTCCCAGGTTCTGGACTATCAGGGGACACATTTCAGTGGTACATCATAGCATCCCCCGAGAAAGATACCTGTTGAGCAGAGCAGACAATGGACTGTCCTAATACCTGTCATATTGAATAACAAGTAGACTTTTTGTTGAAGTACTTTAACAGGATCTTTCAGGTTTGCCCTGGGATTTATTTCCTCATTGTTATGATGACTTGATGACTTCATTCCTCCAGGGTGGATGTTTTTCCACCCTAGAACGTTTGAGGAAAGCTCAGGAAAGCTTCCTTTATTATGTTTTACACTTCATAGAGGGATATTCATAGGAATTGTTTATACATAATTTTGAGGATCCACGTTTTTAAAAAGAGATGGTTAAGTGAAACAGAATATGCATAGCTACAAATTACTATACATTGTGGTTTCTGTTTTAAGCTGAAACACAATGTAAACAGTGCACGTCTGAATAATCCCCACTGTACCAATTAATCTGCTTTTGTTTAGGTCTCAGGACATTTGACAAAAGCCACTTGGTCTAATACACACTGAGACTTAACTAAAAAACAAACAAACACATAAGACCAAATTTTCATTGAGTAAAGGAATATTACTCTATTTTGAGAAGTCTACAGAGAAATTGTTACTTGCCATACTTGTGGGCATTTTCTGGTTAGTGATTCTAGGGATTCTAGACTTGACATCATCTTTAATATCCTAAAAGACTGCTTTTAGATACACAGAAAATCCCATGACCTGCTTTTAGCATTTAACAGACAGCAATGCCCAAAGTCAAAAGGTTAGAAGATTGAGAACATCAACTGTATTGCAGATTTACAGATTCACATGTCAATATCTGAGCAAATGAAGATAGTTGCTAAATGGAGTCTCAACAGTTCTTTGTAGTCTAAAAGCAAAGTGAGAATTTTAAGTTAAGCTCTCATAAATTAAGGGAACTTTATGAAGGGGAGATGTTATTTTTTTATAAATACAAACTGAAAAACGTGATTATGTAGGACAATTCTACAATCCTCCCCCTTTTTCCTGTGGGGGAAAAAATACAGCAATCAGGCTAGTATCATATATGGTTTGTCTGCAGGCATTCAAGTGGGATGCAAAACAGATCACAGTATACAAATTGTATTTTTCATCCATAGTGGTGAGTGTAAAAAAGGAAGAAGTAGAAACACCTAGCACAAAAGATTTGAGGCCCCAGAAGAATACTTCTGCTCTTGATATCACTGAAGAAAACAGATATTCCTTTTATCTATCTTGATTTAACCAGATTTTTGACTCACAATTTGCCTGATGGTCCCAGGCAGTAAAGGATAAACAACCAATCTAAGAAACTATTTATACTGGATGCATAAATGCACATGTCATAGTATGTGTATGTGTCAATGTATGTATCACTGATAACAAATTTTTAAAATATTAAAATTACATATTATTAATACTGGATAATTCTATTAAAAGTATATAGTCAAATGCATTTTGAATTGAAAAAAATAAAACAAGGTGTTAATACAGTGAGGTACAGTGGTTGATATATTAACAACCCCATATTAAAGTCTTATTTAGTTATGAAATTCAAATATATACTATTACCTTTTGATTCTCTTCTATTTCTGATCTGAGTTCTGAAGAAACAACTGTTTTTGTTATTGCCCTAGAAAATAATAGAAAGATTCAAACTGTATTATATTCCTTACTATTTTTGCTTTTTTGTTACCTTTCACTACCCCAAACTGAAGGCATGGCATGGCTGGGAAGAGCATGAAGATATGAGATTGAACATAATTTTTGAAGTTAATTTCAGCTGAAAAGCCATCACATGGGTAAATTATAAGTTTGATGACCATTAACTTTTGGAATCACTAAATAAAGCACCAGCTATAAAACAAAATGCAGATGGATTAATGCCAGTACAATTTCTTTTAACTAAAAAGGGTGGAGATAAAGGATCAAGTCAGGCAGATGTATATTCAAATCTTCTCTGGACTTTTGAACACCAGTGTCTGGAATTAAAGGTTCCAGGTGTTTGCAATATAATAAAAGTACAGAAATTATAGTTAATCTGAAATGGCCAGCTTTTGGCTACCTGAAAGGAACACTGCACTTACTTCTGTAGCCAGTGAAAGCTTTGTGGCCATCTATTTGAAGAGAAGCAGTTCCAGTATTTGTCTCAACTTTCAACAACCAAGAGGTATTAACACTTTCACCCTAACGAAAAAAGATACAAGACCACTTGTGGAATTAGCAGGAATAGCAGCAATTACCTAGCTTTTGCAGGAAAATTTTGACTTAGATCTTTCATAATCATCAATGCATCCACAGAAGGAGCAGCCAGGATGCGGGCAGCAGTTTGGAAGCTTAGATCTAGAAATGAAAACAATGCATTAGTTCCAAAGCTCAGTCCTTCAAATGATAACATTCAAAGAATACTACTACAAGATGCTGAGCTAACCAGTCTAATTGTCTGTTTCTGTCTCTGCCTCTCTCATACTTAATGAAACTCCTTACCCGATTAAAGACCTACGCAGCTTCAAACAGAAGCCACAGGAGATAACTGAGCAAAGCATACTTTGCCAGCAGCAAGCAACCTCTGGCTTTCCTTATAAGCAGCACCTTACCTCCATGACAGTGTCACCAGTGCTGCACAACAGAGATCACCACTCTGCCAGACAGTTGTTTGATAGCTACCAGCAGATACCCCTAATAGAGATATGACACGCTCATAGAGGTTCTGGGGGATTCCAGAGCTGACTGTATCCAGGACCTAATTATGGAGCAGCCCTAAGACAACAGAATAGCTTTTCAGTGATGGCATGATAAGGGAAATGGGGTTTGCTTACTACTCCGTATTCAATACCTTGTAACTGCCACACTTTTAAGGGTGCCATTTCATTTGTACTTTCAACAAGATGTTTTCTTAATTCTTTCAATTCTTCTTTGAATTCAGGATGCAACTGCCTGAAAAAGAGAGTGAGAGAAAGTATTCATTTGGGCAGAATTAGGTATCATAAGATTACCTGCTAGCCTGGGAAGGCCAGGCTAGCACATAACTGTGGGATTCTTCCCCTGAAGAGCCACGTCTGAATGGCATTCCCAAGGAGAGGACCAGGCGGGAAAATGCCTTGTCTGTAATCAAATTCAATTGTTCCTAGACCTCTGCCAGTAAGAAAAGCTGGCTATGAAAATTAAAATTCAATTGTTTCCTATGGAAGGAGGAATTGAAATTATTTTTTCAGATGCTGTTACTGGATGATGGCTGTCATATCTGATACCCATGAGGTATCGTATGCCTTGCTTAGATACTCCAGGGTGTTGCCCTGTAGTATCTGCAAAGGGACTACATACTCCATCCGCTTCTCTAAGTCAATGCAGACACCCAAATGGGTAGAAGTCATGCTTGAAAGAATGCTAATAGAAGAAAAAAAAGACTTGGCTTTTCTACCCCACTTTTCTCACCCATTTAAGGTGACTCAAAGTGGCTGACAACACTTTCTGTGCTTCTCCCCACAGCAGAACAACCTGTGAGGTAGGTGGAGCAATGAGAGCACTAAGGGTGTTTTTTCCACTGAGCTCCTTTGAGTGGAATGGGTACTTCCCTTAATCCGGATCTAGTAGATCCGGATTAAGGGAAGTAGCCAATGTGTTTCCATGGGTGGTCTAGCACCCAATAGCATTGGGTGCTAGCCTGCCTGCTGTGGAAACACCACAGCACCCATTTGCAAATCCGGATCTACCCACAAGGGGTCTGTCTGTCACCCCAGGTGTTTTGAGGGACAGGGGGTGTAATCTCCGAAGTTGCCTTGGGAGACTAGCAAAGGCTCCAAAAAGAACCACTTGCAAGAGACGGCTCCAAAGTTCCTCCGAAGTTGCCTTCGGAGATTAGTGCAGGCTCCGCCGGAGCAATCTGCTGCTAACTTCAAATATCCTCCGGAGCCTTTGACAGATGCATTGCTCTCACAAGGGGGTTTTCTGCGGACCCTGCACTAATCTCCGAAGGCAACTTCAGAGGGACTTTGGAGCCGGATTCAGAGGGACTCGGAAGTCTTGAGTTTGGGGCATCCCCCCCCATGGGTGCATCCCCCCCTGAACCTCCTCTAGACCCCATTGCCAAATTGTAGCGGAAACAGGCTCCCTACAATCCAGATTTGAAGGCTGAAGAGCCCATTGTAGACTACACGAAATCCGGATTATAGGTCCTGTAGCCGGATTTCCCTAGCTGATGTGTCTCTAATGGGGTCTGTAGAGGAAATAGGGTCATCTGGCTCTCAGCCAAATGGATCCTTAATGGGTGCTTCAATGGGTACTTAGTGCTACTGGAAAAACACCCTAAAAGAGGGATGTGACTAGCCCAAGGTCACCCAGCTGGCTTCGTAGGGCAGTACGGAATCGAAAAGAACACATACTAACTTCAACCCTCCTCGTGCCGTTCCAAGCAAGCAGTGCTACCAGTATTAAGCCCGAACTGTGTACTTCCCATGCGTTACTTAGTAAAAACAAAAGGATAGACAGTCATCGCCTCCCTTATTTCTCCCTTTCACGTTATTCAGATTTGTGGGGAAATAATTTTCTGATTGCAAATTTCAGGATAAGGGTTCATGGGGCACTGTGTTTACCAATAAATAAACAATCTGTTGGATTCTCTTAGGACTGCCTTGTCAGTTCCTGGAATGCTTTGGGGGGAAAGCAATTAAAAATGAGTATACTGATTAAAAGAGTAATCTACCTTAGTTTTCCAAAGAGAAATCCTTGTACCTCATCAATAGGGTCATTTTCACCTATTACTGTTGCATTCACATCTGCACCTAAGGAAACATGAAAAGTCTCCGATTATTATATTGTCCCAGAAAGCATCTATGTTAAAAATTATGCATGAGTTCAACATACAGTACTAATATTTCAAAAAAGTCACAGCGACCCTGAAAATATTCCTTATTTGATCTTTCCTATGCCAGGGAGCGTAGATAAAGCAAAAATAACCATGTAGGTGCACACTGGAAGGATTCTCCAACACACACCTGCTGGCATTATAAATGTGCCCAGAAGTGCCAAGGTTTCCATTCAAAGAGATTCAGGGTGACAAGCCAATTTGGAGCCTTGCCTCAATAATGCCCATTTATAATACCATTTATGAACAGCAAGCATGATACAGTATATAAGTAGCATTGAACAAAGAGCAGGTGAATCCAGTGAATTTTCTCTCACTGCACAATTGCAATGCACTCTACATTGAAATACCTTTGAAGACTGTAGAGGAACTACAAAAAGGTACTCAATTTGTAACCTTAAAGCACAGGGAGGCCTATATGAGAGAAGGCACCCTTCAGATATTCAGGGCTCAAGAAATCTATGGTTTTATATGCAAATAACATCTTGAATCAGGCTCAGTAGCAAATTGGTAACCAATGCAGTTCCTTCAATTCATGATGTATGCCTAGCCACAAATTCTTGTCAGCAGTCACGCTCATACATTTTGCACTAATTCCAGGTTCTGGGTCATCTTCACGGGTAGCCCCTTGTAGAGGGCACTGCAATAATCTAGTCTGGAGGTTATCTAAGTATAGACCACTGTTGCCATGTTGCCTCAATCTAGGAAAGCCTGAAGCTGGCAAACTAGCTGGAGATGTTAGTAGGCACTCCTGGCTCTTGCTGTCACCTAAGCTTCAAGAGTCACCCCCAGAAGCACCCCTAGATAACACCCTTTTCTTTCAGGAACAAAACAACCCCACTGAGAATCAGCTGCCATCTAACTTCATGGACTGAGACCACATGATACGCAGTATCTATCTTGTCTGGATTCAACTTCAATCCATTGGTCCATATCCACTCTATTACTGCCTCCAGGTAGATTAAGATTTTTAAAAAATACAATAGTTTAGAAACAAACACAAAATAATTGATATGAAAAACAGTTCAAAGCAGCACACTAATAAGAATGTGCAAAGAGAATATATGAAGTTTCACAAACATAGTCTATTTTGTAAGTGGAACCATTGCTACTCTTAAAGTAGAAATTCACCTTTCACCTGGGTATCATCCTTGGCCTTATATTCTGTGCTTTTAATGGCTAGCTCTACTCCATAGCCTGACAGGTAGACTTTTTCTTTACTTGGTTTCTATAAGAAAAGACAAAGCAAAAGAATATTAACATGGCCTCAGCAGAACATTTATTATTTTTCTCAACTTTGCTTGGTTTGGATTTCAAGCAGCCAGATCATCCCACTTTAGACCTCACCATATACAAAATTCTACAAGTGTTGTGACTCACGTATCCCCAGGAGAGAAACGTTGAGCCCAACTCAGAATCTCTGATAGGGGCAATGACAAACATGGATTCTAGATAAGCTTGAAGTGTGACTGCTCTGCAATCTGAGCTATCTAATAAAATTCAAAACTGAATTCTTTCTAATTGCCAGCATAAGTCATCAAAAGCAGTAAAATAGTCCAGCAGACAAAAACAACAGCAGCAGTAGAATGGAGAACAAACAGATTCCAGACCTTAGGTAACATTCAACCCAGGTGTAATTTTCCACTTGTTGTACAAATCAGAAGAAGCCATCCATCACAAAAGAAACCCCTTATTTGGGATATAAGTGCTGCATTCATCTGTTTTTACAAGCCATGTCAATTGTAGAACTACCACTTATAAGGGTAGAGTGTTAACAGAAAATAGAGAAAATATTTTCAAGTAGCGCTTGAGCAAATATTGTTCCTGTGGGGAATCTGACAATCAAATTAAATTGTTACTTACAGCAACATAATGTCTAAGAATATAACTGATTTCTCCAGCATTGGCTTTTGATACAAGCAATTTATGATATTTAGTCAACTCCTCAGAGCCAATCTCAGCATACAGTATTACAATAGGACTTTCAGGGCTTGAAACTGGGTATTTGTGGTCTCCTTTAAAGATAAAGGGCTTTGGCCTAGGAAAAATACAGCAGTACAAACACAGTTTTAAACAAAATTAAGTAACATACATAAAGCACAATCATTATACTAATGATACATCTATGTCTCTACCCTCAAATATCTACATTAATCAGAAGTAATTCAAGAATTTAAATAAGATGTCTGCCTGAAGCTGCTCTCTTCCTAAATTAAACAGCTGAATGACTGCCCCCAAATAAGAGAACCTCCATTAAACTGAATAAATGCAAAACGCAGTAGGGCCACTACATACATAGAAGATATACGGCTCTATGTCTGAGCGATGTAGACCACAGATATTCCTGTTATTAGACTTAAATATTACTGATACTCCACTCTAGCAGCATTTCATAAAGTGATGCATAACCTAGGATTTATAAGTAAGAAAGGAGAAATATTGATTCGTTTCATTCCCTAGGATATTCCCCCAGTTATTTATCTATATAAAGACCAAGCCATAGCCCATATAGTCTCAAACAGCAGCCCACCATTGCCTCTGGGCATTCTCAAGCAGAAGACAAAGGCTTCTCTCCATGCTAGAGGTGATACCTAGGCATCCATTTGAGTAGCTATTGATACACCTGTCTTCCATGAATTTATTTAATTATTTCTTAATAAGAACATATATATTCCTCATACATTCATTCTCATATGAATTTTTGCTGTCTAGGTTAAGGTGATTATTTCAATATCTGCATTGCCCTTCACATGCAGGAAGGTGCAAGAAATCATGAAACAAGATAAAGTTTCTAAATGAGAATGTAAATGTGCTGATTAACAACTGTTTTGCAACCCAAGTTATCCAGTAATGTACTCCAAGCATTTGCGAAGAAGTATAAGCCAAGGGACCAGAAGTTCAAGCTCCCTTACTCGTATGATGGAGCAAAGCCCTGATAGTGCAGAGCTACTTAAATTCTAGCATTTGGGGGTAGGGGGGTATGTGATGAAGCAGGAAGCACGCTCATTCTGCAAAACAGAACTATGTTCCAAACTGTGCGGAAAGCATTTCTTTAAATTTCAGAAGAATCAGACCAGCTTTTACCTAAACAGAGTAAAGCAATAGGAGCACTAATGAGCGCAGCCAGGAACATCTTACATGATGGAGAAAGACAACCATAAAAGGCTAGAATCTATGCAAAATGTAGAGATTAACTTAAAAAGTCTTGGTTTGCACAGAATTGACAAGAGAGGACCAAAATAAAACTACCTTTCCAGAGCTGTTTTGAGAAGTATTCCAAGTTTTTCAGGTTCACATGTCTTCTCTCCATGAACAACAAAAAATGCATTACATCCCTCTGGTGGGGGCTCATCAGCTGCTATCTGCAATAAAATGTACCTATAATGTGGGGATAACAACTCCCTTCCTTGAGGGAGAGAACAAAGCACTCCACTGTTACAGCACAAGATCCTTGGATATTCTGTTTCAAACTGATTCAGCTGTAGCATTTAATAGTGAAAACAAAAACAAACAGGGCCCCAGCTACATCAACTATATTCAAAAAGCATCAGTTCTGACTCAGGAAACAGGGGCATTTGTGCACGAATACAGGAAAAATAGACAAAATTCTTCTTTAAATTATTTAAAAGAAAACACACAAAAACAGAGATCATTCCATTTTACAAACTGAAGAAAAATCATACAGAGTCAATCCATATCAAATCCCATGAAAAAATTTTTAAAATACGCATATCATGTGTATGTAACAAATAGTGGTAGATTGGTTTTGTGGATGCAGTAAATAATGAAGAAGGAAATGCAGAAGTCACATTTCTACATCCCCGTAAACCCTGATAATCTTTCTACCGGCCAAATAATAGTAACCGCCTACCTCTACTTGCTCACTTCCCGTTGAAGGTAGAAAAGCATGCAAGCTGCTAGAGAAATCTTCTAAAGCTGTTTAAGTGTGGAAGATTTAAAACTGTAAAAGTTAGATATGGATTCAACAGGCAGAAGTTCATTTATTTCTTAAGATTGTGATGTGTCAGAAGGTATATCTTGTGTGTAAAACATTATATATATTATTTTGGACTTTCAAAGCATTGTGATTATTCACTTGATACCAAAGTACTATAAAAGGTATACAGTGGTACCTCGACATACAAGTGCCCTGACATACAAGTGTTTTGAGATACAAGCCGCCGAGCGAGTGATATTTTGCTTTGAGATGAGAGCAAGATTTGAGATACGAGTATGTAAATACAGTACAGTACATAACAAAAACTACTGAGGTGGTGTTTTGGAAGCTGGAATGGATTAATGGGAAAATTGCTTTGAGATACGAGTGATTTGACATAAGAGCAAGGTTACGGAACGAATTAAACTCGTATGTCAAGGTACCACTGTATTAACTGCATGAAATGTTATACTACCCTGTAAAACTGACAACCATCAAATGTTTCCATTCATTATTAAAACTGCATAGTGAAAAATTCATACATAATACAAACTGTACTATTTGTTTTAATAACATCTGTCCTTTTTACTTTTCCATGATTTACCAAGGTGAAGACACATGTTAAGCTAGTTATAAATAAAAAGTGGAAATGGATCTCTTGTGTAAAGTATTTCTGCACAGCTGCAATGTTTTGTGCATATAATTTTCCATGAATTTTCTCTTTTAAGCTATATAAAATATTATGGGTCAAACTTTGATTCTTTTATTTTTAAAATACAATTATTTCTTTAATGCAATTAAAAATTTCACTTGCTTATGACAAATATGAAATTTTGAACAAAACAAGCCTGAGCACATTTTTCTGTTGCCAGCCTCTGTTAAAAAAAATTGAATTTGTTCATATCCCAAGTTTTTCAGAGCACCAAGTTTGAAGTCAGTCTGGCCTTTACTACTGGACAAAAATTAGCCCCATGGTGATTTATGATAAACTTTTTATTCAGTGCAATAATAATAATGATTATGCTTTGGGAGCTTTTGAAACATTGCAGTGATGGCGAACACTTTTCTGGACAGTGAACCAGAAGACTGCCAACACTTTGCAGCCATCCCCATCACTTTACTTACCACCTGGAGACCAGAAACCTCAGAAAAGTTCCAAAAAACATTGTACTAACCTGCTGAAAGGCTTGAACTGTAGCGGAGTAAGAACGTAACGACAAGGCAAATTTCAACAAGTTCTGCTGCAAAGGTGAAAGGCTCTGAGAAGCGACTTTCAGCATTGCATTGTAAGAAGAATAATCAGTACCTGCCAATTCACAACATAAACTGTTTAGTTTCTGTCAAAAGAATCCTTCATATCCCAAATATCGGCAAAGCAAAACACAGTTCTAAATGGTCCAATCTGTACGCTCCTCTCAGCTGGAAACAAGCAGAGAGCTGTCTTTGAGTAAGTCTGACCTTATGGCAGGGCGCCAGGAAGTAAAGGAGTGCTCTTTTGAAGAATTTGGCCAGCAGCAGGGGTTTGTTTATTAGGACCCTCTATGCATGTTTTTGGTCTCAGTCTGGATCTTGCCGGGCTCTTGGTTGGAAAAATACAACTAGATTCTGTTCAAAAGGGGATCTAGTAGTACTTTAAAGACTAACAAAGAAGTAGGCTTAGTCTATGAAAGATCATGCCATAATTTAGTCCCCCTTTTTGTTAATACTGATTCAGACTAACATGGCTTTCTCTTGAGACTCTCTACTGATATGCTACAAATAACACTTTGGATCCTCCTCCTCCTGAGTTCAGCAGTCCCTCCGGTGTGCCTTCCTGACTCCAGGTACACGTCTAGATCTTCCTCCAATAGTGAGGCAAGACCTCTCTTCTATCCCCTTCCCTCTGCTCTGAGGGTTGCAGGCCTAGAAGTCCAGAGGGAACAGCACTACCCCCCGTGATCCCTCTCTTGCTACAGCTGCCAGACGAGAGGCGACTGGAATGCCGGGATGCCGGCTGAAACAGCCCGAGTTCCTGCTGCTCTGATTGGTCAGTTTTGGCAGTTTCTCCCGCTGCTTGGCCCCTCCTGTCAATCAGGCTGCCAAAAAGCCCACGAAACAAGTGTGTGGCTGCAGCCAGCCCCTAAAAATGTCACACAGACTATGATAGGTCCCAGTTGAGGCCTGTCATACTCTGCACCAGCATGCGGATGGCAGTTCTCTATTCCAGGATATAATCTGGAATAAGGGCCAATGCAAAAAGAGGCAAAGTAAGTTGGGCAAGCCAAGCCCAAGGCAGCAAGCTGTCTTATCAAGGTACTTCAAGACTGCTTGGTGGTGTTGAACTCATGTACCTTCTTAGCAGCAATGAATTCCTTATTACCTCCTAAGGGACAGATAATTCCTTGTTTTTGTAGATCCAGCTAAGATGCAACAATATTAATTAAGCATCAGACTGTCCCTATTTGAGACAGAAAAGTATTTCTCACATTTTTATTATGCAAGTATTGAGCTGCATATGGCTTAATCAAGCACTGGGGTCTACAAGCATGGCATTAAAATGTTCATAAATAAATAATTATATCAGCAAGTGCCCTGATTAATAAGTATTGATGAAGGGGACAGGGAAAAATTTAAGGGCACATCAGTACTAGCTTTATTTTCAATTTTATGCTACAATTGGAAACCAGAGAAAAAATAGTTCTTAGTATTAGTGATAATGACTAGTCTTTACAAATAATTCTACCGAGACAGACAGAATAAGGGAAACAATGATTACCATGGTGATTAGATGATCGAATTTCTTGACAGCCTTCAACAAAACTCCAAAATTTCTCCTGACCTTCTTCTGCTAAAAATTCACTGCAGAAAAGAGACAGGGGTGTAAATGATTAATTTTTTAAAAACAAACCCTAAACTGCATATTTTAGGCAAAACACTCAGCTATAATTAACTGCATATTTTAGGCAAAGCTTCACTTTCTTAGTCTCTGCCCTCCTTACCTATAATGTTAGATAAAGCAGATCTATATCGCCGCACAGATTATTCAGACCATGTAGATAAAGTAAGGTAAACACATCTGGCTGACATCCTCACCTTGTTTCAAGTAATAAAGGTGTGGAAGACCACTTAGTAGTCAAGGTTGTTGTCACTGCTTTTGAATTTGCTTCTACAATGGAGGAGCTCACCCAGATTCCAAGGAGTGCAATTAAAATGTCCATCTTCAGAAAATCACCTTGAAAAGAACAAGAGCATTTAATTTGAATGATTTTAATAAATGGCAAAACTTCTGCTGGTGCAAAATGGAAGAAGGGTTGCTAACCTGGAGGCAAGAGTTGTTCCAGCAGAGCACAATGCCTATTCAGATCAACCTCAGTCAGCTTCCTCCTGCCACCAATAAAAGCATTTTTCCCATGCTAGATTTCTTCTTGGGTCAAGGTCTGCTGCAGCCTTGAGTGAGCTAAGATCTCAAATGGCATTTTGTTGAAGTGGATTCCTGGCTCTTCAGGAGCCTGAGCCTTGCACATACCACCTCATGGTTATCAAATCCATTATATATCATGGTGAGATGAGAGTCACCATATTTGTGTCTCCTCTTCTTGGGGAGCTCTGGCAAGACACAGAGTCTTAACCACTCAGTCTCTCCATAAATCTCTAGGTTTACACTGCACCGTGATAAAATAAGAGCTTCTGGCTTGTGTATAGCAGCAGTAGCCCAAACTACTTATGTAGTGAGTGCTCCTCTTCCTTTAGAAATTCCTGGTTATTTGGTAGAAAAACTTCTTGAGTTCCAAAATCATGAATAATATGGAATCCAGGAGTTGCCATTTTCCAATCTCCATCCCATCCTAAAACCACTAAATAGCCACTTTTAGCTCTCAACACTCAAATACTCATATATTGCTCAGAAGTATTATCACAAATGCTACTTTCAAATCTACAAAACTTCAGGCATAAAAAAATGTCTGGTTAACATAGGGATACTGCCTGGAAAGCAGATGGTTACCATCTTGATCCCCAGCCTCTCCCCAGAAGCAGGCAATAAAAAAACCACTTTATGTTGCTGCCAAGAAAACTGCTTAGAGGCACCCATGGAGATACAAATACAGTCAGCTAAGAGCTGGCTGCAACTCAATGGTACCCAACAACAACAACAACCCAAATTATAACAACTCAGATAATCATTTAACTATTAACACAAAACACTTGGAAAACATGAAATACAAAAAATACATTAGATCCAACCATCAAATAAGAAAAACTCACATAGAGTAGTTAAAATAATTTTGGGCTAATACCTGGGAATTTCAGATGTTATGGAAGCTCAGTGGGTGACCTTGAATGAAGAGAACAGAATCATATGCTGCTTTAAGTTCTTTAAAATAAAAATGAGACATAAGTGCCATAAATAAACCAATAAATCATACTGGATTCTCTTATTACATATTTATTCAAGTTAGACTGTTCTTTAACTAAATCTTCCCCAAAGTATTTACTTGTAAGAAAATCAGACAACATTACAGAAATAACATATGGAACCATTGAATCAGACACAAACATTGTCTAGGCCAGTGGTTCTCAATCTTCCTAATGCTGCGACCCTTTAATACAGTTCTTCATGTTGTGGTGACCCACAACCTAACCTGAACCCCCAACCATAAAATTATTTTTGTTGCTACTTCATAACTGTAATTTTGCTACTGTTATAAATCATAATGTAAATTTCTGATATCCAGGATGTATTTTCATTGTTACAAATTGAACATAAGTAAAGCATAGTATACACAGCAACCACAGCTGAATATAAAAGTGTCATTTTACCTCCAATACTGCTGCTTTCTACACAGTAGCTGCTCTCTACTGTATTCTTATGGGGTGTATGTGATGGGGTTGGCGCAATGATGTCATCACGCCAGGTACTCATATGTGGGCGTATCTGCATGTAGGCGGACCCGACTGCAGACAGATAAAGGAGCGGTGTCTCGGTTCCTGTGTGTCTTCCGATGGTCTTAAACAACCCCTGTGAAGAGTAGATTGACCCCCAAAGGGGTTGCAACCCACAGGTTGAAAACTACTGGTCTAAGCTAACCTGGTACTCTCAACATGCTATTGGACTGTATTGGTATCTCCATGGGTACCTCTAAGCCAGTGGTTCTCAACCTGGGGGTCGGGACCCCTTTGGGGGTCGGGACCCTTTGGGGGTCAAATTACCCTTTCAGAGGGGTCACGACGAGTGTCCTGCTGCCCTTCCCTCCCACCTTCCAGCTGCTCCGCCCCTGTGGTTGGGGGTCTCCACAACATGAGGAACTCTATTAAGGGGTCGCGCCATTAGGAAGGTTGAGAACCACTGCTCTAAGCAGTCTGGATAGATGGTGTTTAAGAGGGGACCTAAATGAAATATATAAAATTATGCACGGTAAAAAAAGGTGAATAGAGAAAAGTTCTTTTCTCTTATCACACAACACTAGAACCAGAGGGCACTCTATGAAGCTGATGGATAGAAGAGTAGGATCTGACAAGGGGAAGTATTTCTTCACCCAGAGAGTTACCGGTTTGTGGAATTTGCTCCAGAAGAGGTGGTAACAGCTACCAGTCTAGATGGCTTTAAGGTAGGGCTAGACAAATTTATGGATGACAGATATATCAATGGCTACTAGAATGAATGCCTAAGTACATCTTTCAGGTTGGGGTTGGGGGAAGCAGGATGCTTCTAAGACCATTTGCTGGGATTTGAGGGCAGGAGAAGGTTTCTGCTTGTCTCTGCTTGAGATGCCCATGAGCATTTGGTGGGCCACCATGTACAACGGGACACTGGACTGGATGGCTATAACCTGATCCAGCAGTGCTTCTCTTGTGTTCTTATGCTGGACTGCAGTTACTTTGATCTCCAGTGAGTATTATTTTATTTATTATTTGCATTTCTATCCCATTGTATACCCACAGGTCTCAGGGCAGGTAACAACATTTAAAAGCAGACATATGTTAAAACAGGAACAATGTCTGTAAAACGGGAAGAGACGGTATATTATATATTATTGCTAGTCAGATATGATGAATGCTGTTGGTCTGAACTACCTGGCAGCCACATTTCAAAAGCCTCATACAATTCACCTACAGGTCTATGAAAAGCATCATACCGGGCACAGGACAATAACTGTTGTAAACCTTGCAATGTCCTGAAGCAGGCCATCTGTGGACGTGACAAAGATCTTCCGACTTGTAGGGATTCCATCTGTTATACCTGCTCATCCGTTACAAGTCTATAAATCTTCTGTCATGATTAATGATTGACAAGATGACCCGTTTCCAAATAAGGGGGCATGCTCCTCGAACGGCAATAAGAGACAGTTCAGAGAGGTCACAGGGGAGGCAGGGCCATCCTAACACTTACTATATGCCCTTAACGGATGCAAGCAGTAAAAACTCGACGATGAGTACTATAAAACACAAAACATGTAACAAAATAAACCAAGAGCGAATGTTAATTTGTCCTGCAGCTTTCTCGGCAAACACAGAAAAGTTATTCGCCTACGTCTTCTCCAATGCAAATCAGTAATACTAAGAGCGCGACTGCACGAGAGAGAAAAGCGGGTTAAGGAGGAGGGCGAAGTCAAAAGGGAAAGCCTGGGAATCCCTACTCCGGATTGTGGCGGCCTGGGCATCCGCTTCCAGCTTCGGCTGCCAAGTGTATCGCAACTTAAGAAACAGGAAGTCGCCCGACGCCACAAAGTTACCAGAATCGACCACACAGCCGGCGCAGGGCTGCCAACAGCGGCGGCACCGGGCTTTTACCGCCCCGAAACGCCCTCGCCTCGCTTCTCCAGCACCACTTACCGCCGCCACCGTCTGCCCCGGAATGAGGGGGGGCGCTCCCCTCCGATCGCGCCCCACGAGTGCCTTTCCCGGGAGAACCAGCGAAAGCGAAGGTGCGGGCGGAAGAGGGCAGCTCGACCCCGGAGGCTCCGGCTCTCCGCTCGGTGCCAGAGGCGAAGGCGCCGCCACCTGTCCAAAAGGGGCTTCCCCAGGCGGCCACCACGGTGGGATTCCCGCACCTGTTAGATACCGCCACGCTCTTCTCCGGCTCCTTCGGTTTCCTCCTCCTGACAGCTGGCTTCCGGTTCCGGCCCGTTGCCGGCTGCTACCCCCAGGAAGAACGAGCGGCAGCGGCTGAAAGATACTATGGTGAGACTCGAGGTAGAGGCTCTCGGGGCCATCTTGACTATGGGCAAATGGTCCTCTCGCTCTCCTCTCCGGCCGTTCCCTCTTCCATCAATATGCCACTTGGTCGCTGGAGACGCTGTTCCAGCCCCGTCAGTTCCATTAAAAAAACCCAAGCGTAGATCGCCTGTCCGGCCAGAAAAGACTGTCAGGAAAACTCACTCCTCTCCCTTTCTCATAATCTACAATAAAACGGAAAAAAAAGGGGGGGGGATCTTTGTACCTTTACGTCACCGAAAGCGCAGAGAGAGTGGAGGGGCTGCACAACGTAAATCACTCAGCGCCCTAAATGTTGTTCGTCGTACCTTCATTTATTTGCTACCACTTTATCCTGCCCTATACCCTAAAGTCACTATGGGTTACAGTCAAGGACAAAAAACGCATTTAAAAGTAAGTAGCAATTCCTAGCAGCAAGTTACTATTGTTACTAGCTGGGGGCTTCCCTGTCAATAGTGGGCAAGTGGAGCAGAATCCCGATCTTCTGCAGCTTCCGTCTTTGGCGAGGTCTGCACTGGGCACGCGAGGTGAGGTGCACTTGGGGATCACAGAAAACAAGAAGGGAACAGCTTTCTTTTCTCCACACCTTATGGTATGGTGGCAACTAGAAGGGAAGAACCGAAGGACAGAAGCTCACAGGGAAATTTTAATTACACAGTAGTAGTACTAAGTAGTTGCACTGCTGAAGAAGGATGAAGGCCAAGGCTGTTCCTGGTTTGTTTCAAGGACTTTCCAGTTTGGAATGGGCAATCAGGTGATTGCACACTGAATCAGTTTAGCCAGAAAGGGACTCAGGCGAACGGCTGCTGTCCAGCTTAGCAGCAGCATGGAAAACAACCTGCAGGGAAGAACCCAACCCTGCCACCCATAAGAACATAAGAGAAGCCTTGCTGGATCAGGCCACAGCCCATCTAGTCCAGCATCCTGTCGCACACAGTGGCCCACCAAATGCTCACGGGCATCTCAAGCAGAGACAAGGACAAACCTTCTCCTGCTCTCGAGTCCCAGCAGATGGCCTTAGAAGTGCCCCAGTTCCTCCCCCTGCCCCCAAATCCCAGTGGCCACAATGACCCCCCGAAACCCCTGTCACCACTACCAACATTCCCCGCATACTGTGCCAAGTCTTAGTGGATCCCCTTCACTTGGTAAAAATAGGTCTATTCAAATCATAGCCTCGCCCCAGTATTTCAGAACCTCAATTCCAGTGAACACCAGCCAGCCTGGTCAACTGTACATAAAAACATGAGGAGCCCTGTTGAATCATCAAGTCCATCATCCTGCTCACATAGTAGCCCACCAGTTACTTCTGGGCCACTTCTCACGCAGGAGGCAAAGGCAAAACTTTAACCTGCTCTCAGTTCCTCACAAAAGGCCTTTAGAGGCATCCTTTCTGTCTCTATAACCTGGAGCCATCAATTTTAATAGCTGTTGGTACATCTGTAAGATTTATTTAACTTGTAATTTAGTACCATCAGGATACCAGTTTGTACAGCCCTGCAACCAAATCAGATTTGCAGGCTTCATTTGATATCAAGAAACACTTCTCTGAGACCTGTTCTAAAATGTTGGGCTTGTGTTCTATTATCTTTCTGCCTGAGTTGCCTATGACATCTTCCAGAGCACCTTATTCCACAGTTTCTCATCTTCTCCTAAATCCATCTACCATAGCTCCATTAAGTGCTGAGCTTTTCATTTGTTTATAATCAGTCTTTTTCCCTTCAATAAGCTGTTTTACAACTATTTCACAATTCTTTTGGCCACAGTAACTATTTCCTGTTGTAAGGAGATGGCATTGTTCAAGCTTCAAAAAGACCATCAGTAAGATTCTACTAAAATATATACGTAGTAATTTTATGTATTCATATGGGATCTAATAAGTGAATAGAACAGGCATATATTCCAACAAGGAACCAGAGAGATTGTTTGAAGTTTGTCAAAACAGATACCAGAAGTACGGATTAAGCAATACCCATACCCAAGATTTTGGACTGTTGTTGGACTTAATATACATAAGAGTTGTATATCAGGTTTCTACAGACCTGAATCACACAAATAGTTAATACAGTATCTGTAAACAATATCTCTGTGCTTCCCAATAAATTCATTTTAGTGATACCCAACTAGTTTGATATTTTACCACCTCATCTATTAGGAGGCCTTGCATTCGCCCTTCCCCAAATAACAGGAATAATGTGCTCTTATTGCCTTTACTAAAGACTTGGGGGAAATTTAGGATTACTTTTTAAATTTTTGTTTAATTCATTTGACAGTTGATCTTCAACCCAAAAGAGACTTCTGTATAGTATCTTGTCTTTGTTTCATTTTTATCAGAGATAGAAAGAAAATTCACAGCATAATCTTAATCATGGATCTGCCTAGCTGGGTGGGTGTTGGAACAGCATGGATTTTGTGCGGCTGTCTTCCACATGAGTCCTGCAGATGGCAGTTAAAAGTGGTATTCTCAATTACATGGGTCTCAAGCCTGGACATGACAGTGAACAATCAAAAGGAGCAAGGAGAGGGAAGAGATCCCCCAAGGCCATGAGTAATTCTACATGCTCTGAATGGAGAAGTATCAGAGTAGCTAGACAGCAAGTCTTCTACCTGTTCTCCACACATATCCCCATTGTGGCAACTGCCAGCTATAAAGACAGGGGACTGGATAAGCACTATGAACTGGTCAGCAGAACTAATGCAGTGAGAACATATTCAGACATCCAGAGCTCTGCAGTAATACAGATAACCATTCTGTGAGATTTTTTTTAATATCCTTGCCTTATACCACAATAGGCAGGAAGGGGGTGTTTTGCCACACTGGTGAGGAACTAGGATACACCTATGGTGCCAGATGTATATTGGAAACCTTTGCTTCCTCTCAAGCTGTTCTCTTCCCATCCTTTTGGTTAGGTTTATTCAGGCCAGTGCTGCCAGCATGGCTGCTGAAATCTCATGCACTGCATTCTCCTATAAAGCAAGGGCTCCGTTCTAGCAATATGTTACTTATGATGAGCAACAGACACCAATGTAAGAGGAGCATTAGATTTCAATGTAAATCTGAGGCTTTGGGGACCACAGCAAAACCCTCCCTGGATTTTGAGGCTGGATTCTGGGCTTCCCATCTACACATTAATGCAGACTGCACAGGATCTGGATTGAGGCCCTTAATCCAGATGCCTCTGTGTTCTGGAAATACCGGGGGGTGCTTTTCAGTGGCATGTCATAGTGCATTGCCAAAAGGCATCAGATCAGAGCTGACAAATGGGCAAGAGTTCTCAGTATAGGTCAAATGGAGACACTGACCCTTTTCACACTTGGTTCACTAGTGGCCTCACAGTGTGCTACAAGACAGCATTTGCACATGGTAGGGAGCTGTTTCCAAAGTGGAAACAGCTCTTTCCATGCAGGAACCCACCACGAGGTGACTATACATGATGCACGCTTAAGTTCCTCACGTGTGCACTTACTTTTACCATTTGCATACACCAGCCACTTCTGCATCATGTGATGCACTGCACAAGTGTGTGTGCACATCACGGTTGCTGTGGGGACAGTAACTGTACATGCCTGCAAGCATCAACATCAGTAAGTGCCTGGACACAAAGAGGGAGAGTTCCATGCATGAGCAGATTTGTTCTTTGCTTCCCAGACAAAAAGTAAAGGGCAAAAGTAGAGTTAATAAAACAACCATCCTAAGGAGCTTCCATTGAAAGGGGCACAGCACAGGCTTCCCAAGGAGCATTTACCATGGAGGGAGTACCACAATGCACAAATGCCATGTCTAAACCCTTACCTCATGGATGCCACACAAGATAGCCCCTGCCCACCCAAAGTCTTTTATGAACTACAATGCAGAATACAGAGACTACAGGCAAGGTGTGTTTCTCTCTCCCATGAATGACTTTTAGAAGAGTCAGTTTTTATACCCTGCTTTTCTCAGCCTTAAGGAAACTCAAAGCAGCTGACAAAACCTTCTGTTCTTCTCCCCACAACAGTCACCCATGAGGTAGGTGAGGCTGTGAGAGTTCAGAAAGAGCTGTGACTAGCCCAAGGTCACCCAGCTGGCTTCATGTGGGAGAGCGGACTCAAACTGCGGAACTACCAGATAAAACTTTAACCCTCCAACTACAAAACCAAACTGGTTCACATTGCAATACCGAGCACATTCGTGCCACACGGGATTATTTATTTACTTTTATATCCCACCTTATACCAGAGTCTCAGATTAGGTTACAATTCAAAACCCATACATTGCTTAGCTGTTGCATACTGCCACTGTTTTTTCTGTTCCTTGTTAAAACATTTTCCATTGATATTATGACTTTACAAAGAGTTTAAAACCTGTGGGTTGTTTTGTTTTGCTTCACAAAATCTAAGATTAGACAGTCTTTGGGATTTGGCAGATAGGGACTCTCAAACACATAGTGTGATAAGCTGCTGTCAGATACCATATTAGACGAGGATGAACTGTACCTGCACAATCAGTAATTATAGAGACATTTCCAATGTCTCTTTTTTAGTTAGCTGCCAGCTGACTAAACAGGGCTAGGATGGAGCTCTGCTTCTGAATAATGGTTGTTTTATTAATTCTGCTTTCACAGATAGCATTAGATTGTGAGGCAACAATTCTGAAAATCACAGAGTTCATGTAGCTGCTAGTTGGAACAGAAACTGTGAGGAGGATTAAGAAGAATTCCTGTTATTCCTTCAGCATAGCAGATTGAGTGATTCTACCTATTTTCCCTTTGGAGTTATGGAAGAGGGGGGAGAATAATGTCATATAAAACGCAAAGTGAACTGCTCTGCTAGTATACAAATCAAATCTGAGCTGCTAGAGAAATAATAGATCTCCATTCTGTACTTAAAATATCATTAACTATATATACACATACCTTATAGCCAAACCTCTTCACTAGCACTGCCATGATCACATCTTCCCTGTCCTCCAATTCAACTATACACATATAGCTGAGACATTCTAGCACTGTTACATTCCTCTTGCAAAAAAGTTTGCAAAAGATACCCCAAAACACACTCTTATACCTTTCTTTCAAATACCATTGCTTACATTCTATAAAGCCCATATTACTGGTTTAAAGCTAGTGATATCAGGGCTGTGGGCCACAGCCAGCATCTCCACTGAGTGATGTGTTGCTTCTTCACTTACGGATGTAATATTTGTTACAATGTTTTAGATTATCAATACAGCATTTATGCAAGCAGCTCAAAGTAAACTTGTACATTTGGAATCATCCTTGTGAACATAACATATCAGATTTGATAGCATTAAGAAGTATTATGTAGTAATTTATTTATTTGCATTTCTATCCTGCCCTATATCTGAAGGTCTCAGGGCGGGTTACAATATTATATTAATCTTAGACAGGTCCCTGCCCTCAGACTTGCAATCTAAAGAGACAAGAAGCAAAAGAGAAATGGTGTGGGAGGGAACAGGGCACAGCAAAAAGCAAACACTTGATGTCTTCGGTTCATTTCTTATTGCTGGAATTTTCCTGTTCTCTTTACTTTGAATTTTCTCTTCATTGATTACAAATCGGATGATGGTAGAGATGGTCAGCCAGCATCTACTCAGCCCCGACCTGCTCGGCCTCAGGACCAGACGTTTTCTCAACTGGTGGATCGGCTGCTGTAGTCTCTGCCATCTTGTGATGGGAGCAGTTGGAAGAGGGAGGAGGCACATTTGTGAGCAAGGTGGCAGACTTCCTCAACCTGCTTCCTCTTTTCTGCTCCTATCAGGCGAGATGGCTCGCAGCCTTCTGATGGCAGTTGGAGGAGAGAGGGGCACTGCCGGGAGCAAGATGGCAGAGCAGCCCAGCCTGCTGCCTCTTCTCAGGAAAAAAGGAAAAGCTAGCATGGAATTGTGTAATCCAGAAAAACAAGAGAGATCAAAAATACACTACAAGGAAGAGGAAATATTTTCCGTGGCCTTATCAGGAATTGGTATAATTTGTATATGGTTTGGGATCAAACAGGCTTAGAAGTGAGATTTCACTTTCTCTGAAACTGCCAGTAGTCCTCGCTTTGAAATCCCAGAAGCCTCGACGCACAGTCTGCTATCTGAATCGCTATGCAGCACAGGGCCAAATATTGCATCTCTGGTCTCCATCTTGGAATCGTGTCAATTGACTCCAGTTGTTGTATTCAGGCTAATTTTGACATTTGGAAACTCTTCCAGCGCCCTCCCACCTCCGTCAGGCAACATTTTGCTTGAGCAAAAACCTTGGAGACACAAAACCTGTGTGAATATTTCACTTTTCAGTCGCTCCTAAGAAATCTTGGCTTTTTTTCAGGTTCTACTGAGAGGAAGGAGACAAAATGGGGCGAGGCGGGGAATCACCGTTGCGGGAGGCATCTTAGCGGGACCCGGGCTGCCTCCCGCCATTAGGGCATCAGCTGCAACTCTCTCGCCTCGGTCTACACCGAGCTATTTACTAAAGCGCTCCAAAGAAAACCACCCAATCGTAAGCTCTGTGGGCGGGGAAAACGCGGGACGCTCCGCCCCTTTAAGACCGACCAATCGCATCCCACCCTCCGTCGCTAACATCTCGCGATACGCGTCTCGGGCGCAGCCCGGCTCTCGAACTGCAACTCCCAGGGATCTCTTCGCGGCCCACCCCTCAGCCAATCGGCGCGCAGGCCGAGGAGAGAGTATCGCTACAGTGGGCAGGGCTAGCCGAGACCCAATCAATCAGGAAGGGGGAGGGATGCTTTGCTGCGGCAGCGGAAGCAACACTCCCGACTGAGCCCCTCGGTGTCAGTGCGAGAAGCGGCTCCGAGGCGCTTTTCCGACGGGCTTCGCCGCGCTTTCGGCGCAGCAGGTAACTCGGCGGGGGCGGAGAGCGCTTGTCGCCGGAGCGGGGCGCCCCAGGGAGGCGTCGTGCCTTGCAGCCGACCGCCTTCAGAGCTGAGGCTGGCCCAGGCGGAGCCCCAGAGCCCCCACCGGTCGTGTGGGTTGCGGGCTCCGCTCTGAGGCGGCCACAGTGGGCTTTTTATCCTCGCTCAACATCCGGGTCCCTGGCCCTGCGCGTCTGTTTCACATAGTGATCAGGGGAGGGGAGGGGAGGCGAGAGGGGCGGAGGGAGGGAGGGAGGAGGCGGGGCCCTCGCGGGCGGGCAGCTGATTAGCCATTGCCCCTTGTCCCGTCGGTAGTCAGGCGTCGCCTGGGCGGGCGCTCCTATTGGCTCTCAGACCTTGAGCCACTCTGGAGCGCATTGGCTAGCCGTGCTCAAGTGTGTGTCGCCGATTGGCTGTCCCAGAACAGGGGGCGGGCCTTTCGCAGAGTCGGGGCGGGGGATTGAGCTTCTCCTCAGAGGAGCAGCCAGCCCTCCCTACCCGGTCTAAGGGGGAGGAGCCTGGAGAGGCGCCTGCTGGCTGCTGCTGGGCTGCGTTGGGCGCGCCTCCTTTTACCGCCTTAGTATGCTGCTGCTGCTGCTGCTTGTACAGAGTGTGGTGCTGGTCTCCCAGTGTCAGGATCTCTTGATTCTGACTCAGTCAGGAGCAGACAATTGAAAGCGGCGCCCGTGGCCGAGATGCCCCTAACTGGCTGCAAACAACCCTTAGCCTTAATCAGCTAAGGATCGTTGCACTGAACTCCCTTCAGCCCTCCAGTACCTGGTCTCTGGCTGCATCCCAAAGCGCATGGCGCCCTAGGTTTCCCCTCCTGCAGCTGCAGTCGTTTGGGGCAATTTAAAAAGTTGGGCTTATTTAAAAGCCGCCTCGTGCTTCCTTCCATTGGCAGGCAGGGAATGGGAATAAAAGTTGTGTAGCTCTTTTATGTTTGCATAGAGGATGGATGATCCATCAGGACTGAAATGAGTGAATCATGCGGTGCCCCGCCGTTTAGGCTTCACCTACTAAGCTTGTCTGGCAGAATTAAAAAGGGTTGGACCTGGATGATATTTACGTGAGAGATCGCCTGGGAGTATGAGGTACTATAGGTTAACCTAGGGAGTAATATGCCAGGAGGAATGCAGCGGTAAGTCACTCGTGTGTTGTTTCTAAGAAAGTTGTGTGGATTGTTCTGTGTGGTCACCAGAAGTTTACTTCATCCCCACACTTTACTTTTATATTGCAGTGCCATAAACTGGGCTTGAAGTTCCCAGCAGAGGTGGAGAAATGGAATAAGACCGAATGGTGGAATGAATGCTGGAAACATCTGCAAAGTAATTGCTTATTTGAACAGGGTTATGGGATTCCCATCTCTCTTTCATATTACTGTTTAATCAGCTACTGAAAGTACAAATAAAATTAATTTGATAATGCTAGGGCCCAAATCTTAACATCTTCTGAACTGGTTAGCCAATATCTAGTAGCTGCTCTGCTAGTACAGCTGTGCTAAAGGCAATTTATTTTTAGACTGAATGCTGAAATCAGCAATGCTATTTTAAGTTAAATATACTCCTGAAAGTATGGGGAAACTGGGTCAAGTTAGGGGGGGAATCAAATTTGAAACAAAACTGGATTCTTATTTGTTCTTTTCTGATTTGTGGGACTTTCGGCCTGTTAGCACTCACCAGACTAGTATGGTAAGCATTCAGCATGGTGACAGGCATTTGCAAGTGCTAAACTAGCCCTTTACCTGGCTAGCACTGCTTGTAATGCAAATGGCCAGCCTGGGATTCCCTGGATTGCCAAGGCAATGCCCAAAGGCATCCAGTGAGCATCTCAGTGTTGCCATGGCAATCCAGGAGCTGCGTGCAACTGTGCAGCCATGCCCACTCACCACACTACTTACAGAAGAGGGTATAAAGGCTGTTGTCCAGGAGTGATCAGTGTGTGGATTGCTTTTTAGCAGTCCACAGCTGGATTGCTCCTGAGAGGGCTGTGACAGCTTCAGGTGAGTTTTTACTGCTCTCAGGTACAGATGGGGCTGTTCAGTGAGTGGACTGAATCACTCCACTTCCAAAGTGCAGAAAGGCCCTTCATTTCTAGGTGAACATGTCAAATATATTCAGCAAATGCTGGTTTTGTTCAGACCCATTATTTCAACATAGGAAACTGCTTTTTGCTTAATCAAACCACCTATCTCAATGTTGTCTACACTAATTGGAAACTCCATTTTTTAAGGCTGCCATCTTGTTGTGCCCCACTTGGAGATATTGTGGATTAAACCCCAGACTTGTTACATAGAAAACTAGAGAGCTTTCCTTGTGTTGATTTCTAGAACTTGTATTACTAGTTTGGGATTCAGAAGGTGTTGCATCTATTTATTAAAAATTAACATTGTTGAACTTAGCTGAGCTGTTTGTGCTTCATGTTTTTAATCAAAATTCATCAGCATCTTGGTTATTAGAAGCTGTGCTACATAACTGTAGTTCGACTAAACTACTTGGGATTGGTTAGTAAGAAAAAGATTCAATAGGGTACCTATATTTGGGTTTTTAACCTTTTTTTATATGGTGCAGGTGGAAATGAGTTCCCAGCAATTTCCTCGCTCAGGAGCCCCTCCTGCAAGTCTAGGACCAGCTCCGCCTCCAATTTCCACAAGTGGATCTAGTGGACTGATAAACCCAACAACTACAGGTGAGGCAACTGTTGCTTTGACTAAGACTATTGAGAAGAAGAGTTGGCTTTTCTACCTGCTTTTCTCACCTATTTAAGGGGACTCAAAGCAGTAGACAAAGCTTTCTGTTCTTCTCCCCACCTTGGAGGTAGGTGGGGCTGCCCAAGGTCACCCAGCTGGCTTCATGTAGGAGTGTGGAATCGAACTCGGCATTCTCAGATAAGAGTCCAGTTCCTTAACCGCTAGACCAACCTGACTCATCTTAAGCAGATGTGTCTAGAAGCAAAGCAAGTCCCACTGAAGTCAAAGATAGCATTTCCATGATAGGGGCTTTCTGATTTTCTCCTTGCAAAATAAATATGCTTTTCCTTTTCAGTAGCAAGTGATGAACCCAGCCGAGAATTGGAAGTTACTCCTAGAGACCATGTGGTTACTGGAAGCTCTCTGCAGACTCGTGAAGAAAAGCAGGAAACGGTTGTAGTTCGGCCATATCCACAGGTGCCGATACTGACTCAGCATCACACAGTACCATCTGGTGTGCCAGTTACGCTAGCAGCTCCCCCACCACATCTGACTTCAGCAGTGCCACTTTCTTTTTCTGAAGGACACATGAAGGTAATGAAGGTTTATATTCCATACTTGAAAGCATACGCTGGTGAAATGCAATGGTTAACTTCGCCCACATAATTTAAATACCATACTGCAGCGGTTCTCAGCCTGTGGGTCGCGACCCCTTTGGGGGTCAAACTACCCTTTCAGAGGGGTCACAATGAGTCTCCCCCTGCCCCTCCCCCATGGTTGGAGGTCTCCACAACATGAGGAACTGCATTAAGGGGTCGCGGCATTAGGAAGGTTGAGAACCGCTGCTGTACTGTATATGCTGTTTCCCATTTTAGCCTTTCATTGTACATGGTATTTTTTTCTGAAACCATTGGTTTACAGATGACTACATTTTTCTTAAACTAGTTTTCATGGTAAAGGCTTCATTACTTAAATAAAGCACTGATTTAGTACTACTTTAGGATGATTCAGCATTGGCCAGTATACAGGATCAGCAAGCATGCTGGGAACGTCCCTTCTGTGCAATGGTGTGGTCTAAGGGATAGTGGCAGAAACAATCTGCTTATTGCTCACAGATTTGAATAGGAACCAACAATGTTTATATCTCAGTTGAGTGGAAGAATTGAGCAGGACCAAAATAGAAAAAACAATTCAACGCTACTTATTAATCCAATGAACAGGGACAACCCATGTGCAATAGCAAAAACAAGTTGCACCTTGCAATTCTTAAAACAAATTTGTACCATCTAGCAATTGTGTCTTTCTGTTCTGTGTAGCCTCCTCTGAAGCCTACCATACCTAGCCGTCCTATCGCACCAGCTCCACCCTCTACTTTGTCCGGTCCAACCAAAGTCCCTGGGCAGGTTACTGTAACAATGGAGAGCAGTATCCCACAAGCATCAGCTATCCCTGTAGCAACAATCAGTGGACAACAGGTAATAATTTTCTTCTGTTAATGTGAATAATTGGGGTGGGAGGGGAGCCATAAATTATTTGGTTAAATATCTTGCTGTTTTGCTTTGTATCATCTCCTACAAGAGTAGCTAGCTTGTGACTAGGTTATAGCAGATTTCAGATTCTGTCATGATGACCGTTGGCTCTTGCCAACTAGGGCCAGTGGAAGCAGTAGCATCCAGAACATAGGCTGGACACTCCATTCTGCTGTAACAGAAAAAGAAGTTGTATTATTAAACTGTTTTATATTAATCCAACACAAGGTTTTAACTCCATAAATGTTGGTAAGAATATCAAAAGAAACATTCTTAACCTCCAGTTACACTAGTTGTGAAGAAACCTCAAATTATTTTGGGCTTTCCCCCCCTCCAATTTTACAAGTCCCATCTTTTGGATGTGTTGAGACTTGTTACTACTTTTTGCAAAATAATATTTGAAGTTTAGGAAGAATGTGCAGGTTCGTCATTGGCATAGCATCAAGAAGAGGCCACTGCCACGATGCCCAGCGTTCCAGTTAGTGCCTGCCCTCTCTGGGAGTAGCTTGGCCCTGTTTGGATGCTGGGTTCGTGCAACGGCCAAGTGAATACTACAGTGTGGACACAAAACACTGGTAGCAAGCGTTTCAACAGTTAACTAAAACAAGTTTATTATTATACACAAGCAATACTAAAAAGATAATAAGGTTCAGGTAGTTGTTAGTTTAAATCTGCACGTCTCTTAAGGCTAGGAGCTACCCCTTTCTCCAAAGGAAAATAGTTCCCCTTTTAAAAGACAAGCCTCCACACGTTCCTCCCCCTCTGACTTGCTTTGCCACAGCTCAAGACAAGCCAGTGTACCAGAACGTGGCCCTAGATGATCACAAGGCCCAGTCCGTCCTTGCTTGTCCGATCATCCAGCCTGGTCAGTTGCTAGTGAAGTCTCCCTCAGAGCCACAATCCACCCGATTGCCTCCTTCAGAAATCACTCAGCCCAAAAGACCACTGGTCAGCTACTGGTTCCAGCTCCCTCAGGATCAGCTCCTCTGTTCCCTTCAGCCTCAGTCCCAGCACGAAGACCCCTGGTCAACTACTGGTCTGGCTCCTTCAGGTTCAGCTCTTCTTCTCCTTTCAGCTCTTGTCCCAGCATGAAGACCTTCTCTGCTGTACTCTGTGTTCATTTATACACACACCCCTGATCCTGATTGGCTCTAGCCGCAATAAAATGCTGCTGGAGACTCCTAACAGAGGTTGCTGTCCCTCCAGCCTGATTGGTGGGAACTCCTTCTCTAGCCCCCCCAGCACTCAGATCCCCGGACAGCTTTTCCCTCCAAAACCTTACTCCAGCCAATCACTGCAACAGGGCCCGCACAGGATTTCCCGCTCTTTTTGCAGCCTCTGCCTAGGTCTGCAACAAGCTGGCTTTTGCAGCTTGCAAGAAGCCTGCAATGCCAGAAAGCAAAGCAGTTTGCAGCCTGTACCCTGAAACCGTCACAACCCCTCCCTTCCCCAAAAAAGACAAATGTACCTGGGGCACAACTGTCCCATGGACATTTGTCTCCCTAGGAGGAGTGTAACTTTACATACTAACTATCTAATAAACACACTCTATAGAAGTCCAAAGTCTTTATAACAGGTTTTCCTTAACTAACTATATAACAACTAACACAGTATCCCAAAGTCACTCAAATAGTGTACTGAGTCCAAAATCACAGTCTGGCTCTTTGCTGGTCTTCCTTATGCAACAACACTGGTCAGCTGGGTCCTTGGCGCTAGGTCGCCTGCTTGATCCACTCCCGCACTGGTCACTTGTGGCGCTGGTCCCATCTGGCGCTGGTCCTGCTGTGGGATCCGGCTCCTTGCTGACCTTGTTGTCTGGAGATGCTGGCCTGTCATTCGCCCCGGTCTTGGCACTGGATGCTGTGGTCCTTGACCCATCCGGCACGACGTCAGCTCCCTGGATCTCTTCCAGTGATGCCAGCAAGTCTCCCATCACATGGCTCACCCACAGGAGAACTTGGAGTCCTAGGTTCTTAAGGACCCCTTTCATTGCACAAGCAATTCCAGCTAACAGCATTCCCAGTCTTTTTCTCTGGCTCCCTTGCTGAAGCTGTTTAGTCTCAGCCTCCCTTGGCACCTTCACAGGAGAGATGCCACTTGTACTGTCCAGCTCACCCGAACCCTGGGAAAGTTCTTGGCCCTCTGCCTTGGTCACTTCCCCCGACCCAGTTGGTTCAATCTTGGGTTCAGTGTGCTGTTTGTTTGCATTGCTCTGTTTCAAAAGTGCAAATTCTCCCTGCAAGGATGATGTCTCCTCCCTCAGCTTCCCTACTGCCTCCTGCAAGGCTTTCACACTTGTGCTGAGGGCCTGGGCTGGGCAACTGCTACCCACCCTAGATCTTGCACGCCTGGCTAAATCATTGCCGACCAGCAGTGGCACAGGGATGCTGTTGGTGACCGCAAAGTCATGTTCCATGTACCTTGCCCCAATCTGTACTGGAACCCTCGCTACGCGAGCCCTGAAGGAACTGCCACCAATCCCCTTCAGTTTCTTCTTTCCCAGTACATAATCACCCTCCTGTACCAACTCTGGCTTAATCACACTGACCGCTGAGCCCGAGTCCCTCATGGCATCCACTGACTGACCATGAACCTGGACCTTCCAGATGTATTCCGCATCTGGGGGGTGCTCAGCGTTCAGCATTACAAAGCTCTCAGGCTCAGGCAGGGAATGTCCCATT
Source organism: Aspidoscelis tigris stejnegeri (assembly GCA_023333525.1). Taxonomy (NCBI): domain Eukaryota; kingdom Metazoa; phylum Chordata; class Lepidosauria; order Squamata; family Teiidae; genus Aspidoscelis; species Aspidoscelis tigris. Next base: position 50,493,358 of record JALMGA010000002.1, on the reverse strand, counting down.
TGTCCCTGTCTAACACCACCATTCTCACTCTCGTGCTGCTGTTTTGGGGCTCGCACACAGTAGGAATGATGTGCTTCTGCTTTCCCCTGCCCAGCGGAGCGCGCCTTTGGGCATCCAGCCTTCAGGTGCGTCAAACTGCCGCATAGGAAGCAGGTTCTGGCCTTGTCTGGCACTCTGGACTGTGCCCTTTCCCCATTGTCTGAGTTGTAATGGCGTGAGGACCCGTTCCTAGCAGATGAAGACCTGCCTGCCCCATCTGCCTGCTTCCCAAAACAGTCTTCCCTAGCCATCAGCAAGCTGTCAGCACACCGGGCTGCCTCATTCAAAGTAGTACACGCTTTGTCCACCACTATCCAGCGGATATGGTTGGGCAACAGCTGCACAAACTGCTCCTTTAAGATAAGCTCCGCGAATTGCTCGAGAGCCTTAATCTGGGATTCCTTCACCCAATCCCACAAGTGTCTTGTCATACGGGCTGCAACCTGCATGAAAGTCTCTCCTTCACCTTTCACTACATTCCTGAAGGTTTTCCTGTAGTGTTCAGGAGTGAGGTTAAAGCGTTGTTTAACCCGCTCCTGGAACACCTTATAGTCCTGGGCTTCTTTGTCTGAAAGGGCAGCATAAAGTTCCAAAAGGTCACCACTAATCCGTGACCTTAAATACATCATTTTACGTTCCGGTGGAATTTCAAATTCCGTGCACGCCCGATCAAAAGCCCTTAGAAAAGACTCAATATCATCCCCTTTGGAGAACAATGGAAATCTTTTGATATCCACTTTCATGGGGTTAGGGGCTCCACCATCACCCTGTCCAGGGACTGCCCCTTGGGCACCCTGCCCTTGGCTAGCTTTTAATTGGAGAACGGCTAGCTCATGAGCCCTAGCCTTCTCCCCTTCCCGTTCTGCAATGGCAGCTTTCTCTCTAGCCATTTGCAATTCCAATTCCATTTCCATTCTTTTCAACTGCATTTCTCTTTCTGCCCGTTCCATTTCCATTTTTTTTATCTCCATTTCCCTTATCTTCATCTCCCGCTCAAACTCAAGCTTCAGTTTGAGCTCAGCAAGCCCCTTGTCCTGCGCCACTCGCGGCACAGCTTCAGGAGTCCCTGGGCCTGCATCCACACTTGGCTCTGGGGTTGAAACCTCCTGTTCCACCACAGACTCCATAATAGCTTTCCTTGGTTTGGCTCTGGGACCCTTGCCACTAACACGCCTAGCTGGCAGTCCCCCTAGACCCTTTGGAACAGCCTTAGCCCCTCTCCTAGTTAGCATCAAGTGTGGGACTCCCCACCACTTGATCTACCGTGCTGGCTGCTGCTATTTGAAGCCAACACACAGGGAACGTAATTCCCTCCCTGGTTCCGTACTTTACCCAGGCAGATTACCTCCAGAACCAGGCTTATTTGGGTGTGGCCACGTGGTTCAGCGTCCAGCTGGTGACCATACGTTTTACCCAAAGCAATTACCTCTGGCCACCACACCTACTGACCCCACTATACTGTGGCTAGGCTCACCCAAATGCTAGGGCTCACAGCACACCAGGTCCTTACAAAATACCGTAAGCGTTTACCTCAGGACCTGTGCCTGCTAGCCCTCCCTGATGTCTAGCACACTCACACTTCAGGGATGGAGGAGTTCTGACCCACAGGCACTACCGTAGGGCTCTGTGTCCAGACACTAGACTCATTCAAAAAGGAGCCAAACTCTGGCTGCCCTTCTCAATCACACACAGTATTGCTTGCTACTGTAGTATTCTGGCCAAAGCGGACTGAATCAAGATTCATCCCACCGCTGCCACCAAATTGCGACGATGCCCAGCGTTCCAGTTAGTGCCTGCCCTCTCTGGGAGTAGCTTGGCCCTGTTTGGATGCTGGGTTCGTGCAACGGCCAAGTGAATACTACAGTGTGGACACAAAACACTGGTAGCAAGCGTTTCAACAGTTAACTAAAACAAGTTTATTATTATACACAAGCAATACTAAAAAGATAATAAGGTTCAGGTAGTTGTTAGTTTAAATCTGCACGTCTCTTAAGGCTAGGAGCTACCCCTTTCTCCAAAGGAAAATAGTTCCCCTTTTAAAAGACAAGCCTCCACACGTTCCTCCCCCTCTGACTTGCTTTGCCACAGCTCAAGACAAGCCAGTGTACCAGAACGTGGCCCTAGATGATCACAAGGCCCAGTCCGTCCTTGCTTGTCCGATCATCCAGCCTGGTCAGTTGCTAGTGAAGTCTCCCTCAGAGCCACAATCCACCCGATTGCCTCCTTCAGAAATCACTCAGCCCAAAAGACCACTGGTCAGCTACTGGTTCCAGCTCCCTCAGGATCAGCTCCTCTGTTCCCTTCAGCCTCAGTCCCAGCACGAAGACCCCTGGTCAACTACTGGTCTGGCTCCTTCAGGTTCAGCTCTTCTTCTCCTTTCAGCTCTTGTCCCAGCATGAAGACCTTCTCTGCTGTACTCTGTGTTCATTTATACACACACCCCTGATCCTGATTGGCTCTAGCCGCAATAAAATGCTGCTGGAGACTCCTAACAGAGGTTGCTGTCCCTCCAGCCTGATTGGTGGGAACTCCTTCTCTAGCCCCCCCAGCACTCAGATCCCCGGACAGCTTTTCCCTCCAAAACCTTACTCCAGCCAATCACTGCAACAGGGCCCGCACAGGATTTCCCGCTCTTTTTGCAGCCTCTGCCTAGGTCTGCAACAAGCTGGCTTTTGCAGCTTGCAAGAAGCCTGCAATGCCAGAAAGCAAAGCAGTTTGCAGCCTGTACCCTGAAACCGTCACAGCCACACATCCCAGAATTATTTCGTTGCCTATCCTTTTATAGTCTGCTTCTGTGCTGCAATAAATTCCAACAACTCATAGTCCCATAAACAGTAGTGCAGCCATGTTATATCTAATGGCTTAAACTGCTTCCGATTTTGGATGATATATCTATTTAATAATGTTGCATACTTGATATCTTTTTGTCCTTTAAACAGAGGTAATAAACAAAACTCTGGTGTGAAAATAATGGCCTTCTTTATATATCGTGATACATAAATTTTTATTCATCTTTCCAAACTCTTTCCCTTCTCTGTTGTTGCCGAGGTTTCCCATACCCTCAGCATGTTTTTAGAGGGCAGGGAGGAGTACAAGGATCGATACATGTGGTTTTTTGTCCTATGGAGTTACTTTAGTGATCACTAGAGACACCATTAGATACAAACCTTAATCTTGTACTGTTACATGTATCTTCCGACATGGTCACTCTGGGTTCCTATATAAAGCTTTTTTGATGGACTGCTCATGTAATCTTGCTTGTTTGTAGGGACATCCCAGTAATGTGCACCATATCATGACAACTAATGTTCAGATCATCCGGAGTAGTGCACCTGGACAACCGTTACACATTGGAGCTTCTCACTTACCTCGAGGTATTTAATGGTACTTTCTTGACAAGAGTGACTCAGTAATACTTCTATGGGCAAATTTTATAGTATGGTTTAGTGAAGTAACTTGAAAAGGCTCTAGGGTGGAATGACTCCCTGCATTTTAGGAGTTCATTCTCATGGAAATGTTTGGGTAGGACTAGATTCGTAATATATATAAGTATACCTACTATTCTAAGGGAGGGATAACCAAAATGATATCTTTGTGTTGGACAGCCAGCTGCTGCTAGCCCCGGCCAATGCAGTCAGTGGGCAGGCCTAATGGAGCCATTGTCACCCCAAGCTAAAACCTTGGATTTGAATCCCCACTCTGCTATGATCTTGGGCCAGTCACACCTTTTAGCCTAACCTACCTCAAAAGGTTGTTGTGGATGTAAAATAGAGGGGAGAAGAAAATATTTTCTTGATCAAGATTAACTGGCTTTAAACTTCCAATTAAGAAGTATAATGTGGCTGATATCAGTGGTAAAGCCAAAAGCAGCAGAAAAATACCATTTATGAAGGATAGTAAGGTCCCCAGCCAGTTCTCAATTCTTTAACAGGTCCAGCTGAGAAACTTTACATCTGCAGCAACTCACTTGATGTTACTACCTAATCTTTTCTTTCATTCAGGTAGTTTAGTTGAGTTAGCCCTCTTCGTACACCTTTGCATTTCCCAAGGAACGTGTAGCCTGCAGTCACTGTGATCTTTCTAAAAAACTGCAAATCTCTTAAACACTTTATTTTCCTCTGCAGGTGCAGCTGCTGCTGCTGTAATGTCCAGTTCCAAAGTCACAACGGTCCTGAGGCCAGCGTCACAGTTGCCAAATGCAGCAACTGCTCAACCAGCGGTTCAGCACATCATTCATCAACCAATCCAGGCATGTTGTGGTCTTGCAGGGCTGGTGGTGGTAGTGGCTAATTATAGCACAGTTGACCAAATGTTGGAATCTGGCAATTAGTGATTCAAATTATTCAGGATTGTCAGTTCAGTTTTAAAAATACTGCAGAGAGTGCAAATAGAAAAGAGCTTGAAATAAATTATTCAGACATTCTACAGCTAATTTTTTGTATCTTTTTCATTGATTGAATTAACAAATTTGAAATGATTGGGATTTTTTTTGCATAACCAGTCTCGGCCACCTGTGACAACGTCAAGCACTATACCTCCTGCAGTAGTAGCGACAGTTTCTGCCACAAGGGCTCAGTCCCCTGTTATTACTACAACGACAACGCATGCCACAGAATCAACCCTCAGGTAACTACTACAGAATATGTGTGGTGTTGAGGTACCTAATACAATTTACTTCCCTTAACAGTAATTTTTTTTAATGTATACTTGTTAGTAAGTGCTGTTTTGTTCAATGCTTTAAAAAGGTGGATGTACCACTAAGCTGAGCTTAGCTCCTGCTGACTGTTTGGGCAAATTCTGCCTGCACCATATGGTTTCAAAGTGGATTGAAGATCGTCACTGCAGCAAGGCTACCTCAAATTGCCTGTTTTGTCAGCTGCTTCATGTGAGCTGATTTGCATCACAAGGAGTACAAAAGCTGCATCTAGACATCCGTTACATATTCTGCTGTGCTTGGATATTCTGAAATATCTGTGCTTTATTCTGAAATACTCAAATATTACAGAATAAGTAACCCAACATCTGGGTGCAGACCAAGAAATGGAAGAGATGTCCAGGAGAAGGTGAACATTTGCTCTTAGTGCTTTAATTTATATAATAACCAGCTCGTAACATTGCTTCTCATGTTATGTATTCACTGACACTTAAATACTTTAATAAACATACTTTTTTCTTCCTTTTGTAGTCGACCTACCTTGTCAATTCAGCATCCTCCTTCAGCACCTATCAGTATTCAGCGTCCTGCACAGTCACGGGATACAGCAGCTAGAATTACTCTGCCTTCACATCCAGCCATAGGAACACAAAAACCACAGATCCACACCATGGGTCAGGTGAATGAAACTGGTTTCTTCTCCCTTCCTGTCTTTTGGCTTGCATCATATAATTTTATGAAAAGTAGTATCAGACAGCTAATTCACTAAACTGTCTTCATTTCAGAACTGACGCACATGGTCCATCCAAGTCAGGATATATCTTGGACCTGCTATTTATTTACATCTCTTCCTTTCTGAGGGTATACAGAGAGCTTGAATAACAGAATTCAGTTTTTAATCTATTTTAAGAAAACCTAAAATCACTCCTGGGTACTGCACCAAGGACTTTTCTCTGCCAAAAGGTTCCAGTTGTATCTTAAGGGAATGCCTACCAAAAGCATTCTATACCTTCTGACTCCTCTTGAAGTGTTGGCACGTAGTTTAATTCAGGGATATAGTCAGTATGTAGGCTGTTGTCACTCTTTTCAGAAACAGCATCAGATACTCCCTGACACTTTTCTCGCAGTGGCTGTTCCTCATGGAGAGGAGCCAGAACAAATGGAGAAAGTGGGCAGGAGTTCCAAACAGTAGATCTTCTGCCTGGATCCAGGGACACTGGGGAAGAACCTATAAAGCCAAGGAAGCAAAACTGGTTATCTTGTACTCTAATTCAGTCCCCTACCATGAGAGACGCTTGTGCTGGAAAGGCGACTATCCTCAGAGGATTTGAACCTCTTGCCTGCTCACTACCCTAGACACAAAGACCCAAGAGTGATAATGGCACTTGACCTGACTGGCACTGTGATCCAGTATTCAAGTAATGAAAGGGCACCCGAGGGCCTAAGAACTACAGTTCACAACCTAGCTAGAATGTCCATGTCCTTATTGGAAAGTGCATCTCAAACCATGAAGTGCTACTGTATAGGCTGGAGAGCCAAGGTACCAAAGGCTTGGTACCTTGGCTCTCCAGAAAAGATGGTGACAGCCCAGAGCAATTGTACTATTTCCTGAAAGAACAGCTTGCCTGCATCATCTTCTGTTGGGTTCTCCTGGAGTCAGGATGGAGTGTATTTTGATGTCTGTCTGCCACATCAAATTGGGCTGCAGGAGTTTGTTAACCTGCTTCTTTTTTTCTCTCCGTAGAAAACTATTTTTAGTACTGGTGCTCCAGTAGCAGCTGCAACAGTGGCACCTATTTTAGCAACAAATACCATTCCATCAGCAACTACAGCTGGTGAGTATTGAGTAAATTAAACTAGACCAAAAAGAATATCAAGGCAGAATTGCAATTCTATTGAACTAGTGCACTAGGGCACCCCAGAATGTATTAAAAAGAAAAAGGAGTCACACTTTATGATACTCAAAACAGGCTTATATAGAATAATGCAAAATGGCCAGATTGTAATAGGGGGGAAAACCCTTTACCTCTGTTAGCTAGTTGGTGTTGTAATAACACCAATTAGGATGGGTTCTGTTCAAAAGCCATTTCCCTCACCTTGTAAAATGGTTGATTTAAAAAAAATCTTATGAAGAGTTGCCCTATATTTGAGCAGCAGTTTTAGTAGTGCCACCAGGGAATTTGGCCCATAAATAAGTTTGGCCCATAAGCTTCTTACTACTGTACCAAGCATTTACAAAAAGGTTTGTCTCTCATCACATGGGCTTTCATAGTGGCCACTAAGTTAAAGGGAGGGATTCACTTGTAAAAACCAAGCACTAGCAAGCTTTGGTTTCTGGTATTCAAGGAAAAAGCAGGTGCTTCTGTAATAATCTTCTGAACCGAACCAGTTCATATAAGGGAACTCCTTACTATTTCTTTAAAAAAAACCACAACATTATTATTCTTATATATAGAGAAATGGGGGCTAGTTCTATACTGATTTAAATAATTGATTTGGGGCGTCAAAACAATATATCACAAGAAACGACTTGAGCTTTTTTTTGTGGCGAGGGGGTGTCTCTTTCTGTGACATGGTCTAAACAGATTTTCACATTTGTTATCTGTAATTTGTCTGCTTAAAAATTATACAGAGAATGTTTTAACCTTGTATGCATTTCCTTTTAGGGTCTGTATCTCACACTCAGGCACCTACCAGTACAATTGTCACTGTGACTATGCCGTCTCATTCTTCTCATGCAACTGCTGTGACCACTTCAAACATCCCAGTGGGTGAGAAAGCACTTAAAGCAATGCTGTCATTTGGCCTTTCCTTTTATGGTCTAGTAGACGCAAAGCATCATATTTTGAGTTTGATCAGCCGAACTGAGTTCTGAAATTCAAATTAATGAGAATTTTCCATTCGTGAGAGGAAATGGCACAGGTTTGCCTTTTCTGCTGAGCCCTGATTTAGTTCTACTTTCATTAGCTTGAACAAAGCATTAGTCTTTCTGTATGAAAATACAAATTGGTCTTTATTTTGTTTCAAAAAGTTTCAGCTTTGTATTCTACTCTGCTTGCTCAGTGTCATAACCAGTTCTATGAATTTGGCATGTTTAACAACAAAGCAGTGTTGTAGATCAGGATGTATGTATAATCCTAAAGCAAGATGCTATGAAATGTAAAATGAAAGTGAGAAGGAAAAAAAACTATGGCCCTTCTAGCGCGTAGCAGCTTTAGATCCAGATGAGTAGATCTGCATTCGCCAGCTGAGGGAGGCAACGGCTGGATCAGCATCATCTCCAGTGATAGCACTAATCCGGTTCAAGCCTTCCTGAAACAGCTTTGTAGCTGTCTACAAACACAAGTTCCTAGCCACTGGGCTTGGGAGGCTGATTTTCATTGGTATGCTATGTAATTCCAGATCATGGAGGTATGCCATCTGTATGCCTCTGTAATCCAGATTACAGCCCTTAGTCCAGGTGTAGATCTGATTACTGGTTCTACAACAGATCTGGATTAAGGGCCTCTTAATTCAGTTTAGGCTTCATCTTGTGCAGACGGAGTCAGACTAATGGGGACAGGGCCTCCTTGATCCACATTAAGATGCAAATCAGGAGGCCCAGGATCCAGAACAGATGCCCTGTAAACCAGATCTAGAGGTTAGTGCAGAAAGGGCCTATCTTTGCTTGATTTTACTGATGCATCTCCATATCAGTGCATTAAGAGTGTTATGTGACCTGATCCAAAGGAATACACTTTCCCTACCCTCTTCTACCATCATGAGTTTTTGGGTATGAGTACAATATGAAGTACTTTGTGAGTAATTCAGCTTTTTTTTACTGTACAGCTAAAGTGGTCCCTCAGCAAATCACACACACTTCTCCTCGCATCCAATCTGATTACACTGCAGAGAGGAGTAATCTCATTCCTATATCTGGTCACCGAGCCTCTCCAAATCCAGTTGCAATGGAAGCTAGAAATGATAACAGGTGACTGAATGGTTTTATGAAATATTTGTATTCAGTTTGGTTAATTAAAGTATAATTTATTTGTAAGAAACCTGGGATTATACTTGGAACATAAGAATGTAAGAGGAGCTCTGCTGGATCAGGCCACTGTGCAACTAGGTGAGATTCCTGTCTCTCACAATGGCCCACCAATTGCTTATGGACATTCTTAAGCAGAAAATAAAGACATAACCTTCACTTGCTCTTGAATCCCTGCAGATGGCCTTGAGAGGCATCCTGCCTGTCTTTCCTACCTGGACACAATACTTAGGCACCTGTTCTATGCCCATTGATATACCTGTCCTGGTTGGTTGCTGCAGGTACCTCTTCTGGTAGCAAATTCCATGGACTGATGATTCTGTAGGTGAAAAAAATCTGTAAAGCAACTCATCTTATGTGTACTGCTGTGAAGTGGCATGGTCTTCTGTAATTTTTAACAAGTCTAGCTGAAAAGTCCCTTCGGTAGACAACTTGCAGTTACTGTTTCTGTGCTGTCAGTTAGAAATAATGTCTTAAAGGCTACAGTTCGATTTCAGTGGTGTGGATTTAAGAGCAATGGAAGAAAGGGATATGCATTGTTTAAAGTTATGTGCACAGCTAGCGCTAATTTATAACAAAGAAGGTTGTTAGTAAAGAGACTACAAGTAGTGGCAAGGTCCAAATGACCCCATAATAGTGCTATGCATGCACTCAAAGTCCATGGTCAGTACAACTGCACACTCATTGAGATAGCATCCCACCATAAGCACTTCATTAGAGCACTTTAGCAGCAGAGCAATAGGAAGAACACTGATAGCATTTCATATCACTCTTCTACTATGTTGTTACCACTGTGATGTGTAGACTTACCATTGCACTTTATTTGGGATGGAAAACGTAGTCCTGTTGTTCAAGCACAAGAAGTGGCTGGCTTCCAGGGCCAACATACCATGTGTTTGTGAAAACTGTCCTGTCCGGAAAGATTGAAGCCAAGGAACAAAAAATCTCTGGTTGCAAATGTGTGGGCTTTGTAAAGAGCTACAGCTCTGGAGTAGCATTTTGAAGTGTCCCTCTTAAAATGGCAAAATCTGGTGGTCCTCAAAGAAATCGGTGAACCAAGAGAGTTGTAATAGTGTAACAGAATTTGAGCATCACTACCAGTTCATAAGATGGCTGTATTGTATCTTGGCTGACATTTATTTTATCTTCATTTTCATAGACAGTCTGTGCCAGTTCAATTCCAGTACTTCTTACCAACCTATCCACCTCCTTACCCTTTGGCTGCCCACACTTACACGCCTATTACCAGCTCAGTGTCCACTATTCGCCAGTATCCTGGTAAGAAATCTCCAAGTTTCTGATTTACAGAGAAACATTAGAGCAGCAGTTTAAATTTATAATTTTATGAAGCTAAAGGTGTGTTTTGGAATACTGAAGAAATAACTGCATCAGTACAGAATGCCTTTTTTCAGTATTTCAGAATGCCGTATTTCAGAGCTTAATGCCTGTCTTTTCCTGTGTGGCAGGTACATGTCTGTGCTCTATACAAAGTTGCTAGCCTCTGAGCCCCCTCTCTACTTCTTTCTCTGCCTTGCCTTTTTGTTTTTTAGCTTGGTCTTCAAGAACATGAAATTCTGTATAAGCATGAGATGTGCTAGTCTGTAACTGCCTGTAACAGGAAAGACATTGGTAGGAGCATGTTGATCCAAAGAGAGCTTCTTTTCCTGCTGTTTTGATTTTGTACCTTCATCTTTCCGTCTGTTTTCTATTTCCTGCTATCAGGTGGAGCTAGTCAGCTTGCCATTATTTGTATTTTTATCCTGCCCTATACCTGAAAGTCTAATGGTGGGGTACAGTAGTGAAAACAAGTTTTAGTAATTCCCTAAAACAAGAATAGTTCCTGAGAGTGGGAAGGGAAACTGTTTCTTCTGCCAAAGGCCAACGTGAATAGGTATGTCTTTGCCTGTCTTCTGAATACATATAAAGAAGATGCCTGGCATACCTCAGGAGACTGTTCCATAGTCTAGGGGGCTACCACCGAGAAGCCTTATCCCGAGTACCCACCCCTTTAGCAACTGAGGATGGTACAGTCAGGAGGATGGTACAGCTCTGTTTGGGGGAAGGCAGCACAAAGATTTTAAAAGCAATATTTTTCTCAAATTATTCATGCACATTATCCAAATATTATGATCTTTATAGTAGGTCTGCAATGATGGCCTGTGTTTGCATGATGCAGATAAAATACTAGTGGGTGATATACTAGTGGGTTAATGATAATATATAGTAGAGATGTGGAAAAACTAGTTTTACCCTTGTCAGATTTGATGCAGGCTGAACTGCAAAGACATCAAAACCAGTTCTGTTTCGAACCCGATCTGGCTGGCTGTGGTTCACCAAATCTCTCCTTTCCCTTGCACCCCCCCTACAAGCCAGGCCACTACTGCCATCCATCCAGTTCTTCCAAATGCTGACCTGGGCCACAGCCAGTGCACTTTGGCCTGTGACATGGGAAACCATGAGTTTTCCTTAAGGGCCGTGAATCTTTCCACTTCCTGTAAGGCCTCAAACAGGACTGGTCACATCTGAGGCCTTCCAGAAAGTGGAAACATGTATATTGATGTGCATAGGCTGCTGGGAGGACCTATCCTCCACTCTTGAAGACCTAGGCCAAAGTAGAGCATGCCAATTACATAGCTGGCAAGTCCTGACCATTAGGTAAAGGAGAGAGGTGAGAATCAAATTATTCCTCTGGAACCCACCCACTCCCAGTTTGGTTTACTGTTGGATCAAACCCCAACATTTAAGTAGGGTTCAGTTTGTTGGCAAGCCTCCTGAACCAGAGATGTTCATAATGAACCTGGTTTGGCATATTTCTAATACACAGCAGTAGGAGCTCGTGCTGGTTGGCTCTTGCTCATGCAGACATCAAGTTCTCATTGTCAATACTTCAGGGATAAGAAACTAGGGGGTGGGGGAGAATGCCCTTAAGAGCGGGGGCCGAGGGGTATCTATTTCCATTTGTACCAGCTCCTGTAAGACACTATTAAATAGGGTATTTTCCCTGCAAAAAGATAGCTTTCATGTATTTATAGACAGTAAATATCTTCATTCACCAGAGTTTTAGGCCTGTTCATAAACCCACTTTTGTTAGGAAGAACAGCTGCAAAACCACTTCTCAGCTTTTTGTAGCTTTTACCCGGTTCTGATAGTAAAGTTGTTGGTACCCACTGCTACATTGCTGTGATGTGCTTAAAGACTAGCTCTCAGTCTTTGCTCCCCTTGTATACTCTTTATGGGTGGACTTATGAGAAGGCTCTGCTTTAAAGTTTCAGTTGACATTATATATGAAATAACTGATAGTTATTTGCTTAAGACATTGTAGGTAGTTTAAAGTTGTAACTTTAATGATTAGTCCACTGGCAATATCATGAAATAAAGTACAATAGAATACAATATAAAATAAAACTAAAATTAAGACTTATGTCACTCATTGTTAAAATACTAAATTTAAAACATAGCAGCACATATTCTGGAAGCCTTGATAATAAACAAGGCCACTTGACTAGTGGTGAGCTTATGAGCTCCACTAAGGATCCTAAGTTTAAAGTTGAAATGAGACTCACTGGAATATTTTCTGATCCATGCTCTTAGCCATTATATTAGCTATATAATTCCAGAGTTGAGTGACTTACTCCAAACTACTAAAAACTGGTCAGATGTTCCTAAATTGCTTAGCTTATCAAGAGCTTGAGTTAGACTGGGAACAGACTAGGAACAGAATTTTTCCTTTCTGTAGCTCCCTTTGCCTCATCTTTTGCCTGCAGCTGAGGAATATGAAACCACTGTTGCTATATAACCAAAAAACAGAAGGACTTGCCTATGAAAGTTGCTTGTTATCTTGAGTAGGACTACAGATGTGCAAATAAATTCATGACAGCACAGGCCAATAAAGTGCTCCACGGAGTTGGGAAAATTAAGCACATTGTGTTCTGTTTGCAGTTTCAGCTCAGGCCCCCAATTCTGCCATCGCAGCTCAAACTGGAGTTGGAGTAGCCTCTACCGTCCATCTTAATCCTATGCAGCTGATGACAGTGGATGCATCTCATGCCCGTCACATTCAAGGCATCCAGCCTACATCAATTGGTGCACAGGGTATACAGCCAGCTCCCATTAGTGCACAAGGAATACAATCTGCACCAATTGGAACCCAAGGGCTACATCCAGCTGCGCCAATCGGTACCCAAGGTCTTCAGACTGCCCCAATAGGTGCTCAACAGCCACAGAATGAAACCAAGACATCAGGTAAGTAGCCCATAATGATCACATTATAGATTGTCCTCAAAGTCCTATAGCACTTGAAAGAATATTTGATTGATCTTGAAAGATGCTAAGCAGAGTTATGCAAACAGTAAAACTGTAACCTGTTTTGGTTAAACATTTTTTTATTTTGATAAAAGATACTGTAAATTCAACTTTTATATGAGACTGCAGCTACACGAGGTGTTTAATATAATATCGTCCTGTCAAAAAAAATCAAGTTTTAACAGAGTATTTTTCATGACATTAATTATCTGTGATCCTATGTGTGCATACATGAAGTTTTCTTCATTGAATGCATTGGGACTACACAGTTAACATTTGCTGAATGAAGCTGTAAAGTATTCAGAGTTTGCTCATATAAGCTCTGTATTTATGTTTTTAAATAAGGCGGCATTCTGTCTAAATTCCTCTTCAAGAGAAAAGTGTTTTGGTTATTTTCAGTAGAAACACTGTATCCCCCGTTTTCTCTTCTGACTAGTGGTTTTGGCAGATGGAGCCACCCTTATGGCCAATCCAATCAGCAATACATTCAACGCTGCTCCAGCATCGACTACAGTAGTGCAAACACATAACCAGAGTGCCAGTTCAAGCACACCTGCCCAGGGTTCATCCCCTCGCCCAAGCATCCTTCGGAAGAAGCCTACTACAGATGGGTGAGTAAGACTGCAGTTGGAGGAATGCTCACAGACTGGCCATTACAGGAAATAGTCTCGCTCTTGCACCACTCCACTTAAGTGATTATAGTAGAGATGATAATCAATGAAGCATATTTTAAAACCAGTTAGTAATCTGATGACTATGGTTTTTTTTTCTGTCCAGCATACGGACAGCAAGAGATGATATGGAAGAAGCAACATCTTTGCTTAAGTGTTCTGGTCAATTAAGTTGAATAGTTTTACTGTGAGGATGAGGTCCATCTTGCAGCAACTTGGAGCATTTTAGCTTGTGTTTTTAAGTCTGTGGTCTCATGATTAGTTTGCATGGTATGTTACAGATCGGCCGTGAGGAAGAACCTCATTCCCCCTCAGCCGCCTGAGGTGGCAGGTGCACGAGTGGAGAGCTCTATGAGAAGTGCTTCTGGGTCACCGAGGCCCGCTGGGTAAGACTCTAGCAGGCCCCCAAAAAGTGGGGCGGGGAGAAGGACTGCTAGCTGTTGCAAACAGGTTGATAGTAAACTCTGAGGGGGTGACAGCAGCCAACCTGGATAGCTTTAAGAGAGGATTAGATCAATTAATGGCGGACAAGTGTGTCAAGGGCTACTAGAATAGATGTCTCGGTACTGCATCCAGGTTGGAGAGACAGGCAGGGAGGCTATGTGCAGTGACGTGGAAGCAGGTGAAGGTTTTGCCTCTGTCTGCTCTTTAAGAAGCCCTGAAGCAGTTGGGGGGCCACTGTGTGAGACAGGATTCTGGAGTAGATGGGCTATGGCCTCATCCAGCAGGGGTACTCTTACATTCTTATAATTGAGGGATATCCGCTTCTGGATAAATTTAAGTTGGATGTTTAAAAAGTCTAGTGAGAAATTTTAACAAGCTGTGCAAGCTCTGTACCTGCTTTTCATAGTTTGGCAATTTTGTGTCAGATTTTGCCATTCACTCATTTCCCGAGCTCATGTACATCGTTCCCCCACCCCAAAACTTGTGTGCTTTTTATAATACCCATTTTCCCCTAAGCCTTGTTGTCTCTAGGCCCCTTTTCACACAACTCCACTGCTTGTCCAGCCTTTCCAAGTGTTAGGATTTCATACATGCTGAGTACGCATGATCCATATTGAACTGCTTTTGATATGGTAGTGAATATCTGTAGCTCATATGAGTTCTCTGAGCTGAAGTTTTGCCACCAAGTTAAGTAATATTTTATAAATGTCTTTCTCTAGTTAAGACTAGAACCTGCGGAACACTAGGAACTCTCAGATTTAAAATGAGGAGCAAAGTTAGATGTGCTTACTTCTGATTCCTTTAAATCAGAAGGGATTTTTGGATACAAAAAAATTATATAAATTAGTACATGAAATAGACTGCTGGCATGCATTTCCTGTTTTGCTTTCCTGTACTGGTTTGTTTTAGAGAAACAAATTAGTGAAGAAGCCAGGAACACTGATTTCATTTCCATCAGGAGCAGGAAACAAGATTATGCTAGTTCCAAAGCCATGGTACCTAAGATCTTGAACCTGAAATTTTATTTGGTATCTTATTTCACTTAGTGCCAAACCTAAACCAGAAATCCATGTTTCTATGGCTACTCCTGTATCCGTCTCTGTGGAAGCCGTCTCTGTTCAGAGTAATGAGCAACCGCCCATCACAATACCTACTTCTCAGCAGCCACCACCTGCCATTCCAACGATCATCACAGCAGCCAGTCCTCCTTCACAGCCTACAGCAGCCCTCTCAACCATTCCAGGAACAATAACAGCTGCTCCACCAACTTCAACCACAATTGTAGCCGCCCCTCCACCTCCATCAACCATAAGTGGTGTCCTTTCTACAGTACTTGGTCCAGTGGCACCAGATATTAAAATAAAAGAAGAAGTGGAACCCATGGACATAATGCGTCCAGTTTCAGGTAGTTTTTGGCAAAAAGGATTGTTTCCTATTTCATTTTTAAACTATCTCTTAAATTGTAAATTTATATACTTTATTTCTGCAGTGAATTACTTTTTATTTAACGTGCTAGACTTGTTCCGTTAAGAGAACTTACAAAGATACATTAAAATCAAACCAGATGCTCGGGGGGCATATTCATACTCTGTTTAAAGGAAGCAGTTATAGGCTCTTTCTGCACTGGACCTTATTCTGGGTTATATCTTGAAATAGGGGCCTGCTGTGGTCTGCATTTAGCATGCAGATGGCAGGCCCCTATTACGGGATATAATCCAGAATAAAGTTCATAGGGACATAGACTAGCAATATATCTGTAGCAAAAAGCAGATTAGAAGCTGAGTTGCAATTTTATGAACCTTGGTGAAAAGCAGAAAGGCAGCTCCAGTGTTGTATATGTGTAATTTTTTTGCCCATTTCATTTTGGGAAATAAGTCATAGATTTGATTCTAGCAATATTCAGTTAGAAATAGAATGCATTTCTCAGAAATGTTTCCCCGTATGCAAAAGGCTTATTATCAGGCCTTGGATTCATCCTTTGTCTCAAAGATTGAAAGTAATGGAAGGGATTTTTAAAACACTTTCCATCCTGTGCATATACCAGCAAAACATCCCATGTTTTTCCAAAGGGTTTCTCACATCTCAGAACACAAAATGGCGATAATTTGCCTTCTAGGCTTGCTGAGTTTGAGGCATTAATCTAACAAAATGTAGCACTGGTGGCTGCAGGAGGATGACGTAGGTTAGAATCAACCAAAGGATCATATACCTTAACCAACAGAAGTCTTGATTTTACCCAAAATGTCTTAATGCTGGAAAAGAGATTATGTGAATATCTTTTTTTTCTGAATCTTTTCATAAGGCTAAAATGTAACTTCTAAAGTTGATGTATCTAAGTCTGTCTTTCAAGCACTCATTCTAAAAGGAACTCGGAAAACAATATTAAATTTTTCACTTCATGTGATCATACATTGCTTAATGCAGCATAAGAACATAAAAACTGTCTGAATAGAAAAATTAAAGGAGCTATGAGAATGTATTCATGATTAGAGCTTGTAGAGATACTAAGCTATAACAGTTCATAATTCTGTAGAACATAAGTGGATTATTTTCCAGTACAGAGTTTCAACTCTTAAATTGAATTGACATGTTGCTCTAAGGGTGATTTACATGTTCCTTGGAAGCAAAAATGATCTAGTGAACTTAAATTCCTTAAATTATTTTGTTCCCACTTCAGTTAAATAAAGGTTAAATACAAGATTATTTGCTTAGCTGAGTTCATTCGTCTTATTTCAATATCATACATTCCAAAAGAAAAAGGAGATACACCCAAATGCTTTGAAATCTATAAGCCACTGAAGCTCAACACTCTGAAAGATGGGGGGGGGGGATGTACAGCTCTTTTAGCTTAACTGCACATATGTAAATTTTGTCCATTCTTCTTTTTCAGCAGTTCCTCCCTTGACTACAAATACTGTGTCTTCATCTGTTACATTACTGGCCAATAACCTTTCAGTACCCCCAAGTGACTTGCCACCCGGTGCCTCCCCTAGAAAAAAACCAAGGAAGCAGCAACATATTATCTCTACAGAGGAAGGAGATATGATGGAAGCCAATAGTACTGATGATGAGAAGTCCACTACCAAAAGTTTGCTGGTAAAGACAGAGAAGCGCAAGTCGCCTCCTAAAGAATATATAGGTAACTGAAAGTAAAATTTTCTTATTTGGAGAGAGTGAGTAATTAATGTATAGTTTTACAGATCAACAATCCCAACAAAAAATTGCCAACTTGCTTTTTCCCAGTACCATATTTTAAGGCTGACTCCAAACATCACTTATTTATTCTGCAATTTATTGATTTACAGGTTTAAAGCACATCTGGAACTATATGTTAGATCAGTAGTCCAGGTTATGGTATTTCTGCAACAGCAAAGTGATATTACAGCTGTGAAATTTTCTTTATATGTGATCTAATCCTCCCACTAGTATAATGTGAAGTTTTTCCAGGTTCCCCACAGTTGATATTGAACTCTCGCTGTACTTCTGCAGTAAACCAGATAGAGCTACAATTACAGACTAATGGGATATTACTCTACAGTAGTCAGTTTTACTGGAATAACAATAACCAAGTAAATTGGATTTATATTTCAGGACTGTATTGGGTGCACTATGATCATGTCTGGCAATTCAGGTAGTATTACAAAATAATTACAGGGTATTGACCCCATCTGGATGCAGCCTAAGGCATTAACTTCTTACCAGATTTCAGTTGCATAATCTCTGACTTCATAGGAGTAGGCAATATATCTATGACATGGGATTACAGTTTCTATTCTGTTTAGATTGGATCTTTTTTCTTAACTCTCTTAGATGAAGAAGGGGTGAGGTATGTGCCTGTACGTCCAAGACCACCCATAACACTCCTTCGTCACTATCGCAACCCATGGAAAGCTGCCTATCACCACTTTCAACGGTATAGTGATGTCAGGGTAAAAGGTAAGGTTTTTTATACTGCATTACATATCTTCTGTCAGCACATTCTGAATGGCTCATAATGTATTAAGACTTACCAGGTACCTTGCTTCAAATCTCCATGGGATGTACAACCTGTTGTCTAGCATAATAACACTGCGAAAGTAAATAGTTTTCTTATTCTTGCCGGGTGCAACTATATGATAGAACTTTTATCAGGAAATGAGGTCATGGAGTTCTTTATAGTTACTACTTGTTTCCTTTGCTTGCTTTGGACAAATATTACTTTTGGCAGAAATTCACACTTGGTTCCTAACAATAAAACTGCTTATAAATAGATTAATACAAATCAAGAAGAGACTTCCTATTCAGAGCTTTTAGATTTTTATAAATGTGATTTGACCAGCATCTGCAGTCAGGCTTCAGATACTCAGAATGTAAATCTTGTACTGTGACTTTGACATAGGGACTAATAGACTACTACACATTTGTTCTCTTTAATGAAAACTAAAGGACACTCCTCTACAGTGTGTTGTGTGTCTGTTCACTTTGATAGCACATGATTTGTTTGCTTCTCTAATCGTACTTTACTTTTAGAAGAGAAGAAGGCTATGCTACAAGAGATAGCTAATCAGAAAGGTGTATCCTGTCGGGCCCAAGGATGGAAGGTTCATCTTTGTGCAGCACAATTATTACAGCTGGTAAGTGAGGAAAATCAGGATAGTCTGTTATAAAGTGGGGGAGAAATCATTCCAAAACTATCCTGTTCTCAGAAAGCCTTTTGGAAAGGCATGGTGGCTGCTTCTGCTTTGTGTATTCTTCTTTAAAACTAAAAACAGTACCACATGGCAGATAAATTGTCACTTTTCCAACAAGAATGTAGTAGATGAAACCAGGCTTCGGTTGCATAACTGTATCAAATGAACCTAAAGCATTAGTACGGATGGAGGTTTTGATCCAGGCATAAGAGCGGATGTGTTTTATACAGATGCTCTAAACTGGCAAATCCCTCCCTCTGGTGCACAGGTCTGAAGAAGTGTCTGGGATGGTGCCGCTGACTTGAGGAGGCAGCACTGCTCCACATTCCTGGATGCTTCTATTTCAGGCGGGGGTGAGGTAGGTGCTTTGTATCCTAGCACCTCCCCGAGTATTTACATTCCCAGAGGTTTCAATATGAGAAGAAAGACTATACAGTACTGTGTATTTAGAAATATGGAGGCTGCTCTTGGTTTGGGAGAAGGTTTACTTCCAGGAATAAGAGGTGATAAGAGGACTGAGAATTTCAAGGCATTTGTTGCACAAATATGGGATAGGGCTAGTCACAGAGCCCAGAGTCTTGCATTTGAAGAAGCAAAGACCGAGGTCCTTGGGTTTTTTAATCTCAGAGTGAGATAAAGGGAGTTTGAAGCCTTTTTTAGAGATCATAACTGATAAACAGTTAAACAGGCAACAGGTTTACCACCAGAAAATTCTGTCAGCAGTGAAAAAGCAATATTGAATCTAAAGCAGTTGTGAGAGGAGAAGGTCCTATAGCTAGTGTAGTTTGGAAGGTGAAAGACTATGAAACTGTTGGTGGTCCTGCCAAATTCTAATCTTTTATAGACCAACCTGGAGCATGATGTATATGAACGACTCACTTCATTGCAAGAAGGGATAATTCCGAAGAAAAAGGCAGCAACTGATGATGACTTGCATCGAATAAATGAACTAATACAGGTGAACAGTTTATTTTTGAGACTGTTTTTCCATGTACAGTTTTCCCCTAATGTAAGTAGTAGAGTTGTGTCTAAAAATTTTGAGAACAAACATATTGAAAGGGAAGATGAGAACATTATATACCACAGTAATCACTTATTCATTATGGTTATAGATCCAATTGGCTGTACAATTCACTGAAAAGATAAATTGGCCTTAAACTTTTTGGGAGATTTTTGGGCAAGGTAGTGCATCTCACTGCAACCTATATCCCAAGATAAACAAGAATAAAATAGAAGGGAATTAGGTATGTGCCAAAGATCTTCATCTTTGCATTCACATGGGAAGGTGAATGAGCCTCCTTTTGTAGGCCAGCTTTCCTGTGCAAAGCAAAACTATTGGCTTTTTCCCTGAACATTCCTGGTTGGGGATGTGCATGAAAGTACTTTCACTCTAACGTTAAAGACGGTTAGAGGTCAAAACTGCTTCTGACCTCACATTCCCTGCTATTTTCCCCTCACTAACCTGCCCCCACCCCCCCCCCCCACGCCCATCCTCTGTTACCTTAGCTTAGGAGAGTGAGTGCATGAATGACCTGTCCAGGCACGTGGGGGGAAGGAGGGAGAAGCAGAGCAGGAAGAGGTAGGGAGGAACGATGATTCGTGGAAGAGAAGGTGATGGACTTGAGACAGGAAGTGGGGGCAGTCAACTAGACTTCAGAGCAGCAGCGGCCACGAGAATAGAAGCAGATGGAGGACAGAGGACAAGAGCCTTGTCAGAGCAACGGGGTGGTGGAGGGGCATGACAGAGGGGCCTCCCTCATTGGAGCAGTGGAGGGATGCAGCAGAGGGGTTCATGCCTGGCTGCTCCTCCAAGCCCCTCTGCCATGCTCCTCCTCCACCACTCCGTCACTCCAACAAGGCTCTCCTCCTCCATCCTCTCTCCCCCCTCTATGCACTTCCCAAGAGGTGCCCCAGGAAAAATAGACAGATGGGCACCTCTGCAGCTACTTGAGTCAGGACTCAGTTTCCATCCCAAGCCACTCGAGTCAAGACTGGGAGGTGGCTGCCAAGCCAGCCACGTCCCCGGAAAAGGCCTGCCTCTTGCCTTGCTGAAAGCCTTCATTTGTGCGAGCTCCATTCTCAGGAATGCAAACTGCTATCCCATTCACTTCGATATGAAGCAAACGGGGCAACAAGCATTTGTGTACATCCCCAGAGAGAACGATCTGCGTTGTCTTGTGCTCTCGGGAGGAAAAGAAGACTCTAAGTATTATCAGTGAATACTCAAAACAGCTTAGTAAAGAATTAAAGGAATTCATAATAAGGTCTGCTGAAGGGGCTTGAAGGTTTCATGTCTGTCTTTCACTCATACAAATATATTTTTAAAAATAACTTAGTAAAGAAAAAATCATTCTTCCTACCCTTCTAGAAGCCAACTGGCTTTGATTTCAAGGAGATCGTGCAAGACATGAAAGAGTAATACATATAGTTTTAATGTATATAATTATTCCTTTAATATATATACTGGGTTTTTTAAATGTTACCTTCATGTATAAGGGTGGGATAAGAATGCAAATAAATAATTGCATCTGAATTCAAGCTCACAAATTAGATATGTAAAATGTCTCACATGAACTAAGATCCCGGTTTAAAAATTATGATCAGATTCAAGGCCAGAATAAAACCTAAGATAAATTTCTAGGGATCATTTTTAAAAGGCCTGATTAATCTGTTTCTTGTTCACAGGTGACTTGTGTGCCTTTTGAACAGCTTGTTCTTTTAATGACACTGTTGTATTGTATTTCAGGGGAATATGCAAAGATGTAAGCTGGTAATGGATCAAATAAATGAGGCCCGAGAATCCATGCTAAAGGTATTGGATCACAAAGAGCGTGTTCTAAAACTTCTCAACAAGAATGGAACTGTCAAGAAAGTATCCAAATTGAAGAGAAAAGAAAAGGTTTAAAACCAGAGGAATAAAAACACTCTGGAAACAACAGATTGTACAGAACAGTGTTAGGGCTCTTCCGTTTTGAAGTTTATTTTAGAGAGTAACATTTGAATAAACAAGCTTCAGAAGAGGACAATGGACGGATACATTGGAGCCCAATGGACCTTAAGGGATTATCTATCAAAGGAACAATTTTCCCTCAGGCTCTTTTCTGTTTAAATTCACATTTGTTTATCCCTCTTAATGTGCCAGTGCCTACTAATTGGAACCATTGATACATACATAGATGGTGCCCCTCCTTCCATCTTAACAGTTTTAGAAGTCACTCCACAGGTTTGTATAAAGGATTCTTCGACAGACCTCAAGAACCAGCTATCTCAAAATGCAGCGTAAGTGTTCAAAAACTTTTTGGAGATGACACTACTTCCACCTAGTCCACTCAGTTCTTGTTCCTTCTGACCTTGCAGTGGCTAGAGCAGCCTTCATAAGCCCAGTGCCATTGCACTGGCCATTCTGCTACATTTAGAATCTTAAGTGGTTCTGAAGTCTGTGGCTGTCAACTTTTTTTAAAAAAACAAGACATTTCAAAGTGATTTGTAATGTTGTGGAGTGTGTGCGTGTGCGTGTGTGTGCCCATGGCGGTGCTCTGGAATATTGTTTTCAAAGTACTCTCATACAGCACAGCACTTCTGTAGCTGGTATGATGCTATTCATTGTGTTACATACAATTGTGCTATATAACATCCAGAAAACATGAATAAAAGATTTGGAGAATTTTGTATAAACTAATTTGGTCTGTGGTGGGAATCCCATCTAAAAATCCAAATGAGATTTAAGTGATAGATATAAATGTAAATGCATAGGCGTTGGCTAGTTACGTACTGAGAAAAGGAACATAATGCCTGCCAAATGACCTTGGACTAGAACCAGTTGATTCTGTGAGGTGCAATAACCCATTTTAAAGTGTTTAACATCCACCACTGCAGTTAAATACCCAGGGAGGGAGATCCTATTCCTATTTTCTAGAACTGTGTTATCTACACAGTTTGATTTAAATTATTGCCTTAGGTAGGAAGGAAAGCAAGCCCATGTTCTGAAATCTGATATCATTTCAGAAGAAATGCTTCACATACATGGCAGGACACCCCAACACTACTCAGGAAATATGAAGTAGATTGTTCAGCCTGAATAACGTTATTTTGGCAGTCAGGAATTAAGAGTGCTTTTTCTGGATATTGACCTTCAGAAAGCTATGCAAGGCCATTACATCTAAAGTGAAATCTGAATTAAGGAGCCTGAAACACAGTATTCAACTAACCAAATGAGGCACCTATGCAATCTACAGAATTCCAGAATTGGTACAGACACTCTAAATAAGTACTCAAGCTGAGAAAAGTCCAAAAGGAAGAGCTTTGAGCTGCTAGTACATAGAGCCAAATTGAAAAAAAAATGGAAGGATGAAAAGGAGTGTGTAATTATGCTTCCATTAAATCAACTGATTCCAAAGAATTGCCTATTTGGAGACCACTGATGGATGTCAGCTTATGCACCCTGAATATAAAATATATCTGTAAAATAAGATAGCCACCCTCCTATAACTTAGATGGTCTCTGGTGAAAAGAAAGGACAAAATCCTGTCATTTGTTGCCTTAAGCAGAAAAAGCTGAAGAATCTGTGCCTGGAAAGTTTCTATATCTAAACCAAGTTAATTTTGAATAATGACTATTTGAATGAAAGCACAAAAGAAAGCAGTTTTCCTTTTGTACCTCATTTGTATTGATATGCCTTTTCGTACATTTTTGCTTAATGGAATTAACACTCCAATACTTCATCCAAAAGGTGTACCTGGCTGTGAGGTACACTGTATTCAGTGTGGCATTTGTGTAAAACATTATGCTAGACTAGATGAGCTGTAGCTCTTTCAGGACCACATCTGGCCACCATAAAGCACCTGTGAATAGAGACATGTTAGTTAACCTAAAAGTGAGCACAGTCATTGCAGGAATGGCTAAACCAAACAACTTACCTACGATGGAGGGAATAATCTTGCTCAGAAGAGTTGGAAGAGCTGATCCTATCTGCCATGGCCAGGAATTCCCTCTTCTTTACAATTATATTCTGAAGAGTTGGCTGCTGAGGTCGATGCAGTGTCACAAGGGACTGGAGTGCCAAGTATCTAGAGCAGCAGTTCTGATCAGTTATGAGGACCTGAGCTTCCTGCCACTGCTATTACCACACAGCAGAGTACAATTCCTGATAGTAGGGCAAGACAAAATGGTGGGCGATCTGAGGGGTTCAGAGACAGTAGCAGAAGCTAGGGCTTAGAATCCTTCTGAGACCCCATTAGGTACCTAATTGGTACCAATCAGGAAGGTCCTGTCCCCACCTGGACCCCATTGAAGGCCCCATATGCAAGGCCCTGTCCTCACAAAGACAGGAGAAATCCAGATTTAATGGGTCCTTCAGGCCCTTAAATCTGGATTTCTTGAGCACCTGATTAAAGGTGTCCACAATGGGGTCTTCAGGCATCTTCAAAATCCGGATCTCCAGGAGGACCCCATCTCAAAAGATCCAGATCTTTGACAGTGCGTGGGAAAAGGGGGAAGGAATGCTCTGCCTCTGCTTTCCACTGAGAGAAAGCAAGGCATCCTGCATTTCTTAAACTGGTTACTCTGGTTTTGAAAACATACAAAGCATGAGCTCTATTGGCAACAACTGATTTCAAGCTAGCTGACCAAATGAGGTTGGGGCTAAGGACTACAATTAGACTAGAGGGCATGGAAAGAAAACCCTGACCACCTCCTTTGCTCAGTTCAAGGGCCTTAGGACTGCAGCAGTCATAGACAACCAGGAGTTCCAATGTGAAATAAACTGAAACTCCACTGAGAACTTAAAAGACAACTCCTGAGACAAAGGGCTCTTTTTTGCACTTGGTCTTATTCTAGAATATATCCCAAAATACGGGTTACTGTCTGCAGACTATAGCAGGTCTCAGACAACAGCCCAATCCCCAGAATAAGGCCAAGTGCAGAAAGGCTGCGATGATAAGGAACAGGAAATGTGTTCTGCACTCTTGCTTTATTGACAGTGCCTTTTAGTGCTTGTCTGAAAGCAGAGGCCAAACCCAGCATCAGTGGTTCTCCCACTCTTATCATCCAAGACTGATTAGTATCCACTCTGCACTGATGCAACAAATACATATTTACAATAGTCGAAATTGCTAGCTTGGATGCTCCCATTTGTACTATTTCAGCATGTCCAAGGTTTAGACTTGTTAGGTACTGGTGAACATTCTAGAGCAAGCCAAACCTGTTCAGCTTGAACCAAGATGAAACCAGACTGCTGCTGCTTAACATTAAGAAGGTTGCAGAGCAGCTTTTTAAGCCATCAGGAGCTGGGTAGCATGCAGTTTGGGAAAAGGTCAATTTGAAGAAGGAAGGTTGAAATGACTGAGTGAGCTTGCACCAAAGGAATGCATACAGATATCTATATACTAATGGAAGTAGCCTCTGAGCCAAAACAGGAGCAGGAGTGCTTGGTGACTGAAGAAAAAATAGATATTGAATAATGAAAACCAATAGGATACTGTTATCCCATTGTTGTGAGCCAGTCTGGTCTAGTGGTTAAGGAGCCAGACTCCTATCTGGGAATACCGGGTTTGATGCCTCATTCCTACATGAAGCCAGCTGGGTGACCCTGGGCTAGTCACAGCTCTCTTCTGAGCTCTCACAGCCCCACCTACCTCACAGGGTGTTCTCTTGTGGGGAGAAGAACAGAAAGCTTTGTCAGCCACTTTGTCCCCTTAAATGGGTGAGAAAAGCAGGGTAGAAAAGCCAACTCTTCCTATCCCAGATTACAAGCTCTATGGGAAGGACAGACGAAGGTGAATTGGAGCTGGTGTAGCTTTGTACATTAAAGAAGAGATAATATCTAATAAACTGGAAAGTCTACATCCATGATTGTGTTGTGGGTAAGAATACCAAGCCGGAAAGCAAACTTAATAGTAGGGACATGCTATCACCTTCCAAACCAAGCTCCTGAGGGAGATCAACATTTAGAAAATGAGTTTGGGAAGGTATCCAAAAAGGGAAGGGTTTTAAGGAGATATTTCAGCTATCCTCAAGTAGACTAGCAGATGACTGTGGAACTAACTGAGGGAAGAGGATCCAGGACTTGATCCGAAGAAGTGCTCAAGATCTGATACAAGATGTCACTGTGCGTGATGCAAGAGTGAAAAGTCACCTTAAACGTCCATTAAGGAAAAAAAATTCCTGAAAATAAAGGAGTAAAAAAACAAGAGTCCAGTCACTCCAAACCAAAAAATTCCTGAAAATAAAGGAGTAAAAAAAACAAGAGTCCAGTCACTCCAAAATGTATGGAGAATGTTCACAGCACGATAATGGATTCTTAGAATGCTTATCTAAAATAAAGGGCGCCACGACCTCCAAAAGAGCACCAGTGTGGCTTATGAATGCAATATGCAAAGTTATAAGCAAGAAAAACTCAGAAAATTGAAGACTTGCCCGGATTAGGAGAACAAGAAGAGGCACAAATTCTGGCAGAACAAATGCAAGGCAGCAATCTAGAATGATTTTTGAATTTTATAAATGTGTTTCCATAATAACAAAATAAATAGGAACAGTACATAATACATACGTTCTATAAACCTGATTACCTTAAGATGTTAAAACCTTATTCTTATGTCTTAATGCCAATTCCTTAGGGAAAACAGTTGGAGGACAGAATGACCTATTTTTGACCTATAAATTAACTTTCCCTGTTAGTATCCTTTCTAAACCACCATGTGAATACTTTCAGATCAGGCCACTTAGATTTTTTTAAATTGAGATGTGCTTCCAATCCAGAAGGAAGGACCGCACTGTCACTGAGGAATGGTAAAGATTTTGAGGAGCCCATGGCTAAAAACGGCAAAAGGAATGATAATCCCCAGGAAAGATGTGGGATATCAGATGACAACAGAAAGGGGAAATTGAAGAGAACACAGATTGCAGAGAAACTAATTCATTACCTCTGTTTCCACCAAGGAGGACAGATAGCCTGCCTTTTCAGAGAGGGAGACATAAGAAATATGATAAAGGTGAGAGGACGTTTTCACGTCTTGATAAAATAAATACCTAACAAATTTAGAGGGCCAGATACCATTTATCCAAATATTCTTATAAAGGAACTCAAATATGAAATTGCTGATCCTATACTATATAATATTTCACTAAGATCAGGCTTTATGTATGAAGATTAGAAATTACAGGCCAATCATCTTAACATCAATTAGAGGTAAGGTGATGGAAACGCTCATTATGGATAAAATTAGTGGGCATGTGCAGGAACAGACATTGCTGAAGGAAAATCAGCCTTGCTTCTATAAGAGTAAATCGTGCCTTGCTAACTTTTTAGGATACTCTAGAGATGTCAATAATCTGGTTGATAGACAATATCAAATGGATCATCTTTATCTGGACTTCCAGAAAGCTTTTGACAATTAGTGTCTCATCCTGAATAAAACCCTTAAGAGGGCAGGCTCTGGGTCTCAGGCTGCATCCCCATGGGGCTGCCAATGCCCCACGGTGGATCTGGGGGACCCTTAATGTGAATCTAATTCACATTAAGGAGTCCCCATGGCAATGGAAGATAGGGTGGGTTCAAATTGCTGAGTTTTTTTTTTTTAGGGGGGAAACAGGGCGCTTCTAAGGCTGGGATTCTAGAGCAGAAATAGCTTTGTCCTTGTCTCTGCTTGAGATGCCCATGAGCATTTGGTGGGCCACTGTGTGCAACAGGATACTGGACTAGATGGGCTGTGGCCTGATCCAGCAGGGCTTCTCTTATGTTCTTATGCTGATCCTATACTATATAATATTTCCTTCCTGAGGAATGTTAACTAGAATTATATACAATATTACAAACGTGATCTCAACAGATTTGTAAGGAGGCACAATTATATTTGCAGATTTATTCCCTTCCCGCCCATCCCCATGAAAACCATGGCAAATCCCTGCATCAGGATGCCGTGGTTTTCTCCACCACCACCACTACCTGGGCACTTAATCACCCAGGTAAGGACTTGATTTACGCCAATCTCGCCTGACAGCTGAGCAGCTGTCATGCACACAAGCAGAGCTCCGCAAATGATTAAAACAGATGCGGCTTTCAATGTCCTTGCCATGGGGACGAGCACTTAGTTAATTAGCAAAAAGACAGGCAACACTGAACAATTATCAGAATGGATGGAAGGAAAAAGTGGGGGTTCTAGCAAACAGCTCAATGAAGATGTAAACACAGTCTGTAGCAGTAGTTTTAAAAAGGCCGATTGAGTGTTAGTGATAATTAGAAAGGGAATAAATCTGCAAATATAATTGTACCTCCTCACAAATCTGTTGAGATCACATTTGTAATACTGTATATAATTCTAGTTAACATTCCTCAGGAAGAATATTGTGGAACTGTACAAAGTTTAGAAAGGCAACCAGGATGATCCTCTCTTAAATTTTGAAAACCAAAATTTAAGAGGATCTGACCAAAATCTATGATATCATGCATTGTGAGGAAAAGGTAGATAGAGAACAATTTTCTCTATCACACAGTACTAGAACCAGGGAACACTTTATGAAGCTGATAGGCAGGAAAGTTAGGACTAACAAGTGGAACTATTACTTTACCCAGCTGACCATTGGTTGATAATAAATTCCATAAACCAATGGCTACTGGAATGGAGGCCTAGCTATCATCTCTGGGATGGAGACACACACAGAATGACCCCTTGTCATTCCCAGGGAGTAGAGAGCAAATGAAGGTTTTGTCCTCATCCTCTATTTATTGTCCAAAAGCAAATGATGAGTGCTGTGCAAGTCAATACTGGACTGGATGGGCTGTGGAATCATCCAACAGAGCTTCTCTGTAGTTCAAGTGTGCTCTTGTCTGGATAAAGATAACTTGGCTGGGGTACTCTGTCCCATAATAGTCTCCAAATGTCAGTTACTTATTATATTATTCCACCGTATCCATGTTTTATTCTGAAACATCCAGCAGATGACATCTGGATACAATCTAAATTAGACTACTATAACGGTCTTTATGCTGGACTGGTCTTCACGGAAATTTCACTTGATAAAGAATGCTGCAGCCAGACTATACCAGCTGTAACAACCATTCTGATTCATCTCTTGTGAGCCAGTTCGGTCTAGTGGTTAAGGAGCTGGACTCTTATCTGGGAATATCGGATTCGATTCTGCCCTCCCCCACGAAGCCAGCTGGGTGGCCTTGGGCTAGTCACAGCTCTCTTCCGAGCTCTCACAGCCCCACCTACCTCACTGGGTGTCTGTTGTGGGGAGAAGAATAGAAAGCTTTGTCAGCCGCTTTGAATCCCCTAAAATGGGTGAGAAAAGCAGGGTAAAAAAGCCAACTCTTCTTCTTCTACCAATTTATTTTTGAGCTCAGTTCAATATGCAGCTCATTTGATAAAGATCTGCACACCTCAAAATTACAATATACACAAAACATCCATATATCAGTACCAAGATGTTCTCAAACCCTAACCCTCTCTGCTACAGATTTGGTGAATAGCACCCAAGGACCTTGTTTCTTCAGCAAGTACTCTCTAGTGACAGAACTACTCTTCCCTCGAAGAGAATCTTTTTCTCCTTCCTTATGAATCCTAAACTTGTATTAATTCTGGATGAGGTGATCTGATAATTCTGGTTATCATTTTCAAGCCATTTGTTTCACGTACAGCAAGTCACTCTGGAGCCTTTGAAGTTATCTGAAACTTGCACCCGCAAATTTTGATGAGTTAAAGCTAATAAACCTATGCGGTTCAAGATTTTTTAAAAAAGCTTATGTACAGTTGTTTCTGTGTTCAGTCTAATCTATCCGTTCAGTCGAATTCATTTCACCGGTCTACTCATGAACATCGTTTCTCTACCTCCTGGGAGCTAAATACATATGAGTTCACTTTCAAGGCAAAGTGTTCAGGATTATAGGCTCCTTTCAGGGGGAAAAATAAGGGCAGGAGCCTCAAGAATTCACACCTAATTCTGTTTCAGACCAAAAACACTAGCGCTCAACTGCCGGCCGTCCAGCCTCCAGAGAGCCCACTTAGGGTGTTTTTCCTCTGTCACTAAAAGTACCCATTAATGGGTACATAATGGCATTTTTGTACCCATTAATGGGTACTTAATGGGTACTTCTAGTGACAGTGGAAAAACACCCATGGTGTGCTTCTAATCACGTGACAGGGCAAGGCGTGTTCCTGGCCAGACTGTCTGGATGGGATAAGGTGAAGAAGAGGACTCGGAAGACTCAAATTTCGACGGATCACGTGCTGCTAATCGGAAGTTCCTCCATTCTAAACATCTATGGTTATTGGGAGGAGGAGGAGGAGGCTTCGCTGTCTGTGCTCTATCTATGGTCGTCGCGAGGCCGACGGGAACTTGGCGGCTCGCTTTCTCACATTCCGCCCCATTACCTCACGCGCTCGGAGAAGGGGCCGCTGGGATAGTGGAGGACCAGTCCTCTCTTGCCTTGGTTTTAGCTCTCTTCTGTATTAGCCGGCGGCGGGTCCGGGATTCCTCCTCGCCCGCTTTCGCCGTGCGGCGGCTCTCCCGCCCGCCTCCCCGCGGCCTGCCTTGCCCTCCCCTCCCCTGCCCCGCCGGGTCCACTTCTTCGGCTTCCGCACACCCCGGCCCATGGCTCCATGAAGCGCGGGGCTGTAGAGGCGGCGCTGGCGGCGGCGGCGGCGGCGGGGAGGCGAGAGCAGGAGCGGCGGCGGCGGCGCTGGTGGCGGCGGCGCTGGTTGGGCTGAAAAGTGACCGGGGAAGGGAGCCGTCTCCGCGCCAGAAAGAGACAAGGTGCGGCTCCTCACGTTTCCCCCGGAAAGCCCTGTCCCTGGCTGGCTGGCAGGCAGGCAGGCAGGCAGCGAGAAACGGCTAATGTCCCCCGCGGGCACCTCGGCTCACCTCACGTTTCCCTTCCTCCCCCCCCCCTTCCCGGCGCCTCGCGTGTCGTCACCGTCGCTCCATCCCTGCTTTGCACGACTGTTCCTCGTCTAGGTTTAGGGCATCCTGGTTGCTGCTTCAGTCTTTCCCCGACAGGCCCTCAGCTTCTGCTAGGCGGCTTTCCCGCTTGGCATCGCCCTCACCTTTATTGCTGAATTTTTGGATCTTGGGAGAGACAGGCAGACAGAAGACCTCCCCTTCCCTCCCAGCACATAGTTAAACTTTGGGATCTACCCCCGCAAGGTGCGATGGTGGCCACTGGCTTGCAGAGTTTCAAAAAGAGTTTGGACTGGTTCATGATGGGCTCACTGGTCTGTCAGTGTGACTTCTGACATAGGAGGCAGGATGCCTTGGAAGGCTGCTGGCTGACTGTGAGCAGGGCAAGGCACGCTGTCCATGCACTTCTATATACAGCTGACCTCTGCTGTTGTAACAGGCTGTTAGACTATATAGCCTGATCAAACAGAGCTTTTCTTGCATTTTTCTGTTGTACTCATGTAGCCACCTTTTTTAACCACCATAATTATTGGCCTTTCATGGGCTAAAGACATAGCATCTCATGGCTTAGCTCAAGAACTGGATTCTAGTTCCTGTTCAGCTGGTGGAGTTCCTGTGCTTGGTCTAGCTGAATTTTCTTAGTAGTTGCCTTTGCAAGAAGAAATTTAAAACCTTGACTGTAAGCTGCGTAAGTGGGAACTGTTCTTAAGAACAAATGGTTCATTTATTTTGCATTTAGCAATGCCACTTCTACTAGAATGGGTAACTATGTACTGTCTCCTGGTTGGAGAGACAAGCAGGAGGCCTTTAAAAGCTATTTGCAGGGAGTTGAGAGCAGGTGAAGGTTTTGCCTTTATCTTCTGCTTGAGAATGCCCAGAAACAGGTGATGCACAATTGTTTGAGATAGGATGATTGCCTAGATGGCCTGATCCAGCAGGGCTCCCTGTATGTTCTCATGTTTACTGTCTGGTTATGACAAATTGCCTAATGAATTTGTAAAAAAAAGAGGAAAAAAATCCATGAATGTGCCTCTCTGTTTTATGAAATAATAATAGCACTCAGGCCCCTCGACCTTAAATTTACTTAAACCTGAAATCCAGAGCCTATTTCTTTGTGTGTCTTTAGAATCGAAACATTTAGTCCTAAATCCATTTATAAATGAGACTCTGCTGGGTTTTTTATTTGGAAATAAGCCCTGCCACATCCAGTGGGACTTGATTTTTGGTAAGTTCATATGGTTGCATTTTTAGATATGAAGTAAACTTCTTGAAATTTACTAGCATCTCTGAAAAATATAAACTTGATGGTTCTCTGAAACTGCCGAGGAACCTCTACTGTTGATTTTGTTTTTCCCCTACATGTCTCACAGATGTAGGTATCTCCATTTGCTACATTGTTACTGTTTCTTCAGTAACTTGATATAGATGACAGCATAACTTGCCTCCTGTTGTTGTTCATGTTGGCTTTTGCTATCAAATTTGCAAGGGTCTAAATCTAAATCAAGCTTATGCACCTTGTTCATTGTTTATCTGTTATGCTCCAGATAGTTCTAACTAATTTGCCACTTTTTTCTTCATGATGAAGCCGTACAGTAGCGGTGTTGGTTAGAAGCCAAGTGTAGAAAAGAAAAAAGAGTCATGTTTGCTTTGTCTCTCAGATAGTGAGTTATTTAATGTACTTTTTTGGGTATAGCCTTGGCTCCTTATGTTAAGAGACTGCATGCTGTTGTTCAGTGTTTAGCTTTATCTGGTCATGATTTTATAGCAGAGTTTTTTCCCCCCTCAGATTTGGGGAACAGGAATGGGCCACGAGAAAAGAAAATTCATTCCAGATATAAAATAGCTTATCTTTCCACCTGCCCACTTTCCCCTTGGCACTACAAAGTTTCTGCTTTCAGTAAGTATCACAAGCTCAGAATATACATCGTTATGAGACAGTGATGCTGTAGATATTGGCAGCTAAAATTACCTCAAAGTCAGGTTAAGGAAGCAGTCTTTATTAAGCTGTCTAAACTTTGATAATACTGTGTTTTTCTATTGCATTGTCCACTCCCAGCCCCTCAGTTTGGTTGGCATACACCTGCATTGTTTAGAGACCCAGACTGAGATGAAGTAGACTGTTCAGTCAATCAACAGAGTAATACATCAGTTTGATGAGAAAGTTTGTTTCCCTGTTACAGTTTTATCTACTGTGATGATTACAGTTAGATATGAATTGGGTAGCTGTTGGATAAGTATTAATGAAGTAGTTATTAATATAATGACTGAAATATAGAAACATACCAGATAATTTAAGGTTGTTTTTGTACCTAAGCAAATAATTTCGTAACCTATGTAGTCCTATTTAGTGCAAACATCTGAATTAACATGCGTGTATGACATTCAAGAGGCAGATCTTCTAACATGCAAACTCAGTCCTAGATTATCTGATGAACAATTATATGGAATAATTTTCAGTTCAGCACTGAAGCATGTGTATGTTTTTTCTGTACATACAAGGCAGTTCATTTCAAAATTATTTTCATAATAAAGCCAGTGGAGAAGATTGTCTCATTTATCTTAACAAATCAAAATGAAGACGGATAGTATGTCTACAGACTTGGCTTTTGAGCTGTCTCCATTCAAGCATGTGTTCAATCATGTGTTGACATCTTTTATTCTGTGATAACATTCTTTGCGAAATCTATATAAATCAGATTTAGAGGAGAAAATGCCATTAACTTATGGGAGGAATGGGAGAAAATCTTAAGTGGAAGCAACTGGGAAAATAAAATGTTTTTGATCCATTAATCTAACTGTATTTATTTCATAATTCTTGTATACTGCTGTCTCTTCTGAAAGAGCCTCAGG
Source organism: Aspidoscelis tigris stejnegeri (assembly GCA_023333525.1). NCBI lineage: Eukaryota > Metazoa > Chordata > Lepidosauria > Squamata > Teiidae > Aspidoscelis > Aspidoscelis tigris. The sequence goes on along the minus strand of JALMGA010000002.1, from coordinate 50,459,806 downwards.
TAACTCTACAACAGTTCACAAGAAAACGCAAGAAAATTAGTTATAGATACAAAAATCTTGCAGTTCTGTCTCAAAGATCTGGATAAAGAAAGAGGCTTTTAAAATTTGACTGCATTTCTGTCAGGAGTTAGTTTTACAATCAGGGCAATTACAGAAAAAGAATAAATGATGGAAATTAAGAAGTTACTAGCAAGCTCTGTTTGTCTGTTTGTTTTAACATTCTTGTGGGGGTAGCTGTAGCTCAACAGCAGAATAGCTTCCTGGAAAGCAGAAGGCCACAGTTTCCACCCCCAGCATCTCTCCAGAAGAAAGAAAAGACAAGCTTCTTCTGTATGTTTGCCAAGAAAGTTGCAGAGATAAGTATATTTAGACTCTGAGCATCAAGCTTGACTTGAAGGTATATTTTAACTTTTGCATGAGACAGAACTTTCTCCGTGCCCTATGATGCCAATATGTACCTGTCTCCTGCTTTCCTGATAATTTAATGGGACTGGGTCAGATATATACTAGAAATATTGATCAGAAAGAGGACTGTTGGAGGAGGAAACACATGGAGGGAATGTCCTATTGCTGACAAATCTACACATTTGGGAGACATTGAAGCAATCTTTGCTCCATTAGTACAGCTTTTGCTAATGTGGTACTTGTGAATTACAATCCAAAGTTTTTGACATCAGCTACAGAACTATAAAAAAAATGACAAAACTGTACTGTCATATGCAAAACTTTCTCTTCTAAAGGAAAAGACTAAAGCCTTTCTGGTCTGTTTAAAAATATAATGTCTAATTGCACATAAATCTGTTTCTGTTTAGTTGTAGGCCATTTTTGTGCAATTGTCTATGAGTTTTTCTTATGGAATTCACTGATATTTATGTAAGATATGTCATTTTCTTATGTACATCCTTATCATTTGTTTTACTGTATGTTGAATGTTGTATATTTTGCCAGGGTTCTACAGTACAGACAGCAAGTGCTGAATCAGGATGGGAAAAAGACGCTGTGTTCCTCCACTTGAGCCCAAGTTGGCAGCAGGTTGTTGTGGGGTAAAGAAGCCCAAATTATCTGGAAGTGGAACACATAGCCACGGGAATCAAGCCACAACTGTGCCAGTCTCCAGTTCAGGTCCTCTTCAGAACCACCAGCATGCAGATGGGGGCAATGGAAGAGAGAATGTATCAGATTTGACTTTATGTCCTGGAAACTCTCCAGTTACTCGAATGAATCCCAATTCAGGAGCATTGAGCCCACTCACCCGGCCTAATGGAACTGCCAACAGCACCAAAAACCTAGTGGTGACAGCGGAGATGTGCTGCTACTGCTTTGATGTACTCTACTGTCATCTTTATGGTTTCCCTCAGCCACGACTTCCTCGGTTTACCAATGACCCCTAGTGAGTAAATCCATGGGCACGGGAGGGAAACTGAAAACCATCATCCAAACTTCTTACGTGGTAGAGTAAACAAGCTAAAGTAAGAATTGTTTGGGGGGGGGGGAAGTAAACTGAAGAAACAGTCTGCAATACTATTTCCATTTGTCTGAAATTATGTCAAATTTGAAATGGGGCTTTCTTAAAAAGAAGAAAGTGAAAGTACAAATATGTTGGTCATTATAAAGGCACGTGTATTCAATGTGAAGCATCAGTCCTTTAGATCTTTTGTCAGTGTAGGAACTGAAGGACAGAGAGCAAGACACAAGACAGAATGTCTTAGTGTTTTAAATTAAAATTCATCACTTAAGCAAGCTTCCACTCTGATTAAAGTCTATAGTAGCACTAGTGTTACGCAAAGTTAAGCCTACTAGGCTATAGGTTTGACTCAGAATTTAGGTTAATAGAGATCTGCCAGTACCTTTCAGAACATAACTTTTTAACAGGTTTAGTAATAGTGTATATTTTATAAAGGTTGCACATAATTTATGTATTTTAAGAGGAATTGAGGATCTAGAGAAAGTTTTTAGAAAGGATTTGAATAGAAATTGACTGAAAACATCAAGTGTCCAATAGCAAGCACTTTTTAAAAAAGTATCTTTAGGAAAATATTTTCAAAATTAATTTTGCTTCTTATTCCAATTTTATTTTGGATTTTTGTTGACGTATATTCAGGTATAAGATCTATATTTGACTTACAAAGATGTCTCCTCCAAAATAGATGACCTTACAGATTTCTCAACGTTCAGGAAACAAGGAAAATTAAGGTGACCCTGTGAAAAGCTAAGCTGTGACCACTGATTTGTAATGGCACTAGATGGTGCTATATATGGATGCTGCTGAGACAAGGTTCCAGACCAGTTTGACTTGATGAACTACCGTAATTCATGCAGTACTAGCAGAATCAGTTTGGTTTGTCAAGCCAGTTTAGATTCTTGCATCAATGTTGCCCATCTGTATTACCAGCATGGAACACTGACCAGAGATTACCTCTTCACAGTGTCATCGTCATTTTCATTTTTCCTTGTGGTTCCTGAAAAATATAAGTGCCTCTGTTTTGAGAAGGAGGCAAAACTTGCATAAGTGTAAAACAGAAAAGGAAATCAGTCATAAGCCCTCCATTAGCCATCTGCTGTTTCCTAGAAAAGGTAATTTATTTTCCAGGAAAAAGTGCTGAACAACTTCAGTGCTTCAGATAACCCTCCATAAAAAAGTTTTGGTGATTTGAACACAGATCCACTGTTTAAGCATGTATTTTATTCTACTTTGCCATAATTGCCTGACTTGAGCAATGCTATCCTGAGTTCATAAGCTTCATTCAAAACACACACCTTTTTCCAATTGTTCACTATGCACATAAATGTTAAAACACAGTATTTTGACTCACTTTGTCCACACAAAGAAACTGCTAAATTTGGAAGAAGCCAGGATGTTCAACTAGTTGGTTTATGATTAAGCTTATTCTGAACCTTTTAAATTTAAAATTAAGAAACAAACAAAAAAAATCAGTTACTTAAAACTGCACCAAAATCCAGCTCCTTAGTGATGAGATTATATTTTATTGCATGGATAGGCATATCAGACTTATTAGCTAGTACCTTATTGTCTGTTGAATAAACCTGAATCAGATCACTGAAAGTTCCAATGCTTTTGGCTTGAAACTGGTATTGAAAAATGCTGTGGGTTGTTTTTTTTTAACTTCTTTCCTTTTCAGGAGAAATACTATCAAAGGTTTGCTGTAAATATATAGTAAACCTCGCAGAATCTAAATTGTTTTTATAGTCTCAAAGTAATTATGTTTTGAGGGTGGAGTAAGGGTGGAAATCTGTAATGTGTTTTTTGTGGAGGATTTAATTCAGGGCTTTAAATTAGCTTCAGTATTTTTCAGCATCACTAGTTGAGGCTTTTTTTAATGTTGTGAGAGTTCTGGAGAGTTCATAACTGTAGAATCAGTACAGGAACTGTGGGTTTGGCTATGATTGTTTATGTTCATCTTATTTATAATCAGCTTAGCTGTGCATATTTATAGTTATGGGGGAAACACATAATTTTATTAATTTAAAATATTAATATACTGCTTTCCATTAAAATATAATCTCAGTGTGTTGTACAAAGAATAAAAACAGCTAAAATAATAATAAAAACCGAATTAAAATCAAGGATGGAGGAAACAAAACTCTGGAATTTGTGCCTAAAAGCCAGAAGTGTATGCACCCTTTGAATATCAAAAGGAAGCCTATTCCAGAGGATGGGTACCACCACAGAGGTGGCCCTACTGTCAATAGTTATAGCTATATGCCTGATAGCTATATGAATACAAGTGCACCTAATGAGGAAATGATAGCTTAAACATTGTGAAGTATCCTAAAATGGATATCAGCCAGTATCTTCTATTCTCTGTTGGATTTTGGAGTAATTAACTGATGATAGATACAAGAAAGTTACAACTATTTTCATATACCCTGTTATTCATGGATTAACACTGTACATATGAAAACTGTGTAGTCAATTATGATATATACATAGCCTCTAGAGAATAAGTTAGCCCCTTCTTGATTGATGAGAGAGAGAGATCCTGATTTGATCTCTTCTTTAATTGCTTTGCCTCAAGTGTTTGGGGAGGCTTAATATGTCTAATGCATGAAGAACACTGAGTAATCTCTACTGGAATAAGAGTCTGCATGGATATATATTTTCATGCTGAAGACCTCAGAAGTTCCAACATAGATCAACATGCTACTGCTCTGTCAGTGTCTGTTCTATATGTTTCTGTTTTAAAGGATAAAGACTTGTAAAACAGGTTCATAAATACATTCAGGTGCAGTATGAGACTGAAATGGCCAGCTCTTGTCTTTTTTCTTTTTTCGTAAAGTTGGATTAATTAATCAGAAGGAAGCTCTGAGTCAACAACGCACAGACTTCAGCTTCTTTATGCACCCTTCCCCAACATATAGGGTAATCTAAAGTATTGTAATCTAAAGTTTCTGGCTGGATAGATACGAAGTCGGGAAGAAAATGTGCATCATGAGAAGCAATGACAACCCTGCTGAGCTTACTGCTCAAGCACATGTCTACAGGATCTTGCTAGTAACATATATCTAGGATGTCAGGTGAAATGTTAATGTGGACAGAACTGTATTATTACTTTAAATAAAAATACGTGAAGTTACAGGTATTTAGAAATTGCTGACTGAACATATAGATCTGTGGTAGCAAGGAGGAATAAAACCCTTTCACTAATCTGTGGTAGATACATGGAACCAAACACATAACATTAAGTACATAACTAATCTTTATTCACATCATCTGGAAGTTCTGCAAGAAGTTTGACTTACAGTTATGAGCTGAAGAAATGGAATCAAGATTAGCTCTGTTATTTAGTTTTATATAGTGAGTCAGTATTCTAATTTCCTTGTTTGTTATGAATCACTCTATATTATTACCTTTTAGCCTCATAGGAGATTGCTTGAATTTTCTGTACTGTAAGATCTACTCACTATTGTGGGGCTAGACTATGATTGAATTGCACATTCCTAGTACTGCACTGTCCCCCATGCTGGAGCAGGGAATGTTTGTACTTTTTGCTGTAGCTTGTTGTGTAATGTAGGGAAGGTAATCATTCTACGCTTGGTACTTGAGCCTGTGAAATATTGTATGCTGATTAGTGGGGGGGGGGAGCATGATACAAGAAAAACTTCTGAACAGTCTTGGAGATATTATGAATATTTTTCCACCACCCAATTGTTTCATTGTCAAACAGTTTAATTGAAAACGGGTTTGTGGTCGCACTTTTTCACACACAAAAACCCATTTTTCCACTGAAAAAAGCCCTTTTCGTGGCCCAAAACAAACCAAGACATGAATTCTTATTTTAATTGCTCATTTTCTCAAAGAGGAGACTGGTCTGTTTCAATTAAAGTTTTGGATATGCAGAAAAAATAAAGTTTCAATGCAAATATTAGCAAATATAAAATATTTGATCAAAATTGTAAATGCAAATCAGCATTTGCACATCCCTGCTCCTAACCACTAACTACCTTTCACTGGTTATGAATTGTAGTTCAGTTACATCTGTGAGCGACTGTTGAAGAAAAGTACTTTAAAATATTAGATTATTTCAGGTGAGAGTTGCATCCCAACAGTTGTTATTAATATTCTTATTTGTGACTGTGCCAAGTATTTTTTAGCTGAAAGAACAATGTAGTATACAGTAATAAAATAAAATAGCAGGAGATTTGTTTAAAAGCCTCAGGGTATTTAGTGCTGAACTGACATTTCCCATAATCTCTCACCATCTCGGTCAGTGGATCTTCTGCAGCCTATGAAGGTGCACAAGTTATTCATCCCTTGTATTTTATAGGCCAAAATTACTACCTTGTTTGGGGCTTGAAAAGAGGCTGTTGGACAAGAAATGCAATTTATTAATTTCAAAATACTGTAAATGAGATATGTTAATGTTCTAGTTGAAGCTCCCAAATTTCCTTTAAGGGGAGCTCTCAGTTTCACAAAGTAGTGTCATATCTTGAGGTTCACACCCTTTACCTTTTTTTGTGGGAAGACCAGAAGCTTTGTTTTCCAAGCTTTTGGGTGTTTTTCCACTGTCACTAAAAGTACCCATTAAGTACCCATTAATGGGTACGTAATGGCATTTTTGTACCCATTAATGGGTACTTAATGGGTACTTCTAGTGACAGTGGAAAAACACCCTTTATCAACTGTGAAGGAAGCAGAAAAACCTTATGCTTCCTATACTCCATCTTAATTATATTTGGACTAAGCAGTGGTTCAAATGATTTGTGCACCTCCATAGGCTTCTGAGGATCCACAATTCTTTGCCAATGACCACAAAATGCATTACAAGTATCAATAACAGGCAAATTTATTACATTCTCAGACCAGCAAAACAACTAAAAACCATCAATAAAACATTTAAAACGAAGAACCATCTACATTGGAGTTCATCAGTAGAGAAGAAGTTATTTTCCACTACTCGAGGCAATGTAGAGTCTAGTGGATTTCCTCTAGACCCAGGCAGAGAAAAGGCCTTATCCCTCTCTGTCCTTACTCCAACAACCAAAAGATTTATCTGATTTTAAAAGTTAGTATCTTCAGTCCAAAACAGGTATTTCCTGTAACAGTCACTAGTTGACTAATGCCCATTAATTCTTTGTTACTTGAATCAAGCCTGTATTAATTTACTGGCATCCAGCTTGTTCATTGGACCAGAATCATATTGTTGCATTTAGTTGCCACCTCTTCTGTTAAGTGAAAAAACAAAAGAGAGCTTGGCAAGCATCTGGTATCAAACTTATTTCCCTAGTGCATTGATGTAAATGTTGAGACAAAATTGAATCCAGAGGAGTTCAGTTCTCTGCTCATTGAAACATACCAAGAGTCTTTGGGCTTTCACTGGCTTACTGTCTTTCAAGATGATGAAGATAAAAACTGAAATGGACAGAGCTTTGTATGGTTCCTTGAGTTCCTTGGGGAAAAGGTGGAATAATAACAAAAATTATGAAAGTAAGAATAATAAAAAGAAGAGGAAGAAGAATTTACCAGATATGAAGACGTGAGAATAGAACTACAGCGACTGGCATAAACCAGCAAAGGTGATCCCAGTGGTTCCCAGCACACTGGGGGCAGTGCTGAAAGATCTTAGTGGGCACTTGAAAAGCATTGGCATCAACAAAATATCCATCTGCCAGCTACAGAAGCCACTTTGGTGGGATCTGCTCATATCATTCACTGTTCACTCAGTCCTAGGCGCTTGGGAAGAGCCTGACTAGTGATAACAATTACCAAAACCAGCATAAATACCTTGTTTGTTGTGTGTTACTGTTGTTTTATGTCAATAACAACAACAACAATATTTGTAACATTCAAAATTCGGCTGAATTCAGACATTTGAACTCAAATCGAATGCTACACTATTCGTATGCTAACATACGAATGAATGTGAATTTGAATTAATATGAATGTTTCTGGACATTTGTATGAATAGTATGGACATTCGTTAAGCTGGGAAACCTATTGGATACTTATTTATTCATCAGATACGTATCCGTTCGTATCAGATATCTATTAGTTTGTATCAGATATATATTAATTCATATCAGATACGTATTTGTTCATTTCAGATAAGTATCTGTTCATATCATATACGTATTCATTAGTATCCGATACGTGTTGAATGTTCATATGAATACGTACTAATATATTCATAACAAATAGAATTTTACCACATTCAAATGCAATCTATTTGTACAAATACAGATTCTTGAACATTAGATTCATTTTAAATTGAAAGCCAAAACAAAACCTTGCACATCCCATAATAATAATGATGATAATGATAATAATAATAAAAGAAATTGGAATAATTGAGATTACCATTCATCAGTACAGACATTTTGTATTACATGTGTTTTTAATTCCTGCAACCAAACCATAAGTGTTGTTTGCCTCATTCCAGCAAAGTTTTTTTCCTCTGGGGTTTTCTAAAATATTGCTAAAGTATTTTTCAAAGTATAAATTTACAACACGTGCACTGATGAGAATTAAGAATATTTGAGTTTTGCAGGATTGTGGACTTTGCAAATGATACTGTATAAATTATGACTTTTAAAGACTGAAATTTGGAGGACTAATGACATACTCTCAAGAATTTTTGAAGTATTGAATTCTGCTGGTTCGCTTTTCAACAGCTTTTAATATAACTGACCAAGATATCCTCCTGGAACTGCTTTGAGGACTAGGGGTTGGAGGCACTGCGTTGCAGTCATTTTACTCCTGCCTCCAAGAACAATATGAGACCATTGTGTTGGGGGCTTTCCCCCCCATTTCTCTGGAAGTTTGTAGGATTCCTAATTCACCAATCTTATCCTTTGTGCTTTTTTAACATCTATACAAAACCACTTGGAGAGGCCATCAGATTTGGAGTGAAGGAACATCAATATGTTAATGACACCCAGCTCTGTCTCTCTATTCTATTTGACTCAGGATGATTCAGGTGTTTGAAAGTATCCTAGAAGTAAGAATGGCCTGGATACAGATCACTAAATTGAAACTGGATCCAAATAAGATGGTGGTATTGTGTGTCGGAAATTACTGAGTATGTAGTGAGGAGGTATTCTGTTTTGAGGGATTTGGAAGGATAAGGTACATAGTTTGCAGATAGGCTTAGATGCTGAATTATCACTGTCACCAACAATGACCCTTCCGAGACAGGGATAGTTTAGCCACAGTGAGCCATACTACTGCAGTGTAATCTATTGGACTGCTGTTAAAGACAATCTAGAAACTACAGATCTCAGCAGCAAATCTGTCAGATATTCGTGGCCAGATGTGTATCAGGCCAATATTGAAGGAACTGCGCTGGTTGCCAGTTTGGTACTAAAACCAATTCAGTGTTCTAACATTGATTTGTAAAGTCCTACAACCTTGAACCTCGAATACCAAAATTAGCACCTCCTTCCATTCCTACCTTCTATCAGAGAGACCCTTTTGGTTGTGCCACCTGTATCAGCAGTGAAAGGTACAAAGGCACATGGGAGGTTCTGCTCTGTGGTAACCTCCAGATCATGAAGTGATCTTTCTTCCGAGATGCATCAGATGCATGATGAGGACACTCCTCTTTAGTTTCTATCTGACTTTTTAAGTATGTTGTTCTTGATTTTATTGTAACCCATCTTGAGATCCTAGGATATTGGGCAAGATAGAAATACAATTAAATTAAAAAAATGTACTAAAAAGAAAGAAAAAAGTAAAAACATGTTTTAAATCAGTATCTATCCTTAAAACAGTATTCATGTTATTTTCACATTGAAAATTATTTGAAGCTGGAGGTCTTCTGTTATGCATTTTCAGTCCACTCTTTGTGACATGGAAGACAGGGCGAGACAAACGCCTTCGGGGATGCATTGGAACCTTCTCTGCCATGAATCTTCACTCAGGACTCAGGGAATACACATTAACCAGGTAAAACATCATCAAATCAGGCAGAAGATATCAGTGCTATAAGTTTTTATGTTGGTGGCTGACACCCAGATCTAAACTTCAATGGCCTCTTCCTGCTCTAACCATTCTGCATATTGAACAGGTAAATGGTGCATTGCATTCTGTTTGAAAGGCTTTACAAAGTGGCACTTCAGAAAGCATGTGGTAATAAGATCACTCTGGAAATGTTTCATGTTATCATAACACCTTCAAAAGCTCCCAGTTAGGAGTCAAAAAGGAGGCATTAGTGGTGTTGCAAAAACAGTGGACAGTTGGTGTTCCATTTTCTTTAGAATTAAATTTTTATTGTGAAGGCAAGAGAGACAATAAGTGAATATAGCCTGAAAAATCTATAAAAGGCAGAGGAAGTTGCTCTGAGGCATTTTTCTGAGTAGGGGGAGAATCAGCTGTACAGCACAATTCAACAGAATGCCATCACCTTTCTGATGACTTGCTCCTTCCAATACAGTGGTACCTCGACATACAAGTGCCCTGACATACAAGTGTTTTGAGATACAAGCCGCCGAGCGAGTGATATTTTGCTTTGAGATGAGAGCAAGATTTGAGATACGAGTATGTAAATACAGTACAGTACATAACAAAAACAACTGAGGTGGTGTTTTGGGAGCTGGAATGGATTAATGGGGAAATTGCTTTGAGATACGAGCGATTTGACATAAGAGCAAGGTTACGGAACGAATTAAACTCGTATGTCAAGGTACCACTGTACTTATTTACTTATTGTAACAATGTGAAAAATTTAAAAACACACATTGAAGTAAACACAACAAAACCAAATCAGTACCATAAATAGAAACTAAAATTAAATTTTGATGGAGATCAGCAGCACTCTTGGTGCAAAATCTTTTAAATATCCTTACACTGTACAGGGAAGGCATTCCAATAAGTGGTTTGTTTATAAACCATAAATAAATATATATATTTAGGGGAAGGTTTCAGCAGACGCACTTGAGACATTCACTTTCCATTCTATACATACAGTAAATCCCTATTGCCTGTGTGCTTGTTGCAATATGGGTGTTTTGAGGAAGTATTGTCATATCTTCCTGTTTCATCACTGCAGTAGCAGTAAACTGAAATGTTGATATATTCTCCCACCTGTGGTATATCTGGGAGTCCTGTTTTAGATTACTTTTGCTTTGCACGTCATACCCATAAAGCGATCCCTGGCCCAGTAATGTTGTTTGTCTTGAGCCTTGGCCCTATAGTTGGGAATGTAAAAAAATACTGTATAAAATTATTCAGTGCTTGTTTTCAATTGTATCTGTATGTTCTATTCCCTTTCCAGTGCACTTAAGGACAGCAGATTTCCACCCCTGACTCGTGAGGAGCTGCCTAAACTTTTCTGCTCTGTCTCCCTCCTCACAAATTTTGAGGATGCCACTGACTACTTGGACTGGGAGGTGAGAACAGGTGCATTTGGATCTCTGCATCACTGTCTCATACCATTTGGGTTCGGGTTAGTATATGGTAATGTGTCTGCTTTGTTGTAAGGGTGGGTTGTGGTTATAAAATCAGAGAAATAAGACTAGAAAGTTGGAAACAGGTGCTATATAAATGGAGTAGGTCACTAGTACTAGTTCACTGGTAGAGGGGAAGGGGTTATGCTTAAGCACATGAGAAGATATGACCATAACTAGTCCTACATCAATTGATGTAAGAATAAATCCCATTGAATAAGGTGGGACTTCCTTTTGTGTGACATGCATAAGATCACATTGTTAAGGGATATATAAGGAAAGGACACTTGTCTTAGGTTTTGAAATAACGATACCTGTTCAAATTGTAGATACTGTGACTTGTTTGGGCAGGTTGTCTCCATGGCTAGAAGAGAATAGCAGTACAGTGCATTATTGGGTTAACTTAGCAAAAAACCTAGGGTGATGCCAATCCAAGAAAAAGAAGTAAAGTAAAAACCTTACAAGTAGAATAGCAGAGGGTGGTAGCCTGTAATTACAAAGTAGGGCCACTCTAGACATTTACTGTAGAGTCTGAGTTCAATCTTTCATGTGTATCATAATCAAGGGTTGACTCCCATGAAGATGTGTGTATGATTGCAGGATTATAATATTATGTCTGCTTGTCGTTCAACCTATTTTTACCCTAGTCCCATCTGCTTTGAACTGCCCTTGTCCTTCTCCAACACCATTGGGCACCAGCCAGCAAAATACAATGGAAAATATTTAGTGTGTTGCCAAGAGAAAATGCCTCTCAGTTGGCTTTATATTTCCATTGCTAGGTGGGAATTCATGGAATCAGAATTGAGTTTATCAATGAGAAAGGTGTAAAACGCACAGCCACATACTTACCTGAGGTTGCTAAGGAACAAGGTAGGTCTGAATAAATTACCCTCGAACTTGTCCATGCAAAAATGGTAACATAGAAACAGTAGAACATGTTCTTTTACTTTGTAATCTTTAAAACACTGCCCGTCAAGAATTAATAAGTCCCAAGCCAAGCCCATATCCAGGGAGACCCAATTCAGAATACATCAAATTGTTGCTAATTTATACCAGTCCTGACATGACCCTAGCAGTTGCAAAATTTTGGGCCGTAGCTATAAAAATGAGGGAGAAGTTAGGAAATGAAACCCTGCAATTAAGCAACCTTGACTAGAGATACTCTAAATCAATGAAAAATTATGCTTGATCACACACATTTTTAATTTGCTTTTTTATTGTCTCTCATTGTAAATTGTTTTTATATGTTCTTATATATTATCTATTGAGTATTTAGACTGAAATAAATTTTGATACTGAATAAACTGAATTTCAGCTCACTGGTCTAAATATAAAATTTTGGACTGTGAATTTGTCTTACATAGCAGTTCAGAAAGTTATCTAAAGCCAGTAATAATCTGTGGCTGAATTGTTGAAGAAGCTGTTATTTTCAGTACAGTATGTAGTTCATTTTTCTTAAGACTGTCCAGATTTTGAATGACTTGATTTCATAATTGCTTGGGATTTGGTGTGCTTCCTTTCTTCCTCCAGTAAAAAAAAAAGTAGGTTAGTTCATTAAATCTGAGATTTTGCACTTCCAGGTTTCTTTTTAACTTTGCTTCATCTCATCACTCAAACATAGTGTTGAACTATCTTTCATCCTCCCTAAGCATTAATTTTTTTGTGGTAAATGTGAATGGCAATTGAAGTGTGCAGTAGTTGCCACAAATGTTATTATATAAAGCATAATACCTATAAGTCAAAGGATCTGATTTCCTTTTCCATGAAATGAGTCAAGAGAGCAATGTGAAATTTGTTAACCAGAACATTTCACACTATGCTCTATTCTGTAGTAGATCTAACTTATGTTTGATGCATCGCTGAACTGCCTTTTAAATCATTATTAATTTGACTGCTCTACAAAAGAATGAATTTTTGAAAGCATAGTTGGGCGGCGTATTGGTAGAGCACACTGCTTGAAAAACAGAGGATTGCCAGTTCAGTCCCCAACCTCTCCCTGGTAACAGGCAACGGCAAACCACTTCTGTATCTTTACCAAGGAAACTGCATGGAGGTGCCGTGGACGGGCCTATGTAGTCAACCAAGAGTTGGACACAACTCAGTAGTACCCAGTCAAACAACCAAGACTCACAAAGCAATCAATTTTAGCTCTTGGTACCAACTTCACATGAAAGATCAATATGGGATATGTTACATCCAGTGCTCATTTGGCCAGGAAGTGCTGTCACCAGAATAATTATAATTATTTTAGTTATCCTATTATAATCTTAGTTATGCAAACTCTGGTTAGCACATGAGAACATAAGAAGAGTCCTGCTGGATTGAGCCACAGCCCATCAGTCTAGCATCCTGTCACACACAGTAGCCCACTGATTGCTTATGAGTAGAGGCTGGATCTACATCTGTCTGGGAGGGTTTAGGAAATCCTGCATTGAGCAGCGGGTTGGACTCGATGACCCTAGAGGTCCACTCCAATTCTATGGTTCTTTCTCAAGCAGAAGACAAAGGCAAAACATTCACCTGTTCTTGATTCCCTGCAAACGGCCTTGAAAGGTATCTTGCCTGGCTCTTCAGCCTAGAGGAAGTACTTAGGCATCCATTCTAGCAGCCATTGATACTCGTATCGTCCATGAATATATCTAGCCCCTTATTAAAACCATCCAGACTGGTTGCTGCTACCACCTGCCTGGCTGCAAATTCCATAGACTGATGGCCTTCTGGGTGAAAAAATACTTCCCCAAGGTCCAAGAACTGATTTGAACACAAAGTTGCAGTCCAGAAAATCCTATCATCCTACTGTGGGCTTACTCATGGAATATTCCTTTTAAGAGAATGGGCAGATGGTGCTGCCTTTTGCAGGGCTGCTGCTATCTCATCTGCTTCACCCAAACCTCTTGTCAGCAGCAGTGGAATGAAGTTTGCATTGCACCACTGTTTAAAGCATTGAAACTGTTAGTAATATTTAATTCTTATTTAATCCAGCTTTAAGCTACTCTCTTAGCAACATATAACACATTGCTAAGATATCACATATAACATGTTGCAACATGATTTGTGCAGTAACAAATCATTTTAATCAAATATAAAAGCTTACCAACAAATACAGCAAAGTTACATGAAATAAAGTTTGCTGATGTGAAAGTGATTAAAAGAGCTCCAGAGGGATCTTTTGATGTTGTGTGAGTGGGCAGTGAAGTGGCAAATGCACTTCAATCTTAGCAAGTGCAAAGTGATGGAGTATCAATGGCTATTAGAATATATGCCTAGATATTGCCTCCAGTTTGGAGAAATAGCCAGGATGGTTCTAAACGCCATTTGCAGGGAGTTGACTGCAGGTGAAGCAATTGCTGGGCAACTGTGTGAGAATGCTGAACTAAATGTTCTGTGACCTGATCCTGCAGGGTCCTCTTCCATTCTTAAAATTATGTTAAGCCTTTATTAAAATGCCACCTAAATACATAAAACTATAACAGCCTCAAAATACCAGAATAGAAGTGCATATACATTAGTGTGTCATCAAAGCATTAATTTAAAGTACATTTTAGAGTTTAATTGTGTGTCAATGTTTTCTGATAGCAGTAGTCCAATAATCTGGATTTGTTTACTGTACATCTGCTACTGTTATTTTCACTATTTTTACTATTCTTAACAGATTGGGATCAGATTCAAACAATAGATTCCTTGCTCAGGAAAGGTGGTTTTAAGGCTCCCATTACCAATGACTTTAGGAAAACTATTAAACTTACAAGGTAAATTTCTTGTTTTATTTATTTAATTTCTGGTTACTGCATTGCTGCTTGGTTGTTGATGGGATACTTTGTTTGAGGAGAGGTGTTCTAGTTCTCATTGATTCCAATGTGAGATTCTTTGGATTTTAAAACTAGATCATTTTGTACTTGAGGCCCCAAAGTAATCCAGCTTGCTTTTTCCAAAGAAAATAGCCACAGCTCTGGAACAGGCCTCCCCATGAGGGACAGTGATATTTCTTTCATTTATTTACAGGTTGCTTTCTATACATGGTTTCAAAGCAACAGATATATGTACAATATAGTGTAGTAGTGTTTGCGTAACTGCATCTAGTTTTATTCTATCATTCTATATAGACTTGTTTTGATTTCTTCAGTACTTTATTTATGGAAATAGAAAGATGATTAACTAAAACATATAAATATGTTTTATATTGCCTCCTCAGTGATGGTGACTGCAACAACCATTCCTCTCTTAGTACGATCAGTCGCTGTTTTCATCTTTCTAGGTTTTGGGGGAGGCAACGGTAGTGTTGCTGCCATTGCTTAGATTGTGTGACTAAGAAGAGTAAAGGTGCAAACAGTGGCTGCTCATTTAGATAGCGTGGAGAAGGAAGCAAGCATAGAAGAAAAACATGCTGGCACTCAAAAGCAGCTACAAAGGCTTCCTTGGGCAGTGAACCATCAAGCTTGTTGCTGGGCTGTAGGGCTGTTCAAATTCATATCTACAGTGTACTGGAAAATGCATATTATCTTGCATTTTTTAACAAAATGAATAGAAACACACACTGATAATTTGAAGGAATTTTGTGGGCTTGATAGTGACTGATTGTGGTGTCTGGAATCAAGTTTGTTTCTTTTTACAGTGTTGAAAGTCACAGTGTTCTTGTCTTTCAGATACCGCAGTGAGAAGGTGACAATCAGTTATGCAGAATACATGGCTTCTCGTCAGCATTGTTTTCAGAATGGCACTCTTCATGCCCCACCCCTCTACAATCATTACTCCTGACACAAGGCTGCATGACCAGTCCCGCCCCCCAGCTGCCACTAACAGCTATGACATCATTGGGGCAGATGCCTCCTCTTCTTGGTCCAGTTACTTCTATTACTGCACCATTTTATGATGCTAGCTTCCGTTGCCAAGTCTGCCTTCCAACTGACTAAGGGGTGGGGGATACTATTGAATGCAACTGAATTTAAGGAGCCCACGTCTTTCTTCACCCTTCTTCAGGATGAGGGCTCCGTGGGATTGAGGCTCCAAGACTAAGAGTTGCAGTTGGGTAGACGAAACGCTGAGGAATGGCAGTACCACTTCAGATTGCTTTGTCTGTGTTTTGAATTGCACTGTGTTCATTTGAATTGTTAATTACGACAGCCCCCTTGATAAGTAGGAGAGCTCTCCTGGCAGTCTGGGCAACGGAGTCCAACAAAAGATTTTTAGGTTATTTTTTATTTTATTTTTTAAATCTCGGATCAATTTATTGACCATCAGCTGGTTAGCCCTTACACATCCCAGGCAAGTAAGTGACGTGATGTGTTGCAAGGACAGTATTCCTTCTCCGCCTCCTCCTCGCAGAAGATGACAGTAAGAAGTTTTCAAGGAAAAGAAAATTTAGTGCAGCTAAACCATTGCTTTAACATATCCCAGAGGGCTTGGTTCTTACATTGAGCTGCTCTTGTTTTGACACAACTGGAAAGTTGTCTGCTAGGTAGGACAGTAAGTGTGCTGGGTTATGTATGGGAGTAGCCTACAGTTTCTTGTCTCCTGAAAACATGTTATACCTCCCTCTTGGTTATTCTTCTCAGTTTCTAAGTTGATATACAAGCAGCAAAAACTGCAGCTGGAATAGGGCAGATCTGTTCTAAAAGCCACCACTATAATAATTTTTAAAAGTGTGAAAGTTATCTATAGGAAACACTTTGTGCAAACTTTATTTAACAGATAGCAACTTTCTCTGACTCCAAGATTCAAGGTCACGTGATGTAAGTAAAATGCAGAGTAAATATTAACGTTCAGGTGGTTATCTAAAATAAGTATCATTGCTGCATTGGTGTGTCAATCCTATACACATATAATTAGGAGCAAGTCAAATTAATTCAAGGTGAAATTGTTTCCAGGTAGCTAGAACTGGAACCTAAAGACTGTTTTCCACTCACTAAAAAATGTTGACTCAGAACCATGTTTGACTATCCTGTGGATTTTTAAATTACCTTTCTTATGGTTGCTGAATACCCAGTACACTTGATAATAAATGTAAACTTCCCCTTTTTTTCTTTTAAGCCATTCCAATTCTCCAGTGTGAATCACTTAAGAGATATCACAGATGCAGGCATTATGATTCCTCTTAAATGAATCCACAGGGATTATAAAATGATATTGCTGAACTTCTGCAAATTGTAGTAATCAGCCTTGATAAATTAAAACAAACAAATCTATAAGAAAGCCACTGTAGTGTATAGATTTGATACCATATATGTAGTATCGAAAGATGGCAAAATTAACTTTCACCATGGGATGCAGGTTCAGATGCTTAGGGTGAGTCAACATTGCTCTGGTCGGAAAAAAGGAATTGTACCTAGAAGAAGGGCCTTTGAGGCATTCTGAATAAATGCTGCATTATTGGTAAACTACACATGAACAACCCTTGTGTACTCGTTAACAGTAGTGCCAGTATTGGCTGGCTTGGTTATACCAAGGTGAACTGGCTGGAAAATAGTAAACAGATACTGTATTGTTGTCCTTGTAAAAGAACTTGTCAGAGAATCTAGCAAAGTTCCCAACTGTGTATTTTTCTACTATTACCTCTTTCTAATATCCCAGAAGAAAACCTAACCTTACCATTTTGCTAGTCACTAAAAACATCTCTAAATTGGGATGGGGGGGAGCAGAGTTTATTTTCCAAGGATCTGCAGTATTCCCTAGCTTTGGTTTTGTACCAAATTGTTCACATGGATTCCCACCTTTCCCTTCTGATGATGATGAAATGTATTTGAGTATGAAGGGACTGTTTCATGATTTCCTGCTACTAAGAATAAATCAGCCTTCTTACAAATTAGAGTGATTTGTAGTTAATGTTCCAGGTGCCCTGGACTGATGGGAGATTATAGAGGGAAGAGGAGAGTTCAGCTTTGGTCATGTCATCCATTTCTGCTCTCAGACTGTATTGAAACATAGGGCTACACTAATTACTATTCAAGTGTTCTATTTTAGAATTTAAATTGTAAAGATTTTTTTAAAAGCAAAAAGGAAAAAAAAATGGTGCTAAACTTTCACCCCTGAGCACATTCGGTGAGACTGGTCATGCAGGCATATAGTGCCGAGCTATTCAATCTTGCTTTTTTTTAACAAAAAAAAAAAGAGTTTGCCCTGTTATGTGTCTTCAACAATGTATAGTGTTAATTATTTGGTTTCATTTTAATGGGTGGGGAGTTTAGGAGCCAGGTTGGGGACATTAGTTGCCATTCTAAGAACAGATTTTTAGGAGTGACAACCTTCTTGGTTTTTTAAATTTATTTTACCATTACTGCAGTACGTTGAACTGGCTGTGGAGTGGGAAGTGGTCTCATTCCCTGCCAGTTTCCATCCAGCCACCCAATATGTGTAAGTGGAAATGCCTCTGTTAAAATTGCAGTGTGGTGCTTTCTTGTAGTAAGTGAAACAACAAGCAGGCCAAGAAGCACAAAACCAGTCATGTATACATTCAGCAATGATCTACAAGGTTAAGTTACAGTACAGTTGAGCAAATGTGTTAGTTACATTATCCCTGCGAAATGCATGGCAGGTGGAATGTAAGTCCTCAGAAGATGGTCCTGCTTCTGTGTCCTACAGAGCAGTGATGCACTGCGATGAGCCGAAGCCTAATAGAACCAAAAAACAGAAAAAGAGAACCATCTGTTAGTGTCCTAATCAGTTGTCTTTTTATCTGATTAGTGAGCAACGCAATTCTATAAAGACCTTAGCAATAGCCTGCTGGTCTCATTGGGAACTGGCTCATCCTTAGCTACAAGTAAGTGCCTTTTGGTCTAGATGGGTTTATTTCAAAACAACTGTGGTTAGGAATCTTCCTTGCTACAACCATGTATTTTAGGGTGTATGTGTTACTTTGTTTTCCACAGTTACTACAGAGAATATGTTTGATCATTGGAGTCTCATTGTTTCAAATATTTTTCTTCCAAGGTTTTTCCTGTCAATAACAATAAATAGTCTATCTCACTAGAGGTATTTCAGCTGGAAAGATTTCATGATCAGAGTACCACATCTACAGATAACTGCATCTCAAGATTATATGGGCAATGCAGTCTATGGCGTTTAATCAAGATTTTACACTTTACGTACATTTTTCCTGATTCACTCTTAACACTACAGTCTTTACTGACTGAGTGCTGTTTTCTATTTGTTTTTCAGCAACAAAATGATAGACATTTTAGGGTTTTTTGTTCTTTTGTTTTAAAGCAAGGACCTCTTTTGATCTTCAGTGCAGAGATGTCAGACCAATTCTTTGTTATTACACGTGGTTGCCTCCTAACTCTATAACTTCTGGGTGTTAAATCACTGAACTTTACCCTCTAATGAAGTAATGTAGAAAATAAATTGTAATGGATATGTTTTTATCTTGTCCTTTATTTGTTGGTGTCTATCAATTTTGATTTTTTTTTTTTACATTGCAATCTAATAATACTGTGGCTGTGGTTTGGGTGATTGTAAAGAACTCTGAAAAGGCAGAGTACAAGTGAGAGACAGGCTGTACACCAGAACAACAGATGTTATGAAACTTGATTCTTCCACAAAACATATTACAAAATAAATTTACAGAATTGGAGTAATACTCAGTTTCCATGTCCATGTCACCTTGCATTTTACCTCCTAACCCACATAGAACAATAAACTGTCAAGATAAATGACATTTTCTTCCCTTCCTTAAATAAATTGGAACTGCTCTCTTTATATTTGTGGAAATAGAGGTTAAGAACCCAGAAATAAGGGTATAAGAACTACAAAACACAAATACTCTTCAGTGGTAGGAATGACCTGTGCAGGACCAAAACAAATGTGTGAAGGAGGTAAGAAACATTGAATGGTCATTCAGACTATTAATGTATTTGCCCATGTATTACAACAGTTATCCTTCATTAAAACAGTTTAAATTTGTCCTGTCAAAACTGTGCTTAAATAGAAATCTTGTATAGTGAACTTCCATTGCTGTTGCTTGTATTTCCGCTGGAATTTGTGTATGTATATAAATGAAATCTTACAATCAGTGCTGGGACAAGGAGAGATTACTGTACATTTCCCACCTTAATCTAGTGTTTGGACCTTTTCCTAAACACAGATGATGTAAATAGAGAATTATCTGTGGAAGCTCTTTGTTCAGAATGAGAGCTCACTGACCCCAATAACCCATGGTTACCACAGACAATTTTGACTCTGACAATTGCTGGTCCAGCCACAGAGACTTCTATTTTATTTCTGTACTGCTTCCTATAAAAACCTCAAAGTGGTGTACATGTGATTTTTGAGCAATTGGCTGTGTTCACACCTAAATTTTAATCCACGTTCAGTCCACTTTCAGTGACAGAACACACCAGCAAACTGACTAGAAATTTTCTTCCCATGTTATCTAACCCAAAGGTGGATTTTCTGAGTTAGATAATACTGAAAGAAAACAACCTGTCACTATCCTGGTAAACTCTCCCATGTTAAAACTTGAACATGGCCATTGTCTAGGAACCACGTAACACTGACTTGTTATCAGCTCCTAATGGAATTTAAGCACATCCTTCACGAAGTCCGTATGAGAGAGCTGTCGTGCCCTGGGTTCAAGGTTATGGAGAAGAATTAAGCTTTTAAAAAGTATTTTGCACAAGGTAAAAATGTGACTAGTGGTTTTGCATGTTGAATCCAGTGGCAATTAACTGCATAACGGTGCTTATGGTTGTATTCAGTAAGAATATAAAGGACATCCATCACCTCCATTTCTGTTGGGAGGAGGTATCTGTGTAATGGTAGAGAGGGGAAATTTCCAATTTACAGTTGTACAGTGAAGGACCTTATCACTGGTGCTGTCTCATTAGTGAAAGGTAAACACCACTTTCAAACTGAGCTTATGACACCTGGTAATTGCTCTTTTCTTAGCAAAGTTATGAGTGTAGGTTGCCAATTACCTTCTTCCAGGGAGAAGCCAGAAATCAATTCTCAGCCTTTTTGCAAATACTCTGCTGCTGTTCTGCAGCCACACATTTCAACATTTATTTGTCACTGCAAATACAATCATGGGCAAAAAAAATTGCAATTCGGTAATGTACCCTAACATGCAGAAGTCACGTGTCCAGTGGCAGCCAGTGAAGCAGATTTCAGATAGATGCATCTCCCCTGTTCTTGGCTAGTTCGCCACAAGAGTAAAACATTCATCAAAACAGCACTGTAGAGATGAGCGTCAATCTGTGATCTCAGTTGCCAGTCACAACTGCATATGCTGGACATCATACTGAACATGGCAGGAGGATTTGATGGTGTTTCCCTTACAATGAGGCCATTCTATTCTGTTGTAGATCTCCACTGACCAGAACTGGGTGGGTAGGTGGGTGAATGTGCTTGATTTGATTTGCTGGTTCATTTCATGGGGAAAAAATCTGCAGCACTCATAAAGGATGGAGTTAATAATAATAATTATAATTGTATATCTAATTAAATTGCTAATGAGAAATAAAGTGAATGAGAAAAGATCATCCAGCAAAGCTCTCTAGGTATGCCAGGACAAGGAGGACAATGAATATTTCTCAACTGAAATTATTTAGGAGCAGGAAAACTAGTGTGGGGACACAGATACCACCACTGGGATAAAGAGTCAAATTTAAGACACCATTATTGGCCCACCCATCATAGGAACCGAAGGCCAAGTGTAGAACTCTGCTAACTGATAAAGCTGCCGGTGTGTGTGTGTGTTGTGAGTGATGTTTTCATTCATTCATTTTTGCAATAAAAAATTATTTCTATAACGAGAAATGGTTGTTAACATATATAAACCTAACTAAAAGTGGCCTTTTTGTTTTTATGATGATGAGGGCCAGGTTTGAAAAAAAAAAGTGACTGATTGGCCCTTTCTGCACTGGCCCTTATTCTGGATTGTATCTCAGAACAGAGATCTACTGTCTGCATACCACATCAGCCCTCCTTGGTCTGCACTACCATGCATAAGACAAGTCCCCTTTTCCAGGATATAATCCACAGTATGTCCCAGTGCAGAAACTCCCATTATGTTCTACCAATCACTTCATTTTGCACTTTGTGTTGTCGTCTTCTGGTGTTGGATCCCACTTTAGCACTTAAGAACAAAGTGATGTCCCTGAGCTTCCCCTTGGACCCACATAACCTTCTCAGCCCCCAGCTCTCATTTTGTTCCCGCTGTGAAATTAATAGGTTTTTTTCTCTTTAGAATATCTACAGAGCTGAAAGGGTTAATCGAAAAGAGCTTCCAGTCTTCTAAAAAATGAACTTTAAATAACTTCCAGCTCTACCCAATCACTGAAATGTAAAATGAATTCCATTTTTAATATGTTATTTATTTTAATACAATCATATATTATCATATATTTCATACATTTATTGAAATATAACCCATTCCCTCCACCCCAAAGCAATTCAGTGAGTTTTCTGAATTCCAATGGGAGATCATCTTGATATTCTCTGTAAAGACTATTTTTTCCACAGTTCTCAAACTTAATGTATTTATACTTGTCAATTGTATTTCATTCTTGTGTCCTTCAAGAAATCACTAACAACCGATCAATAATGTAGTAATACCATTTCTTTATCTTCCATTTCTCATTGTTTTTCACCCTGCTGCTATTACAGTCTGAGCTCCCTTAAACTGTTGTTTAATATTCATCCTTTATATGGATATCTAAGTCTTTACATCTTAAAATACTACACAGCTCTTCTTCCAAAAAGACTGGTTGGCCAATTATTTTTTCAATTCTCTTGTTACCACTTCCCAAAATTTATGTATCTTTTCATAACGCCAAATTAAATATAAATATGTATGCTTTTGTGGCATTGATGCCAGCAATCTTGAGCCAATATTGATTTTCATATTAGCTGCTTGGATCTGGGACTGATGCCTCTCATACATAATTTTTAATCTTAGCTCTGTTTTATTTATCTTCAAATTTTTGGCATATTTTCCATTTTAATTTCACTAGATCTTTGACATAATTGCCGTGAATGATGCTTTTCCTTGGGTAAAAATGAATTCAGTGCCTAAGGGTTGTTCCACCACTTTCTTTCCAACTGGGCTTAACTTTAAAGCTTGCTGGGTACATATTTGTTGGTTATGCATTATTAATTTTTTTAATTATATGGTACAAAAATGGGGATATAAACACAATAGACTGTTAACTATGAAGTAAATCCTGTTGAATTCGGAGCTCCAAGGACACTCTTTGGGTGCCATCGACTAATACAGATGAATCTAAATGTTCCAGTTTATTTTTGAGGATCCAACAAGGGGAGCGATCCGATATATACACAAAAGATAAAGCCCCCCCGCCCGCATAACACAGGTGTCATAGCTTTGATATAGGGTGTTTTTCCACTGTCACTAGAAGTACCCATTAAGGGGTACTAAATGGCACTTTTGTACCCATTAATGGGTACTTAATGGGTACTTCTAGTGACAGTGGAAAAAGACCCATAACCTTCATCCAGACATCACTTACTTAGTCTGCATTATTTGGATGATCCGGAAGAAACCACAGATAATCCAGTATAAAATGTGTCCCGATGTGATTTATTCCGGACTATCCAAATAATGCGGACTAAGTAAATGCGATTCCAAACCATCCAAACGAAGGGGAATAAGTAAGCTACGTCTGGATGCAATCTTGTAGAACTCCTTCGTTTTTATGTAGTACATTAGAATATAGACAGGAAAAGGGAGATGCTTCTGGAGTATCAACCTGCGCTTTCCTTGTGAAGAACCAATATCTTATTATTTTGGCAGTTACTTTAGAGTGCCTTTCTCAGAAAAGCTCAAGAAGACGGAGAGACTGGGTCGTCAAAGAAGTGGCGCCCTGACCCGTCCCTCCCTCCTCTCGGTCGCTGGGGTCGCAGCCCGTCCATCGTGCCCCAGGGGCAGTCAGTCACTCTGAGGAGCCAGGGCGTCGGTTGGCGGCGGAGCCGACGGCCGAGCTGAGGCGGCCGCGGCGACACCGCCGCCTGAGGGAAGCCGCCTGGAGAGGGGCGTCGTCGTCGCCGTCGTTGGGTAGGGACGTCCATTTCCTCCTCCCTCCCGTTCCCGTCGGGCGAGAGAGCCCGCCCAGGACGACATAAGCGCGTCGTACGCTCCCTTCGTTTCCGGGGCCGAACGGGAAGGATGGCGGCCGGTGGCGGCGTTGACGTGCGGGCTGTGGATGTGGAGGAGGACGCCTCGCAGCTCGTCTTTCCCAAAGGTGGGTAGGTAGGTAGGTAGGTAGGTAGGTAGGTAGGTAGGTAGGTGAGGCAGGCAGCGGCTGGAAAGCGTTGCTCTCTCGGGACCCTGGGCGAAGCAGAGCAGGGGTCCCGAGAGAGCAACGTTTGCCAGCCCGAGACCCCGCCGGCTGTCGGTCGGTCGCTCATTGTGAGACGCCTGGATTCGAAGCTCGAACCGCCGGCCCTTGGGGGCTCGCCCGGGGCCCGTCGAACTGCGCCTTGGGCAGACACGCGCCCTTTGAGCGAAGAAGCTCGGTTGATGCTTGCGTAGGGGGCCACCCGTCCTGGGGAGCTCGTGGACTGCCCTTTGCTGTATTAGCGCCGCGTGGCTGCATCTCGGTGGGAGAGCAAAGTGCCTGGAGAGCAGGCGGTTGCTGGTTCGATCTCCGGTTTCGCCTCAGAAATAGACAATGGCGAACTACTTCTACACCTCTGCCAGCCCTCTCCCCCAATTGCGTAGAGTTGCCCATTCAGTTAGTCAAAAGTTGGACATCGCTCGGGGCCCAACAACAACAACAGAGCACATACTGTACTGTAATTTCTTCACCCTCACTTCATCCTCCATATCCACATAAATGGACTTTATAGTTTACTCTTTCCCTAATGCTGGCTTATTCAAAGCCAGGTCATGTGGCTAGAAGACCTCGGCTGCTGTTGAAAATCTAAACAGGTAAGATCCAGGTGTTATTTGGATGAAAGACGACCAAGAAATCTTAAGTCTAAAGGCTGGGCAGAGTTTTTTGGGGGAAAAGGCCCTGAAAGAGCCTTCTCAGTGGTTACAGAGAAAGTATTGGTGTACATGGATAGAACCAAATGTAATTGTGGCAATATGTGCAAAGTTAGGTAAGTGTTGTAACATTATTGGAACAACAGGAGACCCTGTGATCATGCTGATCTTGTTTGGGCAAACTTCAGGCTCAGAAAATCTAAACACACAAACACTGTAGCCTGGCTTTGTCTGTATGGTCACAGAACAGATTTACAAGTCTTTAGCCCGGCAAAGTGTAGTGGAGGCTAGACCAACACTTGTTTAAAGGACCTCTGGTCCTGGCTGTGTGCAGCTGCTTGTTCCTTAAGATATGCCAGGATAAAGTAGCTGAATGGATGGTGCTATGAAGTTATGTGTGGGGGATGGGGTGGGGAGAACATGGGGCAGGTAGTGGCCACAAATTGTCTTCTTTTCATGCACAGCCCCAGATAAGGAGATGCCTGGATGGTTGGCCATTGCAAAGAAACAACTTTTTCTTGAAATAATAGGTACCTTTGTAAGCCAGTGCTACTCAGGGCAGCAAGTGTCACAGTTTCTGCAACCAGAATGGAATGGAAATGTAAGAAACTGTTCATCTCATGTGGCTTGTGAGTGCAGGGCAGAGAAATATTGCCTTGAACTATGCATGCTTGCAGCCCAGAACTATAAGAAGCCCTTCTTTCCCTCCTCACTGGCCCAGGTGTATTAGCAGTCTGAATTTTCTGGTTGCCGTTAGGGTCCAGTCTTCTGCATGCTTCAGTTTTTAGCACCACTAAAAGTTATACTTTGAATTCTGTCATAGGTGCACTTCTCTGAAATGAAAAAAAAGGTTCCTGAATTAAAATATTTTCAGTAGTTATGGGGACACTTTTCATGTTTCTTATCTTTCTCTTGTAACCTGAACTACAGTCACTGCACATCTGCCTTAGTCTCAGCCTAAAATAAGCCCTTATAGTACGTTTCTAGATCTTTCGATAATTGGTTTTATGTGACACTTTTTTCCTTTTGCTTACAGAATTTGAGTCTGCTGAAACCCTCCTGAATTCAGAAGTGCACATGCTTCTTGAGCATCGGAAGCAGCAAAATGAGAGCGAGGAAGAAGAGCGGGAGCTCTCAGAAGTCTTCATGAAGACTCTGACTTACACAGGTCGCTTCAGTCGTTTCAAAAATCGAGAGACTATTGCAAGTGCCCGCAGGTGAGTAATTTTTCAAATGAAACACATGAGTGGCTAATGTGAGAGGGTACTATAAATATGTTACTGCCTTCAAACCACACAGAAAAAAACCACAAACTATTTTATATAAATAGGTAGCAACTTAATGATTCTTTTGAGTAATATTATTTCATAATTTTAAAAGAAAGTAATGCAGATGGCCTAACTGTCTGTTGAATCCTCTTCGTACTATACTTATATTACATTTATTAGCAGATTGTATGTGTGTAAATTGGCTACAAAATGTTTATAGTTGTTTAAAATTCTGTGCCACTATGTTAAGAAGCAGTAATGATATGAAAGAATCAGTTTCTTTAACTTTGTGAAGTTTGGTTTTGTATTTTTAAGCATGAAAACTATGAAAAAATGAAAAAAGAACATAGTATATGTTTTTATGAGTCTCCTGAAGTTCTTGTAACCTTGAGCTGTTAACCACTTCTGCTGCTGCTTGTAGTATAGCCAGCATTCAGTTTTTCCAGCACAGTTTTTGCAATCAGTCAACGACGAGTTGGTCATAACTTGATGGTACCCAACAACAAAGCATTTTTGCTGCCCCATGTTTTATGTTAACTTGGCAATAACAGTTATAGTTAGATACAAATGCCATCTTCAGGGTAAGAGCCAATGAATATAAGCATCTCTGGAGAAGCTTTAGAATAGAACTCTTATCTATAGTATGCTGAAACTTTTCCTTTTTTTCCAGCAGATTTTCTACTTGCTATTTTCAAATAACTTTTGTTTTAATATAACAATTATTTATTTCTAGACACTATTATTTTTCAACTTCATATCTATCCCAAGTTTAATAAATGCTAGAAATGTGATGGGTATTTGCTGTTTACTGGGGATTCCATGTGTTTTAGTGCCAAAACACCCAAATGAAATAGTATTAATGGTTCTTGATCAAATAGAAGATCAAGATCACCATCAGCAGACTTCTGTACATGATTCTTAAGAAAATACATCCTGCCGAGTCCAGCTAGGTTTTATTCTGCAGTAAGTGGGTGCAGAAATTAAAGCGTAAGAGAAACAGTTTTAGTACAGTACTTGAATTTATTTAAAATGGTATAAATTGATGTTATTAAAAATTGAAATTTCCTGGAGGTTCTTTTCAGAATAAAACCTTTGAGAATTTAAGAAATTACAAAATCTATAAGAATTACTAATTTGGACCTCAGAAGGATGGCAAAGAAATGAATTGCTGTTAAAATGGTCTATCTACATAAAGATGTGGGCTTAGTAAAATGCATAACCCTAAATTATAGCCAAAGAGAATAAAGCAGAGAACCTGTCACCTTCTTCCTTGCTTTCTTAGAATCCCTTAATTTTACTTAGTTATTTGAAGAAAAAGCTCTATTTATTTTTCTAACCTTTAACATCATACTTGATTTGCTCTATTGTATTCACTTTATATCATATTTATGCAGTTTTCCTTGTGAGTATAAAAGGTTATTGTAAAGTGTATCATACAGCTGCATATGAAAAAGTATTAAAACATTTTTGTTAATACTGTGTTCCTAAATTTGCTTCTTTTCTTCTTGTATCCTTTTTATTTCACTTTCCATTTTCTCTGATTTGTTTCTTTCATTGTCTGTTTTCCACTATGTTCCATTTGCTACATATGTATTTTCCCCTATAGCTTGTTGCTCCAGAAGAAGCTTCACAAATTTGAACTGGCCTGTTTAGCTAATCTATGTCCTGAGACAGCTGAGGAAGCCAAAGCTTTAATTCCTAGGTAAGTCATCCTAAGTCAGAGATTCCTCTGCATGAGCCTAGTATTTTATTTCTATATTCTGGTTTCAAAATGGGATTTACTAGGTTATGGATTGACTTTCTTGAGCAGCATCAGACACTGTTAGTATATTCATGTTAGCAAAAGTCCTATTTACAGTAACTGTTCAAAATAGTTGCTGTTATTTTTTAGTGATTTGTGTCCTTGTGGTTGCACCTGTTTCATAACAACTGAAGGAACCATTTGTTGTATTTCTCTTATGATCTTATGATATGCCTTGCAACCAAATAAATACTTTCTAGAGTAAGCTCTCTGAACCTGAATGAAATCATGGCTAGCAAATTTTATATGGTTAGTTCAATCTAACCAATTTATTCTAGTAACTAGGTGCTATGCCTTTATGCCTAATTGTGAAACTGTGTGCTGTGTAGCTTCAGATTTCTCCATATTTCTCCCTCCTACCACCCAAGCCTCACAGTCTGTAAATCTATTGTTTTCCCATAACCTAACCTCCTCCATGCTTTGCTGAAGTGGGTTCCTATGAATCCAATTCACTGCAAACATACGGGGGTTGAGGCATTTGTTATTAACCTGAACTTCATTTAAATCTTGGGGTTTAGTCCAGAGTGAACCAAGCTGGGGGCTCAGCCTTCTTCTCTCTTGCCTATGCCTCATATACCTGCCAGGCCAGGCCAGGCCACTAACCACACAGTTCTTCATAACATTTGTCAGTGTATTTCACCTTGGTTTATTAGGGCCTGGAGTGGAGGGCTACAAGTTGTTCCAGAAAGCCAAGTGCCTCCACTTTCTGAAAGGTCTTGAATGTGTCCAATCAGACTTGAGGCCTTCCATGAAGTGGAGACACATAGCCTGCTGGGAGGACCAATGGTCCTCCACTTCAAAAAGTGTAGTAGGCTAAGAAGTAACAGACTAATCAGCCTTTGAAAGCATCATATCACCACCAGCAGCACCCCAGCGAGATCTTACAGGTGAGGCATGAGCATGGGGGGAGGGGGGAAGTGGGAAACCACAGGTGCATGGAGGGGTGAAGGCATGGGTTTGATAGAGAAAAGGGGAGATCATGGGTGTGGGGGACTGGTAAACTTGGATTGACTGTTTCTAAATTTGGGGATCAACTAGTCTGACTGTGCCTGATTCACAAACTGAACCAGGCTACTTCAGCTCATCTACCTATCTTGTCTACAAACTTGCACTTTGTTCCCTTCCAGCCTACGGACTTCCATTCTGTAAAGTCTTATTTGGAGTCTGTAGGTGTGGCCATTATAGTTTTCCAGACATACAAATGGTGAGCTAAGCATTGTGTGTATGTAGAACATGTATAAACACATGATCTGCTCATTAAAGTTCTAATGTTATTTTTTGGAGGGAGACAAGGAAAGAGCCTCAACTTAAGAGGCACTTGTCCTTAACTTCTTGTGTGCAGGCTTCAGTTCACTTTGTTTCAGGAAAGTCTGACTATCAGCCCTTAGGTTTTATTTTGCTTATTCTTTATCTTCCAGCTTAGAAGGTCGTTTTGAAGATGAAGAACTTCAGCAGATTCTTGATGACATTCAGACTAAACGAAGCTTTCAGTATTAGATGGAACTTCCAGGCCTTCTAGAATGTGAACACTGGTATGGGGGTAGCAGCACCAAAAGTTACATTTTATTTTCAAAATCTTTGGACCAGTCTTTCTGTCTTTTGATATGAAAGTGAAGCTAATGTGGGATTATATATCGTGTCCCACCCATCTTTTAAAAAGGATTTTGCAGCTGTTGGGTTTGTTGCACATTGGCCTGGTGAACATGATGAATTGGCCATGAACACAGAACACCAAAAAACTTTGACATGATTAGAATCACGTATGTTCCAGATTTTGCCTTTATCATCGGAAAATATATACTGCTTCAGAAGCCAGAAAGAATAAATGAAGTCAGTATTCTTCATCAGATGAGGAGCTGCCTAAGGCAAAACCCTAAGAGTACAGTCAGGATTGATAAACAGGAGAGGCTTCTTGATGTGTTTCCTCAAATGCCCAAGTTGTTCCCTTCATGATTTCGTTCAGTTGTTGTGAACAATATTTCCATCCAGCATCTGTGGTTTTAAATAGTCTTTATTGTTTGTTATTTTTACAAAAAGGCAACTACAATGAAGAAAAGACTGGTAACAATATTGCATTATTAAATTGGATCTAACATTTTACTATAAATCTGTTGAATATGCTAAATGTAAATATATTGTTATGAATGATAGTTACCTATAAATGTTTTTTGGTTTTGGATATATAGAATAAAATATGTGCTTTTTGGACTTGAGACTGGGAAATATGCTTTATGTTCAAAAGTCAAGCTTGATGCACAACGATTTACTTCAGCAGAAATTCTTTTCTTGAATCTAAAACAACATGTTAAAATTCTTGCTTTCTTGGATCTGAAAAGTAGAAATATGTGAACTGTGCCTTGCAGTAGGGCATAAATGCATTATTATAGACACCCTAACCAAAGAAGTTGACCACTTTGGGTGTTTTTCCACTGTCACTAAAAGTACCCATTAATGGGTACAAAATGGCATTTTTTGTACC
The DNA here is from genome assembly GCA_023333525.1 of Aspidoscelis tigris stejnegeri. Classification (NCBI taxonomy): domain Eukaryota; kingdom Metazoa; phylum Chordata; class Lepidosauria; order Squamata; family Teiidae; genus Aspidoscelis; species Aspidoscelis tigris. The sequence goes on along the minus strand of JALMGA010000002.1, from coordinate 50,429,417 downwards.
CATTAATGGGTACTTAAAGGGTGTTTTTCCACTGTCACTAGAAATACCCATTAAGTACCCATTAATGGGTACAAAAAAGCCATTTTGTACCCATTAATGGGTACTTAATGGGTACTTTTAGTGACAGTGGAAAAACATCCGTTATTTTCTTGATGAAAACAGAATAGGTTTTCCATTTATTTTTGCATTTTACTTTAAATTCCTTTGAATTTTATTTTTTATGGATGCAGTTGTTGTAACCCTCCCAGAGATATAGGTGTATAAAATAGGACAGAAATGAAAAAAAATTAAATTCTCTGCCTATCTTCCAAGGAACTTAGTACAGTATTAAAATACAGTAATATTGTCCACGGATGGGCAATCTGTTAAATTTTAAAATGATTAGTTTAATCATTGCCTAAAGGTAAAGTCAAATAAGAACAAGAGAAAAAATCTTGGAAATCCATAGAATTGTGTACTTCCAACAGCAAATACGATAAGCAGTTTCTGCTTAATTTGTTCTACAAAACAATGACCGGCAGCCCTAACTAGCTAAACAATTAGGCTGGGGAAGTTTAAATCTCAAATTGTGTTGTAGTCGAACCAAACAAGTATCAATATTCTTTAAATAATAAAAAGATTAGGAAACCTACTCAAAAGTTAGTCCAGTCTCACCTTCTTGGTTTAGTCAAAGGTAGTTCAGATCTTCAAGAAGTTGTTTACTGTTTTCACCACTGCGTTTTAATGCCAAAATACAGAGTCTGGACCGCTTCGCCTACGTCTGTCGTGCATTGCTTAGCCAGAATATCTTATGGGACATTTCAGTGCAAAAAAAAAGCAGGCATCTGGCGTGCTCGTGACTTGCTAGTGGGCTTCCCATGATCATCCCGTGTTACGGAAACAAACTCCGCCGACTATCCGGCTTTTCAAATGAACCAACAGGCCGCCGCCGCCGCCGCTCGCGCTGCCTCCTAGTTCTGCGCCGACCAACATTCCCCTTGACCGCCATGGTGGCGTCACTTCGATTTTCGTCGCAAGAAGATGTCGTCAACCTCCGCCTCCAAGGAGCATGCGCAGATCGAATTTCCTGGCTCCCGTTCCCGACTCTCGTTAGCGTGCGCGATGACGTCTATCGTGTGCACCGCCTTCGGCCGCCAGTGGGGGAAGATGGCGGATGGTAGAGGCGACGGCGGCGGCTCGTGAGGTAGCAGCAGCAGCAGCTTCCGGGATAGGAGAGCGCTGGACTTCTGGGCCCTCACGTACTGGGCTCCGTGAGCGGCGGTTTTGTGAGTGTTTCTTGTCAAGAACATCCAGGGAGGCGAGGGTGGGACGCAGGAATCTCGGCACGACGGAGCAACTCCACGGCTTCCGCCATTTTTAGGCCGCCTGAACCTCTGCTGTTAGGGCTTTGAGTGGCGACGAAGTCTGTGTGGTGGAAACTCCTGGGGTAGGAAATCTCGTGCTTGGAAAAGGAAAGGTGCCGTTCAAAGAAAGGCTGTTAGCACCTCAGTGGAAAGCAAGTACGAAGCCGAAGTCCGGTGCTGAAAGGCGGAGAACTCCTGGCCATCTTGCTGCTTAAGACAAAATAAGTAATTTGGGCCTAGTCTTAATCGATGTCAAAGTAAGTGAAGGGAATGGCTTCCACAAGGCAGAATGAATTATGTGTAGGGTATGTTACCCGGAAATTTTCAGTTCACGTTTCTTTTCATCCAGCACATTTTCTTGTCATTTCATTACTGATGGAGGGTTGATGCTTTCGTGAGCCTACAAGACTAAACAGTGTGCGATGCTGTTTAGATCTTTAAATTATATTGTATAGATAATAAACAGGAATATGAGGAAGTGTTTTTGTAATGTAGAATGTTTTAAGAATATGAAAATCTTTAAGCAGGGCAAGGAATTTTTTTGAAAGTACAGCAATCGCTTATTATATAAGCAGACATTATATGAGAACTCATGTATAAAACACATATTTCTGTCTGTTATTAATTTTAAAAAGCAGATTTTCATGTATACAGGCTATAGCGTGAGCAGTGGCCATGAGAACCAGCTTTGTTTTCATGGAAGAAATTAAGCTCACACAGTGCAAAATAACTAGAGGCTGTTCTAAAAAATGTGTGACCTGGCAGTTGAAAGTGCTAGTCCTTTCAAAGCAAATAAATAGTATGGGTGCACGCTGTTTGGCGCACACAAACTGAGCTAGTAATGCAAATCTGTGTAAGTATATTTTTTTGTGAAGAAATCTAATTGTGATGGAAAAGAGTAATACTGTACTTCTGTATTCTTAAATGTATAAATGTAATTTTAAAAGAGATACAGAACTGCTGAGTTGTTTAACGTTTACTCCAGTAATAAAATTGCTTTGAATAAGTACATTTTAACCTTGGTCTTTCTCAAGGTGAACTTATTATTTTTCTGTATTTATGGCATTTATATTTGCCTTTCCTCCAGAGAGTTCAAGGCAATGGGCTGCATTCTCCTCTCCTCCATTTTATCTTCACAAAAATTATGGGGTGTGCTTAAGCTGAGAGACCATAAATGGCCCAAGGACACCAGTGAGCTTTTGTGGCCATATAGACATTCAAATCCAAGGTTTCTAGCCACTTTAAACACCACAAGAAGGCGTATTGTTTTATAACTTTTTAGAATTCATGCATAGATGCATATTCAGACCATCAGACTATACCAGTGATTCTTAACCTTCCAAATGCCGTGACCCTTTAATACAGTTCCTGATGTTGTGGTGACCCCCAACCTAACCCTAACCCCCACTCATAAAATTGTTTCCGTTGCTACTTCATAACGACCCCTGTGAAAGAGTAGATCGATCCCCAAAGGGGTCATGACCCACAGGTTGAGAACCACTGGACTATACTAACATAATTCATGCTTTTTAAAGTTAGATATTTGTGTCTCAGAATAAATTAAACTATAATGTTGCAACATTTTCAGTTGTGTAATTGTGTGTTTCAAATTCTTTTGAGAGATGTTTGGAAATACTTAAAGGTAGAAAGACTACAAGTTTTAAAATAAACTAGAATGCTCATCCCAAATCTGTTTTCCAATAAAACATTACTGATCCAGTAAAATACTTGAAATGATACTTGCAGTTGTACTTCAAACTATGCTGTTTGTATCAACATGAAAACATGTCATTTTAGTACTTTTTGAAATACATACATAGAGTAGTTGCCTCTGAAAGATGTTCTTTAAAACAATTGGAAAAAATAAATATACTTTTTTCTGTGTTAAACGCTCAATTTTTTTTAACACTCAAATTTTTTTGACCAAAACTTGGGTATCAGGCTACTTTCCAACAATTTTGTGAGGAGTTCAGAGTGGTCCTACAAGCAAACCTGATAAAGGAGAAGCACATGAAGAGAATTTCTAGTTGATATATCTGCTTAAGCTGATATAATTTTGTGAGGCTTATTGTAATATTGTTTTACAAGTTGAAAAATATATTTTTTAATTTACTTAAAATTTTAAGATACTGTTAACATATGCCTTCGCCTAATATCATCTGACCATAATTTGTGAAAACGTATAGTGCTTAAGGGTACTACTTTTAGTGAGAGAGGGCCTGCTTGTAGTGGATAGGTATCAATAATACAAAAGATTATGCCTTTTTGTTCACAGAGGATGTGCTGTGAACATAAAGACCTTTAAAGGAAGTTGATGGGAGTTGAATTCTAGTAACTAATGCCTCAGCATTGGTGTTATTGGAGAAGTATTTTTTCTTTTCCAGTTCCCTTATTTTGCATATTACTTCTTCACAGTGTTCCTTCATCCTGTACCAGAAGGTCCCCTATCTCAGTAGCTGATAAGAAAATCTGCAAAAGATCTCTTCTTTCACTTCTCTTAGTGGATGCCAGGACTTTTGTTTCTGCTGACAGAGTGGTTATAATCCAACTCTCTACCTCTCCTCTGTATTTATTACAGAAGTGAAAAATGGAGAACCTAGATTTGTTCGCTGTATTCACTTACATAAGTTCAGTAATAAGCATTAACATTATACTTTGTTTTCATCAAGGCTGTGTCTTGCTTTTTGTTCCTAGGAGTGTACAGAACACCATTTTGAATGCTTTATGAATCATGAAATAACCACAATGTGGGGACAGGTTTGCTAGATGGGAATGTGTCTCACCTCACTACTCCTTGCTCTTTATTTTTAAGAACCTGCATGGGGTGGAGCTGCCATCACTGTGTTGGAGCACATGATATCATTGCATGACCTGATGCAGTTTGGGGCCTGTGGAGGTTTCTCCTGACTTCTGCCAGGCCTCAAAACAATAAATAAATAGGAGGCCACACAGTGACATTGCCATGGTTTTCATTACATAGTGTCAGGCAGTCCAGCCCTTTCAGGTTAGAGAAAAACCTGGAAGGAGCAGCCAGGAGCAAGGTGAGCTGAGGTAAGTGTTTCACCTAGCAAGCTTTGGGTTTCATGTTGGAGGAATCTGACTGCTTCAATTGTTTTAAAAGAATGAGAAATGGCATTTTACCCATACTCTTTCTCTTAACTGTATTTCCCCTGCCATCCTTAAACGCAAGCCAAGCAGGAATTAAGATAAAAACATCTCTAGCAGAGATGTCAGTCTAGATTGTTCATCATATCTCTAATAACATTTTTGTACTGCAGATTACTGTTGCTTAATCTTTGAAGATCATAATTTTACCCGATACATCATATCAATAATGTGAATCCTTAGAATACTTGACTAAAACTTGAGAGAATTAGATTAAAATTCAACACCCCCAAAATGATGATCATTTAATGAGTTTGGTCCTTTTAATATCAATGAGCCTACCCAGTTCAGAAGGTTGTGAGAAAAAAAATGCAGTAGAGGACCTTACATACTGTTTTGAATTCATGTAAGATAAGGTATGTTACAGAATAATAGTTACTATTATGTCTCCCACAACTTGGTTTTGTAGACCATGGTTTCACTTTTCCACGATCAGAAAAATGTGAGGTGTCTTCCAAATGAGGTTTGAAACACCCTGTCTTGTGAAACCAGATATTTGGCAATCATTCCTGTAATGAAAAGTAGGAGTTTAGGAGAAATGGTGTTAAGATCACTTCACTTAATATGGTTCTACATTGGTTTGCAGGATGGGTATGTGTACCAGAGTGATACATTTTAGGCTTGGTAGGGGCCAGGGAAAGCCCAGCAACAGGAGGATAATCATCATGATCTCCATACAGCGTTCCCTCTCCTGGGGTAGGAGGCAAGTTCTAACTTTAACCTCAACATGCTTACCCATCCCCCACCTTTTGCTCACCTTTCCCGTGTCATTGTAAAAGACTACTTGACGCATGCCTATTGTAGGAACCAAATTATTACATTGCATATGAGGAACTTATATAGGAGATGCATGAAAAAAGCCATTTGTAGTCATAACTAAACAGAAACCAATTTAAATTGAGTATGTAACATTTGATAAGTTCCAAGCTCAAAAGACAAAAACAAAAAAAGTCAGATGGCTTTTTCTGTAAGTGTTTATCGGAACTGTTGCTTCTTCAGAGAAGCTGGCTTCCGAGCAATCTCCCAAGATGCTGTTCCACAGTAAGAAGGAAGTTCAGGGACCTGGACTCTTTAGAGGATTAGTTTTCTTCCTGATCGTAAACATAGTCTCCTGGCTTTCTGAGATTTATTTACTTCCATCTAGTTAAAAAAAAATTAGGTGATGTTTAGTTAGCTTAATAAGTGACCTTTTCCTCTGTGGAGAGGGCATGTGAGGACAAGCATATTAAAGTATGTAAAGAGCTTATACAAAACGTTCTGAGGGATATACCTTTCTGAGGAGTTTGAGAAGTTTGGTGAGCAGAAGTATCTTATGAAGCAAACCTCACGAGTGTTAGTCTGAAATTTAAGCCTGTTAAGGCTGAAGATAGCAGAGCTTTCTGTTGAAAACCAGACAAAAGCAGGCAGAAGGTCTTATTCCCCTTCCCCTCTCTGTGGGAGCATATTTGCTGTACTTCTGTAGTGTAAAAGGATTTGCTACCATGTTCCTCTCTGCCCCCAAAGTGCTCTGGTTTTTTCAGTAGCAGTTATGGGAGTGGAGAACTCTTAAGTTATTGCAGTGCGCATTGCTTGAGAACAGATAGCAAGCTTATCAAATTATGCATTCAAAGCCAGGTTTCATAGTCAGTGCCTTGAAAAATCAGTGGTATATCAAGATGGAAATATGAATTTTAGTCAGTGCTTCCATTTATTTTCATGCTGGGGAGTAAGCTTGTTTGTTTGCATATTACCTACTACTGATCATATATCCAATGCCTTGGAGTACAATCTGTCAGACTGAATTTAGGAAGAGACAGTAAAATTATAGCTTGTTGTACTGTTTGAGAACGAGGGAAGAACATGTTCTAAGAGACTGTAAATAAAAAGTACTGCATGACTAAACACAAGTTCACTCTACTTTCTTCATCTACTTTGAATTAAATTTAATCAAACCTTTGATTTAGCAAATAGCAGGCTGCTAGAAGGAAATCCAGTATCTCTTCTTAACTCAAGATTTAGACAAGGGCAAAAGTGAGAGTTAGTGGGCAACAACAGATCAGGAAACTGGGCAGTATAGCAATAGAAAGCCTCATGTTGAAGTGAGCCTTTTCTGATTTCATTGTTGCCTCCACTTTCCAGTGACTTTCATCTACAAGCTACCAGGCTGCAGATAAAATCATCAAGAAGTCCCTATCTCGGGTGCTGACTTGTTTTGCTACTAAGGGGGGGGGGGGGTTACAACCAAGAGAGTTTCCTCTACAAATCTTAAGACACAGGCAGGTTGATATGGAAGAAAGTGTTCCTTTAGATATTTTGGGCCCAAGTCATTTAGGGTCTTACAGGTTATAGTTAACACCTTGAACTGGGCTTGGTAGCGAATTGGCAGTCAAGCTCTTTTAAGACTGCCATGATGTGTGTCTTGCCAGCTGTTCCTGTCAGTCTGTACCAGCTGCAGCTTCTGAACTGTCCTCAGAGGCAGACTTGTGTAGAGTGCATTACAGTAATCTAGTCTGGAAGTTACTAGAGCGTGGATAACCTAGGCCAGATCATCTCTGTCCAGAAGGGGCCTTAGCTGTCAAACCAGTTGTAGTTGTAGTTGGAAATAAGCATTACAACCCCACCGAGGACAGGATGCCTCCCAACTTCAGGGACTTGACAGTTCCAACAACTATATCTGAATAAATTTCTGATTTAACATAGGAACTCTTACCCAGTCTAATAGTTTTTCATTTCTCAATCAAATTATTACCCATATATTCTGGCGTATAAGACGACTGGGTGTATAAGACGACCTCCAACTTTTCCAGTTAAAATATAGAGTTTGGGATATACTTGCCGTATAAGAAGGAAGATACCTGGCGTATAAGACGACCCCTGACTTTTGAAGATTTTCCTGGGTTAAAAAGTAGTCTTATACGCCAGAATATACTGTACTTCATTTTAGACCATACACATATATTCTTACAGTATAACTCTTCTAAAATATTTTCATCCTGCAGATGGAGTGATACAAACAACCCAAGACCATCTTTCAGTCTGCCTCCTCTTTGACTAGGGAGTGTTTTATTTAAGTTGGTCTGATAATAGTCACTGCAAATTGTGGGTCATCCAGGTTTCCTGAAGGAAAAAGGGTGTTGAAATGAGTGATAAGTTTGACAAATGCATGATCCTCCCATTTAAGACCTCATCCTGTGATGTTCCAAGATACTAGAGACAAGTTGTGATCTATTAGTTATTCAGATATAGTTGTTGGATTTTACTTTGACTACACTGTCTTGAAGTATCAAGTTACTTCTGTGTGAACTTCTTTAGTCATCTCATAGGGATTCTCAGATTGTATGATTATATGATACGTATCCTGCTACTACTGTAGGATGTTAAAGATTGACACTGTCATGGATGCTGATTGAGCTGTTGGTAAAAAGTGCAGTGATGGTTTTCCATTTTACTTTTATACGATAGTCTGATCTATGCCAGTAGAAAACCAATCTATTTTTTTAAAAAATCTTTGTATTACTAATACAGACAATAGAAAGTTGACTTGTTGTAGTCTCTCCTTATAAGTAACATCAATTTTGAATTTGTTCTTAGAGTTAGGTACGATTTTTATTTTTTAAAAGTCTAGAAATGTTTTGCACATAGTCTTGCTCTGGAAGCTAAAGATCATACAAAGAGACTCCATATTTATTCATGAGATTCTTCATTTATAAACAGCTCTCATTCAAATTTCATACAAACGGCTTCGTTCTGCTGCTAATATAGTTCTGAATTTTGTCTGCAATGGTGATAATTTTTTCCAGACAGCCTTTGATTTTATAGTTCTGCAGTAACTTTCATGAAATGTAGGTATAGTAGTACATCCTTCTATAACACAAGGGGTCTGTTCCAGCAAATTGCTTTGTAGAAAGCATGTTAGAGAAGCAGTAAACTCCAGTATAAATCCAAAGGTTAGGGAAACTGCACCAAATACTTCCATTGGCTTACATTATGGTACATTGGTCCTATTCAAAATTACATTAACTTGAATATTGGGAAACATTCCCAATATAAGTCAGTATAGGAAAGAAGTTTGCATTAAAAGTGGCAAGGCTGGAGGCATAACAGAGCACACAAATCAATGCTTGAAACCTCCACCACACAGGTGCCAGTCAAGATGCCCTTATTCAGTCAAAGTTTTTCACAGAATGAAATGTGGAACTTACAGATGATTGGATAGATTCTTCCCCCACCCCCTCCAGATAAGGGTTTTTTTCATAGTCTTCAGTTCTAAACTTATTTAAGCCACATAGAATGTCCGTTTTCATATTCAGACAACATTGTTTTACATTTTGAGTATGCTGATCCCACATGGAATGTACACTTTCCACATCTGGAAAAGTGGTTCTCACATTCTGCAGTCCAGAACTTACCAGTGCCACATGGAATGCTAATCTCCCACATCCACATAAAGGAACAACACATTCTGCAGTGCTGGGCACATTGATCCAATGTGGAATACATACTTCCCACAACTAGAAAAACATTTCTCAAATTCTGCAATGCTAAACCTACCCATGCCATTTGGAATGCCAGTCTCACACATCTGTGCAAGGGTATTACAGATTCTGCAATGCTGAGCACACAGATCCCACATGGAATGCTGACTTTCCATATTAAAAAGAAAACATTTTTCATATTCTTCAGTCCTCTACCCACCAGTTCCAAAACAAGATGCTTACCCACTGCTCACACTATGGAGAAGAGTTTAGTGCCCAAATGAGCCTTTGGTGTTGTATTACACAAGGTGTGGGCACGGGGTGGCTGGAGAGTACTGGGGTCCCAAGAAGTAAAGTTTCTCATGGTTCTGCCAGTGGAGCGTCTTGGCAGTGGAAAAAGAGGCTCCCACTCTAGTTTGGCTTCACAGCCAGGGACAGCACATGGAGACAGCAACACCCGTTCTTCCAGTATTTCCTCTTCCGTTTCCTCCTCCTCCTCCTCCTCTGAGCTTTAGCTGGCAACAAGGAAAGGCTCCCTGGTGGCTGGTTGCTTTTCAGGAATCCTTGATGGTTCGACTGGTCCTCAGACTTTGCTATGTTCCAGGGCTCTTCCGCTACTTTAAACAATGCTTGCAGTGTGGGCTGTAGGGTCTTCTAGCACAAGCAGTGCTGCAGCTCCTTCTATTGCCACATCACATTTTGCTGGTTGAAACATGTTTTGAACTTCCAAGACCAGCCATGACTGGTCTGGATGCTATCTGGGTCTTCCTCTTCAGAAGTCTAAATGAACTGGCTGAAGATCTACTTCATATTTCTATAGATTATCTAGGTAGCCAAGAGAATCTTTTTCTGGTTGTGATACTATGTTTTGAAATTCAGTTCTTTTTTCCCATTATTATTTATTTTTAAAAAACAACATAAAAACAAAAGAAAGAAGCAAAGAAATTCAGTTCTTTTTTTGATCCTCATGATAACTGAGTCTCTGGGTGTGAAATACCTTATACTGGAGACTACAGCATCAATAGTCATGCTATCATAAATGGCATCTTCTTTTTTCCATGGATCTGATGGCGAACTCTGTGACTCCAGTATTTCTCATGGTGGTGAAACCTTTGCCTTTTCTCTACCACATCTGCCAGCCCCCCACAACCTTTCGTAGTAAAAAAAAAGTACTGCACACAGGCAAAACTAACATATAGCAAAAGAAGATGTGCATAAATGAATACATGCACATGCTGAAAAGCACTTTGCTCTCAGGAACCCAGTTACACAGTCACATTCACAACAGCACACTTGAAAGCATGTGAAGGCTGTCAAAGCCATCCCAAACTCACAAAAACATCTCAAAATGCACTTAAAACTCATCAGAAAATATGCTCCACACCCTCATCTCAGCATTCAACAGCACTCAAAATCTCCAAAATCAGACTGAAACCAACCCAAACTCAGAAAAATATCCTCGGAACTATTTTTTTAAACAACAACCACATCACTGCCAGAAGACAAGTGGGGAAATGACTCTTGGGCCCGGAAGAAGGCCTCAGCGTGTTCCAGCTTTAATCTCTGACCTCTGCCTTTGGTGACAGGAAAACACATTGGAGAATTGTACAAATGTGTACTGTATATGAATAATGGCTTCAATCTGTAAATTGCATAAGATCAAATTTGCACTGCCAGATTGCATATTCTAGGAGGATGTACTGCATTAAGATCTTATTTAAGGAGACCATCTCCTATAATTATTTAGTAAGGGAAACTGAAAAGTCTTCTGTGTTAATTTAATGTGCTTAATAAATCAAATTCTTCAAGCTGCAGGCCAGTGTGGTTTTGTGGCAATGGGACCTGAGAAGCGAGGTTTCAGATACCCATTCAAACACAGGAGCTGGGCTACTTAGTGCTTTTTAGCCTACCTTTGTTGTAAGGAAGAATAGGGGGGAGAAGGATCTTGTGAATAAAAAATAAACTTTATGAGCTTTCAGGTTTTTTTTTTTAAAAATCCAAAACATTAGTATACAATTATTTCCCTTAAAACAATTTAAATATTTTAAAATTGACATTTGTGCTCCCTTACATTTATTTATTTTTTTAAAAAATAAAGCCATTGAAAACTAAAAGTAAGCTAATTGCATCCAAAAGAACATGCATGATATGTATGTCTGATTCCTAGTTACTGAACAACTCTCTACTTTGACTGATATATCTTAATTTTATTTTATGAAGAATTTTGTCAAAAATCTGTAAATCATCTGGGGTTAGAGAAAGGAATAAGAAGGAATAGAACCTGAGATGTGGTAGAATGAAAAAAGGATCTGCTGAGTCAGCTGGTCTGAAGAGTGTTCAGGGATCTGATATTATACAAAGTCCAAAAAGTTTAAGCAGTTTTTAAAAATATTTTTGGAAGGCTCTAGAAAACCAATATAGACATTGGTGTAATCCTGCTCCCAGCTCAGCCGAGGTAACAGTTTTGTGCTTATTGTGAGACTGTAGTCAGGTTGCTTTGTTAAAGTGGCAGGTGTACAAACATTCTTGTCCTCCCTTCATTGCAGAAATAGAGAAAGGCATGGGAGAGAGGAGTGTGAGATTTCACACTCTCCAAGCACTTTGGCAGTGTTCTCTTCTTCCTGTGCCCGATTGAGCATCTGACATCCTAAAGCTGTCTTTGCAGATGTACATCACACTATGCACTCTAAGGACACAACTGTAACAGGTCCCAGGAGGGGCCTGACTCTTTAGTTGTGGGTCATCACTGAGTTCACCAGTCTACTTGATCATGTCCTCAGTTTTATCTTCTCAAGGTTAAAAACTGAAAGTTAGCTTTTCAACCATTTCATCACACATCTGAAGCCTAGATGTAGCTGCAGATTCACAAATGCCTTAATAATTGCAGAGACAATCTCAAAAGCAATGTTGAATGACTGCCTCAGTGTTGGCTGGTAGGCTCTGGAATGCTAAAGAGTGTTATGAATCCACTGAGATTAGTAATTAGTAATTTTGGGCTGAGATGCCACCAATATGCCGTTGACACTCAGGTTGATTTCCACTTAACCTCTGCATCAGGAGAGCCTGGGAATGGCTTGAACCCATGCTTGGATGCAGTGATTGATTGGATGGATTAGATGATGGCCCATAAATTGGATAGAAGGTTCCAGAGTTTGGGAACTGAGAAGTTTGGTATTCAGATGGAGTACTTCTGGAATCATCATTGTTCCTGGAGGTTCAAGTGACTTCTATGGCAACCAATGCCTATTACCTCCCCTGAGATCTTCAGGTATAGGGCGGGATATAAATATAAATTAATTAAGAGAGTCCGTGTTCCCTCCCAGACCATTTTCCTTTTGTATCTTATCTCTTTAGACTGTAAGCCTGAGCGCAGGGACTTGTCTAGGATTTTTATAATATTGTAACTCCCCCTGAGACCTCCGGGTATAGGGTGGGATAGAAATACAAACAAAACAAATATTACCAGCTTCAACAGACAATTTAGGAATTGTCTGGCCACTTCTAGTGGTTAGGGAGCCGGATTCTTATCTGGGAATACCGGGTTTGATTCCACCCTCCCCCATGAAGCCAGCTCGGTGACCTTGGGCTAGTCACAGCTCTCTTCTGAGCTCTCACAGCCCCACCCACCTTACAGGGTGTCTGTTGTGGGGAGAAGAATAGAAAAGCTTTGTCAGCCGCTTTGAGTCCCCTTAAATGGGTGAGAAAAGCAGGGGAGAAAAGCCAACTCTTCTTCTATCTATAGCCTGGTAACTTCATATTTACATTATTGATATCATCTATATGTGGGTTTACCCTTGTATCTTTCCCAGAATTTACAACTGGTCCAAAATTCATAGGTTAGGTGGTTGAGTGGGTACCTGCTCATGCATGCATGAAACCTGGACTACTAGATCAGGTTCAAGTTCTTACTTGGTATATAAAGCCCTAAACAATTTGGGACAGTGGTGCTGGGCAAATTGCTTTTCCTGTTAAAGATGAGTAAGACTGTTGAAACCGTATGGGGAGATTCTCTTGATATTGCCAATCACAGAATGTCATCTTTCATTGTCTCACATTCTGAAATTTTCTGCTGTCAGATGTTCCTTTGGCACTGTTGAAAAGTGGTTTGTTCTTCTAAACATTCCAGATGTGAATGAAAATCTGTTTCCTGATCCCCATCCAGTTTGTTATAGTATTCTTGTATTCTGCTATTATTTTTAACCTTATTTTTTAATTTTATTGTAAACTCCTTTGAGATTTTGATATGCGGAAGTGGTATAGAAAATGGAATTAAAAATTATCATTTTATATAAAAAATGGCTCCAGTGGGCAGGCTGGGATTTGGATGTCATAGATCCAGCACCATTGCATTAACCAGTCCCGCCAGTCCTTCTGAATCTCGCGGACAACCAGTGGATCACCTCAAGCCAGCAGTCTGCTCATCCTTACTCCACTGGAATAGGTGGGAGTGACAGCAGCAAAGCAGTAGTAAAAAGTTTGATACATTTTATATTTTGTTGATGGTCCTTTCCCATATGGAAATGTGGTTCAGAAATGGCAGTATTTCCATAGGCTTGGAATAGCATCCTCTGTGTTAAGCGGTGGCAATACAGTGCTAAACATATATTACTTTCTCCCAAATCTAGTTGGATGAAAGCATTCTCAGAAACGTTTTCAATTTTTTACCTACTTTATTTTTTCCATAGATGTGAAAATCCTTTTCTAGAAGTAAATTGCTTCAGAAAATTAGTGACATGATGACATGTGTAATTTAAACAAATACATTTAGATATACTAAATTTATTTCTAAAATTCTGTATGTTTACAGCTTTTCTAATAAAACCAGCTTGCAGCTTCAGATAGAAATTCACATCTGTAACATTAGGAATCACTGTACGTCATTGATAAGGTGGTAAAATAACTTTTTTTATTGAAACTGTTTGAAAAAATAGCAAATTATGTTCAAATATATTGGATATTGGAAAAGGTTTTCCAGTTCACATAAGCAAATTGTAAATACTGCTAAACTAGATAGATTAATGGGTTGAAGTAATATTTGACATTTTTGTTTGTTCTTAAAACAACATATCTCTGCTTAAGATGCAGTTTTTGTGCTTTGTCAGATGATACGATATCTGAAGGTTGATATCGTCAGTTCCTCCCCTCCCAAGAAAAAAATGAGACCCCTTGTAAGTTGCTCTCCATCTACCATGAAATACTGCGGATCAACAAGGGGTGTTTTTCCACTGGCAGAAAGTACCCATTTTTGCACCCATTAAGAACCCATTTGGGTGTGAGCCGGATGACCCCATTTCCACCACAGCACCCATTTGGGACACATTTGTTTCCACTGCCGCTGGGGAAATCTGGATCATATGGGTACATCTCAGCCTTTAATCTGGATTTTCTGTAGACCCCATTAATGGGTTCTACAAAGGGATCTTCAGCCAGAAAATCCAGATTAAAGAGCCTGTTTCCATGTTAGTTTGGCAATGGGGTCTAGAGGAGGCTAGGGGGAGGGGTCACCCATGATGGAGGGGAGCCCCAAAACCTAGGCTTCAAAGTCATTTCGAAGCCATTTCGAAGTTACTTCAAAGTTGCCTTTGGAGATTAACCTCCTAGACAAACCTCCTAGAACAAAGTGAGAACAAAGGGGACTGTTACCTTCAGGCATGGAAAGAGGTGCATATTAATGAGGCTGACTCATACCTGCTCATGAGCTAATTAATATGCTCCTCCCTTGCATTGCTCTCACAAGGGGTTTGTCTTCAGAGCCTTTGCTAATCTTATTAGCAAAGGCAACTTCGGAGGGACTTCGGAGATTGCACCCCCTGTCCCCCAAAGCACCTGGGTGACAGGCAGACCCCTTGTGGGTCAATCTGGATTTGTAAATGGGTACTCCGGTGTTTCCACAGAAGGGAGGCTAGCACCCATTGCTATTGGGTGCTAGACCACCCACGGAAGCACATTGGGTACTTCCTTTAATCTGGATCTACTAGATCCTGATTAAGGGAAGTACCCATTCCTTAGATCCGGATCTTCTTAGATCCAGATTAAAGGAGCGCGGTGGAAAAACACCCAAGGACAGAAGGGAGCATTCTAGGCATAAATCAAAGAAACTTCCATGTTAAAATTTGGTGAAATGATTGGATAAGGACTGAGAGAATAGATGACATCCTAATTTGGTCGTGCAAGCCTACTTCCACCATTATTTTTTGAGGACAACATAGAGAATAATACTTGCTGCTTTTGATATTCTAGCAATTTGAATTTTTTAGAAGTATTTTGAGCCAAGATGGAAAATGTTATTAACACTGAATAAATATGATTTTTTTATTAAAAGATTCAGTAGATCATTTCCTTTGTTCATTCTTTGACATTATCTTTATTGGAATGTCTCAGGCTTTTTTTGTTCTGAGTGATCATTTACTCTTTTGTTTTCACCCATTTTATTTTTAAATAAATGTCCTACTTTCCTGTTTTAAAAGCACATTCAGTTGACTTGTTAAAAAAACCCTTAAGTTTGATTTTCATGTTGATTTCCTTTCCCACCAAAGCTGTGTCATCTTAGTTTAGCAGATCTATAGGTTCCTCATGCTATAGACTAGATAGCATTGGTACATTCCTAAAAGTTAAAAATAGAAAGATAGAAGTATCCTTCTGGATCAAATGACAGTGGAAAGATTCTAGACATGAAGGTATAGAAAATGAACATGTCCCAAACACTAGTTCGTCCTCCCAACCTTACTAAGTTTTCTTCAAAGGGGTTCAAACATGTCATCTGGCTCTGGGTTGACTGTAGGAGCTGCTGGAATGGTTATCTACGGTCTGCCCATCCACCTAGGGGCTTCATTCTGACTTTTATATCAGGGTTTATTCCCGTAGCCATTCCCTTTCCCTAGGCACTCACAAGGCAGTGGGGCTATTTTGGCCATAATAGAAAATGCCAATTAAGCTTTCATGGCAGAGCAGCTTATAGTCCAGTTTTGGCCTGGATCAAGTCATCGATGTCAAGACTGCAACAGCAGTCATCCACTCTCGGTCATTAAGAACACAAGAAAAGCCCTCCTGGATCATGCCATAACCTGTCTGGTCCAGTCTCCTGACTCACACAATTGCCCATCCATTGATTTAGGGTATTTTCAAGCAGAAGGCAAAGGCAAAGCCTTCACCTGCTGTCAGCTCCCTGCAAATGTCTGTTAGGGGCATCCTGTCTGTCTCTCCAACCCGGAGACAGTACCTAGGCATCAATTCTAGTAGCCATTGATATAGCTGTCTTTGAATTTGTCTAACTCTTTTTTGAAGCAGACTGATTGCTGTCGCCACCTCTTTTAGTAGTAAATTCCATGGACTGATGACCTTCTCAGTGAAAAGATACTTTCTTCTGTCAGTCCTAACACTCCTAGGCATTCCAGTCCAGTCTAATGTTGGAGGCCAGGAATAAATCTTCTTGGCCTCTGAAACTGCTGTCTAGAGTTGCTTTGCTGGGAACATAGAAATGCCCCATTTTCAGGAGCCTGGTGAAATGATATGGGGCTCCACATGATGGAAAAGCAGAGTCCATTCTATTACAAGGAGTGTGTGGGATAATGCTTTAAAATAGCTTGCTTTTG
Organism: Aspidoscelis tigris stejnegeri; assembly: GCA_023333525.1. NCBI lineage: Eukaryota > Metazoa > Chordata > Lepidosauria > Squamata > Teiidae > Aspidoscelis > Aspidoscelis tigris. The sequence continues at coordinate 50,412,863 of JALMGA010000002.1, read as the reverse complement.
ACTGGGCCAGCTGCTGTTATTGTGTGGAGAAGCTGTTCTCCAAGAGGAAAGGCTTTCTTACAGACCGGTTTCCTGCTTGGATGTGACTTTCCACAAGCCAGCAGCTCAATGTGGACGTTGCCCTGGGTTCCAACATGGAGTTCTTAACTATTGCACCACAAGAGAGCATGAAGAAGTGATAGAGGAGAAATCTGCAGATTTAAAACTTTTGAGAGGTTTTATATCAGCCGCTTCAGATATAAAGAATGGGTGTTTTTCCACCGCGCTCCTTTAATCCGGATCTAAGAAGATCCGGATCTAGGGAATGGGTACTTCCCTTAATCTGGATCTAGTAGATCCGGATTAAGGGAAGTACCCAATGTGTTTCCATGGGTGGTCTAGCACCCAATACCAATGGGTGCTACCCTCCCTGCTGTGGAAACACCAGAGCACCCATTTGGAAATCCGGATCTACCCGCGAGGGGTCTGCCTGTCACCCCAGGTGTTTGGGGGGACAGGGGGTGCAATCTCCAAAGCGGCTCCGAAGTGACTTCGAAGTCATTTTGAAGTCACTTTGAAGTCTGTGCAAAATAGCTCAGGAGCGCCTTTGAAGTCTGTGCCCCCTCCCCCTAGCCTTCTCTAGACCCCATTGCCAAACTAACGTGAAAACAGGCTTCCTTTAATCCAGATTTTCTGGCTGAAGACCCCATTACAGAAAATCCAGATTAAGGGCCAAAAAATACCCATATGATCTGGATTTCCCAAGGCGTGGTCGAAAAAAATGTGTCCCTAATGGGTGCCATGGTGGAAATGGGGTCATCCAGCTCTCACCCAAATGGGTCCTAAATGGGTACTAAGTGACCATGTAAAAACACCCAATGTGGACCATTAATGCTAACATATTCCTTTCTTCTCCTTTGTCTCATTAGTATGGTAAAATTTGTTGCTTTTTACTTCCAGGCAGAAACATCTCTCTTTAAATAGGGCTCCAGTATTTAATAATGATGGGATTGTGTTGAATTGTAGCTCTGTGCTGCTTTTTGTTAGTAAGCTTTATATCACATCTTTGTGTTATATTTTGTTAGTATGAGAAACCCACTTTGAGAAACTTATGAGAACTGGGACAGCAATTAAATAGCCACTGCTGTAGCAGTTTTGTTCCATGGCCAGATTTTGAAAGTGATCTAGATTACATTTGGATGACAGTGGACAGAAAGAGACTGTAGAAACACTAAAATAATTCTTTGCCTTTGTATTCACTGAGGAAGGCAGAGGGCTGGCATGTTCCTGCATCTGAGACTGTCTTTTCAGGGAGGCAGTAACAAGAAGCTGAAATGGAAAGTTAAAAAGTCCAATCACTCCAAAATGCATGGAGACTATTTACAAATAGAATAATAATATATAGAATGCATACCTAAAAGAAGAGCACTGCCAAGTCCAAGAAGACACCAATGTGGCTTACCAGTACAGGAAGTCATTAAGAGTAAGAGTAAGAAAAGCTCATTTAGAAAATGGAAGGCTTGGCCTAATGAGGAGGGAGGAACATAAAGGCTGCCAGAAGGAAGGAATCAGTTTTAAACAAAATTTCCTTAAGTATGTTAGAAGTAGGAATCCAACTAGAAAAGCAGTTGAACCATTAGGTGACAGATATAATTAAAAGGGTAATTATAGAGGACATGGTGATTTCAGAAAAGCTAAATGAAATGTTTGCTTCTGTTTCCACTGAGTGCATATGCCTGTAGCTGAGGCAATTTTCTCAGGGAGGGATTCAGAAGAATTAAATTGGTTAGAGGTAACCTAGGAGGTTCTTTCACGTCTTGAACAAACTAAACACTAACAAATCTCCAGGACCAGATGGTATTCATCCAAGAGTTCTTAAGGAACTCAAAAGTGAAATTGCTGATCTTCTAGCTAAAATATATATTTCCCTAAGATTAGGCTCTGTGCTGAAGAGTGGAGGGTGGCAAATGTAACAGCAATCTTCAAAAAAGCATCCAGAAGTGATCCAGTGAATTACAGACTAGTCAGCTTAACGTGAGTTTCAGGTAAAGGGATGGAAACCATGGGGGTAAATGTGATCCATTTAACAGTGTCTGTCTGGACTTTCAGAAGGCTTTTTGACAATTTCCTTTATCAGGGACTCCTGAGTAAACTCACCAGTTACGGAATAAGAGGACAGGTCCTAATTTACCTGGATTAAGGATAGGAAGTAAAATGTTGGGTCCCTCAGTGTTCGGAACTGGGATTGGTTGTTTTTAAATGTATTCATAAATTATTTTGAAGAATGAGTAAACAGTAAGATGGTAAATTTTGCTGATGACACTAAATTATTCAGCATAATAAAGCTGAAAGAAATTGTAAAGAGCTCCAGAGGGATCTCCTGACATTGAGTGAGTGGGCAATGAAGTGGCAAATGGACTTCAGTCTTACTAAGTGCAAAGTGATGCATACTGGGGCAAAGAACTGCAATTATTCCTATAAACTGATGAGAAATAAACTTTCTGCTACACGCCAGGAAATGGATCATGGACAACTCAATGGAGGTGTTAACCTTTTGCTAGCAGCAGTGAAAAAAACAAATTCAGTACTAGGAGTAATTAGGAAGGGAAAAGAAAATTAAGTCAGCAAGCATTATTCTGCCTTTTTATAAATCTAGAATGAGGCCACATTTGCTATATTGTGTACAATTCTGATCATCAAATCTTAGAGTATATAAAATCAAGCATTGTATAAAAAAGTTCAATAAAGGAAAATCATTCTCTTTTGCAGAACACTAGAACAAGGAGACACTCTATGAAACTGGTGGGCAGGAAAGTTAGGATCAGCTGGAGAGAGTATAATTTTCATCCAAAGAGTCATTGGTCTATGGAATTTTCTACCAGAAGAGGTGGTGGCAGCAACCAGTCTGGATAACTTTAAGAAACAGTTAGCCAGATTCACCAAGAACAGGCATATCAGTGGCTTCTGGAAGTGATGCCTAGACATTGCCTCCAAATAGGAAAAGCAGGATGCCTCTAAAGGCCATTTGCAGTCAAGAGCAGGTGAAGGTTTTGCCTTTGGGTGTTTTTCCACTGTCACTAGAAGTACCCATTAATGGGTACAAAAATGCCATTATGTACCCATTAATGGGTACTTAATGGGTACTTTTAGTGACAGTGGAAAAACACCCTTTGTCTTCTCTTTGAGAGTGCCCAGAATCAACTGGTGGGCCACTATATGAAACAAGCTGCAGGACTAGACATTTTGTGGCCTGATCCAACAGGGATTCTCTTATGCTCTTAGGTTACCATGGAAATGCCCTGTGCTTGGACCAGCTGCAGTATTTCTTAGGTCAGTGATGGTGAACCTTTTGAGCTCGGTGTGTCAAAATTCACAAGAAAATCTAGCTTAACTCGGGTGCTGTGTCACATCTAGCAATATCCATAATTTTGTGATATTTGTAGTTCTAGTAAAAAAGTTGTATTTTTGATATATGTATTTTATTAAAAGCAAAAACAAATAATTCTTTACATTAGTGACTTTTGTTGCTAAATCTTCAATTGAAAGTTGGTATTTCATACACTTCAAAAACTAGCAAGCACTACATGCCCAGGTGCCAGGGTGGCCATGTGTGTCACCCAAAAGGGCTTGGCGTGTCACCTGTGACACGCGTGTCATAGGTTGGCCATCACCGTCTTAGGTGGAAGGGTTTTACTTGAAAACATACACTTTGTGTGCAAATAGTGCAGGTTTCACTTAGTTGCTTATCCTGCTAAGAGAATTACTACTCACTGCTATAACTGTTGATTAAGCTTAGCTTAACCAGTAGTCTGTATAAATAGTTTCTCATGTCTCTGCTTGCTGAGATATTTTGAAGCTCTGTCTTTGTCTTTATCTTTAACCTCTAGCATACACTGCCTTGGTCCATAGAATTTGGATTCTATCCATCTTGCCTGAAACACCATGCTTAGCCTCAGAAATAATCACAAGGTTTCATCCTTGTCCTTCCAGGCTCTTAAAGAGGTTTGATCTGTATTTACAGGACTATGGAAATACTTACATAGAACTGCAATACTATTTGCCATTTCCCTATTAATGCTTGGCACTAGGATGCTAGGATTTGTTTGCATGCAAGAAGGCTTTTGTGACTTTCTGTTGTATATATGCAAACATTGGGCTGAATTGTGCCACGGTTCTTAAGACTAAAAAGCCAACATTCCAGGAGGTGTTGCATAGCATTCACATCAGTTAAATTAAAGACTTTAGGGGTTTAGAAGTAAAGCAATGCACTGGAAACTGGAAGCTATTTTTAAATCAAAACATTTCTAACACATTTCATTTCCTAAACGCATTTCTAGACTGTACTTTATTACAAATCTAGGGCAATGTTTAGTACATTGAGAACAAAATAAATACTGTATATTAAACTAATTAATTATACTGTAGCTCAGTGGGAGAGCAAACTGCTTGGAAAGCAGGTGGTTGCCATTTTAGTCCCCAGCCTGTTCTTGGAAGTAGGCAGTGGCAAATCACTTCCATATCTCTGCCAAGAAAAGTGCATCAAAGTGCCCATGCAGTCAAGTAGGAGTTGGTCATAGCCCTGTGGTACCCAACAACAGATAATACATAATAGAAGTAGTGAGCAGGGCAGCAACTTCATTACCAGCAAATATATGGGTATAATCAGCAACCCCTTAGACGGTGCTTGAAAGAAGTAGTTTCTTAACAACCTATAAGAATTTTTGTGGCAAGAATCTTACCCACTTTCTTCTGAACTATAGCAATACTGCAGCTGTCAGTTTTGGCCACAGGCCCATATGGAGATTTTACAAGGTGAAGATCAGCTAAATCAAGTAACTAAAAAGTTTCATAATTCATAGAAACTCAAAGCTGCTTCCTGGCAGGCATGTGCCATAAAACTATCTAGTGCTAACTTTCCTGACACAAAGATAATACAGTATCTCAGAAATCTAAATGGAAACAAGTTTATGTAATCTTTTAACTTCTCAGTCAGCCCCAGACACATGCAGCCAACTATTTTTAAGCCTCCTTTCTTAAGGCTGGGCCGTGGTCCAGTTTGGATAACTCTTAATGGGTATGTGCATTCGTTTGGTACTGAACCATCTGAACCAGCCTGGTTTGGAGTCTGGCCATCCAGAGTGTTTGAAAAACACATTGGATGCTTGAGGTAATCTCTCCCAGCATTACACCAAACAGCTATTTTCCTGGCTTAGTGATACAGTAATTCAGAGACTGCTGAACCATTTGGGATTTGATTTATGGTTTGTTTGCCTCTGAACCACTGAGTCAGAGAAACCGCTGCTTGATGGGATGTTAGGACAGACTGAAGCAAGCTCTCAAACCATTTTTCATTCACTTTGAACATTCAAAGTATTGTGAAGGAAGCTGCAGAAAAGGCTTCTGTCAACTGTATGTAAATCTACTTTCCTTCTCTGATACATTGTTTCCACAGAGTAGTCAGTTTTGTGATGTTACTCTGACAAAAAGATAGTCCAGACCAGAGAAAGAAGGAAGCCAGCCTTTCTTTCAACCCTTTTTTACATGTCTCCCCTAGAGCCATCTTGTTAAACAAAATAACCTCAGTTTGGCACTGGCAATTTATTTAATAAGAATTGGCAGAGATGTACATACCTAGAAAGAGTATGTAAAAAACCAAAAAATTTTTGGGTGGGGGCTGCCAACTATGCATGTGAACAAATCTGTCATACACTTAAGAAATCTAGCTGCCTGTGATTTTCCCTGATGAATCTTAATACTAGTGGAAGTATTAGAGTTAATAGGCACAGGGGCAGATGAAAAGAGCCAAGTGACGAGTTGCACAGCTTTGAATGAAGTAGTATGTTGCCGAAAGGATCCTCCATATTAAAATTCATGGAATGGAAGAAAAGGTGATGAGCTAATAAGAATCATGAGGATGAATGGGTGCCAAGAGCACCTATCTTCTGTGAACAGGCAGGAATTCTTGGTCATTGCTTTGGGCCTTTTTACTGGGTTACTTTGGACAAGCACTGAGAAACAAATCTTATACCTGCTTTCCCAAGATTAAGGTGTGCACAGACCTATCTGATTTGCTTTTGGGCTCAGATGCTGTGTTCTGAGGTTGTACTTCTGTGCAAAGATACAAAACATAGAACCCATTAAACTTTTGTAAATTCTGACTGTTATTAGAAGGAGAGTATGAGCTTTCTGAGATTTTACTGGCAACAGCCGTGAATTTGGTGTTCAGCATTATTATTAGTTTGATTTACACAACATCATGTTGCCAGAACTTTATTTGATAAAAATTTCTCCTGACGTAAACTAAAAGTTCCCAAGGTGGTTAAACAAACAATGAATGGGGGTTAAACAGTCCTGGGTGAAGTTTGCCATAGTCTGCTCTGGCATGTGAATGGTAGGTCTCTATTCCAGGATATAATCTGGACTAAGGCCCAGTGTAAAAGGGCCTTAGTCACAGAAAGCCTATGTAAAGAAAAATGTCATCCAGACACACAAAAATACTGTAAATAAATGGTGAGCTTCTCAGGTTTGTTCTAGAGCTTGGGGGCTACCACAATGAAGGCTTTCTTGTGAATTATTGTTCTTTGGGCTTTGGTTATAAATTGAACCACTGAGGGTGATTCCACTGCTGATCTCAATTGTCATGTGTGTGTATATATATATATATGTGTGTGTGTGTGTGTGTGTGTGTGTGTGTGTGTGTGTGTGTGTATACATGTGCTAGTATTATATATATATGTAATTAGTCTCAGGGGCAGATAGGAAGCCAGACATTCCTGGACACCTGTTTTTCAAGTAATGATTCAGCAACCGAAAGGACTGCTTTCAGGGGATTGTTACACCATTCAAAACTGAGTGGCTTTCTGTTTGCTGCACATGAGACCATTTAAGACAGAGCATGTCTGTTTCATCTGAATTCAGTTTATTTGGTCATCCTCATTACAGCATCCAGACAATAGTCAGGCACCTGGATTGCATTCCCTGAACTAGATGGAATGAAGATAAAGAGCTGGGTGTCATCAGCATAGATATGGTACCTCATTGCAGATCTCCTGACAACAGTTCCAAATTGCTCATATAAATATTGAAAAACATGGGAAGGAATTCTAGAGGAACTCCATCAATGACCTTTTAAGGCATAGAAGTATAATCCCTCATTATTGCTTTCTGGAATCTGTCCTGGATTCCTAGACTCACAAGCTGACCCAGCAGGTTACTCTCTCTGATGAGTGCTACCAAAAGCTGCTGAGATTTCCCTGTGCTTCTCCAAAAATAGGTAGTCTACCAGGGTGACCAAGACAAGGTCCAGTACCATAATCAAGTATGAAACCAGGTTGAAATAATTCTAGTGAATCCATCTTTTCTGACTGTGCTTACAACTGTGTCATTACATACCTCTCAAGCACCTTCACGGAAAAGAAATCTTTGCGATGAGATGTTAGCAGTTTAGCACTTGGGCATCCAAGGAAGATTGGATGCTTCAGTGTTTCCTTGAGGATATTTGGCAAAGATACATTTAACAGCTTCTAGACCCATACAACCTTCTCTTTTTAGTTGTATTTTATTATCAATGAAGGATATTCGTTGAAGATGCAATTGGTTGAACAAGCTCCTGCAAACAGGCTGTCCATATCCTCAGACCTCAACTGAAATGGATCTAGTCTGGCTAGGAATGTGCCTAATCTCAGTTTGTCAGAATAAACTGGTATGAAAGGCCTGGGGTGGTCAGGTAACTCATACTTCCACATGACATCATTATGCAGGGACAGAGAGCTTCTATATAAATCAGAAATATTTTATCCTTGAAATAGAATCCAAACTTGTCTAGCTCAGCAACTTTGCTGATTGTCCCAAATTCATAATTACTCAAAAGAGCTGTGCTAAAAAATGGCTAGAGGGCACAATGGTTGTGGTGTAATAACCTTTCTCGGTCACTGTGGTAGACCTACTCATGTGCTCTCAGTCTCTCACTGCTGTTGAGTTTAATTCATACTGGAATTTGCTCCACCTCTTTAAACTATCATGTGAATGGGATCTTACATCCATTTCTGTTGAATAACCAAAGCTGTGACAGTAGGCAGTGTTACTGTGAAGGAAACCTCTTTGAGCTCTGTAGGACCAGATTCTCAGTACCTAAACGGCAGGCATTTTTACATGGTATGTTGAAAGCCTTCTTAGGCTTATTACCTTGCTATGCAGGATTTATTTTCTCCAGCATAAGACCTTGGTCTACTTAATTTTGTTAAACTTTTATCAAATATGCCAAGGTTCAAGGAACGAAAAATTCAGAGAAGTTTTATTCTTAGATAAAAGTGCCTAAAATGATACTGGGCATACTCATATGGAAATGCAAAGCCATTTAAACAGACCCCGGGATTGTGTTTTTGTACACAGGTACCATACACCACTAACCAGGAGTAAGTCCATTAATATTCAGTTTTGTAGGATTCAAACCTTGCTAGTCTGAAAGTTAAATCTTTTTACTTTGTTTCTGTCTAGGAAGCAAGAATAGGGCAGAACAAGTTTTATAAAGCTTGTGTCTCCTTCCTACATATGCTGATTAAGTTAAAAGAGCTTCCTGGTCATACTGAATCCTCTTATTAGCTAGGTAGAGCATTCATATAGGTATTTTGCTTTGACAACACAAGAACATCCCGTTCTCTTCTTTCTGCCCAGTTCAAAAAAGGGAACAGGCCTGGACCAGGTATCCTATGAAGTTATAATGCTTTAAGCTTTTGAATTTAAAGGAAGAAAGCAAGTGATGAGAATATGGAAGAAATGTGCAAAAGGAAAAATATTACAAAATAATAGGGGAATCATCAGCAAAACTGAATGATGACAGATTCATGATGTTGAAGGGAAGTGTTTATTTACACAGTATATCCTTTGCATTTCAAAGAGGACTTGTCAAGTTCATGAACTATAGATCTAGCAGTGGTTACAATATCTGATGACATGATACTAAGTATATCCACTAGTTTAGTTTGTTTGGCGGTATACAGAATAGGGGAATTTGGCAATTTGAACAATTCAGATTCTATGAACCAAACCAGGCACATACATAGTATTTTTCTCTAGTTATTGGCTTTTATAATTGAGGCCATTTCCTTGGGACTTTGAGCAAGCACTCATAAGAACATACAGATGTAAGAAGAATACCCCCAAGATCAAGGATCTTTCTGCGCGGACAGTTAATAAGGATTAAGGTTTCATATGGTACACTTCTAGCCCTCATAGATTTGCACATCAATGAAGCCACACACCCCACTGGTCCACTGCACTAGACAGTATTAGACAGAGCATGATCCACATTAAAGAGGCCCTGATCTGGATTTAAGGAGGCCCCCTGTGTGCAGGACTAACCCAAAGGTAGGAACATTTGTTCCTGGTTCTCAGGGGCATGAGGTATGGTTTCAAATCTCATATAAGCTTTGCTGGTGCAACATGGACTTATCCAAATGAGCACCATCAATGCAGACAGTGCTAATCCAGCCCATACCTTTCCAGGGTTGGGATCAGTGACTAGGCTATTATAGCCTATAGTTTTCAAATACCACTGTGAAATCCTGAGCCTGCTTGCTAATGTTGACATTTCCCAAAAGCATTACCCAAAGGACTTTGAATGCCACTCCTTTCATTTCATTCAAAAATAGCTTCTGGGCAGCTAACTGTGCAGAGATCAACAGCGTCCCCAGCCTCATTCTTTGGCCCAAAACAAGATCAGAACCCCAAACTTTTGTTGCAGTATTCTGCTTAGCAGAGCTTGCTTCTGGCAAGTGCACAGCAAACAGCATGTGTACGGAGTTCACAACCAAAACAGAGTCTCTGTTGCATTCCAGATGGAAGGTTTATTGCTTGATGGTTACAGAATATATGCTTTTAAGACTATATATGGTGAATAAATGCATGGATATATGGAAAGAATAAAAGATACACAACAACTATCATAAAGATGCATTTACTACATCATTACTGAGAGACTGAGAGATGAATCAACATGTGGTTATAGAAAACGTTTCATTCCATGTGAACACTTTAGACCAATCCTACCAGGGAACTATTTTCCGGTGTCACATCGACCTGCTTCTCATAACATTCATTTCTCACATCATTACTATACTATTATGTCTGCAAATTTCTGGAAAACAAGATACAAGATTACAGAGCACCTGTTATTATTCAGCTTAGGACAGCCTTATGACCAAGTGATGTAAGCCCTGATCCTGTCATTGTGTTTCACAGGGGAAAATGTCCTGACAATTTTGTCCTAAAGTAGAATGCCCTTATAGGGCATGGTGACCCCATGCACAGATTTCAAAGATGCTCCGGAGCTATTTTGCACAGACCCTTCCCCCTAGCCTCCTCTAGACCCCATTGCCAAACTAATGTGGAAACAGGCTCCCTTTAATCCGGATTTTTTGGCTGAAGACCCCATTGTAGACCCCATTAATGGGGTCTACAGAAAATCCGGATTAAGGGCCAAAAAGGACCCATACGATCCGGATTTCCCGAGGCGCAGTGGAAACAAATGTGTTCCTAATGGGTGCCGTGGTAGAAATGGGGTCACCCGGCTCTCACCCAAATGGGTCCTTAATGGGTGCTAAAATGGGTACTAAGTGACCGTGGAAAAACACCCATAGCCTTCAGCTTTTTGGATTATGCCTTACAATCCTGTCAAATGTTAGATCTTTATAGATTTTTAATTTTACTAGCACTTCTAATAAAAACTTGTAACTTTTCCCCCCCAGATTTTCAAAGCAGAAGTAAAAATGGCTACAGAGATTGGATCACCACCACGGTTTTTCCATATGCCAAGATTTCAACACCAGGCACCTCGGCAGCTTTTCTATAAGAGACCTGATTTTGCCCAGCAGCAGGCAATGCAGCAGCTCACCTTTGATGGAAAGCGTATGAGAAAAGCTGTGAACCGTAAAACTATAGACTATAATCCATCTGTTATCAAATATTTGGAGGTATGCTGGAAGGCACTGCATTTGCTCCTTGAATTTTTTATTCGCAGTATGCTGTTTAGAGGAACTTTGAGGCAAAAGAAGTATGTAATTACTGTGCAGATTTCTAGAAAGAAGGAATTGCCTTGAGTATTTTTGAATTTTCTGTAGGGAAATGCAAGTTAGGATGGAGTAACGTGAAAAGTTAATGTTTGACAGTGAAAAGGGAGCATATTCTGTTACCACATCTGCACCAATGCACTTAAAATTGGAATAAGGCAAAAGGGATGCTATTTGCTATTTCCCCAAATTAACAGATGTTATAGTTTGCTTCTCATCCCAAGCAGACCTAGGGTTAGCTTCTTGTTCCTAGGTATTGAATGTATAAGACACATGCCACGTGTTCCAAGCAATCTCCCCTACCAAATTAAATAATTAATTATTTCAAAGGATACTGAGCTCCAGTTGTAGGATTGTCCAAGAGAAGATTGTCTGAAGGTGTGAGCAAAGCATTCACATATTTACAAAAAGCAATATTCTGCTTTTCCTTTTCCAAAAATAGCAACAGCATGGAAGGCCCTAAAGACAATGCCTGTTTTTCAGTTGCTCAGAGCTACCTAGTATTTTCTTACAAGTAATAATGATCTTTCCCCCCCTCTTTTTAGAACAGAGTATGGCAAAGAGACCAACGGGACATGCGGGCAATTCAGCCTGATGCAGGATATTATAATGATGTGAGTATATATTCAGCTGTCTCCTGGGCAATAAAGCGTTCTTCCTGCAAGCAAGCAAGCAAACAAACAAAATTGATATAAACTGTAACTTGCCCAGTCTATAGAGTTTGTGAATTAGAGGCACTGTTCTGCAGCGCCTCCAACTCTAGTTCTCCCTAGTCTGTCACCATGTTGTTTAATATCTATCTGGAGCTGCTGGGAACAATTATGGAGATTTAGGAGTGAAGTGCCATCAGTACACTGATGACATTTGGCTGTACATCTCTGTTCCATACAAGTCAGATAGGCAGTTTAGTATCTGAATCCACATAAGATAGAGTTTCGGGTTCTTCTTTTAAGGTTCTTCTTTTAGGGAAGTAAAAAATATCCTCTGGATTACAAGGTTGCACTTCCCTGGAAAGAACAGGTACAGAATCTAGTTGTTCCTTTGGATCCACATTTGTCACTTGAATCTCAGGTGGCAGCAGTGGCCAGGAATACCCATTTTTGTCTCAAATTAAAGCCTTTCCTGGAAGGGGACCTCCTGGCTACCATAATCTATGGTCTTGTTACCTCCAGGTTTAGACTGTTTTATCCACTGTATGTGGGGCATCCCTAGAAGATGGCCCATAATCTGGAACTGATACAAAATGTGACAGCTAGATTGTTTGCAGATACCTCAGTCTGGAGATACTTATAACTCCAGTACTTAAAGATTTGGACTGGTTGCTGGTTTTCTTTTGGGCTCAATTTAAGATATTTCTTTAACTTTTAAAGCCTGAAGGACCATTCTGTACAGTCTTGCTTGTCAACTGAGATTGTCTTGTGAGGCCGTCCTAGTAACCCTATTACCTAGATCATGTTCCTGGGGTAGTAGCTAGTGGGAGGGTTTTTCTGTGGGGATCTCCAGACTTTGGGACAGTTGATGGCACAGATCTAGCCCACACCTCCATGCAGTCTGGATCAGTGGACTTGCTTATTGCAGCCCCGCTGATCCAGATGTACATAAAATAATTACAGAAAGGCTCTTCATCTGGGAATGAAATTTTGTGCTAAAGATACAGTGAGGCAACTTCCCACAGTTGTGCCTTAAAATTTATCATTTATGAACAAAAGCTTGCAAACCAGAGTTCATTTTTATTGATATCAGGAGTATATATAAACTTGCTTTCTTGTTCTCTTTTTCTCCCTCTTGTCTTTTTTTATAGCTCGTTCCACCTATAGGAATGTTGAACAATCCTATGAATGCTGTAACAACTAAATTTGTTAGAACATCCACCAATAAAGTCAAATGTCCAGTTTTTGTTGTTAGGGTAAGTATATGGTGTGACATCAAATCAACATGTGTCAGTAGTAGCCTTCAGAAAGTTTGTTTTAAGCAGACTTTGCATCCAGAATCTCAAACTTTTGAGAATAGAATATAGAACAATAAAGTAGAAGACTGTGGATGGAAGGGTATACAAGCATTTTGCAAGTGAAGACCATCTGTACAATAAGTTCTACAGTGGTAAAGTAATAATATATTTTCTTATACAGTCTAAGTTGATCTTCTTTCTTACAGTGGACTCCCGAAGGTAGGCGTTTGGTTACTGGGGCATCTAGTGGAGAGTTCACCTTATGGAATGGGCTTACTTTCAACTTTGAAACAATTTTACAGGTAAATCCATATAGCGACTGTTTAATTTATAATTATTTATCTGTTTTTGTACAATTCTAAGACGATAGAATTCAAGCAGAGGTTGGATAGCCATCTCCTGGATCTGTTTAATATATTATCATACTTGTGACTATTGGGACTTAAGGAAATTTATTGAAATTCCATGGATTTTTGCCCATTTGTATTAGAAGCAACTGTTTTGTTTTGATGTATTTGATGGTAGTGCTCACTTCGGCAGCACATAAACTAAAATTGGAACAATACAGAAAAGATTAGCATGGCCCCTGCGCAAGGATGACACACAGATTTGTGAAACATTCCCTGTCTTTTTTAAAAAATATCTTTGATGGTAATAAAATATTTATAGATCCAGTGCAAACTCATTAAAAAGTATTATAGTAAATATTATTCCATCATAATCATCAACATGTAATCCCCATGAAAGTAGAGAATTCAGTATATGATCTTATTTTCTTCCTAATGTTTATCTACTTTACTACCAGTAAGAACTGTTCTTGTTTCATTGAGTACTTCTGAATATGGTTAGTTTAAACATTTATTAGAACACCTTTCTTCTTTCTGGCTTCACAGGCTCATGATAGTCCCGTAAGAGCTATGACTTGGTCACATAATGACATGTGGATGTTGACAGCAGACCACGGAGGATATGTGAAATATTGGCAGTCCAACATGAACAACGTCAAGATGTTCCAGGCACATAAGGAGGCGATTAGAGAGGCCAGGTTTATACAAAATATACCATTTTCTGTAGTTCCTATTTCCATGATTAGACTGTTCTCTAAATGTATTCTGGGAGCAGACATGCATGGGTGCTGTCAGATTCTGGGATATGTCTTGCACTGCATAAACATATTTTCTTTTGTTTTCACAATTCAATGGATTTGCTGGCATTTCTCAGAAATAGTGTTGTCCCAGTATCTGCCTCTGCAATATGTTAGAGATGTATTTGTCTGCTGCATTTTGCACTGGTATTGGTTTTTTTTTCTCTTTGGTTACAATGTGTATCAGTTATTCTTTTTTTAATGCTCACTGTGTAAGATGACAATTTCATTCCAAATAAAGAATTCAGTCTTTAATACAGTAATATAATTGAATAAAATATAATCCCGGAATAAAACAGCTGCATAGTTCTCACAAAATAAAAAGTTAAATAAAGTGAAGAACTGCTTGGCTCGGTGAGGCCAAGACCTCAAGTAGCAAAAGAACCTACACTGATTCCCATGTCTAGAACTCTTGCTTTATGTTGAATGGGTGCTTCAAGTTTGGACTCTAAAGTTGACAAGATCACGTTAGGACATCTTCCTGATTAAATGTCACTGCTTTGTACAAATATATGCTTAACATAAAAAGTGAAGCTATCCTTCTTTCCTGGGATACATATGAAGAATGGTTATAGTTTTTAAGCAAGGGATATAAAAAGGAAATCTATTTTATCAGAATACACCTGAAGAAGAGCTGCAGAGGCAAACTGCACCTACAGCAGTGTTCCTTCAGGTTTTGATGCTGTACATTGGGGAAGAAGATTCACTTCTACAGAAGCACCTTCCTTTAAGTTTACCTTTTATCCTCTTGATTCATGATCTCTTGACAAAGTTTGACAAGATGTACCTTGTATAGGCAAATGCTGTTATAGCTGTGGATTTCTCCAAAACTATTTTCTTCACGCGTATGGAGTTCCAGAAATTTCAAAGAGGCTACTGTTTGACTAATATGAACAGATCCTTCCTTGTTTCTTCGCTGCATCAGAAAGGAAGAAGACACAACAAGTAGCTAGTATTTCTCTTCTCTTTTTAGAAGGCTTATTTTTTAGAAGTCTTATAATGAAGAAGAAATATGTCTAATATTAACTCTGCTGGAATTGTGACTTTTTTGTTCCCATACTTTTTTTAATTCTTATTTTGGCAGTTTTACATTTATTCAGCTATTGTAGAGAATGTCAAAATCTATTGATGGACCAGGGCAAAGTATAAGTTCTGCAATATCATTATTTTTTAAAAATCACCTTTTGATCAGTCAAGAAATGCAGAAATAAATACTTTTGCTGCGTCATAGCAGAATTCTCTGTTATGCAAGTGGACTTCATAATATCAACAGGATGAAGTATAAATTTCCAGGCAATATGTTCAGATGCCTCCATCAGTATAATAACACTTTAGCTAAATTTTGCCCTGTCTAAGAAGTCTGGATGCTCTGTTATATGCTGACTTCTTTCCCCTGCTGTGTGTCTTCATGTAACAGTTTCTCACCCACGGATAATAAATTTGCTACGTGCTCTGATGACGGCACTGTTAGAATCTGGGACTTTCTACGATGCCATGAGGAGAGAATTCTTCGAGGTATGTTGTACAAGAGAGCGCTGATTGGGATATGTGAAAAAGGGAGAATTTATAATTGCCCACCTAGACATAGTGCAAACCTCTCTCCACCCTCTGGCATCCTTTAATAATTAAAACAGATGCATCACAAAGCCTTACAGAACTCTTTGTTAATATTTATGTAAGTTGCTTTTACCATTGGGCCTGTGCATATTATTCCTCACTTCTAGCAATATTGGAATATCTAGTCTTATATTCTTATTCTTTTGAACAGTTGCTGCAGTGCGTAATGTCAGAAAAATATACATTGAAACAGATACATTTTCCTTTCAAAACTAAGTTGCTGCTGCTATCTATTATCATTCTGAACATACCAGGTTATCCAGTTTACAGGAAGTACAATTTTCAGCCATTGAATATACCGTAGTACTGAATAAACACTGCATGCTTGGAATTATTTTCTTCAGATGCTACACAGTTTAGGAAGTAAATTTACTATTTCCAGCTAACAGCACAAAGTTAGATAAAACTACATACTTTTCCAAAACAAAATAAAACGATTAGAATTCGCTTTCAGATTTAACAAAGCTGTGCTACACAAAAGAAGAGTTATTAGCAACACTGCTTACAATTTAATTATGTCATATTGTATATTAGCATGTATTGATCTTAATAGGGAGATGTGCCTTCAAATGAAAAGCAGCAAATGTTCGGAAATTTTTACAACAAAGAAAGTAAAAATGCTGGACTTTTGTTTTGTTGTGGCTTCTTGATATATTGTCACCTAATAACTATATTGTGAAGAAATACTGTACTCTCAATTCTCTATGTTTCATATTCCTGCATTACCACAGGAAATTGAAACTATTTCTGATAACCATTTCTTGGAAATCATCTCTAAATCAATCTTCCTCCAATATCTAGTTTTCTTAATTGCCAGATATGACATACACACTCACTTATATATCATCAGTATACTACCTTCATTTAAAATGGAAAGTTGAATTAAGCCGATTGTAGTTCTTTTAACCACTTTTTAAAAATCCTTCAACACTTGAGGGCACTATATGGAGAAGCCTGTCTAAATGGATTTCCTTACCTATAGTAAACCAGATATTTATACAGAATTAGATCCGGCAAACTGATTTATGCATTCTTGCTTAAAGTAGTTTTCTTTTAAGTTCAGTAAATTTTAAGTAAATGTTCAGAACATTTAAATCATTTGGATCCTTGTTTTTCTCTTCTCACATTCAGGAGAGGCTCTTGCTAGCTTACTGGGCCATATTCCATACTGTTTCATTATTAGCGTTTGATATTTAGATTACATCTTCTGTCCATTTTGAAACTAAAAATCTCATTGTTCAAATTCTTATCAGTTCACGCTAGAATATGTAACTGGGTGAAGAAAGTTATCCTGTCATGTTTGACTGCAATTCCCATAAATAACAGTAGTGAAAGATTAAGTAAAAAAGCAACACATCTGAAAGGGGCAGAATTCCTCATAACTATACAGAAATATGTTTTGTTCGAGGAAATGATCTCTGGTAGAGATGTGTCAAACTTCTGTTTGATGAATATGAACCACCCAAAAATGGTGTGGAATTGAAGGAATTCAGCCCCACACCTGCAGCTCTCAGAGAAAGAGGCAGGGGCCAGTGAATAGGAGGTGCACAGTAATTGATCTGTCCCCAGCCTTCCAAGGGGCTGGGCACTCTTTTCCATCTGACACTGCACAGGAAAGGGTAAGACTGCTTGGTACTAGGGATTATGTCATCACAAAGACCACAGGTATCCTGCTTTGCCTTCCCTTCCCCTTGGCCCATCTGGACTTAGTAGAGCCCAGGCAAAGGGGAGTGGGTTCACTGTAGTCTGTGAGATTACATCATTGCCAGTCCCATGTGATTGCCCTCCACCGCCTCCCAGCTGCAAGGCCAGCTGGTAAAGAAAGCCCAGTCCCTGGGAAGACCATGAAGAGGACTGGTTGTGAATATTAATCCCACATGTATCTTCCACATATCTGCCCCCTCTTCCTGTCAGCTACAGAGGTGTGGTGTTGAATTTCTTCATGTTAGGAGCTCAACACATCCCCAATCTCTGTTCCTAAAGGAACTGATTTGTTACAACCTGATTTTTATTGTATTAGCAAGACACATCATTGAAAGCAGTCCCCAGGAGTTCAGCTTTATTCAGTGGCAAGAGCAAATTGACATAATGCTTGGTAAGCAAAAGAAAAAAAAGAAAAGATGTACTAGCATTGCTGAACTTTAGCTTTGTTTCATGTCATTGTCCACACTAGCTGGGATTCATGGAAGCTGTGGTATGGGAACATTTGAAAGACCATAGTTTGGCTACTACTGTCACAGGTCATGGAATTTCACTCTGTATGGCTAGTTGTAGCCTTCAATATACATCTGCTTGCCCTATGAGAACAGGATGCTGGATTAGATAGGCCATTGTTCTGATTCAGTAAAACATTTCTTCAATTTTGGGGACATGTTTTTCCTAGCATACGGATCCAGACCATGTTAAGATTGAGGTTCACGATTAAAGCAAAAGGTGTGATAATAGTTAAAAATGAGGGAAAAGGAAGGCATAGGTCTCTGAAAGTGAGAATAACTTTATATAAGAACAACCAGGAAGAGTTTTGGGCTGCATCGTGACATCAGCTACTTATTCCACTATATTTGGATATTCAAAAATAAAGCATGAATATTCATGCATTACTCCAGAATATCCAAATATAGTAGAATAAGTAACTGACATCTGGATGCAACTTCAGTATGATTTCTGGTTTGATGGTCTTTTGTGGATTTTGGGTCCACGGGAAGGGGCTAACACCACAGAAAAATAAAGGAAAAATGCCTTTTAGTAGGTCAAAATTTGCTCATAGCACTGTATGTATATTTGTCCTGAACAGGTGTCCAATGAAGGCAGACAGTTTAATTTTCTGACATAGGAGGGATGACAGGCAGTGTGGCAAGGAAGTCCTAAATGTAACAGTGCTGCCCTTCAGTCATCTTGCTAGAAGGACTCCTCAGTCTGCCAGGCTCTGAATCCCTTGACTTCCTTTTTTTGCTATTGGTTATGTTGGTTAGGTGTCTCAAGGGCCACATGCTAGCAATCTCTGCATTTTCTGCAACTTATACCATGGGTGAGATGTTCAACCTCAAGCAGATATGAATTCTAAGACTTTGCGAATATATAGAGCTGAGAGGTACAGTCTCTTCCCTCCCCTTTCCCTTCCCTTTCCATCAATAATCAGATTCCTCTTGAATATGAAGTATATTTTGTACAACTCATTTGGTCATACTATCACTTAGATTCAACATTGCTTCATTGCTATTATCTGAATCAAGAAGAACTCAAATTGTCATTATATAAATCAGTCTGATGAGGCAATACTTTGCAAAACAGAGCCTGAATGTGCTAATATATGTATCTGCTCCATCCCCACATTAGTGAGGTAATTATTGCCTGTAACAGGACAATCCTGGATAATATTAATAGACAATATTAATTCCTCAGGCCCTTTTTGAGGAATATGTTCTTGCCTTTCCTGATTATTTAGATTTACACTCTTTGGTATTCTTATCTACCTTAGCATAGTTAGGAACTCTTGTCATTGACTAAGAAAAGACATTTCTTTTTTCTAAAGTTGGATTTGACTACTGACACACGTATTTTAGGAGCACTTTATAATGTCCTTTTCAATTAATAAAACTAAATATCATATCTTAGATGTCCACTCTTTCCATCTGTATATCTTTTGGCCTGCTTTGACTGAGTCTTCATTGTTTGATAGAGCCACCAAGAAAGCTTTCAGGATTGTGACTGTACTGTCAAGTACCGTCTTGGCAAATCCTATGCTAGAGTTATCAACAAAAATAATGACTTTTGATAATGAGATACCTTTCAAATTCAGTTTTAGTTCCTATTATCTATCATAATCTACTATTCCTACTATACCTATGATGAACTACTATGTAAACGTTTGATTAAAAAAAACCCTGTTGTATTTGTGTGCTCGCAACAGTGCTATAAATTTATGGTCAGTGTCTTTGAGAACAGGATACTGGACTACTAGTAGCTCATGAGGGGGTTGCAGGCAGAAACCCCTATCCTGCACTATGCAGGTTCGTATTCATTGTTTTGAAATTCTGCTGTGGTGGCAAATAGGCTTCTCGAAGTTCTGATGGCACAGCAGGAACTTCAGAAAGAAGCCTGTTTGTCACCACACTGGAGGTTCACCCCCCTCCCAATTTAAATGCGCTAGCATGGTGTGTGTGTGTGTGGGGAGTTCTTCCCACAACCCCTTTACCAGTCACCAGTGTGCTGTGACTAAATATTTGAAATACACTTTGAGGGTCTCAAAAAAATGTATTTATTTGTACTTATATCCCACTTTATGTCCCATACCCGAAGGTCTCAGGGTGAATGACAATAAAATAATGATAGTGTCTGCATGGGTGGTGGTGGTGTTCCCTCAACTGAAGACCAGGGTAAAGAGCTGCATCTTCACCAGTCTTCTGAACATATACAGTGAGAGTGCCTGATTCATCGCAGAGGGGAGAATGCCCTCCGTGCCTTCCCACCCACCTAACTGCTGAAGGTGGTGGGACTGCCAAGAGGGCCTCACCAGCAGAGCTTATCACATGGGCAAATCTATATGGGAGGAGGCATTCGTTCAGATATTTAGGGCTCAGCTAGTGCAGATGGCAGCAACTAACAGATGGAGGACGTAAATTGTGATGGCACAGCTGTTGGTAGATGACACAGCTGTAGTTTTCTAATACAGCTAGCAGAAGACCAAGCTTTGGAGTTGGATTTCTGCAGTGGATATATTTTGATCAAGTATGGACTTTCTGTGTGGTGGACACACAGCTCCAAAGTACAGACACATAACACTGCATTTTAGAATAAATTATTGACATAGCTTCCTGATACTAAGGTCACAAGTCTGGGTTGGACTGGATTGACCAAGCCATAATTACTGTCCCCCCCCCCCCCCACTTCATTGCAGCACTGAGCAGTTCTTACAACAGCAGCATAGTAGACTGAAAGATTGCTCTCTCTGCCTTTTAGAGTTTGACTTTAAAAATTGGAGTGGGATGGGTGGGAAGGCAGTAATTTTACCCAGTGGAGATTGCAAGAATGTGTGGCTGCCTATTTATTTGTTCAAATGAGGACATGGAGAAGGATGTGTGAATTGTACGTTTGGTATGTAAGAATAAGAATTGGACAATGGCTTATGTCATGTCCAGTATCCAGCCCCTGGAGGGTTGGTCAATCATGAATGCAATCCTAAGGCCTGAAATTTTAGCACCTATCTTATCTTTGTCAATCATACTTCTTTACTAATCATATCCGAAGCCACATCCAGATTTGAAACAATTGACTATAAAGTATTTGAGATTTCCATCAATAATCAGATTCTTTATTTGTTACTATGTTTAACTGTACTGGGTTGCTTTTTAAATTATGCTGGCTCAGTTCTTGTTTGAGAGTTTTAGATCTTTCCTTTCAGCTTGTATCCCACCATTTTCACACTAATAGTTTTATATTGATGGGAACAGAGCTATACAGAGCCAAAATGAGTAAGTTGCTGCTTCTGGACAATTTTACTCAGCACTATCACCAAAGGATCATTCAGACAAATTTTTTACTTGGTCCGCTTAAATCATACTGGAATGAAGAAACAGTTTTAGGTTGAATATACCCCTGTACCACATGCATTATAGAAAACTGCATTTTGTTTTACTACTGTGCTATATTTTAAGAATTTTTCCTCTTCATTTTATAAAGATGAAAATGAAAATGCCATTTTCTTTAACGTCTACATCTATTTTATCTCTAAATACACTCTGTTAAATAAGATTCCATTTGGGAGGTTGGATTTTGTTTAAAATCCTGCCTGTCACACAGCCATCACATTGTGAAGAAAGTTCAGATTGCTTATTTTGTATTTTTTGGTGCCACTCTCAAAAAAAAAAAAAGGTTTGATTTTTGCATAATTTAATTACCCTTACCTAGTTCCTGTGTTTTAAATCCAAAATGAGCCACAAGGAAGTAGAATGATCAAAACAAAGTCCTTTTGAGGCCAAAATATGATTGATTATACAAAATAAATTCTGCATCTGATTGTTTTTTTTCAGTATACTTAACTAAGATTTTTGATACCAGACACATAAATGAATTGAAGAGGTATTATTGGAAACCAAATAAGTCTCCAAAAGCTAAATATGCAAATGTATGATATTTGTAACTGTTTTCTCAATTATCTGTGCTTTTTAAAATCTTGGGATAACTAATAATGTGAGGAAAATTCAGTTAGGGAGGTGTGGGAGGTTGTTTTGTTTTGGGTATTTTTGAATTTTATCATTTGTTTAATAATCTCACATTTGTTTGCTTACTTGCTAGCCACACAACAGATACACCTGCCATAGGTTAAACAAAACCAGTGTCCCTCTCCTGGAGATCAGCTGTGTAACCATAGCAACAGCAGGGCTGATGCATATCTCCTTATTACCATTGACACTGCATTAAATAGCTCCAGTGCCCCTTCCTTCCTACTAACACCAGAGGGCCCTAGCAGGGATTGTGTTGAAAGGAGTAAAAGAGGCTTGGGCAAGAGGGGCAAATTCCATTTGGGATGGAATGAGACAGTGCTGCCACTGGAAAATCTGTGCCAGCAAAACAGCAGGTGGAAGTAATGACATTCTTTTTTAAAAAACTCCATTTTTGAAATTTGTTGATATTACTGCTTTACTGTCATTCTCTTGGTTGCACAATAAGATTTTGGGAGCAATGTGCATCATTATGAAAACAATGGAACTATGAAATATGTTTAAAAAATCCTGAAAAGGAATTTTAGTCCATCAGTGTAAATATAAAGAAGTAAAGCCACAGCGGCAATGTGTAACTACGTCTAAAAAAATTCTAAAACTCAAAGAGCAATACAAAATGTAGGTTCTAAAGGTCTATGGGAATGAAAAAGTCTTCATCTGATACTAAAGACAGTGTTCAAATAGGGCCAGGCAAGCCTTTCTGGGGATGGACCCTTTTGATAACAGAGAAGGCTCTATTGATGACTACAGCATTTTAGAATCAGCATTTTAGAGTGGGCCCGGAAATGACCCGGAAGACTGTGGAGATAGTGAAGTGTGTATATAGCCCCCAGTCCTGGTTCGTAGCCTTAGTGTAGGCTTTACCAGTTACAATTTCCACACTGTCCTGAAAGGCCGTTTCCACATATAGTGTACAACAATAAATTTTAACAGAACATTGCATGTTGTTCATTTCATTATATTTCTCCTGTTTGCGTTTCTCACTCAGTGACCAAAATCGGTCATAATATTCTTATGAACCCTTGGGTTAAATTGTGAGATACCAGTGAAACAGTTCTTTATTATTACTGATATACAGCATTTAGTTTCACAATACATGATATATCAGACATAAAATCTCAGTCATTTGGAGAGACTTCAGCATCAAAATAGCAGGTGCTGTTTATCATGAGTTGGGGTTAAATTGTGCACTTTGGAAGAGAAAGCCCTAAGTGCATGTATAGATCAATAGAACCTGAACTGCTGTGACTGACTGGGAAAGAGATTTTGATGTCATGGTAGATAGTTCAATAAAAGTATTGGCTCAGAGTTAAAAGTATTGGCTCAAAGTGCATTGGTCATTGGAATAGGACAAATGATAATGAAAATAAAACTGCTAGTGTTATGATGTGCCTTCCACATGTCTCTGTGATCTGGTATACCAGCCTTAGGCTGGATGTAAACCTCAGTGTTGAGGTCTGCAGTTACACTTTTGGGTGCTCTAACCCAGTTCACACTTTGTCCAGTGCAGATGAAACATGATAGGTAGCCCAATGCCCACCCAAGTCCACATGAATTTTATAGTTACATCAGAACAAGAGATTGAACAGACCAATCAGTGTATATCAGCAAAGTGCCAGTGAAGTTGAAATGGAGTTTCTCCAACCATTATTGTTGAGAATTTTTTTCAGGATCATTTGGGAGACCATTAGGAACCTGCAATCTTCTGCTGAGCTGCCTAGATTGCATTAAACCTCTCCTGTTTAAGCAGACATCTTCCCAGGCACCAATAAACAGTTTCATTTCTTATCCATTGCTACTGTTCGGTCTCCTGCATAACTTTCTTACCTTTCATTAGTATTTAGTCAGTCATCCATAAAACAACAATCCGTCATCTTCACTGATAATTTTCAGAATTATTTATTTCCTTAACACCAACTGCTTTACCACTTTACTAAAGCTATTTAAATGTTTCTGTGATGTTCTTAGGTAACCTAATTGCAATTCCAGCACATTTCATATAGAAGCTGCTCTTTTGAGTTGTTACTGTTTTTTATTTAAATATTTAGATTCTGTCTTTACTTCAAGGGACTAAAAGTAGTTGTAGGTCCCAAAGCAGCAGTTTAAAATGCTCTAGTAAAGTAAGAATAGGCTTTCCATGTTTATAAGGTGACAACAGCTTGGTTTGATTTCCACTTCCCCAGCTTAAGAAGTATTTTCCTTAAGCACACAGAGAGTTCTTGGTTTAGTGGTTAGGGAGCCGGATTCTTATCTGGGAATACCGGGTTTGATTCTGCCCTCCCCCATGAAGCCAGCTGGGTGACCTTGGGCGAGTCACAGCCCCATCTACCTCACAGGGTGTCTGTTTTGGGGAGAAGAAGAGAAAAGCTTTGTCAGCCTCTTTGAGTCCCCTTAAATGTGTGAGAAAAGCGGGGTAGAAAAGCCAACTCTTCCTCTTCTTCTTCTTCTTCTTCTTGGTTTAAATGTTTGTGCATTGAGAGGAGAAAAAAAGAGATTGGCTACACAGATAAAATACACTTTAGTATTTCAGCTCATTTAATGGAGGTATGATCAATCAAGCATTTTGAACATAAGAACTTGAGAACATAAGAGGAGCCCTGCTGGATCAGGCCACAGCCCATCTAGTCCATCATCCTGTCGCACACAGTGGCTCACCAAATGCTCATGGGCATCTCAAGCAGAGACAAGGACAAACCCTCTCCTGCTCTCAAGTCCCAGCAGATGGCCTTAGAAGCGCCCCAGTTCCTCCGCCCCCCCTCAGCCTGAAGGATGCACCTAGGCATTCGTTCTAGTAGCCATTGATACATCTGTCATCCATAAATTTGTCTAACCCTACCTTAAAGCCATCCAGACTGGTAGCTGTCACCACCTCTTCTGGCAGCACATTCCATAAGCCGATGACCCTCTGGGTGAAGAAATACTTCCCCCTGTCAGACCTTATTCTCCTACCCATCAGCTTCATAGAGTGCCCCCTGGTTCTAGTGTTGTGCGATAGAGAAAAGAATTTTTCTCTATCCACCTTTTCTATACCGTGCACAATTTTATATACTTCAATCAGGTCCCCTCTTAAACGCTGTCTCTCCAGACTGAAGAGGCCTAGACGTTGCAGCCTGGTTTCGTAAGGGAGGTGTTCCAGACCCTTAATCATTCTGGTTGCCCTTCTCTGCACCTTCTCTAGTTCCACAGTATCCTTTTTGAGGTGTGGTGACCAGAATTGTACACAATATTCCAAATGTGGCCTCACTATAGATTTATAAAGGGGCAAAATGACACTTGCTGTCTTATTTTCTATTCCCTTCCTAATTATTCCCAGCATTGAATTTGCTTTTTTCGCTGCTGCCGTGCACTGGGTTGACACCTTCATTGAACTGTCCACCAAAACCCCGAGATCCCTTTCCTGGTGTGTTGCAGAAAGCTCAGACCCCTTTGGAATAGAAAAGGCTTTCAGGATTACAATGCTTGAAGACATTGTAATCAAAGGGTCTCACATCCATGTAAGACAGTACTGGCCTAAAGAGAAATTGCAAATTACACAGTGTTCTTTGCATCCATCTCTGGACCGATTAGGGAATATTTTTACAGTAGATAGAAATTTACCACTATCATAGAAATGATTAGCAATAGATGCATCTTCAATGAAAACTTTAAATCTTAAAGTGGTTCTGTTGTGCCTTCCATTTTTTTGTTTATTAGATTGTTCCTATAATCACATTACAGCTTTATAATATGACTTATTTTAATCAGGATAAATAGAAACTTTTTTTCCAGACTGGTTAATAACTTCATAGCACAATTCACTGAAAAAGAACATATTCTGTTTTGTTTGACATTAGAATTTATTTCGTGTTCTTTTCTTTCTTCAAAATAATGGATTTTTTTTTTGTTAGGATTATTTAAATATGCTTGTCTATTTGCTGCCTTCTATTCAGAGCTTGTTACGTGATAGTTACTGAGAAAACAATATTTATTATTCAAATTTTATCCCTCCCTGTATGAGTCTATATTGTTTTAAAGAGCCTAGTGATTTTTTTAAAAGAAAATAAGAAATTACTGGATCAGACCAATGGCCCATCTAGTCCAGCACTTGATGTCACAGGGAAACCCATCAGCAGCTTGCTGTGCTTGCAGTCTCTCAGCAGCTAGCCATTGGAGGCATGCCACTTCTTGCTGCCTTCAGCATTAACACATCTTGTTGCAAATTCCAAAGTTTAACTATGCTTTGTGTTAAAAGAATGTTTCTTTTTGTCTGTTGTCATTCTTCCAGGATCCACTTTGTCCACACCATATATAATTTTATATACTCCTATCATACCTTCCCTCACTCTTTCCTAGACCAAAAGCCCCAGAGGTTGCAGCCTTTCCTTATAGGGAGACTCCTTCAGTCTCTTCAACATCTTAGTCATTCTCCTTGAACCATCTCCAGTTCTACTAAATCTTTCTTGACATATGGTGACCAAAACTATACACTATATTCCAGATACAGCCACACCGTCAAGGCATTATAATTTTGATACCTGTGTTTTCAGTACCATTTTAAATTATCCCTAACATTCTGTTACTCTTTTTTATAACAGATGCACACTGTGTTGACACTGTCATTAAACTCTCCATACTTACTCCAGAGTTCTTTCCTGTTCAGTCATAATCAGTTCTAATCTCATTAGCATCTAGGACTAGTTAAGATTTTTAGCACCAGTTTACATCACTTTACACTTGTTCACACTGAATAGCACCTACTATTTTGATGCCCAGTCCCTAATGTGCACAGATCCCTTTGGATCTCTTCGTAGGTCTGTTGGTGAGTCAGTCTCAGAACAGAAGCTTGGGTGATCTCACTTGCTACATATCTCCATTGTAAGAAATGTCAATTTATGCCCACTCTATTCCTTAGCCAGTTGTTAGTCCATATGTGGCCTTTCATTTTATTTCATGACTGCTAAGCTTGAGATGAGGTCTTTTTGAATATATTTAAATGATGTCTACGGGCTTATCTAAATGTTTGTTAACCTTCCACAAAACTCTAGAAGAACAATTAGACTGAACAGGCCCAAATGTTTGGAAATTTTATCTTTAAAAAGATTTTCACTATCTTCCCTGGAACAGATGTTAAGCTGATAGGCCTATAATTTCCAAAGTCTCCTCTTGAGCTTTTTAACAACTGGACTTATATTATCCACCCTCCAATCCAGAAGGACAGTGACACATTGCATATTTTTGTTTGAGGAACACAATTTCAGCATTAAGCTCTTTAATAACATTTGAGTTATTAAATGTTATGAGGGTCTGGTGCTTTTTTATTAATAACATTTGAGTTATTAAATGTTATGAGGGCCTGGTGCTTTTTTAATGCTTAATTTTTCAATGAGACTTGCCATTTCTCTTGTCACCAGTGATTTCCCTCAGTTCTTCAGATTCCCTTCCTGAGAATAGAAGCTAAAGTTAAGGGTTCTGCCTCTACTTATCCTCTGTGAAGACACTTGCAAAGAAATGAGATTCTGCAATTTCCTTTTCTCTACTTAGCACACCTTTGATTCCCTCAAGGGACCAAGCATTGTACAATATATATATATATATTTAATCACAGAACTATCTTGGGGTTTCAGCAATTGTGACTGCATATAAACAATTTTACACGGAAATGTAACTGGTGCTAATTATAAATTCTTCCACTCAGTGGTGGCTGGTACTCTCTAAGACTGGTGGACCAATGGGTAAGGCACCTAAAAGGAAGTTATACAAGGAGTCAGAATAGGTGGAGACACTGGAAGGTGAGACAACAAAAAAGATACGTTTTTGTGGAAACTTGTGTGAAATTTCATCCCACTGAGCTTAGTGAATTATGCACACAATAGCTAACCATGCGCTGAACTGTGAAAAGGAAAAAAGGGAGAATGAACTCAAGCCCAGTTACAAGCCAGCTACCTTGGTTTAAATACATTGCACTATTCATGGTTTTAATACCTGCATGTTTTTGTACCTGAACTACAGAATTATATTAGATTTTGTATCCTAGAGTCATATTCATGAGTTCACTCAGAGACTGGCACATTCTCACAGTTTTTTGGCATAGGGACATTGAAACTGCTCCCTTTGGTCAGTTCAGAGTTCTGGTACTTTTTACAATGTGAGGTTTTGGCCCTTCCAATTTATGATGCTACTACTTTGATCAGCTGAGACATTTGGAAGAAAGTTGCAGCTATTTGACAGTAACTTCTGTAGACCCAGGAAGCATTAGGAGTGAGATGGACCTTCTCCCCATTTTTGTCTGGCTTTTCAGATGTGATTCCCCCAAACCTTAATTTCACAGAATATGGGAACACTTTTGAATTGCCTCATACAATGACCTGTTTTAGGCTTTGTGTGAAGCAAGTGAAAAGGGTCCTTGCTTTCCAGCAAGCAAGCTTTGTGCCTCTCTTTTTCCAAGCTATAAGTTACCACCTCCTCTGGCTTCTTCTGCTTGCTCCTGGCACTTATCTGAAGAGTAGATAACCTTGTTGCCCCTTTCAACAAGTGTGTACTTCAGCCTCTAACCCTCCCTGGAAGCCACCAGTTCCATGCCTCCACGCCTTCTGTAGGCCTGTTGGCCTTTGGGAGGTTCCTCTAACTTCCAGATTCCTATTCATTTAGATTGCTTATATGGCATGTTTTTACACAAGAACTAATTATATTAAAACTGATTATTGTAAACACACATTCATGACCAAGCTGTTATTTGTCTGCTAAAAAGCTTGTATGAATAAAAAGATCTTCATCTAATGATTAAAACACCATAAAATGGTATCATGTGAACACTTCTAAGAAGACTGTTTCATAAGATATACTGTCATTGAGAAGGACATACGTTTGATGTTCAGCAGTTAGATGTCTGAAATATTTGGCAGAGTTACACTGATTTCAGTGCATTTTGTGGTCATTTTTTTAACTTATAAGGATTGCCAAGGGAAGCATTTACTTCACTTTATAGGAAATTATCCAAAACCATTGTGTTAACTTATAGGCTTGTGTCTATAGAGTTGGCTGTGCATGGATGCAACACATCTCCTAGATCAGAAGCTGCTTCTCCCAGAAAACCATCCTATTTTTTTATTTAAGAATGTATATCCCACTCTTCACCAAAAGTTCCTAGAGTGGATCACAGTAATAAGAAAAAATACATAAAGTATTCTTAAAACATATTTAAAATATAACACTTCCTTCCAGGCAGGATAATACTCAGAGGAAGCTAAACTTCAAAGGCCTGAGGGAAGAGACATTTTAACCAGATGCTGAAAACCATATAATGCAATCACCTGGCAAACCTCCAAAGGGAGGGTGTTCCTGAGTCCAGGGGTTGGCACAGAAAAAGCCCTCTTGTGTATTCTTGCCCCTTGCACCTCTGTGAGAGGAGGAAGTGCAGGAAGGTCCTCTCCTTGATACCTCAGTACCTGGGCAGGTCTGTATGGGAAAAGGCACTTGTTTCAGAAAACACCACAGCCCTCTGAAGTTACATTGGGTGGGAAAAATGGTTACCTACAGCTTGGGCAAGAGTAGAATTGCAAAACATGACCTTGTGGAATTGTGTTCTGCTGGCACAATGGAGTCTTAAGACTGAAGGGCAGTTCAACTCCTACTTAATTTTTGAGGCATCAGTACCATGAAGTGTACATATCCTTAGAAGGGAAACTTTTCGTTTGCTTTTACATCGACGACTAACAGAAATATATTTCTCCTTGGTGCTTATTTTTGATGATCTGATGCTCAGGCCTGAGGGGAGAGGAGTTGACCTTGGGCCTGTTGGTCTCAAGGGAGCCTGCTGACTGGCCCCATAGCCTGTCTTGGGTGACCCATGGGTCTGCAGGGATCCAGAAGGGTTGCCTCCCTTGGGGCCTCTGGCTCTCAGTGCCCTTTTTAACATGGGAAACTTGATTTTTAATAATGGCGATCATTTTCTGAGACATGTGCCCTATTTATGTTTTGTTGAGCTGGTGGATGGAAGTTTATTTCTCATTCTGTAAACAGCCTTAAGCATTGGTCTGACAGCACTGCCATCTCTGCTCTTCAAAAATGAAATATCCTATTTATGCCCAATGATTTATTTCACGTTAAAAATAGTGTGAAATAGTGGAGAGATTGGGAATGTTCATAACTTATTCATATTTTTTTTAATCTGATGATACGTTCAGATTTCATTTGGTTGGGTCCACAGTTTCTTCTTTTGCTCCATGTTTAATTCTATCTTTCTCCTATAATATTCAGACGATATTCCTGTCTCTATTCAACTTGAAAGAAATGCTTTAACTAAAATTAGTATAAAAGAAAGTGAGACCAAGTTCCAAGAAATGCCCACTTATTCTCCAATATCCTTTCAGATGTTATTTGTGATAGCTATTTTAGCCCTTTCTGCGCTGGCCTTTTTTCAGAGGGAGCAGGTGAGATCCATGATCTGGATTTCCTCCCTCCATTTTCCCTTCAGCTGACCTAGGGTGCGTACACACAACTATTCACGCATGAGAGCAGCCCCTCCCTTCCATCTTTTTTCTCCATTGTTTCAATCGGCCTCTTCTTCCTCCGCCTGACTGTCCTTCTGCCTTCCTCTTTTGTGGGGACTTTCTTTAAAAACAGCCTCTCCATAGTCTGCATCAGTGTGCGGACACCAAATCCCTATTCCAGAATATAATCCGGAATAAGGCAAAAAGGCTGTATGCTGCAGAGCACTTCTGCCAATCCCGCTTTTGATATCTAGGGAACTTTGGAAAGTGTAATTCATAATTTCAGAGGAAAAATGGAGGCAATGTAAATATTTCTACATATTCCTAACAGATTTAAGGTCATATGGAGAACTGAGATATGTAGTAGGAATATTCATGAATTGGTTTAGTGCTTTACTTTATGTTTGTACCAGGACACACTATTACCAACAAGTATCTTCATTGTTCAGTTCCAAACTGGTAGGCACCTGACTTGATTCAAGTTTCTGAACTGTTCCTAAACCAATATTGACATTAGGTTCCCATGCAAACTCAGAGCCTGCCACCAAACTAAGTCACAGAGTCCAGCCATACGGAGCTTGAATCTTCTCTTTGTTCCTCGTGGGTAGGCTTCAGTAATCTCAAACTAGGCTGGGTGTAGGGTATACTGTCTTTTTAAAAAGAGTTTTAGAACATCAGCACTAACCTGTAATAGAGCTCTGAAACAAATTTCTCCCATTTTTCTGTCCTCTTCCATTCCCCTAAACCATTCTGCCCATCAGTAGATGGTAACTTTCAACAAAACATTTTGAAACAGTATCACACCAGTATAATGGCCCTTTATAGCCCTTTCAAATGAACCAATTGCAAAGAAGAAAAATATATAATTTCACTTTTGCCATGCAGCTTAATGGTTACTAGACCATGAAATCAGTTCAGGCCAAACCAGGCTCAAATTAGTATTGAAGCAAACACCTGCCATTATTTTTCCCATGCTTGGTTACTTTTTGAGCCAGCTGTACCAGGGTGGTTTGTACCCAATTGAACTGATTCTCCTGGTTGACACTTATCCCCAATATGGTTATTATTGCTGGGTACTGTGGAGTTGTGGCAGACTCCAGGTTGAGCACCTCCATATAAACCTCAAATCAAAAAAAGTAAATTTTTAAAAATAAAAACTTGCCAAATGGGAGAAAGTAATATTAATTGCCAAATGCCTGGGTGAATAAGTGCATTGTCAGTAGGCAACAAAAAGTTTATAATGATTGTGCCTGGCATATCACCAAAGGGCAGTTATTCTAAAGCCCACATCCACCACAGAAAATGCCTTTTCTTTAGCTACAATCCTTTGAACATCATCTAGGGGAGGGATTATGAGGAGAGTCTCACCAAATTAACTTAGTCGATGGGCAGGATGGTATAGAAGAAGGCGTTCCTTCTGGTATTTGAGTCCCAAGTTATTAGGGCTTAAAAGATAAAAGTCAATACCTTGAATTGTGGCCAGAAGAAGTAAACAGTACAGGTCTTTAAGGACCGCAGTTACAAAGGGCCAGGCTGGGACACCTGCCAGAAATCTAGCTGCAGCATTTTGCACTGACTTCCAGCCCCATGTGGAATTCATTGCAGTAGTCTAATCTGGAGGTTAAAGATTTTAGGTCACTGTAGCTAGGTGGCCCCTGTCCAAGAAGGTCTTTAACTGCCTAAATAACGTGAAATTGTGTAATTACTCCTGAAGTGCAAGTGACAAATGTGAATCCAGGGGAACAGCCGGGCAATGCACCCCTTCTTTCCAAGGGAGTCCAGTCCTGTCAGGAAGAGGATACCTTTTTACTTCCTTAACATCATTACATGGAACACACAGTACCTCTGTCATGTCTGGATTCAGTTTCAATCTACTGATGTGCATCCAGGCCAACACTGCTTCCAGGCATTGGCCCAGAACCTGAACTGCATCACCTGAGTCAGATGGAGAACTGGTTAGCATCAGTGAACTGATGACACCTCACTCCAAAATTTCAAAGGGCCTTTCCTACCAGGTTCATATAGATATTAAGGAACATGAGTGACATAATTGATCCCTGGGGACTCTAGAAGTGAGCTTCCATAGAGATAAGTGAAAATCTCCCACAGCTACGCTTTTGAGTATGGCATGGAGTTTGGATTGGAACCACTGTAGAACAGTGCCTCTCTTTCTTAAACTCTGCAGACATTCCAATAAAGTATTGTGGCCAACAGTATCAAAAGTGAAACCAAGAAGTTCCAGTGGGGTTGCGTTTTTCTCTCACATGCATGCTAAGGTTTGTCTAGCAGGCCAGTCAAGGCAGCCTCAGTATCATGACAACAACCGAAGCCAGATTGAAGTGGCTCTGGGTAATACATTTTCTCCAAGAACACCTGAAGTTGGATCCCAACCACTTTCTCATGCAGTTTGCCTCAAAATGGGATATTAGT
This sequence comes from Aspidoscelis tigris stejnegeri, assembly GCA_023333525.1. NCBI lineage: Eukaryota > Metazoa > Chordata > Lepidosauria > Squamata > Teiidae > Aspidoscelis > Aspidoscelis tigris. Next base: position 50,379,990 of record JALMGA010000002.1, on the reverse strand, counting down.
GACTGTGTGATAATTGTTTAAAACTTCTGAATCCAAGGAAGGTGTTTTAAGGAGTGGGTACATCACAGCCTCCTTCTGTGGAGATGGGACTTCCTCCTCCTTTAAAGAGGCATTGGTCACTTGCTGGACCCAGCTGTAAGATTATTTCAGCTAGCTTTTATTAGCCAAGGTGGGCAGGGGTCAAGAGGAGCATTTGGTGGGATCAGCTTGTCTGCATCATCAGTTCACAATAATTAACTCTGATCCAACACAATAGGAATAGACAATGCTCTTGAGACCTTCACAGAGCTACTGCCAATAGTGTACAATTCTGAGTGAATCTGAGAGATTTTATCCTTGTACTTAGAAAAAATTCCCCCAAAAAAAGAAAGAAAAGGAAAAAGAAAATGGTGCTTGGAGCAACAATACCTTAAAATGCCAACTTGTAGGGACTTGGGAGTCACTTCCATTGTCTGCTTCTAAGCTTACTTAATATTTTAACGTTTAGGGTTTAAAATGTCATGCATTCTTTAAAACAAATTGGACCTGAAGCAATGACATACATACATTAGTACATGAAAGGGCACAGGTCCAAAATGATATATTGAGGACACTTGGGCTGCATCCAGACAATACTTACTTAATCCACATTATTTGGATAATCTGGAATAGAGCATGGATAATCTGGAATAAAATGTGTCTGGATTATCCAAATAATGTGTATTTAGTAAATGCTGTCTGGATGAAGCTTCAGGGTGTGAGTTAAAGTGGGGTGGCGTTTGCCACTGATAGCACTTGAAGTTGCATTCACTTATTCACAAGTAAAACTGCGAAGTGGGGAACTTGCGCGCTTTTTGCTCTCATCACTGCTGGCATTATAGTGGAGGCCTGCATCATGTGGCTGCATGCATGCATGCATATGATATCATTATACATGAATGAATGTGTATAAAGACATGCATACAAGCGTACTACAATGCACTCTTGAGTCCATCCACAAAGGGCCCTATAATGGCCACAGTGATGAGAACAGAAAGTGGGTAAGTTCCCAGCTTTGTGGTTCAACCCATGAGTAAGCAAATACAACCAGTTTTAGCCAGGACTGTTAGTGATTGAATCTAACAATCATGGGGCTCTGAGCCCGTTTGTGTTGGTTGAACAGTCATTAGAGACATTCCTTTACCAAACCTATCCCAGTATTAGGTGGTTATAGGTGTATTGATATTTAAAGTGAGTTGCAAGTGGCCCTGTCCCCTTTCATGATCAAAATTCTTGATGTTTGTGATGGCAGGGACTACATTACAAGGAATAATAAGGTTCACTCAGGACTAGAGCAATGCACAAACAGATCATTTAGACTGTTTCCTAGAAGGCAGGAAGATCCAAATAATTTTATACATGAAAGCATAAAGAACAGGGTGAAGAACAGTGTCTTCTTACCTCCTCTACATTAGAAAACAGTTATTTTTTACTTGTTAGCCAACAATTCATTTATTTGATTTTTCAGGGTGTGTTTCCCGTGTATTAGGTACAATCACCTCTATTTGTACATCAACCACACCAGATACTTTTGTGCTGAGCTTACAATCCTTATCTTAAACATGCTAGGATGAGATAAGTAGGACTTATAAAACTTTGCAATGCATAGTACTCTTCAGGAAATTTCCCATTCAGTTTCATTACACCTATGGCCCTGAATGTGCATCACCTATACTGGTCCATTTGAAGCATTTTCTATTACACTTTTATTACATAAATTTGGTATCATTTTTCAATATTTTATAAACATAACTTCAAGCCTGCTGCCAGGGTATTCATGCTTTGGCTGCTTACACAATGGTGCTCATAACCAGAACAGAACTAGAAGTAGGTGGAACCAACAGTAATCAATGGTAGGACCCTGGAAATACATTATATTGATACATTATATTAAGTATGTGATCAAAAAACATGTTTTAGATAACATCTATGTCTTTTGTCTGTATAATTAAGAGCGGATTATATACTTATGTAGCCACTCTGTCAATATGCTTCTGAAATGCCATTTGCAAAATGTGGGTAATGCTGGGGCTTATGTCCAGTGCAGCATGAACACTAAGTCTTCAAGGGTCAGAAGAGACAATACAGGGTAAATTCAGTAGCACTGGCTTATGAGCCAGTTTGATCTAGTGGTTGAAGAGCTGGACTCTTATCTGGGAATACCGGCTTTGATTCTGCCCTTCCCCATGAAGCCAGCTGGGTGACCATGGGCTAGTCACATCTCTCTTCTGAGCTCTCTTGGCCCCACCTACCTCACAGGGTATCCTCCTGTGCTTGTAGGATACAAAAGATCTGTCAGTATAAGTACTAAACAGCTAATAATTGATAAAGGTTAGTAAGTGAGCCAATTTTGGTCTTGTGGATAGAGTGCTGGACTCATATCTCATAGTCACCAGGTTTGATTCTGTATTCTTCCATGAAGCCAGCTGGGTGACCTTGGGCTAGTCACAGCTTTCTTTCTGTGTTCTCACAGCCATACCTACTTCACAGAGTCTGTTGTGCGGGAGGGAATAGAAAGCTTTGTGAGCTGCTTTGAGTTCCCCTTAAAAGGATGAGAAAAGCAGGGTATAAAAGCTGACTCTTCTCCTTCTACAGCTAATAGTGTCATGAAACAAACTGAGAAGCCAACATGTGGCAATAATTTCATATGTCTAGTGCAATACAAATGAAGAATTTATACGTGCTTTTAAACAATGTTGTTAAATCCTTACATAAGATAGATCTAATTAATAAAACTTCTATATAATCATTTACATATAAAAATAAAAAACAGGATGTTTTGTAAAATAAAAATAAAAATGCCTGCACACCGTTATCCTGGATTTGCACTTGCCTTTAGTATTCCAGTACAAGATGGTTTGTCCAGTACTGGGACAAGCAATCTGTCCCAAGTTGAGACACACCTCTTGGTCCCAAATAAGGCAAAATGAATCTTGAGGCATAACATTTAAGTGAATTAAGGCATAATTTATTTTACCACATGAGAGCTGAGGCAGGTTGCTTCGCTTATCAGTTCTGGCTTCTGTGTGAGTTTTCTTAAACAATGGTACTTTTCTACTTAAACAGGCCATGGTGCTGATGTCAAGTGTGTTGACTGGCATCCAACAAAGGGTTTGGTGGTTTCCGGAAGTAAAGACAGTCAACAGCCAATCAAGTTCTGGGATCCAAAGACCGGACAGAGCCTTGCTACACTGTAAGTGCAATTATAGTTAGTGTCTGACCTATTTCTTTGATTTCAGCCTCACAGACTCCAGGAGACTCAGTGGTTTGCCCACCCCCCACTCCCCAAAAGAACCACAAAGCCAGTAATAAAACAATTTCGTTCTTGTTGCAAAATATTTTTGTGCCTTCCCCTAGGTGTGTTGAAGCGGTGGCTCAGATTCCCCATGGAAAGGCCTTATAGGATGTCAGCTGCAGAAAAGGAGATGAAAATGAAAGGGACAGTTAAAATGCCAACAAATGTTTCTTCCCAGTTCTAGATGACACAACATCTGGGCAGTGGAGCATAATATTCCTAAATATATCCAAAACAATTCAGGGGGAGAAATATTCATTTAAATGTGTTCAGGCATGGTGTGTACCAGTACCTGGATGAAATGCTGGCAAGAAATAATTTCCAAAGTTTCCCATTTTCACTTCTCATTTGTTGTTTTGCGAGGTTTCATCTTCTATGAGGTGGTAGTTCAGGGGATAAACTACACTCTGTACATACCTAATTTGGCCCTTTGGGGATATACTGAATACAAATTTTAGAGTATTTTTACCATGTGAATTTGGACTGCTGTGTAAGATGATTGTCTTTTAAGAAGGAAGTAGTTGAAGAGAAGCACATTTAGAAACATATTTTGGATGAGGAAAACGATTAGAGAAGATAAAGGATAGTTTTACAATAAAAAGAGGCAGATTCACAGAATATAAGTGTACTTTTGACCTTGATAGCTAACCAGAAGCTCCAGGAACAAAAGTGCCATTTTGCTGAAAAGTGCAAGAGCATAGAAGCACGTGTCCATATTTTCATTAAGGGCTTCCTGTGTCATTAATCTAGCCACAAAAAGACCATACCAGGTAAAGTGTTCTAGGTTACAAGATAAAAAAAGTGAAGCGCACCATATTATCACAGTTAATGTAAAAGAACCCCTTCAGCAAGGCCCAGCTTGACCTGGCCAGGTACCAGCTCTGGCAATAGTGCTCCCACTTGACATAAACAAGAATTTCTCAGCCTTTCTCCACAGTTTCTGGATACCTGAATCCCATTGTTAATGAGCTTGAAGAGGACCCAGTCTCCAATGATAAATAATACATCTCAATAACCTCAAGTGAGAAATGCTTTACAATCCAGATATGGCCATCTGTATAGGTTAAAATGAACTTTCCAGAGCAAGGCAGAGAGACCTCTTGACATTCTTGCAAGCAAAACCAATACTGTATAACAAATATCAAGGATCCAAGGGATTATAACAGTCTATGGATCACACTATGAGAAATGCTGACTGAACACTGAGCCCAATGGACTTTTGTTTTGATCCAGCAAAATCATTTTAATAATGCTATCTTAAATAATCTTTCCTCTATTTAATCTTTTTTTTACCTAGTCAAAATCATGTCCTCTAGATTGGGATGACTATTAGAATTGTTTGAGGCAATCTGATTGCAAAATAGCATAGTCGTCTTGACCTGAACTAAGTTGACCTAAAAAGATACTCGAAAATGCTAGGGAAGCATTTTTCAGACTGCGGATAGCCCATGAATTCTATCACAAGTCTGCAGGGAGGATGTAGGACAGACAGAAATATATATTAAGAGATGCCTTACTCATTTTGAAGACGTATTAATTGATCAGAGATGGATCTATGAAACATAATGATTTAGCAGGATTTCTAACCAGCTGTTTTAAAGAAAAAAATAAAAGACTGTATGAGCACCTCATTATATAAATCAAGACCACTTGTCAAAGTGGCTTGTTAATATGTTTTATAAATCCAACCATTATCAATCTATTCATCCTGAATCTTCACTGATATTTGTAATATTGAATTGGTTTTAATGTACTTTTCTACTCAGCTGTGAAGCTCACTAGTTGAACCTAGACCAGTACCCGTCTCTCATCCAACCTATTCACAAGATTTTTGCAGCTTTGGATTCCTTGAGTAATAAATGCTGAATGCCCCTCTTTGCTGTGGCACAATAAATTATAAATTATACCAATGTGTTTCTCTTTCCAATTTGCAGATAGTCCTTTTCAAAATAAGGCCTGAATGAGAGAGCTAATTAGAGGCATTTAAAACATGAAAGTTTTAGATCAGTCTCCAACAGAGCCAGGAAGGGCTGTGAGACCTCCAAGCCATAAGCTGCTGTATCACTTTGATTAACCAAAGCAGACCAGTGCCCTGTTGAAGTTTAATTTTTCCAGAAATAAGTCCTCCCCGGTCACTTGTCGGAAGGGTGATAAATACACTTCAGTTCATCTACTACATTTGCATTTCTTAGAGAAATTGAAAGAGATGCATGTATTTCATCTAGGTTTTCTCTTAGGCAGACTTAAGCCACAGTATCACCCTTGTCTAATTCCAGTCACAATTTGTCTTCCCGAATCAGTCGTTTTTAAAATTAGTTTTTACATGAACATATTCTCATAACATTATAAATATCAAAGATAACAGTAGTTTTATGAACAATCGTTATTCTAGCAGAATATCACAAGCCTGTGGGTTGGTAAAAAGCTAACAAGTTATTCCTGAATCAGTCCAAGACAAAGCTAGAGATTAAAATTACAAAAATAATGCAGCAATCTGTTGATATTCATGGGTGTTCCAGTTTGCCTGAATGTGTGGGCAGAAAATATCAAAAGTTATGAAATAGTGACTTACATCTAAGGGATGCCCTGTGGTTACATCCTAAAAAGCATGTTAACTTGAAAGGGAAGGAGGACTGTTCGTGTTTTCTCTTATTTTCTGTTATGTGTAGAATGAGACCAATGGGCATACTCAATGATTTTGATTTAAAAAAAGAGACACTGAATACAGCCTATGCTGTCCTAAGGACAGCTGTTTGTCACTGCTGTTTTTTTTTTCTTTTCATTAGTCATGTGTTAAACTCCGGACCACTTTCATTATTTTACCATATGTTCCAGGCATGCTCATAAAAACACTGTGATGGAAGTCAAATTGAACCTAAATGGCAACTGGCTACTTACAGCATCTCGTGACCACCTCTGCAAACTCTTTGATATTCGAAATCTGAAAGAGGAGCTTCAGGTCTTCAGGGGCCATAAGAAGGAGGCCACAGGTTAAAAATGACTTTTGTGTTAGTAGTTGGATAGGAATTATCTTTGAAGGCTATCAATTTTGAAAATGCTGAGCCACCACACTGTTCTGTCTTCTATGATATACACAAAGTGTAATTTGTATCACTTCTGAAATCAAGTATACCTATATTTTCTATATGCTAAAAATGACACAGGCTAGTTTAAAGATAATCCCTCTCCCTTTATTGTCTTTTACCTCTTCCTTTCCTAGTCCCTTGAATTAAATGAACATAAGAGAGCCCTGCTGGATCACACCACAGCCCATCTAATCCAGCTTCCCGTAACAAACAGTGTCTCACCAGTTGTTTCTGGGCTTCTCAAGCAGAAGACAAAGGCAAAACCTTTGCCTGTTGTCAATTCCTTGATGGTCTTTAGAGACATCCTGCCTGTCCCTCCAATCTGGGGAAAGCACTTAGGCATCCATTCTAGTAGCTATTGATACTCTTGTCCTCTGTAAATTTGTCTAACCCTTTCTTAAAGTTATCTAGGCTAGTTTTTGTTGCCACCTTTTCTGGTAGTAAATTCCACTGACTGATGTCCCTCTTAGTGAAAATATACTTCCCCATGTTGGTTCTAACTCGCCTGCCCATCAGCTTCATAAACTATGGTTCTAGCATTATGCAACAAAGAAAACTTTTTTTCTCTATTGAATACCTTTTTCATACCATGCATGATTTTAGAAATTTCAATCAGGTTCTCTCTTAAATGCTGTCTTTCAAACCTGAAGAGGCCTAGACATTGCAGTATGATTTTATGTGGAAGATGTTCCAGACCCTTGATCATTCTGGTTGTCCTTTTCTGCATCTTTTCCAGTTCCACAATTTCCTTTCTGAGATGTGGTTATCAGAAATATTGCAAATACAGACTCATCATAGATTTATAAACAGGCACAATGATGCTTGCTGACTTTCTGTTCCCTTCCTATTTGCCCCTATTATTGATTTTTTTTTCCACTGCTGCTGTGCACTGGGTTGACACCTTCATTGAGCTGTCCACTAGAACCCCAAGATCCCTTTTCTGGTATGTTATAGAAAGCTCAACCCCCATCAGCTGTATTAGTGTAATTGGGATTCTTTGGCCCAATTTGCATCACTTTCCACTTGCTAAGAGAAAAGTGCATTTGCCACTTGGTTCTCATTCACCCAATGCCATGAAGTCCCTCTGGAGCTCTTCACAACCTCTTTCAGTTTTTACTATCCTAAATAAGCACACTTCAATGTCGCATTGCTTAGCTCTGCTTCTAGGTAATTTATGAATAAATTGAAAGGCATAGGCCCCAATACTGAACCTTTATGGACCCTACATTTTACTTTCCTCCACTCTGAGAATTGTCCATTTATTACTACTCTCTGTTTCCTATCCTTTAGCTAATTACCAGGAAAGGACCAGCCCTCTTAATCCGTGATTTATGAGTTTATTCAGGAGCCTTTGATGAGCGCCTTGTCAAATGCATTCTGAAAGTCTAGATAGACAATCGAATGTCAACACACACTTTCTTTTCCTCTTTTTCCTTATTGCTTTGTTGTCAATCTGGTTGAAATTGTTCTTGCCATCATTTTCATTTTGCTTCTGGTTAAAGCAAAGGGCCTCCACACTTTTAAGTTGCTTTTAGTATAATTCTTGTTGCTGCTGCCATTAAACTGCTGTCTTTTTGTGCTGTCTTATTTTTTCCAGCTTCTTTTTCTGTTACTAATAATTCAAACCCCCAGTTCCATATTTCCCCTCTTTCTGGTAGTTGATTCTTTGTTGGAATCTTTGCACAGGTTTATACATTTGGAGCTTATTTTCCTCAACTGTGGCTTATCTTTCCTTGTGTGAAAATTTGTTTCTTGCCTTGCCAACACAGATTTTAGCATGTTTTAATTGCAGTTTTTACTATTTTTACCCTTACTTTTAATGCTCTGTAAGCTGCTTTATTTTTTTAAGGAAAGTGGTATATAAATAAAATGAAATCTACACACAGTAAGAAATAAATGGATTAAAAAATGGCTTAGAGGTAGCAGCTGCCACATGCTGATGTGCCCATCCCAGCTCTAATTCACATTAAAAGCCAGAAAATGAGATGTGATGAAGCATTAGCTTCTACATGCTACCACCTCTAAGCTACTTTTGTGCTACTTTCTAAATACAGCCTAAATCTAATAGTAAAGTCTGCTTTAATGCATTATAGACTCTTTTCCTGCCCCCTACTTGTGTTGTATCCATTGTCAGTGTTCATCCTTTCCTTTCCATCAAGGCAAATTCCACATATCATCTTTGCAATAGTGTACTATTGGTAATATGTTAATATGTATTACCAATTTAGATTTATTTTTCTATCTTGTAGCTGTGGCCTGGCATCCTGTTCATGAAGGATTTTTTGCCAGTGGAGGGTCTGATGGTTCTTTGCTGTTCTGGCACGTTGGGTATGTATTTCAGCCTTCAGTGGGACCCTGTGGCTAAGAAGGAACCATTTTTAATGTCATCTCTGAAATTATAATTTCATTTTGTGATAATTTTTTGGTATTTCAGTACTGACCGTTGTATTCTGTAGTCTTAGTTGAATCCTCTTGGAATTCAATTACAGTAGTTTGATTTCTTTCTAGTTTATATGTAGCTATTGGCGCATATGAGAAGAGTATACACACTCAAATGGACATATGCAAGCTTGAAAAGCGATTGACACATGTGTAAAGAATTTGTCTTTGGCCCTGTGACCACTGCATAAATTGCTTGTTAATAAAACAGTGTTAACTGGGCTATGTTATCTATAACTGTCTGCTAACCTTCTAGATAAAACAGAGGTTTAAAATACATAAAATATTAAATAAATATTGTTACCAAAATAATGTTAAATAACTGCAGAATATGATTTCTCTTGAACAATGAATAGCAAATAGATATTGGTGCTTAATAAGTCACCTCTATCCATCTATTGCTTTTTTTTCAGAGTGGAAAAGGAAGTGGGAGGTATGGAAATAGCCCATGAAGGAATGATATGGAGTTTGGCTTGGCATCCCTTAGGGCATATCCTGTGCTCAGGATCAAATGATCACACCAGGTATTTTTATTTAAATGTGATAGTTTGTGTCAATTTTGGCACAAGCATTTTAGTTATTGGAAATCTGTTCCATTTATCGTTTTTGGTTTGTCCTGTTTTTCTCCTTATTATGCATGTGTGTGCATCTGTATGAATATACCCAGAAGGAATCACTTGTATATCTATTCTGTTTATTATTAAACAAGAAGCTTATGGTTTTATTTTTAGCTTTTAGCCTTTAAAATCTGAGATTATTAAGAGCAGCTATTGCTGAGTAATAAAGGTTAGCTTTTAAGTCAGTAAAGGATGCTATCTCATAGTTTTATTTTGACAGCAAATTCTGGACCCGGAACCGACCTGGGGATAAAATGCGAGATCGTTATAACTTGAATCTGCTTCCAGGAATGTCAGAGGATGGAGTAGAATATGGTATATTTATATATTTAATTTGTATTTTTCCTTTTCTCCAGGGAAGTCAAGGTGGCACACATGCCTGCCCCTGTTTTATGTTCAGAAGTGATCTAAAGAGCTTTCTTGTTCCGACAGATAAGAGTCTGGCTCCCTAACCACTAGACCAAACCGGCTTGCCTCCTGTATTTCGTAGTGGGCGCGCCTCCCATATTTCATATTAACATGCAGAAAGGAAGACCAGTGGTCCCTTATCTGATCGTGCCTAAGCAGCAGTGCAGAAATGCCATATGATTAGCCCATTAGTAATGGATTTCTCTTTTACTCCAAGGAACTATTGAATTTTGCTTTGTATTATAACTTGCTTCATAGTACTATATAACTACCTAGTATTGATAACTAGGTACCATAGCTGGTTTTCATTTTGTTTCAAATATAAATATTTTTTCATTCAGACCAGAAGTTATAGTCTTGATTCCAAATACTTGTTTTCTTGTTGGTATCACAATCTAGTTAACTGGTCTCTTGCAAAAAAAAAGTAGTATTTTTCTCAGATTTTAGTATTGTGAGTATTGTGTATAGTGCATTTGGCTGATGTCAATTTATTTTGCCATTTCAGATGACCTAGAACCCAATAGTCTTGCAGTTATTCCAGGTATGGGAATACCTGAACAACTGAAATTAGCCATGGAACAAGAACAGTTGGGTAAGTCCCCATAAGAATAAATCCCTAGAACACAGTGGGATTAAATAAACCTAGACAGGAGTATGTTACTTTTGTGAATTTCCATGCACCATAAATTCATTGTCTGGGATTTTCCTTTCTTGATTGCTTTAATGTCTTGTTTATCTTCTAAGAGGAGAAGATAATTTAAATCATTCTGTTGTGTTCTTATCTCACCATCTCCAATAATATGGAATATCCTAGTGATAAATGCACAATAATAATTCAATTTTGAAATTGCTAAAATGTTTTTGTTGTTGTTTTGTTACAGGGAAAGATGAGACAAGTGAAATTGAAATGACTATCCCAGGATTGGACTGGGGAATGGAGGAGGTGATGCAAAAGGACCAAAAGAAAGTTCCACAAAAAAAAGTTCCATATGCAAAACCAATCCCAGCTCAGTTTCAGCAGGTTGGTCATTATAGTACCATAAATAGTAGGCAGTTGCAGAGGTTCGGCCTCCTTCCTAAAAATAAATACACGTATTTTCTGGCGTATAAGACGACCCCCAACTTCCCAGTTAAAATATAAAGTTTGGGATATACTCGCCATATAAGAAGATGACTTTTGAGAAGATTTTCCTGGGTTAAAAAGTAGTCTTATACGCCAGAAAATACAGTATATGTACTGGACTGTTTTATTGTTTATGAAATGCAAGGAAAAAGAAAATACTTATGTTGCTGTAAAAGAGCTAAGCTCTGGCTAGAAATCCATCCTGACACTAGAAGATGCTATGTGTAGACATTAACAAGGCAAGGGTCCAAAGTAGTTCCGTCACCAAACCAGTTTATTTGTTTATTTATTTTATTTGTTTACATTTCTATCCCGCCCCATACCCTAAGGTTTAGAAGTGCTAGTCAAACTTGTTTGTCACCCCAAACCAGTAGAGCCTTGTTGGCATTACTATTAGGAAGGCTCCATAGCTGCATGGGAAAGGCATTTTCAAAAAGTGTCTATCAGTGGTTTTTCATCAAACTGAAGAGATATTTTGAGTGCACTGCCACAGGGTTTAGTTCTGAGACTGGTAGACTTCAACTCAGTTATTAATGCTTTAGACACACAGGTGATTGGAAATTCAATCACATTTGCAGATGACACAAAATTGGGGGAGGTATAACTAGGGCATAGAATCAAATCCTGTTGGTAAGTCTGAGAGCTGGACTGAAAACAGTAGGACAGAATTCAACAGAAAGAAATGGGCAGAGAAGTGCTTGGAACAAAAGTATTAAACACACAGATGTAGCATGGTGGATTCTGCTATTCTATAGGACAGAGCACGTGAAAAGATTTGACTACGATGTAGCAGAGTCACTCTGACCCTAGTCAACCTTCCAGGGCAACATCTCAGGAGTATGTTTGCCACTTCAAGTACAAACACGACACATAACAAGCCCCCAGCGCCTGTGCAATTCAGAAGGATAATTGTATCTCCACTTTAACACTGTGCTTTAATGATGCTGCTACCACCAAGCTCAATAGCATTTTGGGGAGAGAAAAATATGTGGGAAGCCCTGATGTGATTCTTAAAGGGAACTGATTTTGTAATAACTATGAGTTTTTAATTATGCTCTTTAGGCTTGGATGCAGAATAAAGTTCCTATCCCTTCACCAGCTGAGTCACTGAATGATAGAAAGGAGGATCTTAAACTGGAAGAGAAAAAGCGATCACAGGCTGAGATTGAGCAGGAAATGGCAGCACTTCAGTACACTAACCCACAGCTTCTGGAGGTACGTAAAGTAAGATCAGTCACTAGTAGCATACAGTATTCATGGAAGTATCTGCCTTATATCCAAGAAAGGAGGAAAGCAATAAGAATTGTCGTAGGACACACAATAATATTACTGAAGATATGATTAAAATGGTAATAATTGCCTTAATTAATGGTCTCGAGATGAATTATGCAGCAGGAAGATCTGACCCTAAATAGAGTTTGACTAGCAATCTCTCATGAGTTCCAGAATAATGAGTAAATTGTTGCCACCAAACTTGGCAAAAGTTAATACGTACAAAATGACAAAGATATGTAGTTGTGCTGTAGTGAAAATTCTGTTAAGAAAATTAAAATGCACATAACTCTAAGGCATAAGGGAGTTGCCAGTGGAGTTTTTTCTCTTCTTTTTTGTGAATGTGTAAACTCAGCTGACTGACTATAGTGTTTTCTAACTATAAATTGCATTGTGAAACCGTTATTTATTTAGCTTATAAACCATAGATTCTGTAATTATTGTTTGGGTTTGTGTTCCAGCTCAACCGCCCCAAATAGTCAGACACATAAAATGATATCTGGAAAACATATCAATGTTGGGAAAAATAATCTGTGAAATGATTCATGGCTTGCTGGATCTTAGTGTTACATTAGATCTTTTAGAAATTAAAGTACACTGCCAGAGTTGTCTGATTGTACAAATTTACTTCTCTGTTTTGCAGCAACTGAAGATTGAGAGACTTGCACAGAAGCAAGCAGAGCAAGGGCAGCCCCAGCCACCTCCAGGAGGGCCTGTTCATGGACCTCAGCATTTTCCAGGACAGGGTCCAATCTCTCAGGTGCCTCAAGGTTTCCAACAGGCCCATCCACCTCAGCAGATGCCAATGAATATGCCACAGATGGGACCACCTGGAACACAGGGTCAATTCAGGCCTCCAGGACCTCAAGGACAAATGGGGCCTCAAGGTCCCCCATTACACCAAGGAGGTGGTGGACCACAAGGATTTGTTGGACCCCAAGGTCCTCCACAAGGACTGCCAAGACCACAAGACCTTCATGGACATCAAGGAATACAGAGACATCCTGGCCCTCATGGACCCATGGGTCCTCCAGGCCCACCAGGGCCACAGGGTAATTCAGGACCTCAGGGTCACTTAGGCCCCCAGGGCCCACCTGGTCCTCAGACCCATCTAAGTCAACAAGGACCACCAGCACCACAAGGCCATTTAGGGCCTCAAGGGCCTCCTGGTGGTCAAGGGCCACCTGGCCCAAGAGGTATGCAAGGACCGCATGGAGTACAAGGTGCTCAAGGAATACAAGGTCCTGTGTCACAGGGGCCTTTGATAGGGCTTAATCAGAGAGGAATGCCAGGACCTCCAGGACCACGGGAAAATCAGGGGCCTGGACCACAGGGGATGATGATGGGTCATGCACCACAAGAAATCAGAGGACCTCATGGTTTACTGGGACATGGGCCCCAAGAGATGAGGGGACCCCCATCTCAGGGTTCAATGATGGGACCACCACAAGAATTGCGTGGGCCACCAGGTACACCAGGACAGCAAGGTCCCCCACAAGGCTCTATGGTGGGGCCTCAAGGAAACATGCAAGGGCCACCAGGTCCTCAAGGACAACAGAATCCTTCAAGGGGTGCACATCCATCCCAGCCCCCTCCATCTTTCCAGCAGCAGAAAACTCCCTTGCTTGGTGATGGTCCTCGAGCCCCATTCAATCAGGTTTGTCTGCTTATTTCTCAGGCTGTGTTTCAGACAATAAATAAATTCAGATTGTTTGTTCACTAGTGTATAAATCCATCTGTCTAAAGTTTGTTGTGCTTAAAGGTAGAAGCAACAAATTTGGTAGGATTGTTCCTTATATCCTAAACTTAATTTTCAACTCTTAACTAACACAGGGCAGTGAATGTCTTTCTTTTTTTTTAAGATTTAGCATTTGTGGGAAATAAAAATAACTCCCAGGCCATCTGCTTGTTAGTGTTATGAACAGAGTCACCAAAATTGCTGTGATTGTGCTTGATTGTTCCAGTGTCTGTCAGTTATTATTAGTAATTAATCACTGATAAAATATTTTTTTTCAGCATAGAACCATGATAATATTTAATAAGGAATTTTAAGAACAAAATTGTGACTGTAGATTGTACCGGTATTAGTTAAGATTGGCATAGTTTGGAATGCAGTTTGTATTTAGGTAGTTCAGAATAGGACTGTATTATTCTTAACAGTTTACTGTGGAAAAAAATGTGTATTCCAAAATTTGGCAAGAAAGAGAAGCACTTACATAATAAGTACTGCCCATCCCAAATCTTATTTGGATTGGTGAAAGGGCCTACTTCTGCCAGAATGGAGAAATTAATATTAATTAATTTAAATTACTTAAGCTTCTTGTTTTCCTGGAGCAAGCTTTCCTACAGTGGTGACTCCTTTCATCAGTCTAAATAAAGCTAGGAATGAATGGGTGAGAGAGCTATCTCAGCCAGTTCATCCCTGTTATGGCCCATTGCCAACACTGTCGGCTGAATTTTAATAATTAAATCTCTGTCAGAAGCACATTTGTACTACTACAGAAAGACAGCCTAACTGTATTTTTGCAGCAATGCCATTTGCATCCAGGAGCTGAATTTATCATGATCGACAGGGAGGGTTATCCTTCTACTGACAACATACCAGTGATAAGGGTGCCAGTAATAGCTACAATCCAAAGTGCTCTACAGTGGGCCTCTGTTCTCATCTGGGCTTTTGAAATGTCTTTTCAAATAATAATTCCTTGTATTCCTTTTCAAATAATAATTCCTGGTTTTGTTAATGTTGGAGGATTTGATGCCTCTTAAGCTGCTGCTAGAAGGAAAGGGGAATGTTTGAAATCATAAGCTGGATGGTGTTGTATTAGTTTTTTGCATTTTCTGATTCCTAGCCATTTCATTTCGCAACTAATGATATTTTACTGATTTGCACTTCGAGATTGAAAAATTTGCCTTCTTCTAGAGAAATGATCACATGATGCACTAGAGCTGAAGCAATCCAGCATAAGAAGTATGCGCACTTAAAAAACAAAGAGCTTTCTGTTTGGTGAAATGAAGTGATTGTGGGCTGATGAAAATGAAAATATCAGAAACTGTATTACACAGAGAAAACTCAGTGCGGTCCTGGCAGTGGTAGAGCTTACAAAATGTATCACCCTACAGCAGCAAAACCACAAAATCTGGAAGCTTTGTAAAATCTCCCTTGTGAGAATTCATTATCCTTTCAAGGTGTTTTGTAGAGTTCTTATTTTAACCATTAGATCATCATGAGAACCATCATGAGACGGCTAAATGTCTAAGGGTTGTGAGTTTCAGAATATCTGGAAATCACTCTTATATATCTCAAAAAATTGTGAGTGGTGGTTCAGTATCAGCCAGTGCATTCTTCAAGGGTAACTTTATGGACAGGACATAGAAGCAGTCCAATGAGATGTTCATATTGCCCGACTTCATAATGGCTGGAATTGATGCATCAGATGAAGCTTTCACTTGAAACTACTTTAGTCAGACAGCTCTGCATCTCCAACCAGCCTAGATTTTGAATTTGTTTCTGTAGAGGATTATGACTCCATCAGGGACAAGTTTTAATCCCTCCTTGTCTTTTCATTAGGAACCAGTTGCAATTTTTTGGCCCTCGTCCAGCACACTCAAGACTTTAGACAGTAGAACCATTAGAAAATGTTACTCTTTAGGAACTTTTTAAAAGATACTCTTAATTTTTATCCTCTCTTTATCTCTTACCTGTTCTTATTCCATAGTAGCATGCTGATTCTTTCACTATTAGTAGCTAACATTATTCCAAAACTGGGGTGGAATTATTTTGTAGAAAGGAACATTAAAGTTGATTTGCTTTCAGTTAGAGCAGAGGTGTCAAACTCAATTTTGCAGAGGGCTGGATTAAAAAAAAAAAGTACTGTCAGGATCAGGGGGCGTGGCCGGGGGCGTGATCGGGGGCATGGCTAGGGCACAGAGGAGGGGCTGGGGCGTGGCCGGGGGCATGGCTAGGGCACAGAGGAGGGGCTGGGGCGTGGCTGGGGCATGGCTGGGGGCGTGGCTAGGGCACAGAGGAGGGGCTGGGCCGGGGCCGGGGCGTGGCTAGGGCACAGAGGAGGGGCTGGCTGTGTCATGCGCCTCTAGCGGTCCATAACCAGAGAGAAGTGTATGCTCGGAACCAAACCCAAACAAGCCCATAAAAGAGACAGAACCAGATCTGGATTTTCAACACTATTCATATAACATTTATTCTAACAAGTACATAATACAATCAGAGGGATCCCATTCATTCACTCACTCACTCATTCCATACTCACACGCAGCCTACTCCCGATTTGGTTGATCAGTCCAGTCGTAGAGGCGATGGACACATCTTGCAGCTGATCAATGATGTGTAAATATCAGTCCCAAAGTTCTGCTTTTTTATCCTCTTTACAGGAGTCTCCGACGCATGTGTAGTTATATTTTGCCACGTCTGTCCTCTTTCCTGTTATCAGTCACTGTCTTTCTGTTCTCCATTCACTAGATCCTGTTGACCTAGTCATGTTGACCTTATCATGTTTGCTGGTAACTTTGACCTTGCTGCGTTGCAGTTTCTGAAATCCTCGCTTCGTGTGCCAGATCGCCATTTTATCATGCATTGCGAATCTTTGGTTTCGGCTCTCATTCATACACACTATCATACATTCACTTCCACTACCACATATTCCCCCTCTATGATACTTAAATTTTACAGAATTTAAGAATCATTTCTTTGGGTTATATACATAATTCCATTTAAAATTCAATTGCATTCTATATTTATTAACTTCAGGTCTTTGGTTATTACTTCAGATCATTATATAAATCTTCTAATTCCATCGAATTCCCTTTTTATTAATTGGAATTCCTGCCAGAATCTGTATAATTTCCGCAACATAACAATAATTCATATTATTATAACAAAATTAATATACTCTTAAGAATGCAGATGCTTTTGGTGAATACCCCTTAAAGATATCATACCAATGATGTTCTTTCAACTTGCTTTCTTCATCAATTCTCTGAAATTCACCATTCTGTATCTGTATTCTCACAAACTGTTTTTCTTCTCAAATATATGTTCCTCTAGATGATCCCTTATTTGTTTATTTTCTTTTATTAATCCTTCTAATCTACTGAGATCTATTCCAATACTTTCATTTATTCTCCCATATTCAAGTGTTAGATCAACAATAGTGTTCATTTGGTGAATGGGAAAATATATGCTCTGTGTTTCATTTAAGTGTATATACGTTATATTACACCCCTTTCCTGTATTTGTCCGTCAGACCAAATTAATGTCTCATTAGCTATGGCTGTTATACAACCTATCCCATTATCAATTAAAAGTGTTTTCAATGGCATTTTCTGTAATCTACAAATTGCATCAGTGACATTATTTCCACATGGTTCAATATGTCTAACATCCTTTGGACATACATACCCAAATTCCCATCTTTCACATTTCTTCAAATTTACTGTACCTTTTAGTTTTCTAATTCTTTTCCCTCATGTTTACATAACAATTCATCAGACAATAATGTTGGCTGCCATAAAACGTCTCCCAAACAAAATGGAATAGCTACTGCTTCACATATCCAATTTTTCTCCGTAATCCTTGTTATTACCAGCGTTTCTGCTTTTATATCCCACATTTCCAGATTCAATTGTATTTCCCTTATTCCCAAATATTTTCTTAATTTTCCTGTATGGATAAACATTTCGCCATGTTTTCCAAGCAATGCTATTTCCATTTCGTTTCTCTATTGTAACTCTCCCCATCAACGTTGACAATCTGGTTGCTTGTATTTCAATACCCCAAGAATTCTTTAATCCAACTCTAGTTCCAAATTTCATTTTTTTTTTCATCAAAATTTAAAATTGTAACAGGCTTTATCCTTGTGATATTGAAATCTGTCATATTCAATTCCATATACAAATATGTGTTCACAAGTTTGGGAGTGTGTGTCACATTATAGTGTCATTTGTACAATTTATCTTATAATACTTATTTGCAGTATTCATACCACTAACAACAAGAAACAAGGAAATTATGACATCCCCATTCTTTCTTTGGTACCCTGACCCAAATTCATTCTTGAGTAATTGATACTGTATAAACTCCCCCTATACGTTGCTCATCTCAATGCTTTCTTCTTTTATTCCAAAGAGAAGTTCTTTTACCTAGTTAAAACTCAAAGTATCAAGAGGAGCAAAAATAGTCTCACAAAGTCTACTGTAGTGCTTGAATTTATCCTGGAAAAATGAAACATCCAATAAATTAATCAATATTCTTATACAATCTATTTTTCCCCATGTTCAATAAAATAACTTGTATAGGATTTTGTCTACAATATAACATATAGTTCTTTTCATTTGGATCTCAAAGCATGTTTCTTTTCTGGGTCTAGATATAAATTTCTACCTATATATGTCCCAAGTTCATTTGCTATCTCATTCATTTTAAAACCAGCTTCTATTTTCAATGCTTCTTCTTTGGCTTTCATGTTGTTCAGTATTCAAGACCCAAACTGTTACTCTTACTCTTTTATTTCACCAAGAAAACCCCATTTGTAAAATAAATATTATCTTCTTTCTTGAGTTCATTCAGCGAAACTGAAAATTTATTTTGCTAAATCAGTACCTCATCACCCATAATTCTCCACTGGGTTAAGAATTTATACCAGTAATTCAGGATTCTGTAATGTCTGGAACCCTATCCCTTTTTGATGCAATTTCACTGTTCACTGGGTTAATTTAGTAGAACTCAAGGAAGGAGCTTTTCCTTGTGATATATATATTTTAAAACCCCATGTACAATTTGAACCCTGTCAGATATTCCCATAATTGTAATGTCCACATAATGGCATAAACTTCCCTCCATTCCAAAACTTCCACGTAAGTGTAAGGTGATTCCCATCTCACCAGACCACTGTTAACACAATTTATTTCACTATATATTCCACTTTCCCAATCAACTTGTGTATATCCCCAAATATTGCATTAATTGTCATGTTTGCAGTGTCTGTGCAATTTTTTATAACCTTTGGACAATTATGTTTCCAGTTACTAAACATCCCAACAGAATTTCCCCTCTGTCAATTCATCTGTGGCTTTCTTATATTCATACATACCCAGTATTAACTTCAAACTTGTTTTCATTTAACCTTCATACCAAGAGAATGTTAGAAAGAGGATGAAAACCAAACATGCACAATGATCCTAATGTTATTCATTCTTCCATCCTGTTTCTTAAAATAAAACAAGAATTGTTAATTTTCCTTTACAGCTTTCCACAATTTAGTTTGGTTTCAGTAAACCCATATTTTCTTTTCCCATATTGATCAATTGGGTAACATGTGGTTAAACAATTCATACAAAAATTGCTCAAACGAATATTTTGTATTCTTTATTCATATTCACCCCCTCTGGAACTGGAAACTCCCCCAGAGATTCTAGCACTTCCAATACAGCCACTTTAAACTGCTTGCCAAGTTCGTTCTATTTGGATTAATATGCAACTTCATTGTTTGCTTTAACTTCCCACTTCAACAGCAGAGATATAAGCTCCCCCCCTTTCTTTCCCTATCACCTACATAAACATACCAGCTATCTCTTTTCTGGCTATTTTGCAAACTTCAAACTATACTAACTTTCCTTTTTTCTCCTACTAACAGACAATAAACACATATGGACAAAACTACAATGCCCAACAATTTACACACAGAGAGACAAAGAAACAGTTTACACATACACACACACAGGGGTCAAACAAATCAGACTTGTGAATACATAAAGCAAAGAGAATGAGAGAGAGATAAAGTGACGATCGCCCACACACACACATACACACAGATTTCACTTCACGCCGGCTCCAAAAGTTTTCACTATAGTCTGCCCTACATCCACAGGCAAAATTCCTGCTCTACATCCACAAGCAGGGTTCCTAGACAAAAGGGATCCTTATCTTCCCTTCCCCTTTGCTAGTTTTTCCAAAATTCTGCAACACTGCCCTACATCCACAGGCAAATAAGTTCTCTGAATTCCTTTCCCAGTTCCCTGCCCTACATCCACAGGCAAAGGAATCACGAAGGGAGTATTATCTCCTTATCCTCCCTCCTCTTTCCACCGGAATTCTTCAGCAGTCCAATCCTTTATTAATTTTTGTAACATCTTTACTTGTTCCCTCAGTATATTATTTTCTTCCATCACTGCTTCATTGCCCCATGTCTCTGCCTTCAAATTTTTTATTCTTTGGGCCATTTCTTCCTTTTCTTGTTCTCCTTTTACTGAGTCCTGTATACGATTCAAATTCTCAACTGTTAAAGTTGAGATCCTTAAATTCTGATCCATAAGCTGTCCCTGCATCTGTTTCATTTTCTCTTCCATTTGCATAATAGTTTCCAATGCCAGTGCCAGGCAAAAGATTGTCTGGTCTTCCGTTACATTTCCTTTAAATAGCATAATTTGCATACATTTTCCTATTTGACTCTCATCTGGACTCTCCTTACAATCCAGAATTTGTGCTTTTCCTTTCTCAAAAGCTTTTGCTTTTTCCTCAGTGTCTAGAACCCTTCGCTTTAGGCCATATATCCATTCCTTAGCTTTTTCTCCCCATTCCTTCTCATTATATGGGTCCATTATTTCCCCTTTGTCATCCAAGAAGGGAGACACCAGTGTAAAGTCCTCATGCATTGTTTTCTTATTCCGTTTAAACATTTCTTTCTTTTCGTGCCTGGGCCCTCCTGGCACCACACCCCTGTCTCTTTCCCTTGTTGAGCAGACTCCGAGCCACTCTCTTGGATCCTGCCGACTACGCCAAATATGTCATGCGCCTCTAGCGGTCCATAACCAGAGAGAAGTGTATGCTCGGAACCAAACCCAAACAAGCCCATAAAAGAGACAGAACCAGATCTGGATTTTCAACACTATTCATATAACATTTATTCTAACAAGTACATAATACAATCAGAGGGATCCCATTCATTCACTCACTCACTCATTCCATACTCACACGCAGCCTACTCCCGATTTGGTTGATCAGTCCAGTCGTAGAGGCGATGGACACATCTTGCAGCTGATCAATGATGTGTAAATATCAGTCCCAAAGTTCTGCTTTTTTATCCTCTTTACAGGAGTCTCCGACGCATGTGTAGTTATATTTTGCCACGTCTGTCCTCTTTCCTGTTATCAGTCACTGTCTTTCTGTTCTCCATTCACTAGATCCTGTTGACCTAGTCATGTTGACCTTATCATGTTTGCTGGTAACTTTGACCTTGCTGCGTTGCAGTTTCTGAAATCCTCGCTTCGTGTGCCAGATCGCCATTTTATCATGCATTGCGAATCTTTGGTTTCGGCTCTCATTCATACACACTATCATACATTCACTTCCACTACCACAGCTGTCCATGGCGGCGCCCGCGCACTCTGGCAGTGGAGGGTCCCGCCGCACGCTCGCTCACCTCGCCTCGCCTCCTTCGCGCCCAAGGAGGACAGCGGCGGCAGCGGCGGGCGGTGGCCGCGGGCCGTATTAATACAGCCCATGGGCCGCATCCGGCCCGCGGGCCGTATCTTTGACATGCCTGAGTTAGAGGGAGAGGGATGAACTGAGTTCCTAATAGACAGAAGGGTCTTATATGGTAAACACACTCTTTCATTAACACGCCTTCTTAACATCACACTTGCAGGAAGGACAGAATCCAGGTCCCCCACCATTGATACCTGGACTGGGACAACATGGAGGACCAGGTCGCCATGGCTCTCACAGCCAAGGACCTGGTCCTAATAAAGGTAATTAAACATGCTTTTTGCCTAAAGAAGTGAGAAACTGTTCCTGTGGCTAACAAGCAAGCATTTTTAATAGCTTGTGCTTTTTTATTTTGTGGAGTTAATGCCTAGTGTACTTGCTTGCTTACTTGTTTTTATTCAGTCAGTAAAAAATACAGGCAAATCCATGCCAGATGGAGGTGGACCAGCAGGGGACATGGTCTTCCTGATCCACGTTTACATGCAGATAAGAAGGCCCAGAATGTGTGCTACACAGCCACTTAATCATTAAGGGTCCTTACAGAAACGGCATTATCTCCAACATCCTGCTCTGTCCGACTTGACCTGATGCTGAGGACTTGTGCACGAGAGTGGTTTCCAGTGCACTGCCCAAACAAGCAACTAACATGCCTAGTACCAAGACCCTACTCCTCAACTGATTCATGGGGATTTTAAAGAAGTATTGGGGGCAGGGGCTGTTTTCCTTGCCATCACAATGCTGTCTGGCATACGTGGTATCAGTCTTTCCTTCCAGAACTGCATAGTCTCTCCCTTCTTTTGACTTCAAGCCACTCAAGATACAGAAAGGCACACTTTGATATTTTCTGAGGACTTTAAGTGACTGAACATTCAAGTGTCATCACCTTGGAACATAATGATCTTAAAATTTTTCTGTGGCAGCTGCTAATGTTTTATTTGGCAAAAAAAAAAAAAAGAAGACAATTTTTTTTTTACTCCAAACCATTAATTCTGCTATCAGTAGAATTAACTTTAATTCTTAACATAGAATGAGAAGCCAGAACAATACGTAGGCTGACAGTTCACCCCCTTTAGTTTTAAAAGTACGTAAGTACCCTTGCTATTTGACCGTTACTTCTGTGAGCAAGTGACTTCACATGCTTGCTTCTTGGGATGGGCCTCATGGCTAAAGCCTACAACAGGAAGCAGAACACTGCTACAAGTGGAACTCCAGCAGTGAGGACTCCAGCCAGAATCACACAATAATATGGTCCTCTGTGCAACGATTTGCCTGTAGTCTCCTCCTCCTCCATCCCCATCCATCTGCATAGGAAAGAGAAGCAGATCTCCCCATTTGGAGCACCCAAAGAGTAGTTGGCAGTTCAGTGAGGGGCTGGGGTAGCTTGGGGGCCAGTAGAGGAGGAGGAGGAGGAGGAAGAAGAGAAGGAAGAGTAAGAGTTGTTTTTTATAGCCCACTTTTCTCATCCATTTTAAAGGGACTCAGAGAGGTTGACAAAGCTTCCTGTTCCTGTCCCCAAAATAGACACCCTATGAGGTAGACAGGGCTGTGAGAGCTCTGAAAGAGAGCTGTGACTAGCCCAAGGCCACCCACCAGGCTTTGTGTAGGAGTGTAGAATTGAAAACACACTAACCACAAGACCAAACTGGCAAGAAGCATTTGCCTGCCCCACCTCCTTGTTGCCCAGATGCCTTAGGCACTCATGTGGATGTAGCCTGAATCAAGTAGTAATGCTGTTTCAGCCTAAATAGTAGCAGTCTGTACAATAATAGCTTCTGGTTCTGTACTAAACTGTTATGTCGTACTGCACTGTCTATTCTCAGTTCAGCACTTTTTAATAAATAGCATATAAATATGCTGTGAAGTGGCATAATATTTATATTCTGTATCTGATAATACCTTTGAAGCTCTTGAAAGCCCTTTAATTTGCTTGTCTAGAATATCTTTGACTGAGAAAGTATTTAAAATGATTTACTGTTTATCATGCAATATATTTTATTTTAAGGTGATTCTCGTGGTCCTCCAAATCATCACATGACCCCTCTCTCAGAAAGGAGGCATGACCAGAACAGTGGTGGGCCAGATCATGGCCCTGAGAGGGGACCCTTTCGAGGGGGCCAAGAATGGAGTGACGGTAGGGACAACAGAGGTATGCCAGACAGGCGAGGACCTCATCCAGATTTCCATGACGACTTTGACCGCTCAGATGAATTTCGTGAAGACTTCCATCCAGACAAGCGATTTGGCCACCGCTTACGTGAATTTGAGGGTCGGGGAGGCCCATCCCAAGAAGAGAAATGGAGACGAGGTGGCCCAGGCCCACCATTCCCTTCAGATCACAGAGAATTCAATGAAGGAGATGGCAGAGGTCCAAACCGTGGACCTCCTGGACCCTGGGATGGACGGAGACCATCTGATGAAAGATTTCCTCATGATGCTGAGGATTCACGGTACCGAGGAAGAAGAGAGGAAAGGCAAGATTGTTGTTTTTATTAGTTTCAAAATCAACTGAACAGTTGTTTATCCGTATTTATAAGAAATGTAGTTAGTGATTTTGTACATTGTTACAAAAATATAAACTCTATTCTTGTGACATTCCACCAAGTTCTTCATAGATATTTAACAAAGGTATAGCAAAACTTTAAATTCATAAGAATACTGATAATTTAGCCCGATCTGAAGAGCTTCTGAATATAGTGATTTTCAAAAGTATTTAAATGGTTGAGAGGCCTAGTTTCTAATTACGTCTGTGACTCAAAGTAAAGAATGTTCTCAACTGTTCCACAATTTGCAAGCATTAGTTTTAGTCTTAAAATTTTGTCCTGACACCTGATTTTAGTTGCTTTAATGAGAAGAAATCAAATCAAGGAGCTCCCTTAGTTGCAGGGTAGCCTACCACCCCCTAAATTTTAAAAAATGTATTTAATTTTAAAATTGGAAATATATTTGCTAGGTTAAAACTATGTGTAATAGGTTATATATTAATTTGTGTGTCTATTTTCTAACTGATTACAGCTTTAGGAGAGGAACATCCTCAAGGCATGAGGGCCGTGGACCTAGAGGAAGAGACAGTTTTCCTGGGTCTGATGACTTTGCGCCAGAAGACAACTTTGACTCATCAGAAGAAAATGCAAGAGGAAGAGATCATGGTGGCCGGGGGCGAGGTCGGGGTACTCCAAGAGGTAATAGAGATTTGTTTGAATACCCATTGAAATTGAAATGGTATATGATGCAGCTGACATTTTTATAGCTGTTTCTTAAATATTCACATTCTGTATCTGTCTTTTTCTTCAGGTGGCCGAAAAGGACTTCTGCCCACTCCAGATGAGTTTCCTCATTTTGAAGGAGGCCGAATAGATGGAAATCGAGAACCAGGTGAAGAAGAAAACTATTAATTTGTGTGATACTGATCACCTTTGTATCATCCTGGTTATTCTTTCCTATTTGCAAGTATCATCCTAACATTGCTTTCAGTCTGTTATTGTAGAAATAACTAGAAGCATGTTCATATCAATGTGGGGTTTTTTTGAATTACCACTTTTAAAGGCTGTATTGGCTATGGTATGGCCTGTGAGCTGATTACAATCCTGTTCCTCTCTTCCGCCTTTCAAAATATTAATACATTCTCTACTAGAAACAGTTTTACTCTGCCCCCCTTTCACCTCTCAAAATTAGCTTCGCTTCTACACTCATGCCTATAGAAATTTTGGTTCCAGTTCTCTTTCAAGACCTAGTAGTTGCTAATATTTTGCAAAGGTTTTCTTTCTTCTGGCTCACTAGAAATATGCCCCATAACTTGTTTCTGAAGGAGGCTGAATGGACAATCTGTGCTTTATCCCATAGGCTGTCAGATAGAGTAGATCTTCATAAAGAATTTACGTAACCAGATTTTGTTTTTGGGAGCTTCTATATACAAGGAGTTAGAAGAGAAATTTCTAAGGTGCTAAGCTAAGAAAGAGTCAGTCGCCTTTATGGAAATTAAATTTACAAGACATATTTTGCTGTGATTTTTAATGAAGGACACTGATAGAGTTTCCAGCTCAGTTTTGACTGTAATTTTTCTTCATTGTCAGGTCCCCGCCAGGATCATCCTCGTGATAGTCACTCTCCAGCAAATCGTGAACGTTCTTCTTCACTCCAAGGAATGGACATGACATCACTGCCACCTCGCAAACGTCCTTGGCATGATGGACCAGGATCCTCTGATCATAGAGAAATGGATATCCAGGGAGGGCCTCCAGAGGAGAGGGGGAAAGGTAAAACATGATTCCATAAGATTTAGAAACAAATATATATCTGGAAATACTGCATTTCCATTTAAATGGAGCTGTTAGTTCAAAAACATTTTTAAATTGAATTATGTAAGAATAGTTTGGATCTTCAGTGCTGATATTCTCTAACATTAGGTTTTAACTTCATGTTGGTATTGTCCACTAAGGAACAGCAAGTAATATAAAACAAACCCCCCACAGAAGAAAATCCTGAGTATCCACTACTAAACTTCACAATAAATACTTTCCCCATTATCTTTCTGTTGTTTTTACTACATTAGGGCTGCTACTAAGGATGTGCCAAGCTCCTGTCAGTTTAGATTCGGAAGGGAGTTAGAGGCCAAAGGAGTGTTTCTAATGGCATTCTAAAAAGAATTGGACTTGACTGGTACTACAGGAATGATTAGATGTTACTACCATCCCCAATTTTTGAGAGAAGTGAAGATATTCATAAGTTAATTTTTAAGATGCACAACTATACCTGGCTATAACTTCAACCAAAGTCAATAGCTAGCATTTCCACCTTTAATTTGAATAGGAAAATTCCCCAGCTTCTCTAAAATCTTACCTTCTGAAGGACTAGTCAAGGTTCAACAAGCAGGTCTTTCTTGTTTAAAAGATTTTTACTCAAATTGGCAACCAAATGATACAGAATGCTTATGTACAATAATTGGCTTTTCTTATAAACACAGGTTTACACTTAGTGATTATTTTTAAAAACATCCAGAAAATATCAGTGCAGCAGCAAGATGCTAACAATTTTTGATACACTTTTGAACTCCTGATTCGACTTTGGAAAACATACAACATTGTTTTTCTATGGCATAATACTCGAGTGCCAGGCATAATCTTTATCTGATATATTGAAATGTTGCAGAACAGACCTGGGTAATAAGTTATCCGGGAACTTATTAAGGTCTTGTCACTAGGTTTCACATGCTTCTGCTTGTATTTTAGAATATACAATGAAATTAGGTTATAGATGGTAAAAGATCCCACTGCAGATAGCCTATATCTTAAAAACTACATCATCCCTTTTTGGGCATGGATGGAGTCATCAAGTATGACGTTTACATGTAGTGGAGTTGCCTGTTGATATTTAAATATTAGGGGGCAATAGCACAGGAAGTGTCCCACATCATACTGGAATCATGAACTTAAAAAGCATCTACCAGTACATTTTTCATTTTCATTAGCAACTTATTTGTTTGATTTTTTTATTATTATTATTATTTTAGGGCGTGGAAAGTCAGGACCATCACAGAGAATGTCAAAGTCTGGCAGATCCAGCTCTTTGGATGGAGATCATCATGATGGCTATCACAGAGAAGAATCCTTTGGAGGCCCTCCAGGAAGCAGTAACCCTTCCAGAGGAGGGAGGAGCGGGGGTAACTGGGGAAGAGGAAGTAATATGAACTCAAGCCAGTCGAGGCGAGGCGGTTCTAGAGGTGGCGGAAGGGGTCGATAGAAAAGGTTATGACTGGGCAAGACCCAGTCTTTCTAGGACAGTATTTAAATACACCTATTGCAGAATCATTGAGAAAGTAATTCTGCAGTTCCCAGATCTGGACTCTAAATGGAGATAAATGAATGTGCATTAGTTCGCAAGAAAGTCTTTTCAAAGATTAAATGCCAGCTAGTAATGCCATCTGAACTATCTTTGTTTCATTCTCCTTGCCATCCCAACCCTTCTTCACTTTCATATTTCCTGCATTGATTTTTGAAGATAAAAGCTGGATGTTTTTTAGTGTTGTGAGACATGGAACACCTCCACAAATTTCAGTTCATGACCAGAAGAACTTGTTTCTATATGTACAGTTGTCAGGAAAAAGTTAAGTTGTTTTTGTATGAATACAGAATGCAATTTGTCCAAAAATTAACAAATGGAATGTGTGGTTTTGTATATGCATACTTTGACACTTCACCAGAACAAAAACCTTCCTCTTCCAAGTCCTGTGTGGTATCTTCTGTTGAAGTCTACAAGAGCCACCAATCTCACACTTGGGTCTGGTCGCAAAAGCAGTTAAACCTTTTAAATTCAGTTCACACACTGAGGAACAAGGTATAGTAGATGAAACAACCAGGAGACCAACCATCCTTGTATTCGCTTAAAAGATGGGCTAATAGCTGTATCTCCGTCTACATATGTGCTGAAGCCCCTTATTTCAGTCTGTAAAAATACACCGATTGTTGTTCATGTGTTAAGATACTGTGATCAATCTTGATTCATCAAGGTAAACATTCTAATATACTGCTGTCCTGCTACCTTGGGTAAAGAAAAGCACTTAAGCTCCATCAGAGAGATTAGTGACCCCTTGTGCAAGATATTGACCATCAGACAGTCTTTTAGATGTGGCTTCTGCTACAACTCAAATAGCCACAGAAGAGTTTTTAACAATAGTCCTAGCATTTTATGGCTCTCTGTTTGAACATCCAGTGGAGAAAGCACTACTTTTTCTACCATTTGCGTGATTCGATGTACTTCCTAGACTTTGTCATTAATCTGAAGGGTATTGCCTTACCCTTGTGAAGTGATTTAATTCAGGAGAGGGACCCAGGTCAATCAGGATCCCTCTCCTCCAGCTGAAACCCCTTAAGGCATCCCTTAACATTCATGTGCCTATAATCTCAGAGGAGTTAGGAGTTAATCTTCCTGTTTCCACTAGCCCCTTGTACATCAATACTGAATGCCTAAAGACAGCTAATGCATAATAACTTAGTCAAATGGTTTACCCTTAGCAACAGCTGAATATCTACTGTGAAAAAAGAAGTAACTAGTTTAAGTCAGGTACATCCTGATTTATTTAGACAATATAAGAGCTCAAGTCTCTTACCATATTTCCTTTAAAGTTTTAAGTGACGTAGTTCCTCTTCAGTGAAATAATGTATCTGTTTAAACTTCATTTTGCAATAAAATATTCTCAGCTGAGATGTCCTGAGATAAATTGATTTCATGCATCAGTGTGGCATGCAGTACAATTTATGCATGTTTACTTACTTTGGATGTAAGTTCAACAGTGTTGAAACAGCTTACTCTAAAGTAAATATATATATATATATATTAGTAGCCTTTATGCTTTGAGACAGCCTACATAGCTTTTAAACTGTTTTGAAAGGCTTGAGATAGTAAAACTTGTCAAAACCAGAACTGCAACTAATTTTAGTTAGCAATCTATTTGTAAAGTTTGGAGTTTGATAAGTACAGATATCATAAACTGTGAAAGAGGGAGATTTAACTGCACAGCTGAAGACCTAAAAATAAAGTTCTTGAAAGCTGTCATTTTCAACATTTTAATTTGAATCCAAAAGGATAATGAAGATTCCATGCATCTGTTTGAAGTGTTTTGCTTTGTAGCACATCAGCAAACTTTGCCCTCCAGTGGCAAAGAATCACAACTTTATGCTTTTAATCAGACCTATTAACAAAAATTTCACAATAAAAAAATCTATAAAACAACTTAAAAATCAAGCAGCCAGCACTTGTTGTTTACAGGTATTTCTTCACGTTTTGGATACAGCAGAGTTGACCCAGTTTCAGAGAAAAAATGCAAAATTTACTCTAGAGGTATTCTACTTTTAAACCTTGTCAAGAAGCTCTGCTACCTCTCATGCCTCTGTTATACAGGTATGTTTCTCAAGGAAACATCTGAAAACTTTTTCAGGACCAGCTGAGGGAAACACACTTTCTTAAGGCAGCATCTACAACGCAACACAACGCACACCCTCAGGGCAGGAGGCATGGTACCTGCCAAAGGAGATGATTGACCCTCAGCCACATAGCTGAGTCCTTGTGGCAGCAGAGAAAGCAGTGCTGTGGGTAGACCTGCTTCCTACAGCAGCAGATAATCCCCCAGAATCAAGAACACAAATAAGTACTGTTCACTGTAATTTCAGGTGCCTGCATCAGACCTCTAGTTTCCTCCTTCTCTATCTGTGCATCTTCATGAGAAGAAGGCAACTTCACCAGTGCATCCTTGGAATACTTGTTCATTTATTTAACAAAAGGGTACATTGTTGAGGGGCTGGGGCAGCTTGGTGGCCAGAGATAGTTGCCTGCACCGCCCCCTCGTCACCAGGGAGAACCATAAGCACTTATGTGGGTGCAACCTATGAAAAAATGGAGGAACTGCTCTAAGAATGCCTGCTCTTTCCTCCTAGGAGAACGTTGTTATAACAACCATAATTTCATTATGGAGGTGGATAATTAGGATAAGGGTAAAACACACAGAAGGATTTGGCCAGAAATGGTTGCCAGCACAAACATTCTAAAACCTCTGTAAATTATAGAAGTTTAACTCATAAGTTATAGGAATGCAACACATACATTGATTCCTCTAACAGCATCACAAAGGAATCAAAGGGCTGTTTTGCACTTGGAAGATGGGGATGGCCAGGGATGTTCCGATATGGAGCACACATGGAGCTTCTGTCCCAGAATGGCTCCCAGTGTGCATGGCTGTCCCCATCTTTGTTAGCTACAAAGTCAAATCAAGAGTGCCTATGGCACTCCTAGTGAAGTCCCATATGGAGCCTTTGCATTACTTCTATGCAAAAGGCTGCATGGGAGCAGAGCAGCATGGTTGTGTCTGCAGATTTGTGCACAGTGGCCTAGTGTGCATGGCTGTTGCTACAGCAAAGTGAATGGTTAGACAGGACAATCCACACTTCACCCAGACCCAGGCTGGTCTCAGTAAAGTTCAGGATGGGCTGATGCTCACAATGGAAATGCCAGCCTCCATCCTTGATAGTGCAAAAAAAGCTCATAGTTTATATGAAACTTAAAAGTGTTCAGATTTCAGCCAAAAGAGTGTTGAATTCTTAACCCAGTTTGATTTCTGAAAATGTCCAGCTACTTCTACACACACTCACCAGATTAACCCAATGAATTTGAAGATAATTTCCAAAACCTGTATTTAAAATTTTCTTTCAAACACCAAGAGACAAAATAACAATTTGTAGACTACTATCTTTAATAGAAAAATATCTTCATACTTTTAGATTGCAATCCTATAACTACTAATCTGAAAGTAAACACAGGACTGTAGTAATTGAATTGTGGTCTGCTAGAGAAGACTATTTAGAATAGTCCAGATTTTAAAATGCAAGGTAAGTTTCCTGTGTATTAAAAAAATTCTGAGCACCATTTTGATTCAGAGTGATTATACAAATATATCATCACAAGTCTTGACAAAATCTGCCTTCCGAGATGATGTTACCCAAAAATCATTATTTGCAGTGTATCAGGAAACGGGGGCTTAGCAGTAAACATGAATAAAATGGGAATGGTGCATGTCTATCCTCATGACCACAGGCAAAACTGAGATGATGAGGAAGCAGTATCCCAATTTGCACAGCATCTTTGGTATTCCTGACATGTTTGCATTTACTGCAGATCAAAATGGTTTGGTGCAATCAAACAGGCAATGTTAATCACTATTCCACCTCAACACTTCTGGTTCAGCAGCTGTCATCAATTTCTGTTCAAATGCAAAAGCATCTGACTGAACTTTCCCAGTTCTCTTTTTACTGACATTCATGTAAGCAGCAGTTATGCTTTAAAGAAACCCTAGTATACCTTTGAACTGAGACTGCCTCCAGATGGCAAGAGGCAACATGGAAGCTTAACAAGATCCTGTGAATGCTTCTGGTTGCTCCTCGCTGGACACAAAGAACAATGTCTAGTGCTCCCAATATAGTGTCAAAACAATTGTGGGTTTTATCGTGTGTCTAGAGAAAGCCTGACAGCTGTTTAAATATCTTTTTATTGCTATCTAAATAATGGTTTTATAAGTGAAATACATTCAACAACTGTCAGTTCATATTTGGCAGTAACCACAGTTTACTCTTCAGGGGTTAGTTCATTGACTTCCAGTGGCACCAAGCAACTTTTAAAAAGCTGCTTTAAAAATTAGTTTTAACAATTTGCTTATATGCAAAACGTTTTAAGTGGCTTTTATACTGTGCTTGTAGAATGACATACATTCCACTAGAAAGGAATAACCTGCACCTATTCTGGCAGTCATAGCACAAGAATGGTACTTTAAAAATACTTACATGATATGGCATCTGGAAAGGCATGTGAATGGAATTAATGGGTCTGGATCAGCCAAACCTGTTGATCCTGAACCCAGAAAGGTGTGGGCAGGTTCTGCAGTCTGCACCAACACACACCAGGGCCTCAAAGCAAGCACAGTAATACTGAACCAATTATACTGAACGCAGCTATCTCATTTGGTATCACACTCCTAAGGCAGACAGAGTGGACCAATAAGGGAGCGCATGGCCTCATAGATCTGCATTAACTAGGTGGGTCCTTATTACAGATTAAAGCTCTGTGTAGAAAGGGGCCTTAATTTTTAAAAAAGCCTAATTTTTTTTTCAATAAAGTTCAGTGTGTTGGTACACAGCTTTTTAAAATCTATTATCTTCCAAATCATAATAAAATCATGGTAGAATTAAACTGTCTCTACCTATTCTTGAATTCAGACAGACCCAAACAACAATGGGCTTTTGTTTGTCTCAGGGTTTTACATAATCTCCCAACAGCTAGCAAGCACTACAGTGAAGGCAGCATAAGCCAAAATTAATAACTATTTATAGGTTTAATGGAACTTATAATGCTGCCTTTTAATAAGGCACCACAGCAACACTTAATGTTACAATATTAGGATTCAAGATAAGCCACAGTTGCTTGAAATTTCGGAAGCCAGATTAGTTCCTACTCTGACCTCAACTTTAAAAGTGCATATAGCCGACTGACATTTTAGAGAAGTGTGGACTATTTTGAAGGAAAGACACCTGCTCATAACTCAAAAATAAAAAATCCTTTCCACCCCTGCACTGGATTGGGAAAAGGTCACCACAACCAGTAAGCCTTAAAGAATGCGTGCATATCTCAGGGTGCTTTAATTTCAAGATAAAAGCAATAAACACAATTTGCTAAAAGGATGCTTACATGTGTGCTCAGATGCTCAAGAAAAGAAACATTGTCATGCACAAACACCAAGACAAGATCCAGTTTTGTTGTAAACGCAAGCTTATACATTTAGCTTTTTAAAAAGTCATACAAACAACACCTGCTCTTTGAACTATGGGTCCATTCTGCACTGAGCCTTATTCTGGATTATATTCTGGAATAGAAGCATGCTGGTGCATGATGTGCTGTAGCATATGGATGGCAAAACCCCTATTCCAAAATATGATATGGAATAAGGATTAGAGTTGAAAGGGTCTTACTGTCCTACATGTTGTTTTAAGTATTGCGTAATAGTAGCAAGAAATGCAGAATTATCCAAATACTGAATGAGGACCCTTAAAACAATTTTGCCCCTTGAGTGCTGAGGAACCAGTAGATATGGCCAATTTAAAAGGCAATTTCTTCCATTACAATTACTGTGTAAACTATGAGCCAAATAAAATATCAGTCTGAAAAACTCTTGCTTGATTAACGTGTCACTATTTCATTCAAATCAGAAGTGTTCATTTCAGATTTCTCAGTCACGTTTAATAATCTACAGATATAAATAAAATACTTAATTGCAACGCAAAATAAATGTTCAGTGTCAAACACAATTCAACAATGTAAGTATTCACACTGATTGACCTCAGTAATTACATATTCCTTTTGGTGTTTTCCGGAAAGGTCAAAAGAAAAAGCGCGTGGGAGAATTAAGAGTGTTTTTCCACTGTCACTAGAAGTACCCATTAATGGGTACTTAATGGGTACTTTTAGTGACAGTGGAGAAACACCCTAAGTGATATGTTAGAGGGAGGTTGGGTGACAGCCGGGTAAGGACCATGTAAATTCCAGACGATTCCTTTTTAAAAAATTATGATTTCGATTCGAACGACTCGTAATTTTCTTCAGGCTTTTAGGGCACCTTGCTTTAGGGTTGCTTAGGGGGGGAAAATCCCGTCTCTATCCACTTCTAAGGCGCGAAACCGCTTGCCTTAATTCCATACAAGTCCAAGCTCCGTCAAGCCCTCGCTGCCTTTTGCAGCCCGCGGTATTCGCTCTTCCATCCTTCTAAGTCCCCAGTTCCATTTCCTTTCTGGGAAAAGTATGTCTCTGCGTTAGGCGAAGCGAGGGGCGGGAGGAGGAGAAGGCCGCCCGCCCGCCCGCCTTGAGGCCACGGGGGCGGCCCGCAGCTGCTCCAGCCAGCACTGGGTGGAGGACAAGCGGGAGCCGGGTGACTGGGCGCTGCCTTTGCCGGAGACGGGCTTCACTGCGAGCGCTGGTGGCGGCCCTCGCCCTCCCCACAGCTGGCGGGGAAAACAGCCCGGAGCCCTCTCGTCAGGACAGCCGCCGCCATGACGGGCAGGTAGGGAACGAACCTCCAAGGCGCCGAGAGCCCCAACTCGGGCTGGAAAGCTTGAGGAGCCAGGCTTCTCCCCGGCATGCACAAGGCGGGCAAGCGGGTTATGGCCTCGGCGGAAGGAAGCTCAGCAGCCCCTCGGAGCCCATCCGTCGCCACCCTCCGCCTGGCGGATGGTGGGGCTGCTGCCTCTAGAGACAGCGAGGCGGAGGCTGCTTTGCCTTGGGAGGCGCCTTAAGAACTGTTTGGATGCTCCTTTCCCTCCTCCGTAAGGCATCGAAGGGGTCGCCGCCTAATAGAGGAATAGCCTACATCCGGGTGTGTGTGCGTGTGTACTGGCATCGGGTGTGTCCAGCAGCCCGGCCAGTGCCAGTCAGATCTCGCCCAGCTGGCTGGCTGGCAGGCAGGCAGGCAGGCGAAGGCACTGCCCAGCTTAAATGTTGTCAGACGTGGGATCTGGGGCCTTTCTGCACTTGGCCTTAATCTGGAACATATCTCAGAACCTGGACTTGTTATCTGCATGGTAGTGCAGACTATGGCAGACCCCAGCTGAAGCTTTCCATAGTCCACATTAGCGTATGGACAACAGACCCCTGTCCCAAGATGTACTCTGGAATAAGGGCTACTTCAGAAAGGGCTCTGGAGTTTTTGCTATCCCTCTGCCGAATCTGCAACCAAATCTGTGCTGTCTCAGTGGGGAAGAGGGGCTAAACCCCAATCTCAACAGAAAGTACCCAGTGACAACCCCACCCCACCCTCAAATCCTCTCCCAGTTGGTACTATAACCAGAGCTGTGACTTGGTACCTTGGGGGGCAGGAGGGACTAAGCTACAGTCACTCAACCAACTAGACCCCCCTCCCAGTTCAGCCCTCCCAGTCTGTAACCAGAGCTGTGGTTTGATGGCTTGGTGGGGAGGAGGGCTAAGCCCCAATCTCAACAGAAGGTGGACCCCCCCAAAAAAAAACAAAATCTGAGTTGTGGACAGAAGAGGCTTTTAGCCCTGTCCCAATAGAAGGTACTCAGTG
This sequence comes from Aspidoscelis tigris stejnegeri, assembly GCA_023333525.1. Lineage (NCBI taxonomy): Eukaryota > Metazoa > Chordata > Lepidosauria > Squamata > Teiidae > Aspidoscelis > Aspidoscelis tigris. Next base: position 50,344,624 of record JALMGA010000002.1, on the reverse strand, counting down.
CCCCTGCTGTGGTTGTGGCAAATGAGAACTAGGAAAAGCAATCACTGTCTCTTCCAAACTTCAGCTTCCTAAGCCTGCAGTGGCAAGGACTAGGAAGCTTGATCGATTGGCCACCAGTACACTTCAGTAAGGGTTGCGGATGATACTGTTTCATGCTGAACACCCTGGCTCTCCCTGCTGTGGGGAAGGCAACCAGTCACCTCAGCTTTTCAGCCTCCACGCCTGGGCAACCAGAGCTTGGGATCTCCTTCCCCAGTTCTTCAGTAATGATTGCAAGGGCTCTCAAGCGTAACTTAGCGATCCACATTCTGCACTTGTGGTTGTGAGGAGGACAACTCATCCTATGCATCCATTGTAGCTCTTCAGCAGCTGCAACAGGGCTGGGCGTCTTGTTGCTCCTGTCATGACTATTGGAGTGCTGAGGGGGTTCATCAAGGGGTGGAGGAGGTTGTGGCAGCTGTGGGTAAATCATTTGCACAGCTTTCTCTGCCTTTATTTATTTATCCTGACTTATACCCAAAGGTCTCAGAGCGGGTTACAACATTAAAAACCAGTGAACATATAAAATAAATATTAAAATCATGACAGTGCCTGAATGTGGGGAGGAAAGCCATTTCCTTGTTTAGCTTTTAGGAAGGAGACTATTCCACAATCTGGGAGACGCCACTGAAAAGGCCCTATCCCAGGTGCCCACCCCTTTTGCTAACGAGGCTGGTGATACAACCAGGTGGGCCTTCCCTGCAGATCTTAAGGCACGAATAGGTCAATATGGAAGAAGAAGGCCCTTTAGATATTCGGGGACCAAGTCATTCAGGGCCTTATAAGTTAAGGTTAGCAAGTGAAATGCAGCAAGATGTCCATAGAGGGCCATATTTTAATGTGATCTCTACATGGAGTCTGGCTGCAGTCCACAAAATCACTTAATGTAGTCACCTAAGGTTGTGTTCATGTGTAGCCAAAAAGTGGCTAAAAGGTGTCATAGAACCTTTCGGCCCATGATCCAAACCAGTGGATTTAGAGCAGTCAGATCCTCCAGTTAGGACCACAACAAGGGGCGATCAGGAACAGTGCCATCTGCATGGTGATGCTGGGCTAGATCAGCCCCTGTACCGAAAGCTCACGCAAAGCAATTGACTATAAATCAAACTAAAGGTTAGGGCAGCGTTTCCCAAAGTGTGGTACGCGTACCCCCAGGGGTACGGGAAGAGTTTGGTGGGGGTACGCGTTGCACCGGAGTTTGGTGGGGATCACGTGGGAATGTCCACTGCACCATGCTTAACTGCGCCCACAGAACAAGGAAAGAAATAGGCGCGTATCACAATTTTTACATGGGAACTGGGGCCATTGTACATCATATCACAACTCATGGCTGGAACTTCTGCTCATCCTTCACGCAGCTCGGGTTCGGCCATTTTTAAACTGTGGGAACATTAACAGTTGACGTTGAGCCACGGAGCTGTTTAAGCGCCAGAGAACTGCAGTGTTATCTAATGGTCTTGTGAGGTGTGACACGGCATGAATATACTGCACTTTGTTGTGTATGTACCAAAAAAATAAAAAATAAATATATTTTGAGTTTTATTAAAGCATATGTTTTTTATGAGGGGTACTCAGCGTTACAAAAATTATAGAAGGGGTACACATATGTCAAAAGTTTGGGAAACACTGGGTTAGGGGAACAACCTCTAAAATCTCCATTGGCTTAACTTGTTCATTGTCATTGGGAGTCTATCTACTTAATTGTCTCAAATGTCTCCCAATGCAAATCAATGAAGGAAGGTTTCTTGGATTTAAAGCACCACCTCACAATCTCCCAGGCAACTTTTCAAATGGAGTACAGGCCAGTATCTTTGAAATTGCATGGATTTGACCTGTCCATATAAATTTATGTAAATAAATAAATGATTAAATAATTCATTCCAAAACTGTAATACAGCTGAATGCATCGTGAGTAGTCAAGAAGGAGTGGAGGTCTGGTTAACTTCTAGTGCTTACTTCTATTAAGAGACTTATTTACTATTTCTCTTGCTGATTGTGTTTTAATTAAGGTGTTTGTTTGTTCTCTATTTTTATATAAGAATATACAGTAATAAACAGAAGAACACATTATGGGCTTTTTAATATTTCACTTCCCTGGGACAGGGATAGAGGCCAGCGTTCTGGTAGCCATTGCCTTGCTGCAGCAGTGGATAGTTCAAAGGGTGCATTTGGGGCTGTACTAGGAATACAGTATAGTATAGCTCTAAGGCTATATCCCCCAAAGACTTATTTGCCTCTCTAGTCTCCCTCTACTGTCACTCTATTCAAGCGGACTTTAAAAATGCCCTGCACTTCCGGAATAAGCGTCCGCATGAGGCTCAGAAAAACACGTCTTTAAAATGCACCTTCCGTCCCCACGGAAGCGTGTTTTCTTTCCCTGCATCTTTTTTCCCCCGCCCCCTCTCTTGTTCAAAGGAAAAATAGCCATCGGTTCTGTTTGTCTCCCAGATCTCCGTCCCTCGAAATGGCTTTCCGTGCGAGCTACAGCCATCCGCCGGGCGATGGTTTGCTCATTAACAATTAGGACTTTCACAGATCACTGTCTAAATTCACTTGGTATAGCAGTGGTGACTTTAAGCATACCCACTTCACGCCTGATAACAATGTTGCAATCCATCCACTTCACACGTGATAACACTTCACGCCTGATAACAATGTTGCAATTCTTCGCAATTCTGGCTCTTTGAAAGTTCTGTGCTTTAGAGAGGGAAGGAGGGAAACTGCAGCAGGTATGTGAATGCTTTCTGGCAGGCAGCAATCTCTGCCCCTTTTGCCATGGAGCGTCCCCAAGGTAAATGCTGCGAGGAAAACCCATGACTCCCCAAAAGAGCGATGAAAGTCTTCTTTAAAGGGCATGTATTTTGTTGCGGGTTTTCCTGCTTTTGTAGCGCTGGAAGCTCGTTAAAAACCCTGGCATGGGGTGCTCAGAGGCAAAAGAAGAGTTTTAGCACACATTAAATTGCTTGGGGAGACAGCTCTAGTATAGCTGTGGAGAACTTTTTTAGTGTTGGGAGATGATTCACTTCTGCACTTAGCTTCCTATCTGCTGGACAAGAAAAGTGCATCTCCTACTAACGTGTTCTAGCAATAGTACATGCCAGACTAAGCCCCACGTGCCCTGGAGACTCACCTGTGCTCGGGCACATGTCTGGGCACTGCCATCTTCTTTGCGGAGCTCGGTGCAACTGTGAATGCACTGTTGTTGTCACCACAGTGACATTGACACTCCCCCCCCCGTCATGTTTGGGGTCATCTGAGGTGCTGGTGTGCTTGCGTGGCACGTGAGATCTAGCACTGGAAATGATGCAGATGGCCATGGTGCTGGACGGGAAAGAGCTTCACGTCAGGGTTGGGATGCATGTGGTACATGATTTCAGAGGGTAATATCTGGTAAGGCAGGAGGTGTTTCTGGGTTAAAATGCCTCTTGCAAGTGCTGATGCTCCTTACCAGATATTACGCTATCATATACTAGTATCATGTAGAAATTTTCAGGAGTTTTTTTCTTGAAGATTGTCTGAACAGTTAGTGCAGAACAGAGCTACTACAGCTTGCCAGATCACCTGCGTGCATCTGTGGGGCCTGCCATAGTCTGGACTTTCAAGCAGACAACAGGTTCCTATTCTCTGATACAATCCAGAATAAGGTCCAGTGCAGAAAAGCCTAAAAATAATTATAGAAGGAATCCAGGTTTGCATTTTTAGAATTGTGGATTAGAGATGGGATTGTGATAGCTACCACTTCTAAGCCATTTTCAGCTATCTTTTTTTTTTACTGCATGTAGATGCAGCTTAAGTCTGAAATTACTATGTCTGCTTCTTGTGTGCTTTCGGAGAGGGTATGTTTCAAAAACAGCCTATTCAGTTCTCTTTCTGTTGGTCTAAGCAATACAGTAGTCCACAACTCTTGATTCTCATAATGGGTGTTTTTCCACTGTCACTAGATGTACCTATTAAGTACCCATTAATGGGTACAAGAATGCCATCAAGTACCCATTAATGGGTACTTGATGGGTATTTCTAGTGACAGTGGAAAAACACCCAATGACACTCTTTTCCCATGAGATTTCCTTATACATTACTCCAAAGTCATGCTACCTATGATTTTAGGGTCCAGATACATGTACTCCTTTAGTGCAATTTGTTTAACAACAACAAAAAGAACACATGCAGATTTGTTTTGAAAATTTGTATAAACCACACTTCATGTTGAATTTAAGGGCCTTTCTTCACTATTTAAAAAAAATCACTGTAGCAAAGGATCCAGAGACCTCCCTTCTACATGCTGGTACGATCCAAGGGAGGCCCACCTACTGCTAGTATTCTCTGTTTGCACTGGCTGAACTAGGTGGCTCTTTTTCTTCATGCATCTAAACTGTGGCCACATGAACAGCAGAGGGTGGCAGACACCCTGAAAGTCTATTTTAACACTCTGCCTGGGAGCGCTGCTGGCATGTAGCTGTTGTGCCCCTTAGCTCTTCACCAGGCACTTTCTGTTGTCCATGTAGCTGCAGCCTGATATCTTTGATTGCTCAATTACAGAGGAGGTATACTACATAGGCAGCATTCCCATTACAACCTTAAAACGTTTTTGAAACATTTTCGTTCCTCGCAGTTACCACGTCAGGTTGGCTTAACACGCTTTCTGCGTGCTAAATCGCCCCAAAGCGTTGTAAATGTTAACACTCATTTCAACAAGTCTCGCTCCAGTTCGTGCATTTGAAATGCTTTACATTTCTTACTGTGGGAACGGTACCGTTTTAGTGGTATGAGAATGCATGTTTAGGGTTTCCCTCCCCCAATAGCTTGCTTCCAAAGATAGTGATTTCACTGTAAAAATCCACCCCTTACAGCAACAGTTACACTGTAGCAATCCACCCACTTCATACCTGATAACAATGTTGCAATTTTGCGCAATTCTGGCTCTTTGGAGTTCTGACCCTTAGAAAGAGAAAGAAAGGAAAGCAGGTTCTGGGAGATGTGTGAATGTTTAAGGCTGTGGCTGTGGGGGTGAGTGGGCGAAGGGGGCTTGAGTTGCTGCTGCTGCTGTGTGCCCTGGGCAATGGGGAGAGGAGGGGAAAGAATCGCTGGCTGCCAGGTGCCATTTTTCATCCATCCAGGCAAGCGGCAGCCACCCAGCCACCCAGCTAGGCTCCGTGAAGGGGTCCATTATGGGTGGCGCATTCATGCCAGGAGGAAGAGGGCAGGGCAGCCACGAAATGCGGCTTTTAGATAGTAGCCACTTGAGTCCCCCCTTGAGTCACGTACGCCACATACGATCCTCAGAATCTGGATCAAACACAATTAAGTTGAAAATAATGGGACCAGGCATATTCGTGTTAGCATCCGGTTCTATTATTTCCGTTTAGGAAAACCGTTTTAAGCTTGTAATGGGAACCGGACCATAGTGATATAGGGTAGGCTTTTTCTTTGGGTGTTTTTCCACTTAGCACTAGAGTACCCATTAAGGGTCCTTAATGGGTACTCAAGTGCTAGTGGAAAAACACCCTTTGGTGGCTTCCTTATGGAATCCTTTTCCCCAGAAGTTGCAACCTCACAGTCAATTTTGTTAATCTAGTGTCAAGATAAGGAATCACCCTTTTGTCCTGGCTTCTGTGGGCTGTTAGTGCCATTACAAATGTGCTGCTATGATTTGGTACCCTACTGGAAGCTCCATGGATTTTAGTATACTGATATTTTTGAAGGCATGCTGAATGCTTGCTAACAATGCTAGAATTGTGTGGCTTGTTTTTTTCAAATCCATTTACATTGTGTGCTGTTTGGGGGTGTGCTGAAGGCAGATAGATAAACAAATCAGGAATACTATTGATGTAATGTGATCCTCTCCTTAAAGTGGGCGTGGAGTAAGGAGTATCTCAGAACAAGCGTAGTGAGGAATGGAATGCCAAGCATGCTTCTTTTCTCCAATTCTTGACATTCTAACAGGACAACGTGACTCTTGGAGAGCATTTCAAAGCTAGACTGCTGTTTTTCCAGTACTTGTTTGTCTCATTATAATAATTAAGCTGTATAGCGTGGTGATGGAACAGAACAAAGAAATACGGAGGAATCTTTTTCTGCATATACCCTGGAGTATTATTATTATTACTACTTACTAAACTGTATCAATTTTACTTTTTTTTTTTCCTGAGAAGGCCATTCTGTTTTATTGCTGTTGTGATTTTAACTTAAAGAATAAAATTTTGAAATTAAACTTTTACTCAGTGTTCCTCTGAGCAAATTAGACACGTGTCATACTCACTAACCTGTTACAATTGATGAAGTGAAGAAAGAGAAGGGTGAGAAGAATGGCCTTGAGTTCTTCTACTTAGGATTTTGGAGAGGAAACAGCATCTTTGGAACTTCCGTGTTCCAGTGGATTGTTCATCTGTTATCCTTGATACAGTTTTCTTCCCTGTGGTCATAAATTCCATGGCTGGTGTAAGACTTCGGGGGCTAGCGTCATCAAAACTCTATCAACGCCGACAAGATCGTCTGAGTGGCACTGGGTCACTGTTGAATGATGGGAAAGAGAGGGCATCTGGGATATTTAGGTAGGTTGATGTTTTGGATAGCTCTTTTAAAGTGATGGTCAAGGATTATTGGAATGTTTCGCTTGCCTTCCTTTGGAACAGGAAGTGAGGCATGCTAGATAAGCTATTACTATTGTGTTTGGATTTCCATTCTTTGTCTGAAGAGCTTTCTTTGGGTTTGGATAGTATCAGTTTTGAATAATAACAGGAAGGCAACAGTGGAAGCTTTTGACCATTTGGTGATACTAGGCTATCTGCCAGGTGAAATTTTAAGCACCATAGAAACAAATAACTTGAATAAATTTCCAATAATGTTGTCAAATCTTGGTTGAACTAGGATTGACAACTGGGTCAGGAAAAGACGTCTGCTTAAAATAAATGTACTGAACTATTCATTTCTTTCCCCTTTTTCTGTTTATTATTTGTAGAATGATTGTTAAATAAATGAAGTTAGTGTTTTGCTTTTTAAAGTGTTCAGAGAATTGTAGGGTTCAACAAACTTGGTATTTCCTGTCTCTCTAATGGGGAGACATTGCCCATACATGGAAGTTCTCATTCATAACAGAAACAAAAGTCTCTGTGCCTTTTAGAATACGATTATTTGGAGCAAAGATCATATTAACCCTTTTATATTTCTATTCTTTTGTAGGATACCTAAATGTGTAATGAGGTTTTAAAATTTTTTAGCCATGTAATCTGACACCATAGCATTTCACAGTCTCTTAGTTTAGCATTTAGACAGTTTATAAAGGAGTTTGCAATCTTCTGGTAACTCCTGCACGCACTGCCTGGCATGCACAGAGGTCACCATTCCTGACCTGGGGTGCTTGCTCTGGCCCAGGCACAGAGTGGAGGGGCTACCTGCAAGGGATTCGTGTCCTGGCCCATGCAAACTTCAAGGCTGGGAAATGAAAGAAGATAGGGCTGATTGGAAAAGACCCGGATGCTTGAAAAGACTGAAGGCAAAAGGAGAAGGGGATGGTAGAATGTGACATGGATAGTTAGTTGTCACGAAAGCCACAAATGCAAGCTTGGGCAAAGTTTAGGAGACAGTGGAGGACAAAAGAACCTGCTGTGCTGTGATGCATGGGCTCATAAAGAGTTGGACACAACTGAACACCCACAACAAAGCATAACCAGTGCTTTCTTTTCTCACTGCAATTGGTCAGCTGTTGGAATGTTCCAGCAAATTCAAAGGAAGGAACAGAGCAGCTGTCTTCTGATGGGGGCAGCAACCCTGCCCTCTTTGCTTCTGGCTTAATGCTACAAATAGTCTTCCTGGTTTAGATGCACTTACAGAAAGTCAGTTTCTTCATGTTTCCCCGTAGGTATTTTTCTGTTCCCTTGACTATTGGGTAGTGCTAGAAAAATGTTGATCATGTTGCTCTCCTGTCACTATTTTCTTGTTTCTTAATGTAACATGTTTAGATATATTCTAGCTCCACTACAGAGGCTGGAAATGAGAGTTCTCAGACTCAGAAGTTGCTGACTGGGGCTGTGGTCACACCTTGCTGAAAGTCTGTCCTGTTAGAATTGCACAGAATTGCAACATTGTTATCAGGTGTGAAGTGGGTGGATTGCTACAGTGTAACGGCTGCTTAGGGGATGGATTTTTACAGTGAAATCACTGTCTTTGGAAGCAAGCTATTGGGGGAGGGAAACCCTAAACATGCATTCTCATCCTACTAAAACTGTACCGTTCCCACAACAAGAAATGTAAAACGTTTCAAGCGCATGAACCAGAGCGAGACCTGTTGAAATGAGTGTTAACATTTCACGTTTTGGGGCGATTTAACACGTGGAAAGCGTGTTAAGCCAACCTGATGTGGGGACTGCGAGGATTGAAACCGTTTTAAGCTTGTAATGGGAATTCACCTCAAGTCTACTTTATGCATCAACACCACTAGCATTCTGATACGATAAAGTTCTGTCAATCAACTGTGACAACAGGGAGTTTGTGGAGTTGTGTGGTGCTGATGGCAAACTCAGTAGTAACATGGGGTACAGTTGGGTTAAGGGGACTGTACCTCCAAACAGGCACATCCAAGGCATACCCCAACCAGTGTCCGTGCCCACCCCCTGGTTGATCCTGAAGAAAAATGAGAGGCTGTACTTTGCTGTTTGCTCTAAATCTGCTGAAGCAGTTCTACTTGTCCATTGTTTCCCTTGTACATTGACAAAGGAAAATGAAGGTTACATTGCCATTAGAACTGTATCATTTATACTCTTGCTCCATTCCCTTGCTCTTCTTCCTGTCAGTGCTTATTTCTGTTTATTTTTAAAAAAATCTTTCCAGATTTCCCTCCCAAACCACTAGAGCAGGGTTTCCCAAACTGTGGGTCAGGACCCACCTCTAGGAAATTTAACCGTATTTGAAATAACTTTTTTGATGTAATTATTTAATTAAGTAATAAAAAAATTGTATTAAAACTTTGTTATTTGAAAAGTCCTTTATTCATATTGGTAACGGTTAAATTTCCTAGAGGTGGGTCCCCAGTTGGTAAACTTATATTAGATGGGTCATAGCCCAGACAACTTTGGGAACCACTGCACTAGAGAGCAAGTAAAAAAATATGATCCATTGCTTTACCAATTTAGTGCAAAACTGATTTATATTTTTAAAAAATGATGGACAGAGTCCACCAGTGTGTGATTGGAACAAAGGGGAACTGGGGGCAGGACGGGAGAGGGACCATCCTAGGAATGGTGGCAAGCAAAGTACAAACTGCTCGGCAGGAACAGAACAGGGAGGGAGGGGGGTGTTGCCAAATCCAGTGCGTACCACTCACATATACAGGCATCAGGTAGAAGGAAAGGCAGGTTCCACCCATCATAGTAAAGTTCAGCCCCTTTTAGTTCGGTTTGCCGTGCTGAAAGAGACTGAGATCTGGGAAAAAGTGCACTCCAGAAAGTACAAATGGAGGAGGGAAAGTCCACTTATAAATTGGATTGGCAAAAATGGTGTGAGCAGAGTGGATAGAGAATAGCCTGAAGATGACTTAAAGTGAAGGTGTGACCACAGCCTTCAGCTGTTTTAACCAAGTGCTCAGAAGCAGCCCACTTCTAGGCACCCCAGAAAATGGCTGCAGGCTTCTTAGTCCCAGTATACTGATAAAGCCATTCACGTGCTGTGGTTGATCTGGTGTACCAGGTTGGAAAACTGTGTGGACTGCTTACAAGCGTTTCACAGTTGGACGGGGCTAAGATGCCATCTCATCTTATGTGGATCCATAATTCTACTGAAAGAGGAAGAGCCTTTTCGTAGACTGGTCTCCAGTGCGGACAAAGCATTCGGGGGGGGGGGGTCGCACAGAGCACACTGTGGACATGACTTCTGTGTCTTTGTTTTCCATTTTAATGCTGGACTTTGGTTTATTTTCATGGCTCAGTGTTTGCTCTTGTAGTACAGTAAATTGTTATATAATAAAAGACATAAATTGATCGGTTTTGAAAGGGAGAGGGGGAAAGAGCAGGTAAAGTAGAAATGGTTCAGCTGTGTTTTGCAAACTATTTCCCTTCCAGAGAGTCATTTGATCACATCACTGCATCCAACAGTTATAGCTGGCACATCCAGCAAATTGAGAGAGCACTCCACATTTCCTACAGTATACAGGAATTCCTCATCAGACAAAACCACATATTGTAGCTAACTGAAGGAAGGAAGCTTTACAATCAGGGACACAATGGACAGAGTTTTGGGAAACATACATTCCCTAAGGAATTAGGAGGGAAAATTGGAGAATAAACAAATGCGGACTAGGATAGATCAGAAATAACCGTATTGTACAATGACAGGAAAGAAAGGAAAAGGAACTCAAGGAGCAAAAGTCAGCAAGGCAAGACAATAAGCGCAGGAGAAAGAGCCCATCTATTTTTAATATTTAAAATACCAAGATGCTAAACAAAAGGTTACAAATTTACTTCAGCCTTACATTTTATCCACTGAACATATTTTGAAACAATCCAGATTGGTTTATTTATCCTGAAGTGGATAAGTGTGTGAAATGAACGATATGCTGCAAGGTAGTTATGGTCCTTTCTGCACTTGCCCTTGTTCCATAATATGAGACCTCAGAACCATCTGGGTGCACATGAGTGTGGAACAGAGAGGTGCAACCCACTGATAGTACACTCTGTCAGCTTCAGAAGGAACATGATTCAGATCATGAGGTTATTGATCAGGATTACCAGTAGATGTGATTAAACAATGCTCTCTAGTATGGCCAACTGGAGCTATAAGGCCTTTGCTGCCCTCCTCTGAACCTTCTTCAGTTCTGTTATTTCATTTTTGAGATGTAGGCCAGGATCACACACGCAAACAAAATTCCAGGCCGGACAGCTTGAGCAAGGTTGGGCCTATTTGCATTTTGTGTGCTGGAACATTCCTGTTTTGTTCCAGCAATGCACAAAATGTGAATGGCTACAAGAGACTGGCATTGCAGAGCCTCAGGTTTGAGATTTACAAGGCGATCTGGAAACTGCAAATGACTGCACAGCTTCAATCATGCCGTCCACACTCCCTTACTGCACGACACATGCCATTCCTGGGCTTTTGTTCACGTTGCATGTAAGCATGCTGACAACTTTTAAGTTGTCTGCTGCAGGAACAGCTCAGGAAGGCTCAGACAGTTTCAAGACCACTGTGATAGCATCCAAGTGTGAATGCAGCGCTCCAATGGATGGCATGAGCCATTCCTAAAGGGAAAAAAGGCACGGTTGTCAAAACTGGCCTGGCTTGGCCTTTCACACATTCAGTGCTGCTAGCCAGGGGTGGAACTTCTCTAGTACTTGAAGTGCAAATGGCTGCCATCACAATTGGGTCTTTACCAGCCCAGTATGGTATTCTTATACCATAATAGGTTGTTAAGTGCAAACCTGTCCTAAGTGTGACCAAATCCTAACAGTGTGCAAAAAGCTTGCAATTTTTACATGGGCTTTGTGTGTTTTTAAGTATCTTATAATTCTAATTTATAATTTGTAGTTTTATGGCTGACCTGCTATCACTGTGTTAGCAAGTGATACGAATATAAGAACATTTCTAATCAAAATACATTCCACAGTATCTTAGGTATAACCTACTGTCAATTTTATTCTGTTTATAGTTTCTTCTACACTCTGGTAAGATGGACTGAGTAATTGAAAGGTCAGCTAGGAGTTACAAAGGCACTTATAAAATCATTTAACATTTGGCATTTCCAGCCTATTAGGAAATGGGTGGATGTGTGCGCAGAATGAATTTTAAATCTGTTTTTGAGGTTAGGAGGGGCTGAATGGGAAATATAGACTAGCAAAGAAACAGATTGTATTACGTTGGAAGTTCTCAGATTTTTAAGGTTTGTTTGTTTGTGGCATTCATATCTTTTGTCTGTCTTCCAAAGAGTTCAAGAGAGTGAACTTTAGGGTGATTCTTCATTGACTGATAAACCAGACCAGTAAATGGATTAGGAACCTTCCTTCTACGTACTGGTGCAGTCCTGAGTCCCAGGTCTTCTCTTAAACTGTATCAGCATTGCAGAAGGAGGCTTCCTAGTATGCTTGCTGGTTCTGGATACCTGCCAGTGCAGAATTGCCTTATTCTTCTTCCCTCCAGTTCGCTTCACAAAATCCCTATAAAATAGTTTAGGCCAGTGATGGCCAACCTATGACACGCGTGTCACAGGTGACACGCCAAGCCCTTTTGGGTGACACACCTGGTCACCCTGGCACCTGGGTGTGTATTGCTTGCTTGTTCTTGAAGTGTACTAAATACCAACTTTCAACTGAATGTTAGCAAACGAAATTCAGCAACAAAAGTCACTAATGTAAAGAATTATTTGTTTTTGCTTTTAATAAAATACATATATCAAAAATAGAACTTTTTTACTAGAGCTACAAATATCACAAAATTATGGATATTTCTAGATGCGACACGGCACCCGAGTTAAGCTAGGGTTTCTTGCGAATTTTGACACACCGAGCTCAAAAGGTTCGCCATCCCTGGTTTAGGCTAAGGTTAAATCTACAGATGGGGAAAGGGGCAGCACTGGAACAACCAGAAGTCCTTTCTGCTATACGCAGTCAGCCCCTGAGATCTGTAAAAGGTTGGAGTGAATTGCTATGAGGGTGCATTTCTGGTACAGAGTACTGTACAAGCGAGGAAAGCATGGGCCTTGGCTTGATTCCTCTTTCTGGAAGCACCTTTTCCTGTCTTAGTGAGGGGGAAAGGCCACCAGTGCAAGTATCTGAACATCTGGCTTCTAAAGAAAGTGTAGAGAACATGAGAACTTGGATTTCTGGATTGTGAAAAAGAAATCTGGAAACTCACGGGGCGCTGTGGTATTACTTGATACATGTGGGGTAGGTGGGAGGGATTCTGCTTTAATTCTTCTTTTGTGGATTTCTGGAATAAGGGCAGGCTATAAAGTTAACCAACAAATAAGGAGATGATTCTGAAGACATCACTTTCTGCTGTTGCTTTTTCTGTTTTGCTCCCCAGTAACATGTCGGATGCCCTTGCAAATGCCATATGTGAGCGGTGTCAGGCTCGTTTCGATCCCACGGAGCGAATCGTGAACAGCAATGGGGAGCTCTATCATGAAAACTGTTTCGTCTGTGCTCAGTGCTTCCGCCAGTTCCCAGAGGGACTCTTCTATGACGTAAGACTGCCATCCTTCAAATATCGGCAACGTTTTCTTACAGCAGCCTGTCCGCATTATTTCCTACAGATTTTTCTGCATTCCTTTGCAGTGCTCCTGTTAGTGTCCCCTTTCCATTTCTTTCTGTTCTGATTTAATTTTTGTGTTATCCAGGTTTTAGTGAAGGACTGCTTTCTTGGGCAAATGGTCAGAATTCTTTCAGCACCTAATTCAGGCAAAACCTTAAACTCTGGTACAGCTTTATGTTAATGGGATCGGGATTGGACATTTCCTCCTCTAACACAGCCACAGAGAACTGATAGGAAGACTTCATTTCTGTTTTTAAATGATCGTAACATAGGATGCATGAGCACATGCCTTTAAAAATAAGCAGCTGGGCCTCACTGGGAACTGGGTCCACTGGGTCCTGCTCTCTCTAGCATAGTTGATGCATTGGCCAAGTGCAGTGTCCTCCTTGACCACATGCAGCCAGGGGCCATGTCTTTGTAAGTTCTGGGTTGCTACTCCCATGCTTCTGGCACTCTGGCGCTGGCATACTGCCGCCACACAAGTGAACCTGTCTAGGCTTGCTGTCTTCACTGCCAGTGGCCCTGTGGCTTCAAACACTAGAAATGGCCCATCGGCCAAGAACTCTGGCCAGCAACATTCCAGGCTCCAGGGCAGCCAGGCTCTATTTCTTCCTCCACCAAGGCATGTAGGGGAAGGTGATATTGCCCTAAGGACTCATCAGAGGAACTTAAAGCACAATGCCCAAGGGATAGCATTGAAGCTACTGTCTTGTGCACTGACAATAAATGTTTGTTGTTAGCTTAAGGGGCTGCCACACCTGTGCACAGAGGGCCTGTGCAGGTGAAGATGTTTCTTCACTGAGGCAAACCTTAGCTGGCACCCAGGCAGACTACAGCACCACTGCTAAAGTGGAGGCACCTGCCCCAGAACTTCCTGCCACATAAAAGGAGGCATGAACAAAGAGTGTATAAGGTGATGCTTACAATGTGTAGCAGATGTTTTAGTACTGCTGCTAGCCGTACAGCACATCTGGTTTTAAAGTGAACATTTGGTAAAGCTCTCCTGCATTTCTCTTACAGTTTGAAGGGAGAAAGTACTGCGAACATGACTTCCAGATGCTGTTTGCACCCTGCTGTGGAGAATGTGGTAAGATCCCTAAATAACAAGTATTCCAGTCCTTTCATTATTGTGGTTGTTGTCGTGTGTGGAGCAGGGCCAAACTAGAACAGCTTTATTATAGATGAAGAAACTGATTTTCCCAATGGCTCGAGAAATACTATAAACATTACAATATGGTTCATTGCAAATAGTTAATTTTTGGAATCCTAAGCAAGATAACTCCTAAGAGTCTAGATCAGTGGTTCTCAACCTGGGAGTCGGGACCCCTTTGGGGGTCGGATTACCCTTTCAGAGGGGTCACAACGAGTCTCCTGCCACCCTTCTCTCCCACCTCCCAGCTGCTCTGCCCCCGTGGTTGAGGGTCTCCACAACATGAGAAGGTTGAGCATTAGGAAGGTTGAGAACCGCTGGTCTAGATCAAGAAAGATAGGCTGTGGTCATATTAAGGTTTAATCCAGCCTCAGTCAGTTTCACTGCAGGTTCAATTTGAGCCAGTTTGGACTTCTGGTTAGCATGCTGAACTGATAACTCATAGTCATGTGGAAAGAAAATCAGTGGTCACTTTGTTGATGTGTCCTCTCACTGTGAAGGTGGACTAAAGCTGGATTAAACCTTAGGTGTGACCACAGCCATACTCATTTTGTTTCAGAAAGTGAATTTTGAACATGACAATTTTCAACTGTTTTTGTTCTTGAACAATGGAGGTTTGGTCAAAGTTTGAATAAGATGATTGCAAATAATTTTCTTAGGTCAGTTAAAATCTGATAACAGTATAATTCTCAGGGGATGGTTGAAGGGGACAGGAAAACAGTCTTGCAATCTAAATTAAATGTATCAATACTTTGCTGCTCCAAGGTGAATTCATCATTGGCCGTGTTATCAAAGCAATGAATAACAACTGGCATCCAGAATGTTTTCGTTGTGAGCTCTGTGATGTGGTTCTTGCTGATCTGGGCTTTGTGAAGAATGCAGGCAGGTAAGTACAAGGAAGACCAACCTGAGAGGGTTTATCGGGTGGTACAGAATGCGGTGATAAAGTTTGCAGAGAACATGGAGTGTAGGGATCAGTTTGTGGAAAGGGAAATAGGAGGGTTGTGGGGGATCAGTAAAGGTGCATTTTTTAAAAAAATGTATGGTTGGAAAAATCCAAGCAGTTATCAGCACACACTGCCTGTTCTTTGCAGCATTGATCACCACACCCCCGATTTAGTGGACATCCCCTCCTTGTCATATGTTGCTTTTTGCATAGTATGCAAATGGACTTCAGATCCACTCTGTTGTGAAGATAACACAGCATGGAAGCATGCCCCAACATCTGCCATTTTGCAGCAAGGAGCACAAACTGCATACACTTACCTGACTGTGTCATGTGCAGTTTGCACTTTAACATCCACAGCTTGTGCAGCATTTGCACAGCTTGCTGGCTTTGGAAACAATTTCATGCCGCCTTCCCATAGCAGAACATTTCCAGCACAGAACACAGCAGAGTTCGACTGGGGCATGTAAGACCACCTCTAGATGAGGAAAGTGGCCCAGAATAGGCCACACTGGCATACTGATGGATAACACGACAAACCCTGAGATACTTCAAAACTTACTTTTTTAAGCCTCATTTTTGAAAAAAGCCCCATGCCATTTCACTGCTGCTACCGCTTCTGCTGCTGCAGCAGTGATCATGGTTGAAGACTTTCTTGACTCTGCAGCTTAACAAGCAGGTCTTAAGAGAGTTGAGAAAGTATCTTCTCCACTGTTCCATTCCAAAGTCAGTAAAAACACCCTGCTTGAAGCCCTGTGGAGTTTTCCAAGCTATGTCTCTTGCTTGACATATGAGAAGTGTGCTTTCAATGCTTGGGGGGAAACAATCTTAGTTTTCTTCCCCAGGTGAGATCCTCCTGTTCATATCTAGAAGTCTTGTGGGATTAAGATGAAAATAATTATGCTTTTTGCTCTTTAATGCAAGTGAGTGGACAGATGGAATGGAAAATACTGACAAGGCTTTCAACAGGACACGGATGAATCAATCAAGAGGGCAAATTATTTTCTGGGCAAAATGGCGGAAAGAAGTTGGGTTGTTGGTGGGGGCCATTGACTTGAGGTTGTCTTCTGCCAACTCCATGGTCACCTCCATGCAGTTTTCTTGGTAGATACAGAAGTGTTGGCATTACTTTCTTCCAGGGGCTGCTAGAGGTCAATACTGTAACCCTGTTCTATCCATGCTGTTTCTCTGTTACTGAGCTGTGGCTACTCTTATATACACCTAAATGCAGCATCTTTGAATTACATAACCTCCAACAGACTACTGGAGAAACAGAGTTTTCTTAATGTCGGATGTCTTTATTCTTTAAATGTAATCACTTAAATAAAGTTAGTGAAGGTAAATGGAAAAAAAAATCCTTTGAAAGAAGTAAGAAAGAACAACTCCCCAAAATTTGAACCTTCTTTTGATTTCTCATTGACAGATACTTCAAATTTATGTTATCAGTTCATTGAATGACAAAAAAAAACTTATTTTCCCCTTTGTAGTATAAATGTACTGATGCTCTCCTTGGGTGTTTTTCCACTGTCACTAGATGTACCCATTAGGTACCCATTATGGGTACATCTCGTGACAGTGGAAAAATACCCCTTATCTTCTTTCAGTGTTGCACTCATGAATTTACTAGCAGATATGCAGTTGTGCCTTGGAATCCCTGACCATATGTTACAAGGTGTATTATATTTGGAGAAGGGTCAAAATTCCATACTTAACAACCAGGTTGTATATGCCATATGCTTCAGCTAAACAGTTGTTTTACCAAGACCTGGATGTGGCATGCACATTTAATGTTAAGAGAATGTGAAAGCTTTCCAACAGTTACAGTACAAAACTGATGGGACAAAAAAAGTTACAGCAAATGTATTGAAATCATAGGCAAACACTATATACTGGGTTGGTTGCTGTTTTTAGCAAAGATAGAAATGGTAATACATTAAGTAAGGGCAAAGGCAACTGTTGCATTTCTGAAAGTTGAACAGAGGTGGGTTTATGATTTAAAGCAGTTGTAGGGTGAGTATACTGGACCTAGCAAGCAAACTTACTAGGAGCCTTCCTTCCACATAGTGGTGTAGTCTAAACGAGATCCTAGTCAGTGCGATTTGCCCCTAGTCAGTGCATCTGTTTCATTAACTCTACAGGACTGTGTAAGTTCACATAAATATTTGCTACTGGAAATATTATATAATTAAAGCTATAACTAAGGTGAAGTATAAACTGTAATCATTTATATTCTGAAGAGTGTTCTGCGCATAGCCGGAACAACAAGAAGAAAATTAGCAGACATCTGTAAAAAACATACACATCAAAATCTGGACCATCCAAGGGTGATCATGCGTCTGCCAGGAACCTGCCTGGTACTTTGATTGAAAAAAGTCCTCTTTTATTCAGTCTGAACAGAATTGGAGAATTGGTGATTTGAGTGGGACCATAGCTGAAGAAAGATCCTCCATGTCCTGAAATTCAGCCAGAAAAGTCTGCTCTATGGCTTGAACATCTTTTTGAGGAGAAGAGTATTTTAGTGGGTGAAGAGCACAACTAGGTATGGAAGGAAACATTCCTCCTCTCCATAATTGTGACCCATCTTGCAAAACAAACAAAATAAACAACCCCCTGCAATCCAGTTTGATAAGGAGCAAAAGCTTTCTGTTCACTGCAGTTGCACCCCTACTTCTAACTGGAAAAGGAAAAAGAAACATAGGTTGGGTAGGATGGAGGTGGTCACAGCTAGGAATGGTGGGAATGTCCCACTGCTCATCATCTGCAGCACAACCTGTTGGAAACAGCTGTATATAGAGAGAAGATGTACAATTGTGTATTTGTAAATGGGTTTCTTTATAGGTATTGCTGACACTTGGTGGACTAGGTAGGATAGGTGGATGGATGGATTCCTAGGATGCGTATCTAGATAAATATACAGAAGGATGGGTACTTGGGGGTATGTATGTACATGATGGTGTAGATGAGTTCTTTAGATGTATCATAGCTATGGGGTGCTAGATATTGATGTGGTGTTTGAGACTGCCATGTGGGTACATGCTGGAGATGTTGGCAGTCACAGCGTAACTGAGAAGTGACTGCAGTGCTGCTTCTCTCTCTCTGCATATACATGTCCACGAATATGAGTCTATAAGCCAGGATGTTGTCCTAGTGTTGAAATGGGTTATATGTGCAGCAGTTTCTCAGAATTCCAGTGGACCAAGAAAGCTTGTTCTCCCCCCCCCCCCTTTTCTGCAGCTGTTTTTTAAAGTTCCATATCTTTTCATGCCTCATCAAAAGCAATATTCATATTTTTCTCTGAGTTCTGTGGATTAGATATTCATCAATGATCTCTGGCTTACAGGTGGTTTTGTTTTAATGGCGCAATTGTGGCTATTTAGCATGTGCTTCCTTCAGTTCTAACCACATTAAGAACCAGGCAGCCAGAAGGGCAACTACTGTTGTGCTATAGTACTGATTATATTATTAAACACCGAAATTGCCGTCTACTTTCCACTGAGAATTAGTACTTGCTATTGATGATAGCTAGGCAAAAATTGCTATGTCTTTGTTTTCTTAAGAATCAAGCATGAATTCTGATGCTAGCTCTTGAAGAAACACTGCTCTGCTAGCTGGGAATTTTAATTATGTGACTAAGAAACTTTCTTTGAACATTTGTAATCATGTGTTTACAGTTCGGATTTAGCACTTAAGGAGCTATCATTTGTTTTCCCATCACAACTTGAAGGTAGCCTTGCAGCCCTTTTGCTACAGAACAAACTACATAAGGCTTCGCGAAACTTCTCAGCTACAAAGAAATACATTATTGGATCTAGGGCACCATTGAGACTGGTGAGACAGGAAGTGATGCGATTACCAAGAGCCAGGATACGCTGCGTTTCACAGGAAGTCTTTGCACCATCATAATTAAGGATATAAATATAGCGGTTGACATGATAGGGCACAAAGCAGACCAAGAAGATCATAAGAACCATTATTATCATTTTGATGGCTTTTTCCTTCAGATGAGTCTCAATACGGTTTCCTGTCTTCAGACTGCGTATGATCAGTAGATAGCAAGTCACAGTAGTAAAAAACGGAAGGGTAAATGCTACAGCCAGTGACAAAAGAGCGTGGCGTGATGCTTTTTCTCTATATAGCTGTAGGCAAATGGTCGTATTGTTCATTTCAGCTGTCTGCACACTGACTAAAAGAGGAGCCATGGCCACAGCGACTATAACCCAAAGGAAGGCACAAGCTAAATGGGCATAGAGCGCTCTGCGGAGTTTGAGGGACTTTACGGGGTGCACGATAGCTAGGAAGCGGTCCACGCTGATGCACATGAGGAAGTAAATGCTGGCGTACATGTTGAGGTAGAAAAGGAAGCCTGTGAGCCGACATGGGATCTCTCCAAATGGCCAGTGGTTGCCTGAAAAGTGGTATACTAACCGAGTTGGTAAAACCAGCACAAAACACAAATCGGCCACAGCGAGGTGCATCAGGAAAATATTGGCTGGGCTGTCTGATTTTTGGTCCCGTACGAAAAGCCAAAGAGCCAGAGCATTGCCAGCAAATGCAAGGACGAAATCCACAAGGTAGAAAGTAGCAAAAAGAATGTTCTCCATATGAGTCTCTTTGCCACATTGCTCTGAACTTTGCAGAGAAGAATTGAAGAACAGTCCTGAAGAGTCTGCTTCTAGCTTGCTCATTCCTCACCGTAAGACTTGAAATATGAACCTGCAATAGTCAATCACAAAAGAGTTGAGAGGAAAAATACAAGGATGAGAAGGCACATGGAAACAGTCTGCTGTTTGTGTCAACTGGTAGAGAATGTCAGATAAGGTCCAAAGCTTCATGTGTGGTCTGGCCATCCAAACTCCAAAGAAAGGCTAATATTGAAAACATACTTTTTATAGGATATTTGTTATGGCTTCCTCTTAGGGTGGCTTCAAGGACTGAGAATATATTGTGAGGACTGCATTTCATATTCTGCCTACTTATCCCATTCCAGTATGTAAAATACAAAATCAAGTAATGAGTAAGCTTTAAAGATAGAAGTAAAAAATCCAAGAGCCTTTACTTACTTAACCAGTGGTCCTGTCTAGCATGAAGGCTGGTCCTCTTTAAGCTATTCTCTTCTACACACTATAATGGAAAAGAGAGGTCCCCCCACTCCCTGAGCTGGTCCATCCACACTGAAGCAAAGCAAGACCCAGTCTAGGTGGCAAAAATGGCTGCCTATACTGGGACACTGGTAGACCTGTTTTTTCATGCCATGTCCTCTGCAACTGCCTTTGACTTGGATGATGAATCTCTTTGCTCAGAGATGGATTCAGTGGCAGAGCTGGCCACAAATCACCCAGAGACTGGAGAGGCAGAAGCTCAAGGCCAGGAAACATATATATCACAGAGGCCGGCTCCTGGGACACTGAACCAGATGCAGTCAGCAAAACTGGTGAGAGACTTTCCTAGCAGAACAACAAAAGGAGAAATCAGTGCTGTGTCAATCAGAAAGGCTGCACAGAAGATGCCAAGCAATCAAGACCCATTTTATGGACCACTTTAACTAGCAACTCCCTAGGCCAGTGGTGGTGAACCTTTTGAGCTTAGTGTGTCAAAATTTGCAAACAACAACAACTCCAAGGCTTAACAGACAGTGCCTCTGTGCTTCCGGTATCTTGTGGGCCACAAACCAGTAGCAGCCTTTGGCCTACAAGATACCAAATGGCAACAACATGCCCAAGTGCCAGGCAAACACTGTGGTGTCACTCAAAATATCTTGGCGTGTCACCTATGACACCCGTGTCATAGGTTTGCCATCACTGTCCTAGGCAAACTGTTGCTGGCAATTGTTCTTCCTAGACATCTTCAGCCTCTTGTTCATGTCTCTGTTCCTGATCCCTGACCTGCATACCAGGTGGGAGGGAACAATTTCTGGTAACAAAACTGGTCCTTCACATCCAGATGCTCTGTCTGGAACCTAACTGGGCCAAGTGCAAATTGGCCCTGAGCCTAGTAACTTCTGTTCCTAGCATTTGGCGAACTTGGAAGTGGCTCCAGAGATAGAAAAATCTTCAAATCCGTTATGAGAACTGTTCTGGGGCAACCTTCCAAGTGCTGAAGGTCCATCCTGGGCATTCTTTTAATAAATTTTAGGCAAATGGAGCAAGACAAAATATGGACATTGTTTGCAGTTTTTTGTACTTACCTCCTAATCCATGGAGGTAAGTTTGAACACTCTTAGAGTGAATTTCCACTCATGGAACAAAACAGTTTACAAACAGTTTGGATCCTCTTCTTCCCCATTCCCAATCCGTTTCAGGGGTATTTTGAGGATTATTTGGCTAAAAAATGGAATAAATAAACACCTATTTTTTCAGGTGTTTTTCCCCCCCGTTTTTGCTTTTAAAACACTTCTTCCTTATTGCTGTGGGAACGCTACAGCAGTATTGGGGCAAATATGTCATGAAATGGGTGGGCTTTCACCCTGCGGAGGGACCAGCATCTTGTCAGATTTGTTAAAGTGCCAAATCTATATCCAGCAGAGAAGTAATGATTCAGCCTTATAAGATGTAGCAATTCACCCACTCCACACTTCATACTGATAAGATAAAAAAGTTTCATTTTTCACATTCTCTCACTTTTTCCTTGCGGGGAAGCACACACTGGAGGCTCCTCTTTTGCCTTGCTGAGCCTTGGGAAGGAGAGAAGCACCTTCCCCCCCCCCCCATGCCCCACCAGTGACTGAGCATGTGCATGTGCAGCCAGGCAGCTCTGTCTCTTTGCAGAAAAGTGAAAAAGCACCAGTCCTGAGTTTGAGTGCGCGCATGTTTGTGTGCGTGTGTGCACCAGCCGGTGCCTTTGGCGATATGGAGGGGAGGAGAGCGAAGGGGAGAAAGGGGTGTGTGTATTTGTGTTTGTGTGTGTATGTACAGGACTGGCAGGATGTCTTTTGCAAAAGCATGAGGGGAGGGTAGAGGAGATGAGAGGGGGGAGCTGCAATTCTCCACCCTCCGCCACATTATTGTGGGATCCAATCTGCAGGCAGGGGGTGGCACACTGTGATCTGCCATTGAAAAACATCCCCAGTTGTCCTGGAACATGGAGGTGAACCATCTGCAAACCTCCCATGTTCTAGAACAAGGCCCTGGTTTCTCTTATGGACTTGATTAAACTGGTCCACCAAAGATCCGGATTTAAGTTCTCTTAATCTGGATCTTGCTCTGTCTAGTTCAGATGGAGCCAGCCCAGAGTGGAGCAGGGCTTCCTTAATCAATTTTAACGTGTGGATGGGAGGCCTGGAATGTGACTTAAACTGACCCTTAATTCTGATCTAAGGTAAGTCCAGAAAGGACCCCTGAGGACAACACAATACTGTCTCTAAGACACTTTGAAGCCACTTTTTTGCTGTGTGTGAATTCAGCCTTTATTGTACTGCTAATTAAGTTAAACTGTTTCTCTTGCAAATTAATGCTGGGTTCTCACACTGGAATAAAGGAGCAGAAGCTGCTTTTTTGTTTGAACATGTAAAAGTGAAACATTATTAGTAGTCTGACTGACACTAAATAGAACGGGCATAGTCTTTGTAACATGGAGTGTAATTTCTTCTTCCTTCCACAGAGCGCTCCCTTGTGTAGAAAATTAGTTACCAAATCCTTTCTCTTCAAGAAGTCTCCTAACCTTCTCAGGAAAAGAATTATGGATTGAGACTTGCACAACAGAATATTTCAAAAATTCTAGCTATTGTTTGTTTTTCTCTTGAAACTCCAGCATCAGGCTCATAGTCAAATTGTGGGGGTTGATGTGGCATTAAAAAAGACAATTGTAGCTTTTTTTTTTAAAGTAGACTTTAATTCATTTTCTATTAGTAATTTTGCTGACTTATTATATATTATCAGTAATTTCAGGAATATTAAAAATAGCAAATATTTAGCAATGTATTCCCTAATAAATCTTTTGATTTGAACCATGCTGTGGTTAAGGAGGGTGTGGATATCACTTAGTAGGAGAGCAAACTACCTGGAAAACAAGCAGAGGGTTGCCAGTTCCATCCCCAGCCTCTCCTGAGAACGAATCAATAGCAAATCACTTCTGTATCTTTACTAAAAAAAACCTGCATAGAGGTGACCATGGAGGTGAGCATTCAACCAGGAGTTGGCCATAATTTGGTTGTATCCAATAACAATGGGTAAGGATCCTGAAGTCCAGAGAAGAAATTTTAAAAATATTTTTTTAATTCATCCTAACATGGGCACTATCCACACTACCAGGTGTCTGAAGGGCTGTGTAAATGCACGGATGGTCCCAAAGTGGTCCCCAAACTTCTGGCACTGTAACAAGGGGACCTAGCTGCCAGGCGCTTTAAAGTAGCCTCTTGGTTTAGATTGCCAATGTGTGTGCTCATCATAGCATCTGAAACCTGGAACTTTTGAGGACCATTTAAATGGAAGTATTGCAAAGGTAAAGATGCTGACAATTTGTGCCTGTCTTCTATGACTATGTGGCATATCCACACAATTTTCCTGGCAAGAATATGGAAGTGGTTTGCCATCGCTACCTTCCAGGGAGATGTCAGGGGATGGAACCTCTGCCTTTTACACACCATGTAAGTTATATAACTATGGGCAGGATCTACCTGATGTCTTTACGGCACTTTGCATATGCAGTGTAGGTGTAGTATCTACACAACACTACCTCCTCTTTGTGCCTTCAGTTTGCAGCAAGAGTGCAATGTCTGAACAGACAATTACAGCACTTCACCAGCAGAGCTATCTGAAGAGATTTCAGAGAAGCTCAAACCACTCCCTCTTGCAGTGGCAGCTCTGCTGCTGCCACTGTTGTTGGTGATAGTGGCTTGACCATACTGTGCACTCAGGTGCACAATAAGGATTTAAGAACACAAGAGGAGCCCTGCTGGATCAAGCCACAACCAATTTAGTCCAGCATCCTGTCTCATACAGTGGACCATTAATCGCTTCTGGGCATTCTCAAGCAGGCTTCCTGCAAATGGCCTATGTCTCTAGCCTGGAAGCAATATTTAGGCGTCCGTTCTAGTTACCATTGATACACTTGTCCTTCATGAATTTGTCTAACCCTTTCTTAAAGCAATCCAGATCAGTTGCCGTTGGCAGCACCTCTTCTTGAAATAAATTCTATAGACCAGTGATACTCTGGTGGAAAAATAATTCCCTTATTGGTTTTGACTCTCCTGCCCATCAGCTTCATAGACTGACACTTGGTTCTACTATTGTGTGACAGAGAAAATATTTTTTTCTCTGTCTCTTCCTTATCATGCACAATTTTATATCCTTCAGCAAGAGTCCTTGCTGGGTGCCCATCATCTAGGTTGGTAAAACTGGCAGACATTTGGAAGAAGCACTTCTTTATGGTAGGCTCTGCAATTCTCAGATTTTCCTTGGCAGACTATTAGAAATTTCAGAAGACTTGGAAAATGCATCACTTTCATTTTTTTTTGTAATGTTTTACTCACCTTGAAAAGACAGCCAAGAAGTGTGTATAAAACAAACAAAATTCACATGTTGAGCAACTTATCTCTACTTCAAAGAAAGTTCAAGGAAGTTCCATTTGATACCATCTCATATGAACTTAACTAAATCTTAATAATTCTCTGAAAGGGTTTTTTGGGTGGGGTGGGGAAGAACACTTAACATTATGCTTATCAAAATGTGTACTGATTCTGTAAAGGCTCTGATCAATAAATAGGTTATTTTCCACCTTTTCACATTGTGCTAGTAGTAACTTATAATTAATAAAATTTCACTATTGTTCAGTTATTCCACACTGCAACTCTCACGGTATGAAATACTAATGTGTTGTTTCATGCACCAGTATCACTATGATCTAAATGCCTAGCAATGAATACTGTTTGAGCCCATGTTCACCTAGGTTTCAGCCAATCTTCAGAATGAGAGAGCGTTATCTATCCCAAAGGTGGATTTACTAACAGGGAAGGGAAACTGTCTTGGCTTAACAACTGTCCACAACTGTGGTAGCTTGTATCTGAAGAGTGGCTTTGCACATACCAAATCTGTGCACATCTGCTCATTTAAATTGCTTGCTATACTTTAAAGCCAAGTTTATGCTTATTCTTATTTTGCGTATATCTAGCCTTACAGAATCACTACTACAGCATTTGGAAATGTGTTTGGCTACCTCTAGACATCAGTTACTTATTCTGCTGTATTTGGATATTCTG
The DNA here is from genome assembly GCA_023333525.1 of Aspidoscelis tigris stejnegeri. Taxonomy (NCBI): domain Eukaryota; kingdom Metazoa; phylum Chordata; class Lepidosauria; order Squamata; family Teiidae; genus Aspidoscelis; species Aspidoscelis tigris. The sequence goes on along the minus strand of JALMGA010000002.1, from coordinate 50,319,064 downwards.
GAATAAAGCATGGATATTTTGGAATAGTGATGCTTTATTCCAGAATATCCTAATATAGTGGAATAAGTAAAAGATGTCTTCTGTTATTTTCTAAATTTAGATCTTCTTTTGCACAGATGCTTAAAAATGCATCCTAACATCACTTAAAAGTCATCACAAAATATATTAAGATGGGATTCAAAAGAAATCCCAATACATTGCATTACAGCTCAATTTAAGTATGGTTTTCTTAAATGAAAAACCCCTACATTTCCCCCCTTGCATTTAATGTAGCCCACAAGCACTGGGATCATATTTGTTGCTATTGGTGAGACAGGATACATTTTCTAGTGTAGCTTCCCACACACACCCAGAGAGCTTACGTTCTCCATTGAAACCAGGACTTTTACCTTTTGCAGTGTGCCGTCTTGGCGGGTGAGAGGTGAAGAACCCACACGTCCCTTCTAGCACCAGCAGATGCAGGAAAGAGAGCAAGGTGGAAAACGGCCCTGCTCCAGAAGACTCAGAAAGCGCCAGATCTGCTGGAAAGGGAGGCTGCCGCGCTATATAGAGCCCTGCGAGTGATGATAGTCCATTATCATCTTGCTCCCACAAGGGGAGGGTAGATAGTGCACTTGCTGTGAAAGGCAGTTTTCATTCCAGCTGAGCTCTTGGACGAGGGAGTTGCATTTGTATTTATGAATATTCCTATGTTTCTTCTCCAGCCCCTTCTTCTGTACAGCCCTGGCTCCTCAACTGACGCTTTGGAGTTCTCTGACCATTTCAGAGGACTTGGAGAGAGTCGCAGGAAGGGAGGGGAAATTTGGGGCTACGGAGACAACAGGACATTTCAGAAGGGGATAATTCCATAGTGGTGGGAGTAGGGGGTGAGAAGGGACGGCTGCCATAGTAACGGCTCTGTGATTCTAAGACCTCCCTTTGCTTTCAGGGGAGGAGGGCCTATAAGATAGTGTCAGGGGACTTCTGAATGCACCGTGGTGATAATGGCTTGTTAGTGGAAAGGGCTGAAGGCCTCTTATTCAGTTGAATGAGAGGGGTCTCTTTTTAGGACACTTGCTATAGGGTCTCAGTGTCCTGCCCTGTATAATTAGACTTCATTCCACAGTTTGGAATAAAATCGAGGCCTTTATCCAGAGATGAACACAGCTGCATGGCCTCATTTGTAAAGGCACGCTGTCTGCTTTCTTTCTAGGGACTGCGGCTCTTGTCTGGGCCGGCAATATCTTCAGCTTTAGCGAGGAACAGGGGAGAAGACATGAGAAGAGGCCTGGGTCCGGCTCATAACATTCCTTTCCACTTATGCTCATGGGGGCGGCTGGCTATATGAAGCTCGACAAAAGGAAAGACCACACAACAGCTTTGTAATATTGGGATTTATTATTAGCTTCTTTTACTGAAAGAGACTTGAGAGGTTAAGTGACTTGTTTTGGTCTTGCTCTCCGAAAGCTAGCAAGGAAGACCTAGGGTTCCTGGCTGCTTGCCCATAGGTATTTGTTGACTCTATCTGCTTATCTGCAAGAGTCTGCTGCACTGTGCTTTATAGATAAATCTGGAGGAGGCACAGGGTTTTTCTCTAAAGAGGGAGGTGAAGTTACATTATGTACAACACACTGATTTTTTCCCCCACTTCTATCTCATCTGACTTAGAAAATCTTCTAAAAACAATATTCAGATTTGGTGTCAGAAACAGAAACAATATGTCTCTGGGGATGAAAGTTGAAAACCTCTGTACCCTATTAAGCAACTGTGCTTTTCTTCCTTTCTTTCCACCTGTACTACAGGCACCTCTGCAGACCTTGCCATAACCGTGAGAAGGCCAAGGGCCTTGGCAAATATATTTGCCAGAAGTGCCACTTGATCATTGATGAGCAGCCCCTGATGTTCAGGAATGACTCCTATCACCCAGATCACTTCAGCTGCACCCACTGCGGGTACGTCAACCCACATCCACCTGAGACTGAGAATCAAGCAAAAAGCATGTGGGCAAATCAGGGCAAATCAGCTGTACATAGTTTTGCTACTGTACAGTTCAAGCAGTGTTTTAATCAGCAAGCTGGAAGAATTATAGAAATTATACTGTAATTAACCGCTGCTTGGTAAACTGTTCAGTCGGACAGTTGTTTTGGCTGGACATTCATAGTTTTTAAAGAAACCATTTATGTATGTGTTATAAGGTTTTGTCAAAACCTGAATACCATAGTCTGCAGTGATTTATCTCACCACTGGAATGTTCTTTTCTAAATAAGTTTAAAATGGACTCACAAGACCAGAAGTATACCACAGCTTTTCATAAATTGTTCCCTATTATATGCTTATTTTAATCATGTGCAGTTTTTGTTCTCATGCAAGTGTGGGTATAAATTTTGTTCCAATGGCTGTGATTATTTCCTTCCATTGTGTTCAGGAAGGAGCTCACTGCTGATGCCAGGGAACTGAAGGGGGAGCTCTATTGCCTGCCATGCCATGACAAGATGGGCATCCCGATTTGTGGGGCTTGCCGTCGACCAATAGAAGGTCGCGTAGTTAATGCACTGGGGAAACAGTGGCATGTGGAGGTAAGTACTTTCTGATGGTACTGCTGGAGGTGCATTCACACCAAATTAAAAATGGACCTCTGTGAGGCAGCTTAGTGGTGATTTACGGGTGGGGTCATTCACATGCCCATCCCCCATTCCATCAAAGATATGAGAACTGGAGGGCCACACTACCACGTCTAAGGTGTTTTTGCATTGGTTTTTTTGGCTATATATGAACACAGCCTTGTTGCAGGATTCTTGTTGCAGACTGACTCTCCTGACACTATTTCTTCTTATTTAATGAAGACAATTCCTTTTAATAGATGCTGCATTTCCCCCACAAAATACGTCAATTACTGTGTTGTGCTTATTTAGATCTCTGGATGGCTTCATTGTAGGTCATTTAGGTCTCAAACAATACACTACACAGATTACATTACCCTTATTCAAGCCTCACACATACACTCTTTTCAAAAGCCTTGAAATGGATTTATAAAGTGAATCAGTACTTCAGAGGAAGTTTGGTGACACTTCAAGAAGTGAGCTTTGTAGTTTCAGTGACTAAATAAATAAAGCAACAATGGAAAGTGATAATCTTGAAGCTTGTTCTTAGTTTGCCCTATGGTATAGGCAAAGCTTTGGAATATATTGAAAAGGCAATCGGAATCCATTGCTGGGGCTGAAGCGTTGTTGTATAGTCCAGTTACTAATTCCTATGGCAAATACCAGTAGTGATCATTGGATCGCTTCTAGGAAGGGAGTGTGTAATTTAGAAGTATCAGATTTGTTTTACATTTACAAAAACATTTGGGGCCTTTTTGCATTTAGCTTGTGGGATGTTCCAAGGCGATTGCTGGAATGCTGGTACAGCAGTCTAGAAGTTGTCCAATCTTCTTCAGACCATTCCTGCTGTGGACAACTTAAAAATTGTCCACAGGCTTTCCAGCAGCCTGAGGAGCGGTTCAGGAATGGTGTCTTCATGCTTTTCCAGATGCTGTGAGGTGAGGGAGCTTGGAATGCATGGTCATTTGTAGTGTCTGCTTCCCCTGCAAAATCCAAGCCTGCTCTGGATACTGGTTCTGACTCTGCAGTAGCAGTCTGGGTGAGCCATGTACATTTTTTGCCCCTGTTGCAACAGAACAGAGGTGTTCCGGTTGACAAACTGCGAATGGCCCCAACTGTTATTGATCTTCACTGCCCTGGAATGGTCGTTAGAGACCATTCCAACAAGTTAAGTGCAAGTTCACCCCTGGTTAAAAATTATTTAAAGGTAAGTATTAACATTTGCATGTATCTTCCCTCTTTCTTCTTTTTCTTGGTAAACTGTAGAATAAATAACATCAAAACAATTCCATGATGTTGAAGTTCAACCAATTTAATAAATTATTTTCTTAATGTATTAGATGTATTCCTGGTTTGATCTAGGTTCTTTTCTTGTATCAGATTCTATATCACACAGCCCCTTTGACCTACAATGTCTGTTGATTTTACAGCATTTTGTTTGCGCCAAATGTGAGAAGCCATTCCTGGGACACCGGCATTATGAGAAAAAAGGCCTGGCTTACTGTGAAACTCATTACAATCAGGTAAAACCTCCTGCCCTTTGCTTTTACATGAAACCAATCTGATACAATTTAAAGGCCCAACAAAACAACCAGTAAGTAAGTGCCTCTAAAAGAAGTGTCTGAAAAGCACCTGTTTTGTTGTCTGAGTTATAGAAAATTATAGGCTTCATAGCCCCTTGTAGCAGAAACAAGTTAGAGAGAGTGCCAGGACAAAGTATAGTATTGTGGGAATGCAAATGAAGGTGCCTCAAGTATCCTTAACCGTAAATAACCGTTCCTTAGTTTTCAGATGAATGGAGGAGGAAGGGAGTGTGGGTGTGGTTGTCAGTGCCAAGAGGTTTTTAGATAGCACGCACGCACGGACGCACACACACATACACATGCACACACATACACAGAGACTTTGGTCTTGTCCATGGTTGTCTTTAGTTATGAAAGTGAAAAAAAAAGTAAAATGTGTTTTAAAAAGTAAAAATCAGAGTCTGTTTATGTCCCACAGTCCCTCATTAAATATATATATGTATGTATGTATATATTAAAACCAGTCACACTGCCTATTGCTTTCCACTCGGGAAGTGGGGAGCACATAAATAGACAAGATAGTTTTGTACGTATTTATTGCCCCTTCTCTGTAAAGAAGAGTTGGCTTTTCTACCCCGCAAAGGCAAAGGTTGCTCTCATCTGCTCTCTCTTTACTCTGCCTGAGGAGTTGACAGGGTTGAGACAGACACGTTTGGATACTCAACCTCGAAGCAACAAACACCCAGTCAAAACTGCTTGATTTAAAGAGCTTTCCCTCTCCTTTCTCTTAAGAAATGCAGACACAATTATTGGAGCTGACAGAAGGGGCAGGATTTTATACGGCAGAATTGAAATCTCTCCAATATAGATTATTCCTACAATATCTCACCCTGTCCTTCCTGAATTTTGTTTACAGACCATGTCTCCTACTAATTTAGTTGGGAGATACACAAATATTCCTGTGAATTGCAAGCTGATGATCTGGTTCCTTCCATTTTATACTGTAAATTGTATATAGGCACATGGGAAAAGATTCATTACCACCGTGTTGTCTTATCTCCAGTTTCATTTTGCTCCTGTTGAAATTGCTTGCCAGATGATGTCTTATTAAGGCAATTATATAAATAAAGTGGCTTTATTTGCTAGTGTGACAAAGAACACCAGGAAGCAAGAATTATTCAAGGTTTCAGTTGTCTGTAAGGGGGATGATTTTACTTATTAATTGATTAGGTGAGCGTCAATGAACTGTAATTGCTTTTATTTTCTTTGTATTGCTTGGAAAGGGTGGAATGTAAATTTTAGTTATAAGTTGAGATGCTACTGCAGAGGGACCAAATGAGGTTATTCTGATGAAATAGTGAGGCTGACCTGTCCTACCTGGCAAGGCTGTTCAGACGGTTCTCATGTTGCCTCTCATTTTCTTCTCTTTACACCCAGCTCTTTGGAGATGTCTGCTATAACTGCAGCCATGTGATTGAGGGGGATGGTAAGTTTAAGCTGTTCTTCATTGCAGCTGTTGCATTCTTGAATCTGTAAAGTCTCAGCAAGTCCTTTCACATCTGTCCTTGCTGAATTTGATGTTACTCCACTGTTTGATAACCCCCTTGTTTAACATTTCCCACAGTGGTATCTGCTCTCAACAAAGCTTGGTGCGTCAACTGCTTTTCTTGTTCCACTTGCAACATCAAACTCACACTGAAGTAAGTAGGACACTGAAGTTGGATTTTTGGGAAAGGTACCTGAAAGTTGCTGACACGGCTGTGGCCAATGTTATATTATATATAAACTTAGTTTATATGTAAACTTAGTGGGATGGTATACAATATCATCCCACTGAGGTTAAGGTCAGGTACAGAGGGAAGGCATCCCCACTTGAAGTGTGTACTCCCCAACTGGATTACCACCACTTGAAATGTGGATGGCCCAGCCCAGCCTGGCCAGACTGACATGGCAATGGGCACAGCAACATTGGGATAGCATCAGGATGTTGCCATGGTGATTGGCCTGCAGTGTGCCACCCCATTGCAGTGTTCACACATGGAAGAGAGTGTGGACACTATGCCCAGGTGTTCAGCAGTTGCTCCCAGTCAAGTTGTGTACAAGCTATTAGTTGCCCACAACTATGGAAGATCAGGGCAACTGGAGGGACCTCCCAGACACTCCCAGACAGCAGCTGTGGTCCAGAGTGCAGGCTGACCCCCCCCCCCCCCGAGCATTCAGAACCACTCTATTAAGGTAAATGTGAATAGGCTCTAGGAGAGACGCCTTGTAAAACCATGCAAATGTTTTTGTATAAGGTGTAGGACTGGCTGATGAGGTTGGGGGGCAGCACAGTTGTAAACCTGCCTGTATGTTCATAAATTATGAGCTAGTAGTGCACACAGCTGAGTGATTTGGGCCAAAGGAACCAAAGCTTTCAGTGATACTATTGCCCTCTGCCAGTGTTGTAAAGTATGCCTGATACAGCTTGATATAATTGTATTTGGGGAAAATTTAAAGGTACAACAAGGCCAATAGGAGGGTGTTTCCTTACTAGCATTATGTTTAATATAACTTTGTGGAAAAAAAGAAGATCAGACTGTCTTTCCTTACTTTATGATGTTCCTTTGGTGTTGTCAACACGTTTATAGTCCAACTATGACAAGAGGAATACATGATTATTTGCAAATAGAGAGACCAGTCTTTCATGCCAGGTAAAGGGATGGGAAGAAATTGTAAGGAGATTGGTTACCATGATGGGTTTTAGCCTTCTGGGTCACAGCTGCAGCTTATCTGGGATGCACCAAGTTGAAGAAGACCAATCTAGCAGTTTGACTGTGCATTAGTTAACACTTACATTAATGGCCAAGATAACCTTCATTACAAGTCATAGGCAAGAACTATATGAATCATAGATTTACACAGGAAGAGCTAGGCAGTCACTTTCTGTGGCAATTTTCAAGGCATATTTTTGAGCACAGTACCAGTTTCAATAGAGCTACAATCAGATACTGTATCACAATATCTAGTATACATGCCTGTTAAGCAGGGAGAAAGCAGCATGGTGGTGGGGAACCTGGTTTACCTCATTCTCAGGTGCCTCATCATAGTTTGGGAATGAGAGAATACCAGGATCTCACTGGTCCCTGCTATATCTAAAAAAAATAAGATCACAGGTGAGCTTCTTTGCCTGATAGCAACAAGTGTGTGGGGCAATAACTTTTTGTGTTGTCCAATTTAATGTGAAAACTGCAAGAGGCATCAAGGCACAGTCTTCTTGGGGACAGTTGCATCAGGGGTTTTTCCCCCTGCTCATTTCAGACAGGAACAACAGTCCAGTCAGTGCTATCTTGTTTGGCAAGCAATGGTCCTGAAAGCACATAGACAAAGGGGTTTTATAGCACTACTGTCTGAGATTGTTTAACGGGGCATGGTGAATATTGGGCACAAGAGCTTCTGTGTGCAATGATTTTGCTCACATGGTTTGAAGGAATTTCACACGGTCGCTAGTTGCATCCAGAATGAAAGGAAAATTATACATCGATATGTTAAGCTTCATTGGATGTTTTGTGCTGAAATTAATAGTTACATATTTATTTGAAAGGAATAAGTTTGTGGAATTTGACATGAAGCCAGTGTGCAAGAAATGCTATGAAAAATTCCCGTTGGAGTTGAAGAAACGGCTGAAGAAGTTATCTGAGCTGGCTGCCAAGAAGACTCATCCCAAAACTCTGGATTTAAATTCCTCGTAAACAGCTCTTGTGTTTTCTGCCAACTGTACTCCTCTTTGCTATCTACAATCTGCCTTGGCTACTACCACAGATAAATTTTTAAAAATGGCTTTAAAAGTCCCAAACTGAAAAACTCACCACTTACAATTTTGCACGTTGAATGTTTTTCTGCTCAGGTATAGCATGTGTAAATTGTCCTCTGAAGTCTTCAGCTGAATGTGATCGCTCATGGTGGGCAGCTTACTTCAGTAAGTGCAGCAGAGGAAGAGCAAGGTTCAGACTGGAGGTCTTCCTTTGGTGTCCCTGAACAAGTTCTTATTCAAAGCACAATGCACTGTGGTCAGAGGAAGGTGTCTAATCCAAGCCTTGCCCTTTCCTTGTGGCCTCAGTCCACAGGCCACTGTTGTGTAAGACACTGGGCCTGTTTGCACTTGGCTGTATTTTGGAATATATCTCAGGATAGGGGTCTGTGTTTGCATGCTAATATAGACCCTGGCAGGCCTCACCTGGGGCTTGCTGCAGCCTGCACTAGCATGTGGACAGTAGGCCTCTATTCTAGAATAAAGCCAAGAGCAAACAGGCCCACTGCTGCCTCCTTGTTGTGTTAAAATGTTTTTCACGTTTTAACTACCAAATTTCTGTGTGTTTTTCTCAGTGTTTTTTGACCAAAATTATCTTTCACGGACTGCATTTTAGAAATATTCCCTGATTGCCAATCACTTTTCAACACAAAACCACTCTTCCTAGTTAGCTTTTCATACCTCCATGTTGCGTCTCATATATGAAGACACACACATGTTGTGTTGTTGTTGGGAACCACTGAACTGTAACAGACTCACACTTACACACATGGAGGAAAAAACTACAGAATTTAAGGTTATGCGCTTTCAAACATTCTCTTAAAATGGCAAGGAATTAGTGAGACAAGAAGCAATCTTGACTTTTCTAATTAAGTTATTATAGTTTAATTTCATTTAGCACAAACTCACCTTAGTTTTCCTAGTTGGCAGAAAGCTTTGTCGTTGCTGAGCTGGAGTTTATGATTTTTCTGGACCACTATTTTAGGCCAATTTCCCCTCCCATTCTCTTAAAGAGTGATCAGGAAGCAGCAGATTATTGTATCTGAATGGGCCAAAGTGACAAATCTGTCAGCCTATAATGTTTGAAATGAAAGAGACTTTGCTTTTTCAGTGGTTGAGGAAGCTCGATTTCTTCATTCTTTGTGCTGACCGTGAATCATCTTTCAATATGGATGAAATTTATTTTCCTGAATATTTTATATTTATAGCTCACATTCATTTTATGCTAACACTACTGTGTTTTTATAAATAGCCTTTCTGCAAGCAATTTTTTTTTAAAAAATATATGTTCCCCAGATCTGTGTTTGGAGGTTAGCAGTGCGACAAGAGATATCTGCTTCACCTCCTCTTTTCCATTCTTTTGCCCGGGCCCATCCATCCAGACTATTTCCTTACCAACACGATTAAGGCTGTATCTAATGCTTTGCCATTAGCACTAAATTGCCCAGATAGGCTTTTTGCACTTTGGTAATGGGGGAAGCCCAGGGAAGCTTTGGCACAGAGCATCCGCACAACGCAGAGCCACTTATGTTCCAGTGCTGATAGCTGTGGAACACTAAACTAGGAGCCCCATTGCGCTCCTGGTACATCCTCTGTGACAAGTGTACTTGGGGGCAGGGCCCCACAGCTGCATGCTTTGCCTCCCACTGCTGTAACAAATGGCACATGGCACATGGCCATTTGCTGTGGTGAGGCGTTCACTCCCAGATGGAAGCAATTGCACTTCTATGGTAGTTAGTTACGAACCAGGAAGCTTTGAAACGGGGGTGGGGGTGGAGGTGAGTTTCACTTCTCTGGGACTTTGTCGCAGGAAGGGAAGTATGAAAAAGCCCAGAGACAGGTCTTTTGCAAAGGTTCTATTTGTGTGTGGTTGCACAAGTGAGTGGGCATTTTGTATAAACTGTGGATAGCTTTGTTGAAAGATGTCCAAAGGTTTGCATAGAACTGTGTATAGTACCTAAGTCTGACTCTCTAAGCGTGGGTGTCCAGTAGCACCCAAGAGACTAACAGAAAGAAGTTGAGAGCATGAGCTTTTGTGTACTAAGACTACTCCATCAGATTCATGTAAATCTGAATTTGTTTCTGTCTCCAGTCTCAGAGCTCAGGGCATGTGTTGGGGAAGGACATAGAATAAATGGGTTTAATATGAAGTACCCAGTGTCTTCCATTTAATTTTTTCTGTTTGTGGTACATGGTTTATCATCAGGGACAAAATTATGTCTTCCAAATGCAGAAATTGTTTGTTGAGAGATGCGTAATGGGTTTGGTGAGAACCATTAGATCTGCTGTGTCCTACTGTTCCTAATAGTGAGTGGCAAATAGCTGCTCTGAATAAATGCAAAATAGCACACTTAGCAAATTGAAAATATTGGCTTTTTCTACATATTTTTTAGAAATCTGTCCTCATTTTCATCTCAGAAGAGTACAATTAACAGATGCAGCAGAACACTAAGCCAGAACTGAATGTCAAAAGTATGTTGCCCAGTGCCCTTGGTTGTATAAGCTAGAGAGAGAGTCTTCATGGAAGGAAAGGAAAGTGCAAGCTTATTTGATGACATCATGGAGTATAAAATCTATTTAGTTCAGTGGTAATTGGCTAAAATGGAAAAGGAATTCTCCCGAAATTCTCCCATCCAGCAGACAAAGTGTTGGAACATAGCACATAAAAGTGGAAGGCAGGAAGTTTTGGGAATAGTCTTTCCCCTTGCATGAACTGAAAGGAAATTTTTTACCTTACAATGCTGATATAATTTGGCGCACTTTTATCCACAGGTCTATAAGAAGTGTCTTTTTTTCTGACTAGCATGACCTTGAAATGACAGAATTATAGGGAGCAAGTCAAAGCTATATTAGATATGTTATCCTTCCAGTAATTGCACTGAATGTAGATTTACTTGCTTACAATAAAGTATTATAACCATATAGCTTATGTATTAACATACTTTATATCCATATATTTTTAAAAATTGGACTAATGAAGTACTCTTGAAGGAAGGAGGTACATTTTACTATAATTGTACCCAAAAAAGTTACTAGCACATACAGTGTGGTCAAATTCTTTATTTTCCACTAGCACTGAGATGGGGGTTGCCAATTTTTATACCAAAGCTGCTCCTAATTTTTTAAAAAATCTGCATTTGTATCACAGCAGCTGGGCATACTCTGTTAGAGGCTGCAGTCCTACTGAACTCAATAAAAGTTCTGAGTAGGAATGGATTTAGTCTCTTATCTCTTGTATGGAAAAATTAGCTGCTGTCACATGAATCATAAACAATTTTCTCATTTTGTAAAAGGTTACAATCAGTGTTTCAAGCACTGTCACTTTTTAAGACCTATGCAGTTGCCATTTTTATAATGCTATGGTTTGGTTTCCACAAACCACCATGTAGTGGAAAGATAGCATCCTAGCCCTGTTTAGTGGTAGACCTCTGCAAGCAGCCCAGGGCCAATATACTGGACCATAAAGGCATGGGAACAGCCCAAGAAGCATTGCCAGAAGTGGGGCAACCTCAAGAATGGCTGGGTGTGGAGAGGTATAGGGCATCCAAATGTAGGGTGTTTTTCCACTGTCACTAAAAGTACCTATTAAGTACCCATTAATGGGTACATAATGGCATTTTTGTACCCATTAATGGGTACTTAATGGGTACTTCTAGTGACAGTAGAAAAACACCCGTAGACTGCCTTGGCCTGCTCCAGCAGCAGCCTATTCTAGTGTGAGACAGATTGCTCGTACTGTAACATGGGGTGTTTCTCCACTGTCACTAGAAGTACCCATTAAGTACCCATTAATGGGTACAAAAATGCCATTAAGCACCCATTAATGGGTACTTAATGGGTACTTTTAGTGACGGTGGAAGAACACCTATAGTGTCTCGTCCTATTATGGAATGGAGAGGGGGGAGTGTGACACTGCAGAAGGGAGACCCAAACTGTCTTTAAGGCTATAGTGTTGCAGAGGGGGCAGCTCAGTCCACGAATGTCTCCGTGGCACTGAGGAAAGAGGACCAGTCTTGCAATACATGTCAGTGGCACAACTTGCACCACTATGTGGCTTTACTATATAGTATCATAAGGGATGCATCTATGACTGTAGTACTTTGGTGTAGGATCCTGAAATTTCTTTAACAAAAGGCCTCTTCGTATGCCTTCATTTTATGTTGTATTCTTACAATGAAAATTCATTTTTAAATCTTCACAATAAAGATTTTATAAATTATTTCTGTTGGATTCAGTTCATGTGATGCAAGCAAACTCATTTTGTAACAAAAAGTGAATAACATAATTGTAGGGGGATTTTGCACTGTAACTGAAAACTGGTATCTGTTTTTTAGTCTAACAGATGTCTGGTAAGAAGATTGTCAAATTTCACTCAGATTATCATATTGAAAATACAGTAATGGCTAGGGAAGTGCACGAATATTCAATACATTCAAAATTTGATCAAATTCAATCGAATTCAGAAATTTGTATTCAAATTGAACGTCTCCAAATTTGAATTTAACATTCGAACAAATTTTTGAATCTTTTGAATCATTCGTATGAATTATTTGGACATTGTATGTGTACGGATATGTACGCATTGCATCCATATGCATCTTATTCTTATCTGTACGCATTTGTATGGATACATACGGGACGAAAATGGGATGCATACGGGATAAAAACCGGATGCGTACAAATGCATATAGACACCTTTGAATGTTGTTGACATTTGTATCTTCAAATATGAATCAAAAATTCAAATGAATAGATTCAAATGAATTCGATTCAAATTGAATGTGAATACATTCAAATTTTAAGCATTTGAATCGATTCAAATCTTTGGATATTTAATTCAAATCGATGAATCCCAAAAATTGCATTCGTGCACATCCCTAGTAATGGACCTTTTCACACTTAATTGCAATGCAATCATATCCCACTGCAGTTCAGTTCAGGGACAGTGGCTGGCATTCACACCACAAGCACCTGGCACCATCCCAACTTAACTAGCAACACATCTTGGAAGGTCCACATTGCCATAACAACGGCCGCCAGGACACTGGACACCAGCCTGTTGCTATGGCTGCATACATTTGAGCAGTTGCATTGCTCCACCCCTGTGCAGACTTTGTACAGGGAAGCAATGCAGCTGCCGTGTCTGGGACTTTATTGGGATGGAGGCAGCGCCATGGCATGTGGATGCAATGTCTTGGAGAAGGAGGAGAAGAAGACAGTTGACTTTTGTACCCTGTATTCGCATCCATTTAAGGGGACTCAAAGTGGCTGACAAAGCTTTCTATTCTCCCTACAACAGACTCTCAGTGGGGAAGGCAAGGCTGTGAGAGGAGAGCTGTGACTAGCTCAAGGTCACCCAGCTGGCTTCATGGAGGAGTGCAGAATCAAACTCCATGACTGCAAGATATGAGTCTGGCACCCTAACCACAAAACTAAACTGGCTCACGGTGTGCAGGCCCATTCTGACTGCCAAAGTATGAAAGGCTAAATTTCAAAAAATACAGATGCTGGTTAAGTTTCTTGAACCAGAACAAAACATTTATTTTGTTTCTGATGTTATTACATATACGTATATCAATTGCTGCTTCAAGCTACTTCAAGCTTCCTTTGAGCCAGGCTGCCACGCTATTGTGATACTAAAGGACAGTTTGGCAAGTTTTCGATAATTGATTTAAGACTCCATCCACCCCATTATTCTGAAGGTTTGCTTAAAAAATAAAAACAAATAATTTGGTTTTCACCACCAACAGAGAATATACAAAATATTTTTAATGGAAATATCTGCTTGAATTTACAATAAGAATTTTAAGAAATACAAGTCAGCTAGATCAAAGCATCCACTGCCAGCAATGGATACTGCATGTGGATCACCGGGATATATATTTGCAGGCGGTGGAGTATTTTCAAAAGTGTGGCACTCATATATGAACACAAAACAACCCTTCCAGAACTGCACACAGTTTTTCTGAGATTAAGAGAAGCTAATGTGGCTACTTTGGCAAATAACCTGAAGAAAGCAACATTATTGTTTTTCTGCGATGGATGAAAAATGCCACGAAAAGCATTATATAAAGACAAATCTGGTGTTTCCATTTACCTTAAAGCCTCAACAGCAGCATTTTGGTTCTTTGGCAAATGAAACACTTCAATATACAGGGGGAAAATCTTACCAATGCAAGACACGAAGTGCTGCAGTAGTGGCTTGGCCACATCTTTACCAAGAGGACTCCCTGTACCTGTCGAACTGAGGGCTGCAAAATTGAAACAATGGCAGATCTTGGACAATGGAAGTCCTAGCAAGTGTTTCTTGCTGGTGCTAGATGGAATAGCAAGAGCACACAATGCATATGAAGGCAGTCAAAATAAGTTTAGAAGATGATGCCTGGTATTAGTACCATTTAGCACCAGCAAGAAGCACTTCTTAATGTTTTGACTGTTGATGCTCTGTTGGACAGGGACACATCACAAAGGAAAGATGGGGGGAAGGGGAAGGGGCAGCCACAGCCTGCACATGCCTTCAGTGTTGGACTGTTTGAATTCAAAAACAAGGTTTAACATTATTTCACATGGGCTTACACTGCAGTCCCAATCATGTCTATGTTGCAAACTATTCCACTATGTTCAGTGGTGTTTACTTCCAGGACACTGAAATTAGACGTACAGCCTTAAACAACAGATAAAAGCTCAAGGGGTGCTAAGAATATAATAGTCCCACTCTTTCTAAAGATGGTTAATTCAAGATTTGTAAGTCTTAGGCAGGATATGCATGTAGGCCTTCTGTGGATCTTCAGCTAGACTAGAGTGTTGCTGGAAATCTTTATGAAAAAGTGTGCTACATTTGTAGCATTCTACTTATGGTGGCATGTTTCCTGAACATCTGCTGCATGTCCTAGCCTGGCAAAAATTGTTATTAGTGAACTTTCATGGGCCATTTCTTGGGTTGGAAATGACAGGGCCACCATTGGTGAATATTACAGTTGACTTGGTGGGCCCACTCAAGCAGCAGTAGAGTGGTAGTGAAGTGGCCACCCCAAAAAATGAGGTAAGCACTTGTAGAGCACTTAGCCCCTCGTGCCATTTACAGCACTCTAGTGAGTGCTTATGACAGGATGGCAGCTGGGTACACGCAGTTCTGTGTGGATCCACACACTGCTAGCACACTAATCCAGCCACAAGGTTGCAGTTGATGCATTACCACTATCATGTCAAGTGACACAACAGAGATGTAAGCTTGCAATATCAGAAGGCGTGCGGATTGCCTTATCCATGATATAGAGACACCATATGACTATATAAGCAAACATCAACAGATGAGAGAGAAGAAAGGTGAATCCAGTTTTCAGCATTAGCTCTGAAGTTTTCAGATTGAAAAGAGATTTGTAGACATTGACTATGAAAGTGTATTTTGTCTTCTAAAGCAACATTCACAAGTAGATAGTCTTCATCTTGAGAACTTCCTATGTCCTTTTAAAGCTATTCTTCTGTACTTAAAAGGAAGCATAACTGAATGTTTAGCTGCTTAAGTGCTGGAAAGATTTTGCTGATTTATGAAATGTACTAAGGCAGATGCATTCCTTTCCTATTCAACAGCAAAGGATGACATAATCTAGTACCAAATATTTTTCCAAGAAAGGCAGTTGTGATTACTTGAGGAAAAAGAAATGAAAACTTAATTGCATATGCAGAAACAGAAATTAATTGCTGTAATTCCCACTATTCAAAAGTCACTTTTTTCCAAACTCTTCTAAAATCACTTTTTAAAAAGAATTTGTCTTCCTTAAATATTCCCTGCCAAGTTATAGATGTATCTTGTACTCCAGTGTGTCTTATATTGTGGGATATATAGTAAGATCTGTTCATCAAAAGTTAACCCCTAAGAGTTAAGAAGACAAATATGCCAGAAGGAAAATTAGATGCATTTAATAGTTTGAAAGAAATCTACAAGTTTGGCACAGACTTTGAAGAGCGTGTTACTCATAGTCAAGTAGGAATACTGGAATTCTGTTGTTTGTTTGCAGTACCCATTAACTGATGGACGTATGATGTCAACAGGTCGTCCATTTTGTATCCCTGGGGGTGGAAGGCATTAAACCAGTAAAAGTCTGTTCTAAAAAGATTCTAAACAACAGAAAAGTCAAACAATATTGAATTGCTATTCCCCATTCTGATAATTTATTTATTTTATTAGTATTTGATAAAATACAAAGCACTAAAGCATATTTAAAATATAACTCTCCCATTCTTTTCCCTTCCTTCCCACCCTGGCAGGACTACATTCAGAGGAAACTATACTTCAAAGGTGAAGATGTGTGTTTTAACCTGCCTCATTTCTGCATGGGGCCTCAAGGATCTGAATCTTGAAGATCTGGATCTTTGAGATGGGGTCCTCCTGGAGATCCGGATCTTCAGGAAGACCCCGTGCATCCGCACAAGCCCTTTAGTACCTGATTGCTATGAATGCTAATCAGGGTGCCAGGTGGAAGCCGCAGGATGCCTCCTGAGGGCCAGACCAGGCCACCAGGAGGGAGTCCTGCTGCGGTTCCACCTATTGGGGTGTGTGGTGACTGCGATGCGGCCACCTCAGCCATGCCCCCATGATGACTGAGCCCCATGATGACTGGAGATTTTATTGAGGGGGGTAGACAACCAAGATCTCCTGTAATCCAGATGCCCCTCACCTGGTGTGGCGGAGGTGGGGGGGGAGATGGCAATCGTGCATTGCCACCAACCTGAGCCAGCCACAGTGGGGGGAGCAGCGGCAGCAGCAAGCCCCTCCACCCTGCTGCCCCACTGCCAAAGCAGCTGTCATTGGGATGGGGGATGAGTCAGCCAGGTGGCCGTCACCGCCACCAACCCACCCCCTGTCCCAATGATGGCCACTTTGGTGGGGGGCATCAAGGTGGGGGTGCAGCAATCACAGCTGGTGGCTTTGCCCCAATGTTCCCTCCACCACCACTGCCTCCTGCCTCCTCCTCCCCGTGCTGAACAAGCCTTCTGGGGTTCGGGAAGGCTGGCGGCAGCAGTGACAATGGTGGCTGCACTGATAGATGTGGTTGGAATCGCTTCCTCCTCCACGCCCAATGTGACGGAGGTGGTAGAGGCACTACGGGATGTGGTGAAGGAAGCAGAAGAGGCATGCTTCAACGCAGCCACCATTGTCGCCATGTCCGCCACTGCTGCTCGCCTTCCCCAAGAAGCTGCTTTGGTGCTAGTGAGAAGGAGATGGTAGGTGGTGGTGGGAACATTGGGGCAACGATCTTGCCCACCAGCCAAAGCAGGCAGCTTTGATTGCCACCCCCCACCCCTCTGGGCAGGAACGCCACTTGTACCTATGGAGCCTGTGCAAGACTCCTTAGCTGCAAGTGGTGGGGCAGAGCTGGCGCTACCTGCACGCACAGCTCAACTCCTGCTGGCCCAACCCCTGGACCCCATGGCAGGTAAGTTGTGCAGATGCATGTCCACAAATCTGGTCCTCATGTCCACAAATCTGGTCCTCATGTGCACCTCTAAACAGGTACACACAAAATCCAGATTTAAGGGCTCAAAGGACCCATTAAATCCAGATTTCTCTTGCCCTCGTGGGAACATGGCCTGCTGGATGGGGCCTTCAATGGGGTCCACGGGGGGGGGGGGGCAGGGCCTTCCCAATTCATACCAATCAGGTATCAGTCAGGTTTCTAATGAGGTCTAAAATGGCTTCCTAGTGCTCGTGCAAAAAGTCTCCTGGTGCTGAAAAACGAATGTAAAGTTGGCACCTGGCATAGACAAATGATGGAACATCTGTTCCATGCTAAGCTTTAAGTCTTGCCAGGTACAGCGCTAGCAGTATCTGCATTCTGCACCTTACTGCAGAACAAGAATCTTGCCATGTGGCCTGAAACAAATGATTTCAGCCTGATAGTGGGAACCATGCTAGCAGCCATCTGCATGGCAGTGTCCAGTCCCAGCCTAACTTCAGAGGCTGGGAATTAAAATTTCTGGCCTCCAAAGTCACTAACTGCAAATATTTTTGTGGTGTGCCCAGAAATGTGCCATTTTCAGAAGCTGGCAAAACAGCACTAGACTCTGCCCACCACTTGAACCAGGGAATGCATGGGAGAGCATCTTAAAGCAGTCTCTCTGTGGAGCGCTGCTGACACAGTTTTGGTACTGGGGACAACCCCAACATGTAACACTATGCAGCTAGAGTACTCCTGGGGACTGCTCTAGTGTGAAGATGCACCAGACCGGGTGGCAGTTGGTATGGTCCCCAGGCACCCTGAGGAAGCGGCCAATGTCCTTTAGCCCCTATGCCTTTGAGTTGTTCATGGAATGCTAAGAGTTGTAGTGAGGGACAAATGGAGAGCTGCACTCAAGCCCCTCAGCTGTGAATGATACGAAGAAGAGTCTTCTATTTAAAACTAACTAGCATATCCCTTCTTCCAGTTCAATGGAAGGCCTCCAGCAAGTTAGGAATCCTAAGCTTTTCTTACCAGGGATGTCTCACAAAGGATCCGACTACCGCGTACCAGGTTGCCTATGGTCATGTGGAAGTAGGTGTTGCCACTGCTCCAGTTGGAGATTTTATTGAGGGGGTAGACAACCAAGATCTCCTGTAGTCCGAAATGAGATTTCACATAAGCAACAATGATACTGTTTATTTACAAAGAGCAGCCTGTGGTCTGTCAGGGAGTTTAGCCTGTGCATTTGTTGTTCAGTGTAAGCAGTTCATCAAACCACCTTTCTTGCCAGCAGTTCCTTATTAATTCAAGATTTGTAAGTCTTAAATCAAGACTTGTAAGTCCAGCGTTTTCAGGTCAGAGCACGAGGTGTGAGAATACGCATATGACTGTACACATTCAGCAGATATTTCATTTCCTGGACACTCTTTGTTTAGCTCTGCTTTATAATATTATTTTCATTTATTCTTTAACTCAGAATATATTGCTGAGGAGCTACCAAATACAACAGTGGCTGCGTTCCCATGCAATAATAAGTCTGCTGAAAATCTTCCTTTGCCACGGAGCGGTCCCATGCACGACTTTAATCTGGGTTTCCAGCGCCGCTAATGGAGAAAACCCGCTTTAAAAAAATACCTGTTTAAAGCAGTACTTTCTGGAAGACGTGGGTTTTCAGCGCAACATTTTCCATGGGATTGCTCCATGGCAAAAGGGGCGGGGATTCTCTCCCAGGTGGGAATTGCCGGCCGGAGAGATCATCTCTCTCTCTCTCTCTGTCTCTCTTTTGCCTGTCATCCAGCCAGCGATCTATGCAAACAGTGATCTAGGCGGGCATTTTCTCTTTGCTGTTTCTCTTTCCAATCCCAAAGAGAAACAGCAAAGATACATTGTGATGAATTGCTTCCGCGAAAGTGAAAGTGTAAAAGAGCTGGCTGGGTGGAGATCTTGTAAAGCAGGCATGTCAAAGATACGGCCCGCGGGCCGGATACGGCCCGCGGGGCATTTTAATCCGGCCCGCGGCTGCCCGCGGCCACAGCAGCAGCCCGCCTGCCACTGCAGCCCACGGCCCGACGACGCAGGCCGCCCGACGACGCGGCGCGGCCCGCCTGCCGATGCGGCCCATGGCCTGACGACGCGGGCCACCCGACGACGCTGCGCAGCCCGTGGCGGCCCACCGCGAGACGACGTGGCCCGCCTGCCCGCGCGGCCCACGGCCCGCCGACGCGCGCTGCCCTCCTTGGGTGCGAAGGAGGCGAGGCGAGGCGAGTGCGCGGGCACCGCCATGGATGGCCAGCCCCTCCCTAGCCACACCCCGAGCCCCCCTCTTTGCCCTAGCCACGCCCTTGGCCACGCCCTTGGCCACGCCCCCAGCCCCTCCTCTGTGTCCCGGTCATGCCCCCCGCCGTGCCCCCAGCCACACCCCCTGGCCCTCACAGTTTTGTGTTTTTTTTTTAATCCGGCCTTCGGCCGGATTGAGTTTGACACCTCTGTTGTAAAGAGTGCCGGCTGCAGTCTTCGCAAGCAGGGGAGACGAACAGAGAAGTTTTAAATTTTTCTTTTGGTCTTTTTGAAGGAAAGGATCGCAGGATCGCTGGCTGGGGGGGAGGTGTTTTGGCAGCTGGAAATTCCTTCCGCCCGATCACCCAATGAAACAGTGAGGGGCGGGGAGAAAAAGATGCGGGTAAACAAAACACGCTGCCTTGGGGACGGTCCTTTCATTTTAAATGCATGTTTTGCTTACCCCCTTGGGAATGCTTAAATCCGGATTGAACCCGCTTTTCTTTAATCCACTTCAGTGGAGGGGCAATAGAGATACAAATTAGTACCATGGGAACACACCCAGTATCATGCATTTTGACACATGCATTTTGACATGAGGGCTTTAAGAAGGAATTGGAAAAATTAATGGGGAGCAGGAGAATTAATGGGTACTAAAATAGTCGCCCAGCTACAGCCTCTGAGTTGGAGGGACAGGCAGGTAAGTACGTACGTCAAGTATCCAAAATGAAGCCCTACCTTAGTCTTTGGGTGTATTAAGGAAACTCCTTGTCTGTTGATAGCAATCAATACCAGCTCAGGGAAATTTGGCTCCGATGTTTGCTAGCAATGAGATGCAAACAGAGAAAAGATATATTGCTGAATTATTTCTAATCACTGAAATGTTAGTTGCCTAGCTGACAATCCCTTCTTGTGAGTTTGAGAATCACAGCCGTTAATCAAACTACATGTGACGGCAAACTGATAGAACTTTAAAAAATGAAAAGTTTTTCAACACAGGGCGTGCAAAGTGAAATGTCTTCCTACTGTTATGCTGAATAACTTAATTGCATTCATAAATGCAGACAACTCTAGAACCGCAGAGTCTGGTCATCTTCTTTACCTCATTGTCACACAATGTAGAAGTTGCACCAAAATCCCCACCCTTGTTCTTCAGACTGCAGCAGTACTGTCTCCTGCTCCAGCTTAAATCTACTGGCCCTATCATAAGTCTTATGTATTCTGAAAAATAATGTACCTCCTGAAAGCATGGTATGGTACTTGGGTGTATTAAGCCACCTCTAGAAGTTCTTGGAGGGGGGCAATCAGACATGCACCTACATTCACCTAGCATTTTGGAGTCTACAGGAAAGGTCAAAGTGCTTCTAAGTGGAGCTGTACATAGGTCTTCCATGGTGGATGGTTTGGAACCTGCAGCTGGTGCAGAAGTCAACAGCTTGACTGTAAACTGGTACAGCTGGCCAGACAAACATCACACCAGTCCTTAAAAAACTGCACTGGCTACCTTTTGCTTTGTTAGACTCTTTCTTGCTTCAGATCTCTACCCTAAACCTTTAAAAATTAAACAAGGCAACAAATCTGATGGGTATATTGGGTTTCACTACAGTTGCCCATTATGGGTCAGATCAAAAGAAGATTGGCTGAAGCCGTGTGGATTTCAAACAAAGCCCACAAATCCACCCACACCTACTTCTAGTGCTTATTGTCTTAACAAATCAAGTCAATGATTCTGTCCATTAAGACTTTCACTGACTGGAGCCTGAAGTCTTTGTGGTTATGGCAGTTAGTAGGATATGGTTTCTAATGGACAGATGTTGTATTGCATTTTGTTTGGACTTGTATTTCATTCCTGCCTTATATTTGTATTGTATTTATATACCCAGCCAACATTTAACCATCAGTGAAAATGTCACGTCTGACTTGACTGTAAGCATGCATCTCTTAGTAAATGGAAAACCTTAAAAGGAGCAGGATGCAGAAAACACTTAGGTTTCAAAGAAGTCCTTAGAGCGGCACTCAATAATCCTTTAGATACTCACCTTCACTTCAAAAAAGGCTGAGCCAAATGTTGGCCAACGATGTATGTACTTCAAAAAGGCAACCTTGGCCTCATCCACAGTTTTCTGTTCAAGTTTGTTGAAGGCAGAAATAATACTCTGTATAACACACACACAAATCAAAGCTATTTAATTTGAATAAGAGGGATCCCATACCCAATGCTTTTTGATACCATCATTACACAAAAACAAGTATTTAGATTTTGCGTCACAATGGCAGCAACACCACCAGAGCGTGGAGATAGATGGTCAATGCATACAGCAACCAAGGCCAACTCAGTACCAAAATAAGGCGCAGGTCCAAACTGAAATGGATCCATTTAGAGCTTGAGAAAAAGTGTATCTGATGCGACAGTTGGTCATTAAAATCTATGTATTGCCTTATCATAACTCTGTTTTTGGCTCTTAACTGATGGAAAGTATTATGCTACCTCTTCAAAAGAAGCCTGGTATTAAAAGGCACCATACTTCGTTAAGCAGAAAAAAAATCCCTTGTGCTGTAGGGTGGTGCCAATGCAAAGCACAAAAGCCAGTGCAAATACGAACTTGTGAACTTCAAGAACAGTCTGACTGGTCGTGTTTGCTGGGTTTGATGGCTTCTGAGTCTGGCTAGAGAGAAGCATAGTGGTTAGTGCTTGGGTCAGATAACCAAATGATTCTTCTCACCCGTTTCCACTCCTCTGGAGTTGTTGTTCGAATCAAGTTCTCAGGCACCAGCTCCTTTAGCATTTTGGGAATGGCTGCAAGTTGCGTTCGATCGTCATTAAAGCTGATTTTGAAAATGAGCCCAGCTAATTGAATGGCATCTTCCTTTGAACACTTGTGATAGCCTCGAAGATACTTCGGAAGTTCCTGAAGGATACAATTGAAGACCTGTTGATCTCTTTAGCCCACTGCCTGATATCTATTTACGGGAATGAGACAGACTGTTCTGTTTTCAATTACACGATAGCATAATTAAAAAGCACAATATTTGCCCATGTAAATTCAAGAATTTACATAGAAGTTTGAGGGAATGTTAATTCATCCATCTCGCTTAAAATCTTGCATTTAATTCACTTGCAGAACAATGGTCCATCTTAGGGGTGGTTAATAGTGGCCCTACAGGGGCTGGCATGGAATTATGTGAATTGTAGTTCTGGAACATCTGGAAGGCTGCAGTTGAGCATTTCTGAGATAGATAAACATGTGTAGGATGTGATTAGAAGAAAAGCTGTGTGCTTCCCTCATACTGCACCAACCCCTTCCCAGTAAGGAGGACTGATGGTGTGCCTTGAGGCAATTCCAGAGGTTCATACTGCCACATACCCAGTGTGACAGTGACTATCCACACTGCAAGTGCTGGCAAAGCCCTGTGCTGGGCCAGCAGCACTTGAAGTGCAAATGGCTAGTCCCGGGCAGGCCAGGTAACCACGGCAAAGACCTATGCAACATCTCGTGCATGCTCAGATATTGGATACAACATCTGGTGCACACTCACACATTGCCATACTGATTTTGATCTGTGCGTAACTGTGCAGCTGCATGTCCACTTGCTGTGCTGCTCCTGGAAGCGTGTGTGGACCCAGCAACTTGGAGCAAGCTACTTGCTCCTAGTAAAGTGCTTGGACTGCTTTTTAGCAGTCTACTTCTGGAGGCCTTTGGGGGACCCTTCAGCAACTTCTGGAGAGTTGCCGTGGTTCACTGGTGCAGATGTCTTTCCCTAGTGGGCAGACTGCCACTCATTGAGAGGTACGTGTGAATAGGTTCTTTGACCCAGTCATGATGAACAGATGCTTGATGAGGAACATTGTCACTGCTATTTATTGCATGTCTTAGATGTGAATCCAGTCACCTGATGGTAATGAAAGATGCAGTCAGCCTTCAAGTCCCTCCCAGGAACTACATTTAGCCATAATTTTCTCATGAAATACAGCTGGTAATTCACCGTGATGGGACCACCTAGAAAAGCAGTTACAGATATTTAAAATCAAGGAAAAGTAGAATGTTTCCTAACTCTGTTTCTCCTCCCAGAGAGCATAGGGAAATGCCAAATCTTTAAGACAAGCTGGATTTCCCTGCAGTGGGGCAAAATGAGGCCAGCAGATTAGTGCCATCTGCTTTGGCGTTACATTAGACGATTCATCTAAGACCTTGCTGCTTTGACCCTTCTCCTTTTGTTGTTTTCCTGGCAGCAGCAAGTTCATGGATGCCAGCAGAGCTGAAATGATGTCAAAGAATTAGAACTCCGGTACTTTCTTAAATCCACATCTCTGACCAGATAAACCAATAATTGTCTGTCGTGGTATTGGGTCTGTCTTGTGGACTTACAAGGATGTCAGCAGAGATAGACTTGAAATGCTTGATTGACAACCAAATGCAGCAGACTCTTATATATTGCTTTATTTTAGTAATCTACTAAAGAGCTTAGTAGGCGCTCTAATGATTGCTGGAGGGGATAATAATTTGCCTTTACTTTCTCAGTTACAGCAAGTATGGTTTCTAATATGTACTTGACTCAGGAACCACTTCTTCAGGCTTTCAGTACAATTTAAAATAGCTTTGGAAGCACTAGCTGCTATTTCAAAATTACAGCTAGTGTATAGGGCTTTTTGAGGATCATCAAGTACTTCTCTTATCTGTTTGCTAGGCAAGGAAAAGCCCCAGATGTCTTATTTATGCTTCCAGGTTGCTTTTGAGGGGCAATAAGAGTTGACTCCTTCTCAAGTTCAAATCTATGTAATTTAGGTAAGCTTTCCTAGGACACTAATGGAAAGCAGGATCTGCAGGAATCTTAACTATTAGTTTTTCCATTTTGCACTCAACCTCCACAGATAGACAGACATATTATAAAAAACCATAGGCTGGACTGTTATTAAGCTTTCTGCAATTATATCCTGTAAAAGTCCTGAAAGCCTGTAAGAGCAGAACAGCTTTGTGACTTTATGAGGAATACGACAAAACATTTAAAGAACCATTTAGTTCCCAGCTTTCGAAGATTTTTTAAAAAGAAATTGAATTTGCAACTGGACCATGTGGAATGGAACTTTCAAACTCTGCTTCACTAAATGTTTATGATCAAGGCTGCCAAAAAACACGCCCATCGCCTCCCTTGAATCTGAGCACCCGATGATAACTCATCTAGCAATTAACAAATTCTTAAGAAGGGCATCCCATACCAGTTCCACAAAGCAGGCATCCAGTCTGGTGAATAGAACAGTTCAGAATTATTTAACAGTCTGGAAGCTGACAAATCCACATAGTCTCAAGTCCCAATGCTTTAAAATAATCCTGTCTGCAAGCTCAGCCAGCCAAAGCTCACTAAGGCCACATCCCCACAGGATCGTTATCGCGAATTCAAAATGTTTTGAGTTCTCCTCGGCCAGACGGCAGTTCGGCTAAACACGGTATTTCCGTGTTAAACGACGTTAAACCGTTTTGAAATAAATCCTGATTTCAACAGGTCTCACTCCGGATCGTGCGTCGATACGTGTTTCCTTTTTAACTGTGTGGACAGTACCGTGTAAAGGGAAGAGAATCCGTATTCAGGGTGCCCTTCCCCCAATCGCAATCTACCCAATGGCTGTCCGTATTTTGCGGACGTCATGGGGGGGGGGGGTATTTCCCTGCCTGATCTGAAGCAAAAACTTTTTTGGGATCACTTCTTGCAAGCCTGAACTTCTTGGAGCAGCCTTCACACAGCAGCGCTACAGCTCCGGAGTGTGTGCTGAGAGTTGTGGGGGGGAAAGACGGAGAGGAGGGGATTGGGCAGGAGGAGGCTATCAGCGTTTTGGATTCCCCTGGGGCGGGCAAGAAGAATTTGGCTGAGGGAGCCCGGCCGCAGAAAGCCTAGCTAGTCTTCCCCTCCTGGGGAGGGAGCGAGCCGGTAGACACACACACACACACGCAGGCAGGCTTTCATGACACCCTCACACATGTTTAGGATTCCCTCCCCCAATAGCTTGCTTTCAAAGAGTGATTTCATTGAAAGAATCCAGCCTCCAAACACCCACTACCTCCAAAGTTACACTGTAGCGATTTAGCTTAATAACAATGTTGCAGTTTTGCGCAAGTTCTGAACTCTAAAAAGGGAAAGGAAAGCCCTGGAGCTTGTATTTTAAAAGCTGTGGCTATGAAGGGGTTTTGAGTCGCTGCTGCGGCTGCTGTGTGCCCTGTGAAAGCAAAGAAAAAGCCCCTCGGTCCCCTCGGGGATCCAGAGCTGCACAGCGATGAGGGCGGGAGGTCTGATCTCTGTTACTTTGGGGCTGATCCTGGGAGGGAGCAGGGCGAAAGGCGCCGAGAACACGGCAGCAGCAGCAGTGGCGGCGGGCAACGAGGAGCGCCAGGATGGATGGATGGATGGATGGATGGATGGATGGCTGCTGCTGCTGCTGCTGCTGCTGCTGCTGCTGGGAAGGGGAAGGGAAGAGAATGGCCGGATCGGACAGGGAATCCCCGGCGGAGCATGGATGACGCAAAGGGAAGGAAGGGTGGGATCCTGGGAGGGAACACCAATCAGAGAGCAATGGGTGGGAGGACAGGCTGCTGTCCGGACTCCCAGCATTGATTCCAGGTTAAGGCTGGAATCGGAATGCCACGGAACCGGTTTAACTTGCACGTCGTGTAAACAGGGTTAACCCGGTTCACTTATTTTGGATTCACTAAACTGAAATAAGCAATGCCATGGGGATCCCCCCTAAGAATTATTGCAGTTCCTATCTCTGTCCACTTTTGGTAGCAAGAATTGATTGGATGAGTTTGCAAGCAGGGTTATTTTAAAACACTGGGATTTGTTTAGAAGAAATTGTTAGGAAAATTATTCATTATGTTAATTAAGCACCAAGAAAGTATTGGTTAACCCTATTAATAGTGTTGTTTATTTTCCTACTTCACCTTCTCGGTTCAGCCTGCTCTTCCGTGTCCAGTCGGTCACCTGTCTTAAAGAATCAAAGAAGTAATCCGCCTCGTTTTGGCTGATCACCTAGAAGGGAAGGATGAATCAAAAACGAATTATCGCAAAGAACTGTAGCAGACGTAGTATCACCAAAATATGTACAACAGATTCATGCTAACAAAAACAACAGTCTTATTAACTTGTAACAATAAGTAACAACCAGAAGACAGGAAATATAAGATTAATAAAGTCGACTGAAAAAATAAGATTCATAAAGCTGTGTTTTGTGCCAATTACCTTATCTGCAGTCTTGACAAAGAGACTGAATCCTTCCCAGGAACCCAGTTCCATCTTGAGGGCAATGCTCTGACACAACGTCCGCACTTTCACGTTTGTTCCTATATCAAACGACTGAAATATACCAACAGAGGTAACCAAAGTGAACTATTTAAAAGAAACAGAATAGGGCTTCAGCCTATTTTTCAATAGCTTAGCACAGAGATGACCAAAGAGTTGTTCTATAACTCACAGTTGCACACACCATGTTCTAGATTTGTCTTGTGGAACTAGGGAACCATCCTTTCTGTAGCACAGAACAGCCTCTGTGGCTTGGAGGACATTTCTACAGTGGTGTATGCAAATGACACTCTCAGGTGGCAATTTCTGAGGATGGATTGCCAATCTGGTGGAGGAGCAGGAACATGAGAAACACAATTACCTGGCTTCAAAAATCAACTTATTGATATTTTCCACTATATCATTAAAACAAACTGGAAAAGCAAGTCTGAGGAAATGGGAAGGGAGGGAGCTATTACCACAGTTACCACAGTGGCTATGGTTTTTGGCTGGGTTGTTTTTCTTTACTGTCACATTTGGTTTGGTTGTTTGTATCTTGTCTTAGGCTGCATCTTCACGGCATGCGTTATTTCGATTTAAATAATTCAAAATAACTGACCCGGAACAAAGCTGTCCACACGACTTGCAAATTGATCCGGTTCTGTGGCATTCCGATTGCAGCCTTAATGCGGAATCAATCCTGGTAATCCCCACAATAGCCCTGTGCTTCCGCCCATTGCCAGTCATGGTGCCCTGTGATTGGTCTTCCCTCCCAGGATCCCACCCTCCCTTCCCTTTGCGTCATCCATGCTCCGCCGGGGATTCCCGTTCTCTCCCCTCCCCCTTCCCACCAGCAGCAGCAGCAGCAGCAGCAGCATCCATCCATCCATCCATCCATCCATCCATCCATCCATCCATCCATCCATCCATCCATCCATCCATCCATCCATCCATCCATCCATCCATCCATCCATCCATCCATCCTGGCGCTGTGGCGTGGGCAGCTT
The DNA here is from genome assembly GCA_023333525.1 of Aspidoscelis tigris stejnegeri. Taxonomy (NCBI): domain Eukaryota; kingdom Metazoa; phylum Chordata; class Lepidosauria; order Squamata; family Teiidae; genus Aspidoscelis; species Aspidoscelis tigris. The sequence goes on along the minus strand of JALMGA010000002.1, from coordinate 50,291,182 downwards.
CGCCCTGGGGCTCCTCGGTGCCGCCTCCGCCGCTGGAAAAGGAGGAGAGCCGAGAGGTGGGCGAGCTCAGCGTGCCCACCGCGGGGGAGGGCGAAGGGGGCTCCTCGCTCGCTCTTCCCCCGGGGGCCAGGAGGGAACTCGGAGAGCGGGGAGAGTGGGCTGGGAAAGTTCCGCGAGGACTCCCCTTTCCTTTCCTTTTTAAAGTTCAGAACTGTGCAAAACTGCAACATTGTTATAAGCTACATGGCTACAGTGTAGCTTTGGAGGTAGTGGCTGTTTAGAGACTGGATTCTTTCAATGGAAATCACTCTTTGGAAGCGAGCTATTGGGGGGAATCCTAAACATGACGTGCCTCGAATACGGACAAGCCATTGGTTACAGTGCGATCGGGGGCGGGACAGCCTGGACACGGAATCTCATCCCGGAAAACAATACTGTCCACACAGTAAAAAATGAAACACATATCAAGGGCACGTTCCGGAGTGAGAGCTGTTGAAATCAGGATTTATTTCAAATCGGTATAACGTGGTTTAACACGGAAATACCATGTTAAGCCGAACTGCCGTCTGGCCGAGGAGAACTCAAAACATTTTGAATTCGCGATAACGATCCCGTGGGGATGTGGCCTTAGTTTCATGGTTCTATTTTGCAAATTGACTGGAGACCACAGTAAAGGGCAGTACAGACATTCTAAACAGCTCAGTAAAACACATGGGGGGGATAAAATCATAGTCAACCAACCAATTTTTACTGAAAAGGAAGATATTGGGGCCAATGGGATGGGGGAAGAATGAAGCAACTGAAAAAAGAATGTCAAACAAAGGGGGGAAAGTCATAATCAAAATGTGAGTCTGTGGTCACACTTTAAACCTTCTTCAGTCCATCTTCAGGTCTGACTGCTCACACCTTTTCATTTCTGTCTGTTTTATTTGTGGTCTTTCCATCTTCCATTTGGATTTTCCTGAATAAAAAGTACACAGATAAAATGGACAGAAATGAAAAGGTGTGAGCAGTCATACCTGAAGGATGGACTGAAGAAGGTTTAAAGTTGAGTGTCTTGTTTTCACCAAACAATCTGATAAATTGGGTTGTTTCTGAAAAACAAGAGCCGAAAGGAAGGAGGGGTAGCATCGCCAGAATGAAACATGGGGAGCAGGACTTAAAGATGACCCACTTATTTTTATTCAGAAGGATAGAAGGAGGTCTGAAGGGGGTAAGGAAAGCAAAAGGGGGGAAAAAGGTTGGAAACAAGTCAGCTGTTCCTTGCTTGTTATGCTGGCTCCTTTTGCTAGTTTGTGGACAAGATATTTTAGGACACTTTCAGAAAAAAAAACACAGATTATTACAAAGAGATGCCTTATTAGAAACTTATACGGTTGTGGCCTGAGGAGTGCTGATCCCGTTTCCAGGTTTACTAGCTTGGCCTTGACTGTAAAGTATGAAAATCAGAACCATCACTAGATGTGAGAAGGTAGGAAGATTGGTCTTACCTGCTCAGTACCATTTGGAAAATAAATATTTTGAGAGATCTTTGTGATATTCTTCTGAATTGCCTCCACTTCAACGCTGTGTGGAGCCCACTTCCGACATCCACTCCTAGAAAAACAGCAAAAGAGACAGACATCCCAAAGGCAGATATTTTGCTTACTTCAAGTTGCAAATAGTTTGTTAAACTAAACACAGGGCATCTCCACTTAATCAGTTTTAAATTCATTATAGAGTGAAGGTAAAACAAGTGAAACAACCTGTAGTACCGTCTGGGAGAAATGCACCATGGTCCAAGTGGAAACATGAACTATCTACCACAGTTCACAGAGATTAAATTGCATGAAGCTGCAATCCCACTTAAGTTTTTAAAAATGAAACAAAGCTATACCCGATGCAAACACACATTCTGCCTGTTCCCATTTTTTTTACTTTAAATTGCAGCCAACCCCGATTCTGCTGTTCCCATAGAAAATGCTTCAAAAATCCATTGGGGAAAACAAATCATTTCTTCCCCACCCTTTGCCAGCTGGGGTGCCCACCCCTCTCTTCCGATTGGGTTCAATCTTGTGATGATGTGGCCAGCTCCCCCTACTACTTTTGCTGCCACCGTTTGCTTCCCCACAGCAAAGCCAAACCTTCAGTGAGCGTGACCATGGGGATTGCTTACAATGTTGTGCAAAATCACCTCCCTAAGCCTCCTTGCCCATGCCTTCCCCTCACTTTCTCCTTTATTGCACTTTTCTCCCACCCACCCATGCTGGACGGAGCCAGCCAAGCCATCTTTCCCCAGCTGAAAAAGAAAAAAGTGAGGGGAAGCATGGGGAGGAAATGCAACTTGTTATCAGTGTGAAGTGGGTGAAAGTAAAACTTGTTACTTGTTATCAGTATGAAGTGGGTAAAAATGAAACTTTTTATCCACCATGAAGTGGACTCCAGAGGGAAAGGGGGTGGAGGCTTGAACACTTTAAACTACTATGCAAAGGAGGGATGGCAAGCCAGGGGCTGTCCTACTGGGTGAAACCCCACCCGTTTCATGAAGCATCGCCCCACAATACCGCAGTACCATTCCCAAAGGAAAAATGAGAGTGAGAGCTGTTTTTTCAGAGGAGGGGGGTATTGTGGCTTTTAGTGATTTACACCTCAGAAAATGCGGGAACCCAATCTGTAATCGGGCCAAAAGAAAATTCAAATTGTTTTCAAACCGCAATAAAACCCAGGTGGGAACAATCTCTGCATAATGTATATACACTTCAGCTGCAAATAAGACTTACTGTAACTTTTAAAACAGTGGATAAAAAAAACATATCAGAAGATGGATGCGATCTCCGTACCTCATCACCTTTTCAATCCTACGCCTGCACTGCACAGCCAAGATCTCTTTCTGATGTGTCTCCATGAATTTTTGCGTATGACGTAGTAATGCTTTACTGGGAGGGAAAAGGCCTGTGCAGAGCCAGAGTAGTTGCCAACCACTGTTCAGGCTGTACCTGCAGTTTTGATCAAAAATAAATACAAAATCTCAATGTCTTGGAAATAAATATACTATTTATCTAACCCTAACAGTTCTGTAGTCTTAGTTCTGCAGCCTTTGTGGCCTGGAGATATAATTAAGTGGTTGACCAAACTTTTCTGATTTTAGTACCTAAGGTTGATTCCAGAAGGTGGCTGGATATCCTGCCTAGAAGTGATCATGCAGGTTTATTGCCTCCCTGCCATGTTGCTTCCTACCATAGCTAGACAGCACTGGCCATGGCACTGTCTTTTTTGGGACATGTACAACCCCATCACCATGCATGCATGGCTGTATGGTTTGGCCTCAATGCATGCACAGTGGGTGGCGCTACGATGGCCACTCTGTTCCCAAGGTAAGAAAAAGTGCTATTGCTGGAAAAACAGAGACCAGTGCTAGGTTTTCCAGCAATAATTTTTAGCACTTTGGGGGGAGAATATAGCAGGGCTATGATAGGGTTTCCACAGACACATGTGGAAACCCCACCATAGTGGTGCCATAATGGTGCTATATTCCCCCATCTGGACAGGGTCTAACTATGTGGAGATTCTGGAAGCCAGCCACCCCTGAAAGACTGGTAAGTTATTCTTTTGATACCGACCAAAATGTATAGATAAGAAAAACAAACATCCTGAGGGATATAGTTTGAAAAGCTTCTGTACCTATTGGTATTCCCTGTTAGTTGTTTCATGATCTGACAATAGATTTCATCATGCAGAATCTCCTCCTTAATAGCTGGAACAAATATCTGGTCAGTAAGCTCCACTGGAGATCTTTCTTGCTTTGTGGGATAGTCTCCCATGTACTTCATGATAGGTGAATACAGAGGTAAGGAAGGTTTTGTTGGCATTGTTCATAGTGACACACACCTCTCCTTCAGATAACTTCTTATGAATGAACCCTTTAGTGACAATTAGGGCAACATCCACATGCAGGAAAGAGGCATTTCTATCACAGTTGCTCATCTTATGCCCTAGATCTGTCCCAGGGATCTGAGGAAAGGTTCTTTCAGCAGGCAGGGGATAAAGTGCTCTGAGAATACCTTTACAGTACTGATGGCAATGTGGCCAGTGTATGGCCAGTGTGGGGGCACCAAATTTCTTTTTTCTCTTCTTTTATTAAAATTATATGTTTACTACACAGAATTATGACAACAGGACAAAACAAAGCAAAACAAAGAACAGAAAACAGATAACATCACTGATTTAACTTTGGATGAAACGCATGACAGGAACTAAATTACATAAATGGGTCTACATAGGAAATGAAGGGAGGAAAGTCAAAGGACCATGTGACTGGTGAGCCAACTATGAATAAATTCTTGAGAGGGAAAATAAGCAACTTTAAGACCTTGCAGGAGGTAAAATGAGAGGTTTCCAAATGGTGTACAACTTATGTGGGATTTCATCAACTGCTTCTTGAATGTTTGAGCAATAATAAATTCATTCAAAGACAGATTCCAGATTGCCTTGTGCCATTCTTTCAAATTTAGATCTGATTGGGGTTACCAGTGCCCGGCAAGGTGATTTTTTAGCTGCAGCACCTAATTTATTTCTGATGGTGAACGTGCCTTTTATAGTTAGATTGCTGAAGGGGAAGAAGGAAAAATGCGAACAGAAGTATCCTTTCAATGCAAGTTATCTGCTTTGAAGAAATTCAATAAAACAAGGGTTTGCCTTAAATATCTGGATTTAGAAAAAGACCTGAAAAAAAGTCAGAAAACTAATTTTTGGGGAAAGGAGGGCTGAGATTTATGGCTGCCAACCAATCATTACTCAAAGAAACAGGGGAGGGGAGGAACAAGGCAAAAGAATAATCTGGAACTAAGGCCTGCTCTGCATCGTCTATCACCTCAGAGCCAAACAGGTCAAGCTATTGACAAATTGTAAGGATATGTAATCTAGTCAACTCTTCCTTAGCAGTCAAATTTCAGTATTGGGAAAAAGTTACCATAGAAACTCATTTTGTAAAACACCTTCCCAGCCAAACTTCTATAATATTTCCTCAGCATAAAGGATATCAATGAAGCTCTGGCACGCAAAATCCCACAGGTCTGGATTGCTGCATACTTTATTCAGTAAAGGCTGCTTCAAGGGCTCTCTAGAGTGAGCCCACAGGTAACTTCGCCCACGGGATTTGTGTAAGACAGATTTGCTGACGGACTCCTTTTCTGGAAGTCTGTAAGAACACAAAGCAGTAAGATTTTCACAAAGGACCTCCTGATCACACCTGAATGCATTTGTTTGTTTGCATTTCTATCCTGCCCTATACCCAAAGGTCTTAGGGCAGGTAACATTCTCAGGGCTGGCATTCTCCCAGCATCTGGCCTTTGGAGGCAAACTATCTCCTCCTGCCACAAGGGCTAACAGTCACTGATAGCCCTGACTTTCATTTATTTATTTCCAAGTGTGGATGGGCATAGCGCACTTGGTTCTCAGCACCAAAAATATCTGTGTGAACAGATACAAGATAACACATGGCTTTTCTTTGCAGTTGAGATAAATTCAGCAGACGTGGATGATAAAAATGGCTGTCTTAGGCACTGCCAAAACTTAGACCATTGGTCTTCTGTCTTCTTACGTGACAAGAGCCCTTTCTGCACTACCTCCCTTGTTCTGTGACAGGGAAGGATGGCCTGTCATGGAACAAGCATCCTGTTCCATATGGCTGGAATGGGATAAGCCCAACTTCTGCCTCTGCCTCTGTCCTTGGAGACAATGCAGAGACTGCAAAGGCCAGCATCAGAAGTCCTTGGCCTTCACAGTTTCTGGGAGCACCCCTTTTGGCAGCACATCACTTCTGGTCCCACTTCAAGTTGCACTTCCTGAAGCGCCACCTAGGAGGATCCCCTAGCATATTCCAACGTACAGAAACATGCTGTCTACATGCCCCCTGTAGTCCAGAATACAGGTCCTCTTTAAAATGGTCCAGAGCAAGACGAGGAAACAGTGTCATTTTGGCATTGTACCACGGTCTACCACTTTATCCAGTGCAGATGAAGTGTAACAACAACATAGACGCCAGGTCCTCATTCCAGGGTTTATGCTGAAATAATGGGAAGCGTGGAAAGGACCAAGAGACTCATATGAGTGCTGATTTGCACTTGTACAACAGTGAGACATTGCTGGTTCTGACAACATATCACTGGTGTTGCTATCAACCTTGTGACCTCTGCTTCTTTGCAAATAAATGATATTGAATAAAACCAGACAAACTCACAAGGAAAGTGAATTCCTACTGGTTATTGAAATCTATACCTGAAGTGTTCATAGGAGAATTCTTCAAGTGTGTATGGCTTCACCTTTGCTTCCTCCTCTTCGGGTTCCTCTGCGCGAGAGTTTAGTGATGCCAGCCTCCGTTGTTCAGGTGACATCATCAGCAAGCTCTAAAAAATTTCATATTTTATTTTATTTATTTAATGTTTACATTGTTCTATTTATTTGCTAAATCTATATCCAAACTATAACTGCAGATTCTCTGGGCAGCGCACAATAAAAATACATTAAAACCCTCCACATATATAAAAACAATATTTTTAAAAATGTGATTTTAAAAAAATACTAAAAATAAAACCATTCAAATGCATGAGTGAATAAAAATGTTTTCACTGGGCACCTAAAGGCATATAAAGTTGGCACCAGACATTTTTCTCCGGGAAAACTATTCCAAAGTCTAAGTTAGGGATGTGCATGAATGTTTGTATTATTTGTTGTTTGTATGAATTCGGCCAAATTCAAACATTCGGATTTGAATAAAATGTTGCACATTCAGAACATTTGTATGAAGCTTTGTTACATTTGTGAATCTGGGAGGTGGGAAAGCAGCTGCCCCAGTTGCTTCTTCAACAGATCCAGAGTGGATTCAAAGTGAATTAAGAGCATTTTCAAAGTGGAATCAGTGTGGATTGGATGTGTTCCAAGTAGAAAAGTATGGGATATGTATGGGATACATATGGGATTTGTATCTAACATTCGTATCGAATTCATATGGAATATTCATATCAAATCAAATCCTACTACATTCAAAGAGGATCTATTCAAAGGAATATGAATTTTCTTGCAATTGATTCTATATAAATCGAATGGAGAAAAAAAACATTTGTGCACAGCCCTAGGGTGGGTGCCACCACTGAAAGAGCCCTTCCCCTCATGGCCACTAATTTTACTTTGGATACTGAGGGCACAGAAAGGAGGCCTTCTTTTGCCTGGGAGGCAAGGTGAAAACCCAGTTGTGTCTCACTTCACCCTTCTGAAAAGCTGTAAGGTGCTCCTCCATGGTCTCAAGCTATTTGGAGCTTTAAAGGCTAAGCCAGCACTTTTGAAATCAGACCTGGAAATGAATTGTGAGCCAATGCAATTGTTTAAGGATTGGCACAATCTGTTCTGCATCAGCTGGATTGTCCAAACCATTGTTAAAGGAAGCCCTGAGTACAACACACTGCAGTAATCAAACCCAGAAGTTTCTAGGGTATAAGTAACTGTGGCCAGGCTTGTCCCCCTGTGGATGAGGATGCCATTATTAGTAATCAGAGCTTTCCCAAGAGACTATTACATAATATACCATCATAGGACCAATCAACCATACTGTGATATAGACACCACTAGGACTTTACCAATCCATTTGTCTTATCCAAAAATGTAATTTACATAGGCACCATATTCTACTAAAGAGGCAGCCATCCACATTAAAAAAAAAAGATATTTCTCTAAGAAAACTCTTAGAGAAGCTCCTAACATTACAACCAAAGGCCACAGCAGCAACTCTTCTTGCCATGTAAGAAACTATCTAAGACAAAGGAGGGAAGAGAGTAACCATTTATCTAGGGACAAGAACAATGTAACTTCCTCCTTACCAATATTTGACTAGAAGGTTTTGAAACAGTAGGGATGACATAGATTGCGTCTCGTGAGACTAGCCCAGATCTATCTGTTCGCTCATTTTTAGCTTGGATCCAACTTTGCCTTTGTTCTAGTCCTCTCTCCTGGGACAAAACCAGTAAATCTCCTTTTTTAAAAGCCAAAATTGTGGGATCATCTGGTAATAGAAAGAGAACATCAGCATGAAATCCGGCCATTACGTGGCAGATGCAAAATCTGTGGAAGGAGGCTTCAGCTAAGCTTACGTAGACACTAAAGGCTTTTTCATTTTTATCGTTTGCAATAGAGGCCTCCAGCATCCAGGCCACTCTTTCTCAGGATCACTCTTTTCGTATCCCATCACCATCACAGGTCTCCTGGAGTTGCGAACTTGAGACCCTCTCTATTTGATCTTTGTTATCTTCAGCTAGAATAAACTACAACTATGCACTTTTCTAAATGTAACTTTTCCTTCTCAAAGTGAAAACTCTGTTGTATTACCTTGCTGCTTATTCTCCTGCATGGCTACAGCGTATGGTGACCTCTCTTTGAGCCCTTCCAAGAACTTGACCACTAGTTCTGCAATGACAACACTGTTCACAGACGTCAAGACAAACTCTTCTGCCCGCAGTGTGTTGATGGTACAACTCTGTCCAAATGTCTTGACCGCCCTGTGGGCCACAAAGCAATCTGTTAAAATGACTGCCATTTTTATAGCTGAAGGAAAACAGATCTTAAATCCATCATTCCAGTCTCCTTCCCAGCCTTGAAGGCACTACAGTGTACGGCACAGTAAAAAGCAAAGGTAAAGATGCTCTTGAGTCAAAATGAGCTCTGCATGGCTCTGTGGACACATCCATGCAGTTTTCTTAGCAACAATATGAAAGTGGTTTTCAGCAGCACACCATAGTGCCTGCCCCCCCAAAAAAACAAACCCACCAGTATGTTGTTGCAAAGCTTGTGTGAGCTTCACAGCCGTGGGGAAGGAGACACCTTAAGATCTCGACCAGTGGGTCTGGTTATTTCAGATCCACTCATCTGGATCAGCCACAGGTAAGTGCAGAGAAGGCCAGTGACTAAGCAAGGCCTCAATCAGCCTCACTGATAATCAGGCTGTGAACAATATTTTTACTAACCAAATTCCAGTCCAACACTCGCTATGGAAAATTTGTTGGTCCTACAACCATTTCTTGTTACATCAAATCCAGCTTATTTCTATAGTTCTTCCCTTTCAGAAGGTTTTGTGGGGAGTATATGGTGAAATCTACATCTTGTGCAGAATGTAGATAAGGATGTAGCCTCAGTTACTCTCCTGGGGCCTATTCGCACTTGGCTTTATTCTGGAATATATCCTGTAATAGGGACTTGCTGTCCATATGCTACTGTAGGCTTCAGCAGGCCCAAAGTCAGGTCTGCCAGAGTCTGCATTAGCATGTGGACCACAGACCCCTATCCTGAGATATACTCCAGAAAAAGGCCAAGTGCGAATAGGCCCCTACAGTATCCACTAGACTCACCTGCTGGTATGTATGCCAGTAATTTCAGGAAAAGACAGGTCTAGAAGCCTCTTTTCTGAGTCATCTAGGAAGCAGATGCCTTTCCAATTGATGGCCACTATGAATTTATTTTTGGGCAGGCTGGGTCCTGTAAACACAATTTTCAAAATAAGAATATAAACCATTTCCCTACTTCGTATGTTCATCCTTCTTCTATGCCTTCACTCACACAAATGTGCCACCATTACCTGAAAACTTGGTGACTTCAAAGAATCTAGAAAACAGCAGAGGCCACTGCAGTCGGGCAAAATCCACCAACTGCTCCTTCACAGTCTGAGGAGAAAGTCGGTCCTGTGTGTATGGGGCCTGTAACAAACAAGCAATATGATAGATTGGGTTGCCCACGCTGAGACAGTAACTGTTTCAGAGAATCTCCAGCTGTTGACACAGAAAGGAAACAACAAAAGAATCACAAATGTTCAGGTAGCGATTAGAGAGATGCAGTTTGAGCATCATTTATCTCCCTGAACTGGCCCTGGATCTATTACAGACCAAAGGCCAGGTGAGCAAGACAATATGTAGTCTTGCTCAGTGGTCACCTTCCTGTCCTACTAGTTCCAGTTCATCATCCAGTGCTGGAAACCAGTGTAAAATTGCTTCTGCATTTATTATTTATATTGCTATCCTGCCCTATACCCGAAGGTCTCAGGGTGGGTAACAAGATCTTTAAGACAAACCTGCACAGTCTGGGAGACACATTTTCCTATTTAAAAAGCAGTAGCAATGTGATTTTAATATGGGGACATGATGGTAGTGAACGTGAAAATCCACCCTTTAATCACTTCTTGGGCAGCATGTGGAAATGCTCACAATATTGAAAGTTTCTAGGACTACAATAAGCAAGGCAAGTTATATTTTACTAATCATTTAATAGCAAATGCATGCTGTAAAATGTGCTGTACAAGGCAAGTCACATGTAAAAACATATAATGAGAAAACCACACTATGCACAGAACTCTACTGTATATTTTATACAATTACTCATGGCAGAGAGCACTATGGATTCCACACAGTATTCTACCCAATTGTTTTTAATCATTCATATAGGAGAAAATCTTGTCCTTCTTAATTTCATCCCTCTGGGCCCATCACCCACCACTTTCTGCTTCAGAAGAAAGCACGGGAAAGTGAGCATGTAACAGAAAGCTACTCTTGTAAAATGAAAAAAATCCAGTTTTAGTACCAATTGGGTTTCCTTACCTTTGCATGAGTGTATGTAATGAGGCTCACCCACTTCTCTTGGGATCTGGACTTAAGGAGACTCGTTGGGATGCATTCTGACAGTATATTTTGAACCAATTCATTTTGGATGGATTCTCCGAACCGAACATAACAGTGTTTGGCTCCTATTTCCACCAAGTCCTCCTCCTATAACAATTAATCAGAAGAAATAATTAGCTGAAAGAAATTTTAACCCACTGTCACTCATTTCCCAGTATCACAGGCATCAAGCAAGCCTCCCAGGGCGCGGATGGATTCCGTAACTGAGCAGCCACCACTGAAAAGACCCTGATTCCTGCACACTGTTTGCCCCAAAGAAGAAAACTGCACAAGCTAGCAGTGATAATGGCAAGGGCCAGATACAAGTCTTTCCTCAAATTGCTGGACTTAGAAAAGTATCCAGAACATACAAATGTAATGCATATAGAACACAGATGATGGACAGGGGATTATACTGTTAATAATGAATGGGACTTAGATGAGAAAGAAATGTTCTTAGAAAGTATATATTTCCCAAAGTGCCTTTGGTCTCTTTACATTATCATTGGCTGCATTTGCATATAGCAAAAGGAGTGTCTCAAAAGTGCATGAGAGATGGTAGTGGGTTGCACTCATCCTTTCATCCCCAACTCTAATCCACCTTTTCTAGCCTAGAATGTTTATGAGAAGAAGAGGGACAGATATGCAAACAAGCCCGCCTGCCAGCCATCTCTCAGCTGTCTCTGTCTATTTATTTATTTACATTTTTATCTCACCCTATACCTGGAGGTCTCCAGGTGAGTAACAGCATTTAAAATCAAACCTTATTAAAACAATAACTGTATGTATTAAAACAATAGCATCTGCAAGTGGGAAGGGAAAAGGGTATCCTCATTTAACCAAGGCCAGGGCAAAGAGGTGTATATAATGTGTACAATGAAGGTGATAGACACACCTCAAGGGAGAGACTATTCCATAGCCTAGAGGCCATCACTGAGAAAGTCCTCTCCTGGCTGCCCACCTGTTTCACTACTGAGGGCAGTGGGACAAACAGGAGGGCCTCTATGAAAACCCACCTTCTCACAGCGGTATTCCCCAAACCGGACGCCACGGATGATTTGATGATAGATGAGATCAGTGCTCACAGGGTCTTCTTTAGAATTGTGCCAAGGCGTGAAGATCTCTTTTCTGAAGTAAAGGCGCCAAGGTGTGTGGCGCTCATGGCCACCCTTCTCTCTTCCCAGTTGTTCACACTGGGCAATGGCATCCATGATGTGGTCCCGACCATTACCTAGAGACCGAACCTAGTAATATGGATATTGTTGGTTTTAAGAATATGCATGTTGTGCTCATCTAATAACTTATTCACCATCATGGGAACCTATTCCTGACATAGTTGTAAGAGGTAATGGTGGAAAAAAGAAAGAAACACTCATGATTTACAAAGAAAGCAACAGAACAGAATACTATGAGTACCTATTCCAAGATATAATCCAGATTAAGGCTCAATGGAGAAAGAGCCATTATGCTATAACCCCATGAAGGATCTTTGGTATCTCCACTTCCCCTTCTGCATTTCATTGTGTAGATATTTTGTACTTTCAACATTTTGAACTTAATGGCAATGATTAATTGATATCTAACTGCATACATAATTTTGCAATCAAGTTACATTTTCTATTTTACTTTTGTTTTTAATGCAAGTTTGTATTAAATACAACTTTGTAACATGCCCTGAAGCTTTATGTGCAGTTGTTAATGATGGTATTTCCTTCACCTTGTTGTACACAGCAACATAGAGAGAGAAACCAAACGTATCCTTCAGGTTGATTGTATCAGCTACCACTTGGCAGATCTCTTTTGCAGTTGAGGCTGAATCCGCAGGGACTGTGATACTGCTGCCATCCATCAGGGTCACACTGAGCGTAATAAGCTTCTTAGTCTTTGTTGCCTAAGGATAGGATTAAAAAAAGAAAAGAGAAAGAGGCTGATTTTTTCTGTGCTTCCGTTACGTTGCAACTATAATAACAAGTGTAGATCATTATGTGGCTCTTCTAGGTGCTATTAACACAGCAAGAATTAAATTAGTAACAACTGTTACTTTTGCCATGATCTAGTCAGGCTTAGGAATTAACTGTAATCAGAATTAAAATGTTAACAGGGACCCTTTCTGTGTTGGGCCTTATTCCTGGATATATCCCGGAATGCAGTCCAGTGCAGAAAGGGCCAGGGTTGACAACATGATGGAGAACAAGTTCTGCTATGAATTTTCTTGATCTGACCCCTATTGCCCAGGGAAAAGCAGAAATAGATGAGACGATGGCCACAGCATACTTTGAAAATTCTGAATGGCCTGCCTATTGGACTGAGAAACTGAGCCAGTATCATGCTACGCCATTCATCAAAATGATTTCCTGCAGCAGAGATGCACATGAAAATACAGCAACCCTTGATATGTATGTATTCAGTCAGTGATTTTTTGCTATTCTGCATCTGACCCCTTGTGACCTTCTATTAATATCCCCCCCCCCAATTCCCCTCCACTACTGTGTGATTTGGTTTCTCCAGTTTTGTATTTGAGGGTGAAGATGAGCAAAGAACCATCTTTGGCGGTGGGCAGTTGCCTTGGGGGTAAGACAGTCGTTTGAAATACCATGGAAGGAAGCAGAAGCAACGGGGGCCCAGCTGTCTGATCAAAGCATCAATCAAGGCATTCTAAACAGTTTTCACTCCTCCAGTTCTGACAGCCGCTCACAAACAGGGTTCCGTCGAAAGAGCTGCATTCTGCCTGCCTCTACTTCCTGTTTTCTACTTCTGCCTGCCTCTACTTCCTGTTTTCTACTTCTGCCTGCCTCTGCTTCCGGCCTTTTACTTCTTTCTACCAGGAGAAAAAGCTTTTCAACTAAGTTAAAAGAAAAGATATAAACTTGAAAAAAAAAATAGGATTTATCACTTAGCTAGACTACATCCAGGCAAGTTTTACTGTTTCTCTTTCACCATGTAAGATTGATCAATAGACAAACAATATACAAAGAGGATAGAATGAAGGGATGACAGTTACTTCTAGCTCGAGCCAACAGGGTGGTTCAGACCGTGTCCCATTCAGATATGTGCGCTTTAGCCTTTCCGTACAGTATGATGCGTAAGCAGGTGGTCCACCCCGAAGGAAATTCAGCAGGTACTGAAACACAAAATTTGTTATGTAAAATTACAGATCAAAATGTGCATTGGTTCTCAAACTAAATCAATAAGGCAGCTTGGCAGGCATCCGTATTACGCATATTGTTCTAAACCACCAGCCAGAGTCATCCATAGGTGTTTTTCCACTACCCTTCCCATCCACTAGACGGGAAAGGAGTGCAAGGACTTTTATTTGGGAATACCAGGTTCGATTCCGCCCTCTCCCACAAAGTCAGCTGGGTGGCCTTGGGCTAGTCACAGCTCTCTTCTGAGCTCTCACAGCCCCACCTACCTCACAGGGTGCCTGTTGTGGGGAAAATAATAGAAAAGCTTTGTCAGCTGCTTTGAGTCCCCTGAAATGGGTGAAAAAAGTGGGGTAAAAAAGCCAACTCCTCTTCTTCTTCAATGACCCAACACTGACTAGTGCTCACACTTGAGCGCTAGTCAGCTTTACCTCCTTCCTTCTCTCAGGATCAGATACTCACCTTTTTTGGTCCTGAGGCCCAGACCTCCTCTGGGAACCACCATTTTGGCAGTAGCACCTCCATGACTGCACGTGCATCAGCACCACCGCCTTGACGACTCTGACATTCTGTGCACACGCAGTCGCATCTACAACTGTCTGAGGTCCCAGCATGCTTGCTTGGGACCTCAAATGGCCCTGGAGCACCAGCAAAAGTGAACGGTTTCACTGCTGGACGCTTCAGGTAAGTAATTAGGTAATGTTGGTTAATCAACTATTAGTGCACTTCTGGGGAGGGCACGGATGCTTGTAGGCTGTAACAGCCTACTTGACATGTGTATGTTCTTCCCCAGAGGTGCACCAGTTATTGACTAGTGGCTGTACTGTGAAAAGGTCTCATAATTCTGAGCCCCCCTAGATGAAATGTACTGAAATAAAGCTTCAAAAATAGGGCAAAGAATATCAAGACATAGGACCTGCTCTTACTTGGCTTTATTCTGGAATATATTCTGGAATAGAGGCCTGCTTTCCATATGCTAGTGCAGGCTACTGCAGGCCTCAAGTGAAGCTTGCCATCTGCATTGGCATGTGGACAACAGATTCCTATCCTGAGATATTTTCCAAAATGTGGCCAAGTGCAAACAGGCCCTTATACAGAAGGCGTCAAAGTCCAAAAAGGGAGGGAACACACATAAAGTGAGAGTGAGGTAAGGGAAAATATGGCCTCTTCCCAATAATTGCATGAGTGTAGAGAATCATAGGTTTCTTGTTACACACACATAATCCTGTTACACACACATAAAACACTGGTGATGTTTGAGAAGCTTCAATGGATAGTGCTTCAGCAGATCTACAGTATCAGGATTTTGGAAGACATAATTAATATCTGTGGATGACAGTACCACAGACAATTGAACAATAAATACCTTCACAAACTTATCTGAAGGAGAGAAAATACCAAGGCAGAGTGAAAGGAGAATCCATCCTCTAAGGTAACTTGTTTTATTGCTATTTTCAGTCAGTTGTTTGCAGATCTGGCAGTAAATTTCATCCCTGTCAAAGAAACCAAAGAAGCAAATTTGTTTTCATTTGGCTAAATGGATCTATTTCACATTTTCCTAAATCAACATGATCCAATATTTATAGATTATATTGTGCTTTTTATGGAATATATCATCTTTTACTCAACAGTGCAGTCAACATAGGAGGTATTGAGACAATGGCCTCTTCTGCACAACAACAAAATTGCTGAAGGTTAGAAATGTATTTTGCCCCACACATTAGTTTGTTCCTGATGGATACTATTAACTTAATCTGCTGCACAGGACTTGTCTTTTTGCATTTAAGTAGCATGGTAGCCAGCAGCGAAAAGGCCAGAGGAAGGGGCCATGGGAGGAAGGACTCCAAACTTCCAGTTGTGCAGATGGGTGGAGTTTGCAGAATTTGGAAGTACATGCCAACATTATGTCATTTTGCTTTTTTCACAGTCATGGCAGCTGTCAGGTATGACATATCTGCCATCAACTTTCACTATGGCCCCTTCTGTACTTACCTGCTCTAAATTTGGATTGGTGGATGTGGAATAACTGGGCCACTGTACAGTGAAGACATGGGCAAAGCATCTTATCTTTTGTCTAAGCAAAGGTGCTGAGGTTCACCTCTGCTGAAATGGTGCCATTTCTGCTAAAACTGCATTGTTCCAAGGAACCCCTCAGACAGCCACATGGGGAGAATGTAGACAGTCTGGGTTGGCTAGGGTGGAACATGGCAGAATGTAGTGACATTATGTGGGCTTCTTAGTAAAGACAAATGGAGCCGCTATCACACTACACCTATCATCTGAGAAGGGTCAGGTGGGAGACATGTAGTTTTATAGGAGAGCAAGTAATATTATAAGTAGCATGCGCAATGGTGGTGATTGCACACTTCCAGGTATTTCACATCATCTAAATACTCAGATGTGCACCAGCCATGCCCTGACTGTTCAACAAAGTGGCTTTTCTTTGGAATATTGATTGTTAGCATGATAAGAACATAAGAACATAAGAGAAGCCTTGCTGGATCAGGCCACAGCCCATCTAGTCCAGCATCCTGTCACACACAGAGGCCCACCAAATGCTCATGGGCATCTCAAGCAGAGACAAGGACAAACCTTCTCCTGCTCTCGAGTCCCAGCAGATGGCCCTAGAAGCGCCCCATTTCCTCCCCCCCCCAGCCTGAAAGATGCACCTAGGCATTCGTTCTAGTAGCCATTGATACATCTGTCATCCATAAATTTGTCTAACCCTACCTTAAAGCCATCCAGACTGGTAGCTGTCACCACCTCTTCTGGCAGCACATTCCATAGGCCGATGACCCTCTGCGTGAAGAAATACTTCCCCCTGTCAGACCTTACGCTCCTACCCATCAGCTTCATAGAGTGCCCCCTGGTTCTAGTGTTGTGCGATAGAGAAAAGAAATTTTCTCTATCCACCTTTTCTATGCCGTGCATAATTTTATATACTTCAATCAGGTCCCCTCTCAAACGCCGTCTCTCCAGACTGAAGAGGCCTAGACGTTGCAGCCTGGTTTCGTAAGGGAGGTGTTCCAGACCCTTAATCATTCTGGTTGCCCTTCTCTGCACCTTCTCTAGTTCCACAATATCCTTTTTGAGGTGTGGTGACCAGAATTGTACACAGTATTCCAAATGTGGCCTCACTATAGATTTATAAAGGGGCAAAATGACACTTGCTGACTTATTTTCTATTCCCTTCCTAATTATTCCCAGCATTGAATTTGCTTTTTTTGCTGCTGCCGCACACTGGGTTGACACCTTCATTGAACTGTCCACCAAAACCCCGAGATCCCTTTCCTGGCGTGTTGCAGAAAGCTCAGACCCCATCAGTTTATAGACGTAATTTGGATTCTTGGCCCCAATGTGCATTACTTTACACTTGTTAAGATTAAAGCACATTTGCCACTTGGTTGCCCACTCACCCAATGCTAAGAGATCCCTCTGGAGCTCTTGGCAATCTCTTTCAGATTTTACTACCCTAAATAATTTAGTATCATCAGCAAACTTTGCTATTTTACTATGTACCCCTTTTTCTAGATCATTGATGAATAAATTAAAAAGCATTGGTCCCAGTACTGAGCCTTGAGGGACCCCACTTTTTACTTCTTTCCACCCTGAGAAATTGCCGTTTACTACTACTCTCTGCTTTCTGCCCTTAAGCCAGTCACAAATCCAAGACAGAACCTGTCCTTTTATTCCATGGCTGGTGAGTTTACTCAGTAGCCTTTGATGTGGGACTTTGTCAAAAGCCTTCTGAAAGTCCAGATAGACAATGTCTACTGGTTCACCTTTATCCACGTGTTTATTGACACTCTCAAAGAATTCCAACAAATTTGTGAGGCATGATTTACCTTTGCAGAAGCCATGCTGGCTTTTGTTCAGCATGGTTTGCTGCTCCATATGCACACTAATTTTGTCTTTAATAATGGTTTCCATCACCTTACACGGAACTGACGTTAAGCTAACTGGTCTGTAGTTGCCTGGCGTCTGGAGCTGGCTTCTGACAACAAACCCCATTTGCGATAAAGAGCTGTTTTCGTCTATACAAACCACCTTCTGTTTCCTGAGGAATCTGTCATTGACAGTGATGGAGTCATGCCAGGAAGGACAACCAAATAGCACAAAAGGAAAGGTGCTGAAGTCTCCAGTAATATTAGAACTACCATACAGAAATTATGCTGAATTTATTTTTCCTGTTAGTTAATTTTAATATACAAAGTTATCAAGAAAATAAAAATCAGGTAACACATTTATTAAGAAAATGGGGAGATTCCCCTTCATTTGAATTAATACCTGATGGCAGGACAAAGGAGAGCATTGCCAATAATAAAGTGCACTTTTTCAAGGTTAGACATTGGTCTTTCAGGTGTGACACTCTCTTCTTGAAATATGTCTTCTCCGTTAGCCAGCTGATTTGCTACCTAAAATGAACCAGGTAATGTCTCTCTTACACAGACAATTATTTTAAGGACACACAAAATCAGGATAAGGAATGCACACACACACACACCAACAACAGTTATAGCCTTCCCCCCTAGATCTTTATCTTCGAAGCATACTCTCTAGGGCCGCATCCCCACGACGTCGTTATCTCGAATTCAAAACGTTTTGATTTCGGGCCGTGCACACGTCACTTCAGCTTAATGCGGTATTTCCGTGATAAACCACGTTATCCCGATTTGAAATAAATCCTGATCTCAACAGGTCTCACTCCGGAACATGCCCTTGACACGTGTTTAATTTTTTACTGTGTGGACAGTATCGTTCCGGGATGAGATTCCGTGTTAAGGCTGTCCCGCCCCCCCAATCGCACTGTAACCAATGGCTGAACGTATTAGAAGCACGTCATGTTTAGGGTTTCCTTCATTGAAAAAATCCACCCTCAAACACCCACTATAAACCTCCAGTCCTTAAAGATACACTGTATCGCTGTAAGCACTTCACACCTTAAAAACAATGTTGCAGTTTTGCGCAATTTCAGGCCTTTGAAGGTTCGGAACTACAGGGAAAGGAAAGCCCTGGAGCCTGTATTTTAAAAGCTGTGGCCCTCCTCCCCCCTTCTTTGCCATTGCTGCTGCTCCTGTGCAGCAGCAAAGTGACCATTCATTTTCTTTATCAGCTGCTTTGAGCCCCCTTTAACAGGTGATTACAGAAGGTTTCTCAGCAGCTTTGAGTCCCCTTCAGAGGCTACTTTGCCTCTGCCTGTGGTTACACCTAAGGTTTAATCCAGTTTCAGTTCAAAGAATCCAGCTACGATTCAGTGGCGGCTCCGGAGGACTTCCTCCCGTCCCTTCGCCAGGCGGCAAAGCCGAGCCGGTCGGGGGCCGCTTCCCTCTCCACGCGACCTTTTCCTTCACTGTCACCCCCCGACGGCCCCGCGCGGCCCCAGCCTTTTCTCTCTTCCCGGAGGGAAGAGGTGAGCGAGGAGAGCCCCCTTTGCCCTCTCCCGCGGAGGGCACACTGCGCCTGCCCGCCCGCCCGCCGCCTCTCGGCTCTCCTCCTTTTCCAGCGGTGGCCGTTTTTCTCACCCATTCAAGGGGACTCAAGGCAGCTGATCAACCTTCTGTTCTTCTCCCACAACAGACACCCCGCGAGGCAGGTGGGGGGGGGAGGAAGGAAGGAAGGAAGGAAGGAAGGAAGGAAGGAAGGAAGGAAGGAAGGAAGGAAGGAAGGATGCACTTGCTGAAGTTCCATGCTTTGCACAACTGTTAAAAAAAGATAGGAACCTTGACTTGGATTTCTATACCTCTTTATAATAATGCTACCCCATACCAAACCTCCCAGAAGAAGGGAGGGAGAAGGAGAAGGAATTGGCATTTCTCACCCATTTAAGGTGACTCAAAGAGGCTGACAAAGCTTCCATTCTTCACCCCACAACAGATGCCCTGTAAGAGCTGTGACTAGCCCAAGGCCACTGAGCTGGCTTCACGGAGGAGGAGGAAGAAGAGTTGGCTTTTT
Organism: Aspidoscelis tigris stejnegeri; assembly: GCA_023333525.1. NCBI lineage: Eukaryota > Metazoa > Chordata > Lepidosauria > Squamata > Teiidae > Aspidoscelis > Aspidoscelis tigris. The sequence continues at coordinate 50,271,417 of JALMGA010000002.1, read as the reverse complement.
TACCCCACTTTTCTCACCCATTTAAGGAGGCTCAAAGCTGCTGACAAACCTTCTGTTCTCCTCCCCACACCCTGTGAGAGCTCAGAAGAGAGCCATGACTAGCCCACAGTCATGTTTAATATGAACACATTAAAACCAATGTGTTGTGACCCGCACTGAGAGCCTTGTGTATAGAGTTGGATAAAAATATGAATGACACCCCACCACAGCCACCCTATGCCTCTTTAATGTTTAAAGCCCCGGTCCTTTGATACAGAGCTGTATTGAAATTGCGGAAATTTGCAACATTGATAATCAGGAGTGAAGGGGCTCCCTGAAACACTGTAGCCGCTGTGTGAAGGCTGTAGCAAAAGTGTTCTTCAGCACAGACAAATAAAAATAAAAACTCTTTTAAAGGCGACGGTTTTAAAGTCCTTATGCATTTCTCCTGCCCCACAAACTAAAGGTCCAGAGCCCCTTCAGACGTGTGGGACGGGAACTTGGGAACGTAGCAGAGGTTCTGGGGCTGGCACCTGCGAGAGTACCTCTCTGTGTGTGTGTGCGTGTGTGTGCACATGTGCTTATTTTTATAGGAATGCTTGGTTATGATTGCTTCTTTTGGCAGTAAGGCACTCTGCATATGCTCAGTGCAGCTTTCCTTTTTTGATGTACCATATACACCGGCTTCGGGAGGGCGGGAGACGTGAGATGCTCATGCAATGTCTCCCCCCCCCAGGTACCCCTACTTCCTCTCTCTCTTTGGGAAAGGGGGGGCTTCTTAGGAACCCCTCCCTCTCTCCTCTCTCTTTTTGGGAAAGGGGGGCTTCTCAGATACCCCTCCTTCCTTCCTTCCTTCCTTCCTCCCTCTCTCTTTTTGGGAAAGGGGGGCTTCTCTCACTTTAGAATCCCGTCTGTGCAAGGACGACACCCCCCTTTGCTAGTCCCCCCCAAGACTCTTTTCCTTGGTGCCTTAGCAATGCCTCCCTTCCCCTCCCCACCCCCACCCAGCTGCTGCTGCCCCCTCTCCCCCCATCCTCATGTTCCTCATGCCCCCCCCCCGATTTGGCTTCCTCCGTTCCTCCCCGTTCCTGATCGGCGGTGGCTCTGTTCTTCCCCCCTTCTCTTTTTCCTTCCAGCTCCCTCCCAAGCAGCCAGCCAGTCAGTCCCCCACCCCATCCCCAGCTGCCCTCTCCCCCTCCCCTCTCTCTCTTTAGGGACTAATTTTCCCCTCTGCCGTGTGGGGACCACCTAACACACCCACTGCCGCCCGTCTCTCTCGGCTCTCCTCCTCTTCTAGCCTGGCACCGAGGGAAGAGCAGCCAGCATCGGAGCTGGGCAAAGCGGGCAGGGGATCCCCGGTGAAGCATGGATGACGCAAAGGGAATGGAGGGTGGGACCCTCGGATGGAGCACCAATCACAAGAGAGGGGCTGGGCAATGGCGGGAGGACAGGGCTGCAGTCTGGACTCCCAGGATTGATTCCGCGTTAAGGCTGCAGAAGAATGCTCTCGGAACCGGATCAACTTGCAAGTCGTGTGGACAGCTTTGTTCCGTTTCTTTTATTTCAAATTCTTTAAACTGAAATAACACATGCCATGAAGACGCGCCCTAGATTTCAGTCTTTTTTCCACTGATGTTGAATGCAAGATTTTAATATTGGATTGCACTTTGGATACATTTTGATGTTACTGGTAATAGTGTTATGGAACAAATTAATCATAAGCTGTAGGTAGGACAGAATAGTAATTAAATAGGGTAAGGAAAAAGTACTAGTCTTGTGGCAAATTTTACAATTTTAAACCTTTCTTCTGGTGAATTCCATTTGTATTTATGTATTCATTTATATATACATTAACATATAAAAATTGCATATCAGTTAGTAATAATTAACTAGTTATGCTGGATTTCTAGCACCATGGATTTGGCAAACCATGCCTTCTTTAAAAAAAACCCTGATGGAATCCCATAAATTCCTCTGCCCTCTTGCCTTTTTGGCTGTGGGGCTGAGCCTCTTGCATAGGACGAGAAACACACACTTGAGGAGGACAGGAATTGTTTTTGTGAGGACACCGGAGAGGAAAAAGAAGACAAAAGGACCAGCAAGAGAGTCACCAAGCACATATATTTTAGGGAAAGAGCTTTAGGCTGTGGATCACAACACATTTGACAACTCCCTGTACCTTCCTCTTCCCTCCAAATCACTCTCACTCACCCTAATCTAGAGAACTCCTTCCCCTAGACTGGTATCTGAAAGACCTTACTTCAGTGGTGAATGGACAGTAGAAGACATCTGTATGGACTTCTGCTCTAGTATATATACATTGTATATTCAGCTTTTAATAAAGCACATGTGGATAACTTTGTTGGAAGGTTATTGCAGGGAATCTTAATGGATCGAAATTAACTTACCTTTCCGGTCAATTTCATGTTATGCTTTAGTTTCACAGATGAAATGACTTTTGAGAATTTATCTCTTCTGTTGTCTTTCTAAGGTAAAAAGATTTGTTAAATTTTACTCTCATATCCTCAAATAACATGAAAATTGCAAATGTAAGAAATATTCACCAAGATACACTGCACATTAATTATGTGAAGAAACTACTGAAGACTTGTGCAAATCTTAGAACATAAAAGGAGCCCTGTTGGATCAGGCCACAATCCATCTAGTTCAGCGTCCTGCCTCACACAGTGGCTTGAGATGCTTATGAGCATCTCAAGCAGAAGACAATGGCAAAACTTTCACCTACACTCAGTTCCTTGCAAATGGCCTTTAAAGGCATCCTGTCTGTCTCTCTAACCTGGAGGCAATACCTAGGCACCTGTCTCAGTTTATGAGTAATTTAAAAAAATGAACCAAGCACCATTTATTTTGTTTTGTTTAACACAGATCCCACAAGTCATGTTTATTTGTGCCCATATATTCTATGAAACTGGGCTGAATCTTCTATTTTCTCTCACACAATGAGATCCAAACAATGTACTTGGGTGGTTTTTTTTAATTAAAACACTTTGCACATGTTCAAGTTCACCAAATCTTGAGATATCAAAATTTCAGAATATAGTTTCCTATCCAATCAGGATTACAAACTTTTTAATAGCTAAAAGAATGGAAGATAAGATGTCAACAGTTATTAAGAGTGACCAATATGGATTTATCAAAGAAAGGCATATAATTTGACAGAAAAGATATAAAAGAAAAAAGAAAAACTATTTTTTTAATATATATATATATAGTTTCTTGTGTGCCGTGAACTCTGGCCAGATAACTGAAAGCAACATAGTTAAAGCATATAAAATCAAAATGCCTTTCCTAAAATGTTAAGGGAAAGCTTTAAACAATGTAGAACTCTAGACATGTATCCAGGAGGACTCTCACATTTGAGATGATTATAATACTAAAAGTTTGGTTTGACAGATTATGAAGTTGGCAACCAATCCTCAGGGAGAGGAAATGGCTACACTGATTTGAATACAAATTTTATTATTTAGTAACAAACACACAAAATAAATTTATTGCAAGGGAACAGAAAAAAGGTCAAAAATAGAAAGCGTTAACCAAATGGCAGTAGCAACTTGAAGTGAAAGGCAGCCAAAGCAAATAAATATGAGTAAATGGTAACTCGTATCAAGTGGAGAAGCTTAACTGTAACTGTGGCAAAAGTACATATAATAGGCTTAGAAGGAAAGCTGCCAACTCTAGTAGGTGATATAAGGCTAAGGAAGCTGAATAAAGATGTTAGCCAGGTTGGGGAGACAAAGGGACTTTTTCAGCCAATCAGAATCCACTGCTTGGAGAGGGAAGGGAAGAAGTTAGTTTTGCAGAGGTAGTGCCCCAGATCAGAGCACCTCACTATAACAATTACCTAGAACCATTTCAGTCTGAGTTTAGGTCCAGGTTTAGGATGGAATCAACCTTGGTTGCCCTGATGGATGACCTGTTATGTGACAGACGCACGTGTGTTTCCTCCCTCCCTCCCTCCCTCCCTCCCTCCCTTCCTCCTGTGGGAGGGAACCCTGGAACTGCGTGGGGCTTTTTCTTTTCATTTTTTCTGCTGCTGCTGCTCCTCTAAAAGAAGGGTGCTTCTATTTGCTGCTGGGAAATGAATAACAAAACCCGTTTCCCAGTGCTCTGACCTCCCGAGGATCCTTCTCTACTTCAGATGGATCCGAAGAGTCCTCGCACGTCTCCACATGCATGGGGAGGCTGCAGGGAGGCTGGGTCGCCTGGGCACTGCGTGGAAGCCGCAGCATCCATTTGAAAAGGGCATCCAGCCTCCCGCACCACCCCCGCCGCCCCCAGAGCTGTGGGGCTGGAGCAGTGGCCTGCCAGTCACCGCATGCTTCCAGTGGCGCGCGGCGTGCAAGGGAGGGCTTCTGAAGCAGGCCATCCTGCTTCCACCCCTCCCAACATGGCGGCTGCCGGGACATCTGTCCTTTTGCCTGGCCATGTGCAGAAGCGTCCTGCTTCTGCACACATCCAGACGAAGTGACAGATTGAAAACCTGGATTTTAATCTGGATTTCGGCGGCGAGACCTGTTTTAGAAATGGATCTCGTGCACCGAAATGTGAAAGCGGCCTCTGCAAAGTGTCTCCAATCCGGTCTGCAGTGCAGAAGCTACTCAAGGTAAGTGCTTTTAATCTGTTTTGGGGGGGTGGGTTTAAACCGGTTTCCGCAGCTAATGCAGAAACACCCGAAAACTCTTCTCACCTCTCTTTTAAAGGGCCACTGGAATGTGGGCATGCAGAAGGCAAGCAGGACTGCATTGGGAGGGGAATTTGGTGGGGGTGGACATAAAAAAGGTATAATTTCCCTGTACCGAGTATCGGAATCCGATGAATGGGAATGGCCATACCTGAATTCTGTCCATATTATAATTCAAATGGGGGAACGAGGGGAACATGGACTCAGTCCTGTTTCTCCCACAATACGGATTTTCCATGCAATGTCAGAACATGCCCTACGTGGGATTGCCCTTGTACCTCGGCTGGAAACTGCAACTAGTGCACAATGCAGAGTGGTCACCTATGCAATGCGTTGGTTGCCAGTTAGGTACTGGGCAGATTCAAAGTTTTAAATTTGGCACACAAGGCCCCCACCTCACCAACTTGAGATCACCTTATTTAGCAAAATGCCTCTCTCAGTAGAGACCTGGAAGGTCTTTAAGATTTTCAGGCGAGGTCATGCTGTGGCTACCAGGAATTGCTGAATGTCATCTTATGACTACCTGCAGTCGGGCCTTCTCTGTAGCAATATCCATCCTCTTGAGTGGGCTCCCCTCTGATATTTGTAAGGGGCCTACACTTCTGATTTCTAAGTATTAGATTTGTTCAAATCCTCAAGTAACCAAGATGAATCCTAGACTAGAAGCAAGGCCCGTGCTTGGATGGTCACTCACCTCTTCCAGTCCAGATTCCTCTTTATTTGTCTCATTTAAGCCTATACTGTATCATAACAATAGGCTACTCTCTAAGTAGACCATGGCACCTTATGGTCCTGTGAATGCACTGTGATGGAGGCAGGGCCACCCTCTGGCAGCCAAGATGAATTCTGAGATAGGTACAAGTTCCATGCTTTGATAGTCACACACCTCCTCCAATTCAGCTTTCCTGTGCACTAGGTTGTTCAAGTGCACAGCACAACAACAACTTTGAACAACTGTTCTGGGAAACAGAACTAAACAATTCACTATATTTAGTATAGACCTGGAGAAATCTCTTAAGTAGCCCCGTCCCCTCCATCGAAGGTTTACACTTAGTGCATTCTGAATAAGGGTCATGCTGAGTACTTTCCAGACTGTTTTTAGAAAATTATCACACTGTTGATTATTTTCTACCCAGGCCTATAAATCACATATTGAGTAATATAAATGGAATGTAGTGCTTTCACTTCACATGAGAGTCCTAATGAACTATGACCCGGTTTTCATCCAAACCAAAATGACTTACAATTAACAATTGTCCAAGCACAGACAGCTAGCCTGTCTCCATTAATTATACTGATTCAAGCCTGCATGTTCTAATTGCAGGAAATTAACAATTAAGCCCCAGAATCTTGTTACTCGACTGGGCAACTATCTGTAAAATTCCTTTAATCTCACCCAATGAACCCCAGAGTCTCTGGTACATAGCACTAGTTATATCCTACAGCCACCCTTCTGCTTTGTGTCCCATTTCAAATTGTAATTTTTTCATCTTTCAAAATCAGACACTTTACAGATGTGTCACTGGCAGGAGTTGTAGGGATTCACAACATCTGTACCTTCACCCAGACTACTTTTCTGCAAACTAAGAATGCAGAACCTGCCACTGCCTTCAGCTATTTCTAACATCAATCTTGGCCCACTATGGTTGCGTCCCCATGCACTATAAAGTCCGAATTGAATCCAAATTCAGCAAGGAGCGTCCCCATGCAATGCCCCCAAACTGGACTACATGCAGACCGAATTGCCCAAATCTGTGCTAAATTTAGTCCTCTAAAAAACTGTTCTTGCTACAGTTTGGGAGCTAAGTTTGCATTATTTTGGGGGCTGAGTCTGTGCATGGGGACGGTCCCAGGCTGTTTGGAGAGGGGATAGACTCTGGCGTCATTAGGAGGCGGGGTTTCATGTCCTGTGTTCACCATTTGTGTCCTATGCATTGGGGATTGCAATTGCTGGCCATTTCTAAACAGTGATCAAACAGAAACGAGCCTCTTCTCTCCACAATCCGATCACTGGGCAAACCTAAAAGAACTGATTGCCCTAGTTTGACAGGTAAAGATGCAGTGATGAGGGGGGTAATCTGGCCCTTGCTGTACCATGAGCCTCTTCCCACAACCCTTATTCCACCTCCGCTCCCCGATTGCTGGCAAGCAGCTTATGAAGTTTACCAGCTAAAAAGCTAACCAAAGGCGCTACAATGTTTAGAGGCAGTTTAGCAGAATCTGCTAAACTGCCTCCAAACCTTGTAGTGGCTTTGATTAGCATTTTAGGTGACAAACTTCAGAAGCTGTTTGCCGGTGATCAGGGAGTGAGGGTGGAATAAGGGTTGCAGGAAGAGGCTCATGGGACAGCAAGGGACAGCTGAACGCCCTCATCACTGCATCTTTACCTGTCAAACTGAAGCAATCTGTTGTTTTACGTTTGCCTGGCGATCAGATCACAGAGAGAAGAGGCTTATTTCTGTTTGATCATTGTTTAAAAATGGCCAGCAGTTGCAATCGGGAAAGGCGTGTTGGGTGGCATTTCCCTGCCCTCGCTACAGCAGGTGGCACAGGGGTTGGTGATGTCAACTCAGCTCCTATCAGGAGAGAGGGGGCGGAGAGAAAATGACACTGTTTACCCAAGCAGGGGCTTAGCGCGGGGACAGGAATATTTGACTTGAGGCTGCGCTTTTGTCAATCGCATGGGATTGGTCAATTTGGACTCGGTTCCATATTCAGACTAAATTTTATCCAATTTGGACTAAATGGAGTGCATGGGGACACGGCCTGAGTCCTTGCATGTATCCCTGCTAAGGTCCACCACCCCATGCCCCTGCTTCCTGTGCTTGCTCTGTGAGTGGGCTTCTACTTCTAAGAAGATCAAAGGTGGAATCACAGTTGAACAGAATGAAGAGGTCTGAATAACCCTTTCATTCCAAAGCTTCAGACTATTCTGTGGCTGCTAAAATCTGTGGTGGCCCAACCTTGAATCACCCATAAAGAGCAGGGTATAGTTAGCTGGCCTTTGGGTTAAATCAGCTGTTCCTATCTTGCTTTGACACAACCAAGGAGGCACGAACAACTGATTATTCCTGAGGTTTCTGGACCCTCTGCTTTTGCTTTACTGGCATCCAGCTGCTGATAAAGTTCTCCAGAGGGCCAGGAAGTTTTTACCTAGCAAATGTTTAAGAAGTGCTTTAAAGGTTTCCTATCAAAGTTTAGCAAGACTCAGCGTCTTTATGTCCCATCAGCAGAAAAACAGCACACAAAAAAGCTGAGAAGGCACAACATTTGTATCTTTCTAATCTTTTAATTTTAATGAGCCAGCATTTCTGAAGAAGGCTTTCCTCTTACCGTATCAGGACTGTAGATGCCTGATGGTTGCAGCTGGCTTCTCTTGCCAAAGCTGTCGTATATCTGAGTCAGCTCAGAGCTGCTCTTGCTGGTGTTCTTTGTCGGTTCTGGTAAATCACCCATGAATTGCAAGATGACGTTCCAAACAGCTAGAGAGGCCTGGTGAACACGGGAAATATTGTGAGATATTTGGACAGCTACTCTGCTACTGAAGAAGAACGCTGTACCAAAGCAATATATCCTATATGAAATGAATGCACTTAATTTTCATGGAGAAGTTGTGAAATCTCCATGTAAACGTGATCAGGCAGTGGCATGTCAAATCAAAACAATTCATATGCCTCCTTGATTGATGCATAGAAAATTACCCTGCTAATCTAAACGCTAACAAAACCATTACTATACTCAAAGTGCAAAATACAGCAGTCGTAAGAGCTGTAAGTTAGCTGCTGCAGCAGACAGCCATGCAATTATTCTAAGTTTGTTTTCCCATCATGGGAAAAACTGGGAATTCCTAGAGATAGTTTGTGGCCTGTAGAGTCAACAGAACACAGCAGTGACTCTTAATTTAACTCAGAATCTGCTTTCACTTTATCTAAGGCGTTTTCGCACGGGGCTGAACGGAACGCGGAAAAGACAGGTGAGGACACGTCATCCGCATTGGCCGCGCACGGCTTGCGTTCCGACGTGTCCTCACCTGTCTTTTCCGCGTTCGAAATGTAGAGCACTTCGAAGTGCTCTACACGCGTTCCAACGCGGACGAGCCGCCGGCAGCCGTTCGGGAGAAGAAGCGTTCGCGCTTCTTCTGTCTCCCGAACGGCTGCCGGCGCGCCTCCGACGCCGCGCGGCTTTGACAATCAGCTGTTTTTCAAACAGCTGATTGTCGATCTGCCTCCGCGGCTGCCGGCGCGCCCCTGGCCGGCGTTTGCCGGCTAAGGCAGCTTCGGGCGCTTTGACCATTCGCACCCAGACGCTCCGGAACGCGTTTACACGCGTTCTGGCGCGTCTGTGTGTGAACGGGGAAAGCGCCCGAAGCTGGCTTAAGCTTTCCGCCTGAACGCGTTCCGTCTGGAACGCGATTCAGTGCGGAAATGCCTCTAGTTGAAAACACTGAGAGAAGCAACTTCTGCCCACTAGCACGCTAGATCTGTAGACTCCCGCTAATTGCTCCTTTCTCATTCTCCTTATTTTAGTTCATACTGCCTCTTTGCTAAATGAAATGTATCTTTTTAAACTCCAAACTTGCTACTAGTAGATTAGGATTTTTATCGAGTAAAAGGAATTAATCTGTTTTATAGACGAATGGAGATACTGAACACTGGCTCCTTCATTTTGCATTTGACAGCTAAGCGGACTCGTGAATAACTTGTGAATGCAGCGTCCACATTTTGCAGAGCTGCTAGTTCTCCGCATGCAGCTCCCTGCATGCAGAAGTTCCCCAGAAGCGTACAGATGTGGAGCAGTTCTAATTGCTCTACGTCTACACTTCCTGCAGGCAGGTCTCTGTCTACTGGGAGAAGTTCAAAGTGAGCCATGGGAGGGGTGGCACAGTCGCAGTTAGTTTTGCGTCGCCCCATCACCATAGCAACAGTGCCATGCAAGTATGCTGGCACAGTCAGCGGCGTTCCCAGAATCACTGCTCCTTGCAGTGATTTACACCTCACCAGCACTTAGAGCAGCACTGGTGAGGTTAGGGGGATAGCTGGGAAGCAAATATGCAAAAAGGCTCATACTTGTGGAAAGTTCCCAGGTCCCCCACAGCATAACATGAGGTAGCATTGCAGAAGTACCCCAAAGCAAGCAGTTTGCATAGTACAAAACATAACAAAGATATTATGGGGATATTGTTTGCTGCTGAAAGAATATGACATTGAGGGAATCATCACATAATACTAAAATTGGGCAACACAGTACTAGTATGAATGAGCCCAGAGACAAATCATAGTATTTCAAAGCGCTGATCCTGTTCTCGGCACCATACCAAATTGGCATGCAGACACCCCCAGGGAGAAACTGCATAAAGCACAGGCAGATTACCAGAATATCATCCTTTTCTTCATGGAACAGTAATGGGTAGCGTAACGGCCGTCGAATATGGGTATGCGTGGATGATCTCTGGAAGTAAGTGGCTGCAAATTTGGGAAACGTATATTCCACGAGGTCGGAAGTTTCTTCATCTTCCTCCAGGTCCACGGTCATAGGGATCATGTCTAGGTCTATTTCATTCAGCCGGTGGGTCTGCGTCTTGGTCTCCAGGTCCTACAAGGTAAAGGAGTAGAAAACAAGGTGCAAAGAGCAATATGCCTTTCGGGTTGCCCTCTACCCTCCCACAGAAGGTGCAATGCCTACTAGGAATAATACAGTATTTCACATCTCAGAGGCAACATGTCCTTAATGGTAGGAAGCAAGAGACCTCCATTGCACTTCTGATCCACTTAAGCACTTTCCACAAGCATCTGATTGGCCACTGTTATTGTGATCAGTCCACTGGACATCAGATTCATCCAGCAAAACTCTTATGTTCTAAAGCAGTCAGGAAAAGGGTTCTCCATTACAAATTACTTGGATGTTGCTGTGGTTCCAGAAATCACTGCCACTAGCAGCAATTCACACCCCAACAGGGCTTAAGAGAAGTGCTGGCAAAGTTAGGGAGAGAGACGGTGTCTGTAAATGTGGATGCCAGAACTATCGACCGTGTTTGTTTCCTGGGGAAGTGAAGGTACAGAAATTCTCCTGGTCTGGCTAAAAAGTGGTCCAGCTACAAACCTCACAGTTGCAGTACTATTGTTCCTCAGCTGTGATTCTTTAGGGACTGGATTCTATACCATTTGTTTGTAGCATCTGAGGTGGCTAACACATGATTGGCATAAGTTACCAGACTGTATCCAACCGACTTGGGAATGCGACTACTATCAGCTTACATTATAACGGAGAAGCATAGTTACTTCCCCTTTAAACTACTACCGTATATCTAGACAACTGGTTGCATTTTACTTTTACCCTGGAAATGAGCTGCTTTACAGTGGCTTACCTCAAAGCCCAGGGGAGCCTCTCCTTCTTGTCCCCCAATTAAAGAAGGTAAGAAACCAAACACTCGGTCCACCATTTCTTGATCACTGATGACATCATATAATGTCTCGTGCTTGCTGGGAATGGGGTCCTGTTTCTTTAACCCCTCTTGATCTGTTACAACAAGGAGCTCCTGGAACGATCGTAAGAATTCACTTAGCTGGACCTCGACACTCACGGCAAAAGACACACCAACACGTACAAGATTCTTTTGGAGACAAAATCCACTGCCAGGAGTGAGTTACAAGGCACTTTAAAAGATAAGTCTCTCCCATCTCCTTTCCACATGCAGCCAAAGAGAAAAGCCTGAGCCTAAGGGGCTTCATTAGCTCAAAGGGAAGGGAATGTGTCAAATGAGAGAAAGAGAAGGAAAGGGGAGTCCAAGTCAACTAGCCCAGGTTTAATAAACCACTTTCAAACCACTCAAAAATGCCTTTAAAATACCTTTGGATTCAAAACTGAATCCCCTATTGGTCTGCACTGGTCTACCTCCCAGTGTGGAAATGGCCTTAAATATCCTATGTTTTCTTATGCTTTTGTTTGATTTTCCTGCAGTGTTTCTGCCTATCACTACCAAAAGACGCCAAATTCATGGAAGTCTTTCTAAAACTTTAACCTGCATTTTGTCCTTTGCAACCCTTCATTTCAGGAATCTTTTTTAAACACCTCATGTTATGAACAATTTTTAGAGCAATAGACAGCCATGTGCAGCACGCCTTTTTCTGAAAACAGTTGTCTTGTATTTATATACACAATATTGTTAAAGTCATCCTTTCTCATTTTCCTCTCTAGAGTTCGGAGACCTCCTAGCTACAAAAACCCCCGAGACCTACAAATAAAACATAGGGCTCTGTGCATCTGTTTTGTTTGTGGGTGGTTAACCAAACTGATTCCATAATAATATATTATTCACACAAGTTGACTGCTACCAGACCAATCTACTGATCCATCATGTGATCATTATGGATGAAAAGTACCCACCTCTTTCTTCATTTTCTGGAAACTCCTGCGGACAAGCATTCCTCTGGCGTAAGCCTGTATCACACATACTGCTTTCAACTGTTCAGCCATTTTTTGGCGCATCAGGTAACCTCGACACAAAGCTTGAAACTTAATCACACTTGCCCGGGCTGTCTCATACTGCTTCACAAGCTGTCTGCTTCGGAAAACAGCTTGCAGGCGTTCAAAGCCCAACATGATCTACCATACAAAGAGGAAAGAATGAGTCACTAGGTATGGGTCCCATCGTGACTACTCTTCCTGAATGTGTACTATCATGGCAGTGCTTTGGGTCCCTAATATAAAAGGTATATATTTCAATAGGAATATTTTTGGAAAAAGTTTTAATGGCTATGCAAAAACCATTTTGCTGCTATGGCTGTTTTTGCATTTATCTCTGTGCAGCTGTAGTAGTCCAGAGTACAGAAGTGGGATATGCCACCATCCACATGAAGCCCCTTTTGGAGCCATGGCAGAAGGAGCCCGCCAGAGGAAGGAGATCATCAAACAAATGTGAAATGCTCTTTCTCATCCTTGGGAGACAGCTGGAACACATCTGCAAGCAGAACAGGAATAAATGCTGTATGTGATCTGAAATTCCAGATCAATTGGCATATGCCAAGGTAATTAGAAATGGTCCATTTTCATGTCAGTACTTTTTTTTTTTTTTGCCAATTTGACAGTTAAAATACTCCTTATGGCCACTACAGCATGAGGTCACTGAATCTTGTGCACAGCCATTTGCCTGCCCTGCCTGCTGGCCTACCAGAAGCCAGCTGAAAAGTAAACCATGTGCATGGTGCATACATGTGAAGGCCCATTCAGGGTTGAGTGTTTTATACCTTAACATTGTGATACTGCATGTGGTGTTTATGCCATGTTACATGTTGTTTACCTAACATCTGCACGGCCTGCCTCTTGACACTGTGTCAGGTGAGTTTTGCAAAGTTTAAACACAGTTTTGCAAACCATTCCCTCTGGTTCTGCCTCATGCTCAAATTGCGTGAGAATGTGCAATATGGTGTTGTGATTCAAACAGGTGGGCTGATTCCCAGATCAGAAAGCACTAAACATGATCATAAAATCGGTAAGAATCATAAAGAATCATAAAAGCCATAAGAATCATAAAAGTTTCCTTACCATCTTAAAGTTCTTCCGACAGTAATAACCCCTCCATGCTGTCTGAATAACTATAGCAGAACGTCTCTGCTTCAGAAATTGCTTCCTACCAATCAAAATAATTTTTAAAAAACTGTATTAAACATACAAACATTAATAACAGTTGATGAATCTTGGAAATTGTGTTGGGGCTTTCATGCCTCCCAAACCACTTAAGCACTGCACTGTTATGGTTTAATCTGTTCATTTTATATATTCACTGATAATTAATGTTGTAACCCACCCTGAGGCCTTTGGGTATAGGGCGGGATAAAAATTCAAATAAATAAATAAAATAACTGAGACCGAGTAGAATGTACCTCCCCATGGGTTTTGGTTTTTTTCTCTAGCAAAACAATTGCATTTGCTCACGAGGAGAATCATCAACAGCTTATAATCTATTCCAGTTTCTTATGCCATGGTCATGGTGCTGTGCAAGTGGAGAACATGCTCTATGCAATACGATCAGGTTGCATATCTCACAGTTTAGCTCACAGAAAGCTGTGTTCTACTTGATGAGCAAATGTGATGTCCATTATGGAATCTCCTTCACTTTCAAGACACCACTCATCTTTGTAGAGATTTTGCCTGCATTCACAAAAAAAAAGTAGCTCAAAGGTGCGCTACAGACAATAGTGTGTGCTCTTCGTGTTCTCAGACCATTTCTAATCCACCTTTTCCAGCCTAGAATGTTCATGTAGATGGCATGAGAATGTCCCATCTGGAACCCATCTCTAAGATGGCTCAGAGATTCCTTCCTTCCTTCTTCCTTTCTGTCTTTTTCTCCACCCTCTCTGTTTGCATTTTTATCCTACCCTATACCTGAAGGTCTCAAGGCAGGTCACAATAAAATCAGCAGAAAAACTGATACATTATCTGCATGTGAACACAGTCTTAGGCTGTGTCCCCAAAGGCCCTAAAATCCAGGTTGAATGCAAATTCGCTGTTCAGTGTTTCCTCGCCTGCCCACCGGATTTTAGTGCCTTTGGGCACTGTCCTAACATGCAATTGGGGGTGGGTGGGTGAAGAGGAGAAGGAGGAAAGGGGTGCTGGGCTCGCTGCCATGAGCCGTGGCTTGACCAAGTAGAGGGGGGTGCCGAGGCAACATCAAGCCTGACACGTGATTGGAGCCACTGAGCTTGAGGTTGCCTGCCTCCCCTCTACTTGGTCAAGCCACGACTCATGGTGGCGAGTCTGGTGCCTCTTTCCTCCTTCTCCTCACTGTCCTCTGATGTGCATATGTGCACTTGTAGGTCTGGTGTGGGAACAGCCCAATGCACACTCAGTTCTGTTCCCAGCCGAAAACTCAAACCTGTACCAGAACCCAGATTACTCCAGATCAGAGTAATCCTGGTTCACTCTGGGTTCGTGGTAGATGGGAATGTGACCTAACTCTCTGGGCTTAACCTACCTAGTTTTGTTTTGAAAGTATTATTACCTGTCTTTGAATCCACTTAGGACTTTCTGAATTATAATGGCTTTCTCTTGGAGGACTTTGTCTCGTTGCACCTCAAGTACTGTATCATGATAGTCCTATTAAAGAATATGGAAAAAATCCCCACATGTTAATCTAATGGTGTAACGAAACTGAACCAACAGTTTCATCATAAAAGCATCAACATCAGAATACATCTCTTCTGTCGCACTGCACCTACTGCCATTCAGTAGATGGCTGTTTCATTTCCTGGTGGCTGGAGCACAGTACTAAGGCAATCAGGCAGCCATAAAATGCTATGTCAAAGAGGGTAGAGTAATACTTGCTAGGGATGTTTGTACGAATTTCGAATGCGACGAATATTTGTGTACATCCCTAATACTTATATCATCCACGTAGTACAGACTGAATTGGAATGTATCAAACCTTTTAATGAAGATGTGATGCTGCAGGGTTGCTATTATTACTGCTGGGCAACACTGAGTCATGACCAGCTCCTGGTTGACTGCATAGGCACCTGTATTCCGTTTTCTTGGCAGAGATACAGAAGTGGCCTGCCATTGCCTGCTTCTCAATTCCCACTTCTCTGGGAATTGAACTGGTGACCCTCTGCTTTCCAGGCAGAGCTACAGCCACTCCCCCCCAGGTTACAGGGTACTTCTAGTTAATTTATAGGGTGATTTAATTGAAGTAGACATGTAAATAGTTGCGTGGCCATTCTCCAATAGTACAGTATGCACATCAAGTCTGGACAGCACACACTCCATTTGACCTCATTTCTAGCAAACAAGCATGCTAGTGCATTGCAACATACCTTGCCAGGAATGTCTGTGGTACATGTAATACAGATCTGCTAAACTCTTCAAACTTACTTTCAGGAAAACTTTGGTTCTGCCAATCTTCCAGTCATCATCTTTTCCGATCGCCTTTTCACAGATGTAAATACAGCACTGGCGAGCATCTTTCTTCAGCTGCAACATAAATCAGTGATCATAGTTCACATGGCTTGGACAGAAAAGTTGCACAAAGGTATGTCTGAAATAGACTCTTCAGCACTATATCCATGAAGCACCTCTATGCTGATGAAACTTTGATTTGTTCCTTTGCTTTAAACCAGTGATGGTGAACCTTTTGAGCTCTTGCAAAATTTGCAAGAAAACCTAGCTTAACTCAGGTGCTGTGTCACATCTAGAAATATTCATAATTTTGTGATATTTGTAGCTCTAGTAAAAAAGTTATATTTTGATATATGTATTTTATTAAAAGCAAAACCAAATAATTCTTTACATTAGTGACTTTTGTTGCTAAATCTTCAGTTGAAAGTTGGTATTTCGTACACTTCAAGAACAAGCAAGCACTACATGCCCAGGTGCCAGGGTGACCATGTGTGTCACCCAAAAGGGCTTGGCGTGTCACCTGTGACACGCGTGTCATAGGTTGGCCATCACCGCTTTAAACGTTAGCAGCCAAAGCCCTCAAAAGACAATAGGCCCAAGATCACAATCAAAGAAGGAGAAGGACTGAACAATAAAATTATGGCTGCATCACACAGGACAAATATTGTACAATTGCAGTGCCACTATGGTGGGGTTATCTCATGTATCTGAAACAATCCCACCATAGCCTTGCCTCCCCCCCCCCGCCCCCCCCAAAAAGCACAAAGAACTATTGCTGGAAAAGCCAGTGCTGAAGAGGAATAGTATCTGGAATACTATCAAGCCTCAGATATTAGCACATTTATTTACTGAAGATAGTAAAAAGAGATTTTAAGTTTATAAATCTACCTGCTCTTGAACAGACACTGGCTGCAGAACTCTGTATCTGTCAAAAAATTCTGCAAAACTATAACGAATGGGGTAGCCAGCCTTCCTAATCTGAATGGTTTCCATCATCCCAGAGTAACGCAGCTGTCGGATGCAGAGTTCTCGATCGAACAGCTGGAACAAAAACATGGTGTGAATATTTAACTCCAAAACAATGTGAACATGTAATATACAAAGGATCTTTCATATACATATCTGTACAAGCTTTCACACAGGCCGTGGTCACACCTTCCTGAAATTGTCTGTCCTGTTAAGAAGCAGACCTGAAGACGTCCTAATCTTATTCACGCCCAATTCCTGATAATCTGTCCTCAAATTGCCCTCAGTTTGAGCAATGCTCACGCTTTTATGTTATTGCCACAAATCTCCTTAACATGACTCCTTAGTTTTCTACCACCCTTGATTGCATCAACTCCACCTGCATTCTGATAGGATAAAGTTCTGTCAATTAATAGTGGCAAATGGAGTGTGTTTGAGGTTATGTGGTGCAAACTCAATGGTAACACTCAATGTTAGGGTAAGGGAACTGTGCCCCCATACAGGTGCAGCCGGGGTATACCCCAACCAGAACGCACCTCAACCCCTGAAGCTGTTCCTAAAGAAAAATGAGAGGCTATACTCTGCTGTTTGCCCTAAAGTTGCTGAAGCAGAACTGCTTTTCAAAAAAAAGTCCTCTTTTTCTGAAATGGAAAGTCTGTTTATAAATCAGATTGGAAAAGAAGGTGTGAGCAAAGGGACAAGAGGAAGGTCTGAACATGACTTACAGTGAAGGTGTGACTACAGCCATAAAGAGTAACATAAACACAATAACTTAGAACCACATTAAGGCCATTGTCAGGCCTGCTGAAATAGTCTGTCTGATTAAGAAACAGAACACAAATTGCACTAATTCTGATCTCATCCAATACCTGATAATCCATCCTCAGTTTGTCCTCAGTTTGGGTCCCTATGGGCTTGTCCCCATGCTGAAAATATTCCAAAATTATTCTGAGGTCACCTCGTGAGTATCTCCATGCAAAGCCCTAATACAGGCTACATGTGAGACAATGGGCGAATCCCCACAGCAAGCTTATTTTGAATTCAAAATGTTTTCAATCCTCGCAGACCCCATGTCAGCTTGGCTTAACACGCTTTCCGCGTGTTAAATCGCCCCAAAGCGTTGTAAATGTTAATCCTCATTTCAACGGTCTCACTCCGGGTCGTGCGCTTGAAACGTTTTACATTTTTTACTGTGGGAACCCTTCCGTGTTAAGGGATAAGAGTTTCCCTCCCCCAATAGCTTGCTTCCAAAGCAAGCTGTAAAATCCACCACTTAAAGGTACACTGTAGCGATTGAACCACTTCACACCTGAAAACGATCTTGCCATTGAAACTGCTGACCTTCTAAAAAGGGAAAAGAAACAAAAGCAGCTGCCAGTTTGGGGAGATGTGTGAATGTTTGTTGCTGCTGCTGCGTGCCCTGGGCAAATAGGAGAGGAGGGGAAAGAATTGCTGGCTGCTCGCTGCCGTTTTTCTTCCATCCAGGCAAGCAGCAGCCACCCAGCCAGGCTCCGTGAAGGGGTCTGTTATGAGTGGCGCGTTCACTCCAGGAGGAAGAGGACAGGGCAGCCCCGAAAAGCAGTTTTTAAAAAGTAGCCACTGGACTCCCCCCTTGAGTCACGTACGTCCTCAGAATCCGGATTGAATGTGATTCCGGCTGAAAGTAATGGCATCAGGGAAATTCGCGTTTGCATCCGGTTCTGTTATTTCAATTTAGGGAAACTGGATTAAGCTTCTAATGGGGATGCAGCTAATATGTGTCCAAAAAAACCCCATTTAGCAAGTGTACTCCTTCTGAAATAGGGGGCTAGCACATATTGGCCTGGGGTCATGCGGACACTCCCAGGTTATTTGGGGCAGAGCTTGGCAGCTGCAGTATTAGGGGGCAGGGTTTCAACTCTGCTTCCTGTTACTGCCGCGCGCGCTGCGATTAGCAGCAGCTTGGGGATTTCTTTAAATAAACAGCTACAGTTATTACACCCCCCCTTCCCTGATAGCAAGTCTGGGACCTGAATTGGGAGAAAATTTTGAGCTGGTTGCGAGTGGGGGTGCCTGCTGTCATGCTTGCTGTCATGCCGATGTGCGCACCTCCGCTAACCTGTGGCGGCCAAGGAAAAGGAATGATCTGCTTTTAGTTATGCTTTTAACTAACTTTTGGTTATGCTTTTAACTGTGGTGGCCAAGGAAAATAATGATCTTTGTGTTCATGGAGGTGCAACTGAGGTGTTTGCCTGTCATTGCTACAGCGGGCGGGACGAGTTATGGTGACATCAGCCCGGCTTCCTATCAGGGGAGAGGGTGGGTGGGGAGAAAAAGATGCGGTTCACACTGCAGCTTGCGTGGGGACAGGCACATACAATTTGAATGTGCATTGCCCCAAACCACATGGGGACACTTTATTGTGAGCTACAACGTGGATTTTTATGACACACTTCACAAGCGAAGCAACCGGTTTCCATGCACCTTTCTGTTCCCATCCCGAGACTCCTTTATGAAACATTTTTAGATCTCCACCCCCTTCACCATCACAACACTCCCTGCACTCTGATATGATAAATGTTCTCTGACTCAACAGTGTGTAATCACACATTGGGCAAAAGGAAAGACAAATTCATGCAGGATCCACCCACTTATTTATTATTAGTATTTGTATTTCTGTCCCGCCCGAAGGTCTCAAGGTGGGTAACAACATTTAAAATCATACATATATTAAAACAATAACAGTATAACCTAAAACAATAACAGTGTCTCTAAAGTGGGAAGAGACAGTATATTCCCATTTAACCAAAGGCCAGGGAAAGATGCATGCCTTCACTGCCTTCCTAAACACATATGGTGAAAGGGCCTGACACACCTAAAGGGGAGACTGTTCCATAGCCTGGGGGCCATCACTGAGAAGGCCCTCTCCTGGCTGCCCACCCCTTTTATCACTGAAGGTGGTGGGACAACCAGAAGGGTCTCCCCTCCAGATCTTAAGGCACAGGCAGGTCAATATGGGAGAAGGTGTTCCTTTAGATATTTGGGGCCCAAGCATTTAGGGCCTTTTAAGTCAAAATTAACACTTTGAATCGGGCTCAGTAGCGAATCAACAGCCAATGCAACTCTTTTAAGACTGGCATGATGTATGCCTGGCCAGCTGTCCCACTCAGCAATCTAGCAGCTGCATTCTTCACTAGCGCTCTATAATATGGTTCAGCCACCTGTATTCCTCTTCTCTGGTCACACCCAAAAAATGAAAGCGGGTTAACGGCTTGAGACCTGTAAAAATCAAGACTCAGGAAAGTATGATTGAAGGGAGGAAATCCCACCAATAAGACTGGACTATAAAGGTGTGGTGGTGGGGTCTGAAGATGAACTGAAGAAGGATTAAAGTGAAAGTGTGGCCACAGCCAGTTTTCCCCCCCATCCCTGTTTGCCTGGAGAACTGAAAAACCCCTTGTGTGGATGCAAGGCTTCTTATTCTCCTTAACAATCTATTGGTTTCTTTTTTCAAACAATACTGCTACATATTGTATATTGACACCCACACCAAATTCTTCCCTGGACCATTGAAGCCTTTTCAGATTCCATTCGGGTATAAATATGGTTCCCATCAGTATATTTTCATCCAATATACAACCTTCAACATTCTTTTACATGCTGTGAACACAATCCTGGATCTAACCCAGAAAGATGCAGGTTAAGAACAAATTCAGGGAACATGTTTCCGCATTCTTAGCTATTCCACCTCCTTTATTGGTTGTTCCAAAAAGTTTATTGTTTAACATTGTAAAAATTAATATTGTTTATTAATCACAGTAAGGCAGCAACTGCATAATTCCTACCAATGCTGCTTCCTCCCAAACTAGAGAATACTGCATATACAAAAGGACGAATATGATATCTTGAACAAAATGTTACCATAGGCCTTTTGTAGTCATTGGGTTTGAGACAGCGAATAAAGTAGGGCTGGCAGTTACTCAGGATTTTCATCAGCTGTTCCAGGGACTGCTTGAACTGACCTCCTAGAGTAGAAAGACGTTTGGTGGTGTCTGATCCCTGGGAAGAAGCACAGAAATGTCTTATTATATCACTCTTACAGTTTGACTGCTTTAATTTGCACACTGCCCTGGAGCTACTGTCAAGAGTGGCACATAAATCCTACAATAAAATGAAAAAAGAAAGAAAACTGGAAACAATTTGAAGAACACTAGTCAAAAAACAATCATCATTTCATGGTAACCTGGCACATTCTTGAAAAAGGAGAAATATATTGTGTCTAGCTGAATGTATGTAAAGAAGCCATCAAAGGGCTGCACGAGGAAGTCAGGATGGCCCTCCATCTTCCTACAATAGACCAACAATGCTGGATTTCCTTCCCAGTCCCCATCCAAGCAGCCATTCAGATACAAGGCTACAGGAGGAAGCCAGGATGACCTTCCATCTGTCCAACAACAGACCCCCCCCTACTATTAACTTCCCTTCTAGTTCACTTTTTCTCATGTAGCTTAAGTTTTTTAGATTCTAAGTCTGAAGGCAGGGATGTGCCTGACATCAGGAATAAAAAGCAGTATTATGTTGTAGTTACAACCTCACCATAACCCCATGGGTGCGTCTTCATGGCATGTGTTATTTCAGTTTAAAGAATTCGAAATAAAAGAAACGGAACAAAGCTGTCCAGACGACTTGCAAGTTGATCCGGTTCCGATGGCAGCCTTAACGCGGGATCAATACTCGGAGTCCACACGGCAGCATTGTCCTCCTGCCCATTGCCCACACTCTCTCCTGTGATTGGTTTTCCCTGCCAGGATCCCACCCTCCCTTCTCTTTGCGTCATGCTCGCCGGGGATTCCACCCTCCCCCTTCCCAGCAGCAGCAGCAGCAGCATCCATCCATCCATCCACCCATCCATCCATCCATCCTGGCGCTGCGGCGCGGGCGGCTTCGCCCTGGGGCTCCTCGTTGCCCAGTGGCAGAGCCGCTCCGCCGCTGCTGCCGCGTTCTCGGCGCCTTTTGCCCGGCCTGCCAGAGCGCGCTCGCAGCCCGGGCCACCCCTGCCTCCCCCCCCCCGGCGGCTCCGGCGCCCACCGCGCCATCCATCCATCCATCCATCCATCCATCCATCCATCCATCCATCCATCCATCCATCCATCCATCCATCCATTCATCCAGGCGCTGCGGCGCTGCGGCGCTGCGGCGCTGCGGCGCTGCGGCGCTAGCGGCTTCTCCCTGGGGCTCCCCCGCCGATTTCCCCCCGCTTTGCCGCCACTTTGCCCCGCAGAGGAGGAGAGCCAAGGGGTGGACAAGAGGGCGAAGGGGGCTCCTCGCTTGCTCTTTCCCCCGTGGCCGGGAGGGAACTCCGAGAGTGGGGAAAGTTCCCCGGGGACTCCCCTTTCCTTTCATTTTGAAAGTTCAGAACTCCGCAAAAGTGAAACTTCGACTTGCTACAGTATCTTTGGAGGTAGTGGGTGGATTCTTTCAATAAAATCATTTGAAAGCAAGCTATTGGGGAAGGGAATCCTAAAAATGATGTGCCTACAATACGGAGAGCCCATTGGTTACAGATCTCTGCTGAGCTCTCACAGCCCCACCCACCTCACAGGGTGTCTGTTGTGGGGAGAAGAACAGAAGGTTTGTCAGCTGCTTTGAGTCCCCTTCAATAAGTGAGAAAAGCAGGGTGGAAAAGCCAACTCTTCTTCCCCCATGAAACAAGATGGGTAACCTTGGGCTAGTCACAGTTCCCTTCTGAGCTCTCACTGGGTGTTCTGTTGTGGGGAGAAGAACAGAAGGTTTGTCAGCTGCTTTGAGTCCCCTTCAATAAGTGAGAAAAGCAGGGTAGAAAAGCCAACTCTTCTTCCCCCATGAAACCAGATGAGTAACCTTGGGCTAGTCACAGTTCCCTTCTGAGCTCTCACTGGGTGTTCTGTTGTGGGGAGAAGAACAGAAGGTTTGTCAGCTGCTTTGAGTCCCCTTCAATAAGTGAGAAAAGCAGGGTAGAAAAGCCAACTCTTCTTCCCCCATGAAACCAGATGAGTAACCTTGGGCTAGTCACAGTTCCCTTCTGAGCTCTCACTGGGTGTTCTGTTGTGGGGAGAAGAACAGAAGGTTTGTCAGCTGCTTTGAGTCCCCTTCAATAAGTGAGAAAAGCAGGGTGGAAAAGCCAACTCTTCTTCCCCCATGAAACAAGATGGGTAACCTTGGGCTAGTCACAGTTCCCTTCTGAGCTCTCACTGGGTGTTCTGTTGTGGGGAGAAGAACAGAAGGTTTGTCAGCTGCTTTGAGTCCCCTTCAATAAGTGAGAAAAGCAGGGTAGAAAAGCCAACTCTTCTTCCCCCATGAAACAAGATGGGTAATCTTGGGCTAGTCACAGTTCCCTTCTGAGCTCTCACTGGGTGTTCTGTTGTGGGGAGAAGAACAGAAGGTTTGTCAGCTGCTTTGAGTCCCCTTCAATAAGTGAGAAAAGCAGGGTGGAAAAGCCAACTCTTCTTCCCCCATGAAACAAGATGGGTAACCTTGGGCTAGTCACAGTTCCCTTCTGAGCTCTCACTGGGTGTTCTGTTGTGGGGAGAAGAACAGAAGGTTTGTCAGCTGCTTTGAGTCCCCTTCAATAAGTGAGAAAAGCAGGGTGGAAAAGCCAACTCTTCTTCCCCCATGAAACAAGATGGGTAACCTTGGGCTAGTCACAGTTCCCTTCTGAGCTCTCACTGGGTGTTCTGTTGTGGGGAGAAGAACAGAAGGTTTGTCAGCTGCTTTGAGTCCCCTTCAATAAGTGAGAAAAGCAGGGTGGAAAAGCCAACTCTTCTTCCCCCATGAAACAAGATGGGTAACCTTGGGCTAGTCACAGTTCCCTTCTGAGCTCTCACTGGGTGTTCTGTTGTGGGGAGAAGAACAGAAGGTTTGTCAGCTGCTTTGAGTCCCCTTCAATAAGTGAGAAAAGCAGGGTGGAAAAGCCAACTCTTCTTCCCCCATGAAACAAGATGGGTAACCTTGGGCTAGTCACAGTTCCCTTCTGAGCTCTCACTGGGTGTTCTGTTGTGGGGAGAAGAACAGAAGGTTTGTCAGCTGCTTTGAGTCCCCTTCAATAAGTGAGAAAAGCAGGGTGGAAAAGCCAACTCTTCTTCCCCCATGAAACAAGATGGGTAACCTTGGGCTAGTCACAGTTCCCTTCTGAGCTCTCACTGGGTGTTCTGTTGTGGGGAGAAGAACAGAAGGTTTGTCAGCTGCTTTGAGTCCCCTTCAATAAGTGAGAAAAGCAGGGTGGAAAAGCCAACTCTTCTTCCCCCATGAAACAAGATGGGTAACCTTGGGCTAGTCACAGTTCCCTTCTGAGCTCTCACTGGGTGTTCTGTTGTGGGGAGAAGAACAGAAGGTTTGTCAGCTGCTTTGAGTCCCCTTCAATAAGTGAGAAAAGCAGGGTGGAAAAGCCAACTCTTCTTCCCCCATGAAACAAGATGGGTAACCTTGGGCTAGTCACAGTTCCCTTCTGAGCTCTCACTGGGTGTTCTGTTGTGGGGAGAAGAACAGAAGGTTTGTCAGCTGCTTTGAGTCCCCTTCAATAAGTGAGAAAAGCAGGGTAGAAAAGCCAACTCTTCTTCCTCCATGAAACCAGATGGGTAACCTTGGGCTAGTCACAGCTCCCTTCTGAACTCTCACAGCCGCCCCCCACCTCACAGGGACCGAAGCTGGATTAAAACCTTGGCTTGTGGTCACACCTAAGGTTTAATCTAGCTTCACTCCACCTTCAGAGTGAGAGAACACATCAGCAAAGTGACCAGTAGTTTTCTTTCCACATTATCTAGTCTAAAGGTGGATTTTCTGAGTTATTAACCCTGAAAGAAAACCAGCTTGTCAGTTTGCTGGTGTATTCTCTCACTCTGAAAGTGAACTGAAACTGGATTAAACCTTAGGTGTGACCACAGGCAAAGTAGCCTAGATGGGGCTCAAAGCGGTTGACATTCTGTTTTCACCCTTCAAGGGACTAAGTGGCTGACAAGCCTTCTCACCATTAAGGGGGCTGAAAGTGACTGTTCCGAACCTTCCAAAGGTCTGAAATAGCGCAAAATTGCAACATTGTTTTAAAGGTGTGAAGTGCTTAGATACAGTGTTTCAGCTTTAAGGACTGGAGGTTTATAGTGGGTGTTTGAGGGTGGATTTTTTCAATGAAGGAAACCCTAAACATGACGTGCTTCTAATACGTTCAGCCATTGGTTACAGTGCAATTGGGGGGGCGGGACAGCCTTAACACTGAATCTCATCCCGGAACGATACTGTCCACACAGTTAAAAAGGAAACACGTATCGACGCACGATCCGGAGTGAGACCTGTTGAGATCAGGATTTATTTCAAATCGGGATAACGTCCTTTAACACGGAAATACCGTGTTAATCCGAAGTGCCGTCTGAACTGCGCGAGCTCAAAACGTTTTGAATTCGAGATAACGATGCCGTGAAGAAAGGGCCCATGATATCACACTGAAAACCCACAATATCCTATTCTGGGTAAACTTGCTTCTCAACACAATATCATCCGTGTTTGGATGCTGCTGCTAGGAGCCACCATCTTGAATGTGGTCACCACACATGTGAGGGACCCAGAAAAGGTGGCTGCACATTTGCAGTGGTGGTGATTGCACACTTCTGGGCATTTCATGCTGTTGAAATATCTGCATGTTCGTGTGACAATATTGTGCAGGGAAAGGAAATGTCAGCCTCACACTGTTGTAGGCCACATGTGATTACTCTGGAGGAATTTTACTCTGGAATATCACGTTTTCAGGCAGCATCTGGAAGCAGCCATTATACAATATAAACGGCTCTGCAAATGTTTTTAGGCTTAAGGGCAACGTATAAACATTCCAAATAAATAAATAAGTACATATGCCTGTTTACACTAAAAGGATAAAGGTAGTCATGGGAGACATGGCAGTATTTGCTCTAAAGGAACCTATAATAGCAATATAAAGTACAATTACCCCACCATTACATGTACTTGTATTACATTTTCTAATAAAATATGTTTTTTAATTTAGCCTGTGAATATACACTTGGGACTGCTCCACTTTAAAAAAAATCATTTTGACATTTATAGCTTGTCTTTCACAGAGTTTTTCCTGACCTCCATTTTTTCCTCGTAGTCCTATGAGCTTTGGGTTATAGCCAGTGGCTGGCCCAAGTTCACTTACTCAGTTTTTATGGAAAACAGACATGTGGTCATACAAATATTAATCCAAGAGGAAGGTATTACACTCATTGTGTTTTATCTCAGAGGATATACAGAAAATATTAGGTTCATCCTCCATGAGCAGATGTTCTACATGAGAGGCACATATGTACGGTATCTACTGGGTATTAACGCAGATACAAAAAATAATGGGTGTTAATGTTAGGGCTTTTCCAGAGTTGTGTGTATTATTGATAACTATGAAGGGCCAACGATGGAGATAAATAAAATATATTTATTAAGACAACTAATAATGGCAGCATTATCGACCATTGTTTTAGGTTGGAAAGATAAGAGTAAATGGAAAGTAGATAAGTGGTTTAAGTATGTAATTGACCAGTTCAAATTTGAGTTTCACTGACAGCAGAGAATGAAATACATGGGATTACAAGACAGAAACACGACGTCAATACCCAGGATGCAGAGGGAATATTACAGCAAGGAACATGGAAAGTTATGAATAGTCTTCCTACATAGTGGAAACACTTGTCACTGGGGGGAGGGGGCAAGAAGGGAGGGGGTGTTAAAAGATATGGAATGTACTGTAATAGAATGTAAATGTACTTGGTAAAGCTTATGTACTGTATATTTGTATGTGTAAGTATGAATAAAAATAAGAGCATTAAAAAATGCATGTATCTAGAAATATGTAGGGGACATAGGCCACTTCTTCACAGGGCCAATATACTTCTTCACAGGGCCAATCCTTCCATAAGAACATAAGAGGAGCCCTGCTGGATCAGGCCACAGCCCATCTAGTCCAGCATCCTGTCTCACACAGTGGCTCCCCAATTGCCCATGGGTATCTCTCAAGCAGAGACAAGAGACGTTTTCGCACGGGGCTGAACGGAACGCGGAAAAGACAGCTGCGGACACGTCATCCGCATTGCCCGCGCGCGGCTTGCGTTCCGACGTGTCCGCAGCTGTCTTTTCCGCGTTCGAAATGTAGAGCACTTTAAAGTGCTCTACATGCGTTCCAACGCGGACGAGCCGCCCGCAGCCGTTCGGGAGGAGAAGCGTTCGCGCCTGCTTCTGTCTCCCGAACAGCTGCGGGCTCGCCTCGGACGCCGCGCGGCTTCGACAATCAGCTGTTTGACAAACAGCTGATTGTCGATCTGCCTCCGCGGCTGTCTCCGCGCCCCTGGCCGGCATTTGCCGGCTAAGACAGCTCCCGGCGCTTTGTGCATTCGCACACAGACGCTCCGGAACGCGTTTACACGCGTTCTGGCGCGTCTGTGTGTGAACGGGGAAAGCGCCCGGAGCTGTCTTAAGCTTTCCGCCTGAACGCGTTCCGTTTGGAACGCGATGCAGTGCGGAAATGCCTAAGGGCAAACCTTCTGCTCTTGAATCCCAGCAAATGCCCTTTGACACATCCTGCCTATCTCCCCAGCTTGAAAGATGTATTTAGGCATCAATTCCAGTAGCCATTGATACATCTGTCATCCATAAATTTGTCTAACCTTTCCTTAAAGCCATTAGACTAAATTCCTATTTGCACTTGGCTTTATTCTGGAATATATCTTGGACTAGGGGCTTGCTGTCCACATGCTAGTGCAGGCTACAAGACCCCCCCCCCCACACACACACCACCACCACCACCAAGTAAGGCCTGCCAGAGTCTGCATTAGCAAGGTGACAACAGACCCCCTACCCTGAGATACAGCATATTCCAAAATATTGCAAAGTGCAAACAAGAGACGTTTTCGCACGGGCGAAAACGGAACGCGAAAAAGGCAGCTGCGGACACGTCATCCGCATTGGCCGCGCGCGGCTTGCGTCCCGACGTGTCCGCAGCTGCCTCTTTCGCGTTCGAAATGTAGAGCACTTCGAAGTGCTCTACATGCGTTCCAACGCGGACGAGCCGTCCGCAGGCGTTCGGGAGAAGAAGCGTTCGCGCCGCTTCTGTCTCCCGATCGCCTGCCGGCTCGCCTCCGACGCCGCGCGGCTTTGACAATCAGCTGTTTTTCAAACAGCTGATTGTCGATCTGCCTCCGCGGCCGCCGGCGCGCCCCTGGCCGGCGTTTGCCGGCTAAGCCAGCTTCGGGCGCTTTAACCATTCGCACCCAGACGCTCCGGAACGCGTTTACACGCGTTCCGGAGCGTCTGTGTGTGAACGGGGAAAGCGCCCGAAGCTGGCTTAAGCTTTCCGCCTGAACGCGTTCGGTTTCGAACGCGATTCAGTGCGGAAATGCCTCTGGTCTCACTCTAAAAGCCTCTTCAAGTTGGATATTTTTGGTGATTATAAAAAGGGAGCATGTTTTTCAGTTTTACATTTTAACTTTTGCATATTTACTGCTGGAGGGAAAGAGAGGTAGGTGTGGGATTTTCCATCCTAGCTCTCTTAATAACTTGATTACCTCAAGAATTATGCATCAAGGAAATGCCGTTTTCAAAACACACCCATTGTTTCTCCTTGTGTGTGGATGAATAAAGAAATTTGTTTTCTAAAGGCAGCAGATTATCAGCTGGATTTATCGGTTTATAAATGTAGCGCTATTGCCCTCCCATGGCCAAAAACATGGAGCAAGAAGGATGATGCTTTTCCTCTAGCATACCACAACCCCTTGCATCTGAAGGAAGCCAAACTACCAAAAGGCCCTCATTTTATGATCTTAATACCATTTTATTTTGCTTTTCCAAAACATAGGATCTATTTTGGATTCTTCTTCAGTCTGGAACATTCAGACAATTTGTATGTGGCAGAGAACAGAGTGACCCAAAGCACCTCAAACACTCTCTGGTTGTGGCCACATTCAAAGTTTAAGATGGTCTGAGGTAATCCCTGGTTCCCAAGCATCACAACAGAAATGCCCTTCTGATTTAAATCTGCACTCTACCCCCCCCCCCCCCCCGCCGAATTTGATGTATCTGGTATTTGGGTTTTACCAATATTGACTCTATTTTTTTGTACCGATAGCTGGGCTACATTTGCAAGGCGTGATTGTGCAAGAGTATTATCTGAACTTTCCTGAGTGGGTACAGAGAGGATTTCCATTCCTCTCTCCAACTAACAGAAGAGTTTCTAGGTGTTAAGTGGAATTGTGCCTTCCATCCCTGCCTCAGTCTTTTCCCAGACCATATTTTTGGAATAACAAGGCATGTCAGTCCTCAGAGTGAACATAAGAGGAGGCTTGCTAGATCAGACCATAGCCCATCTAGTTCAGCATCCTGGGCTCGTCCGCATGGCAAGGCGACTGTGAGGCGAAAGCAAAAACTTTATCTGCTCTTAGTTCCCTGCAAATGTCCTTTAGAGGCAAACTTGCCTGTGAAACTTGGCACCTGAGAAATGCAATCACAGGTGTAATACATGTTCGAAATGCTTCTTAAAAAATTCTACTCTCATGGAATTGTTGATTTTTCTCCCAGCCTATTGGAATTAGAATTGCACAAAATCACCGAGGGCTCAAAAACAATTTAACTCAGATGCTTCTTAAAATCCAACTCAAGAGCTCTTTAGGACCTCTTTTTCGAGCAGTTTACCTGTCCATAAGCAGGAGGTGATGTTCTGGACTGGACCAAACCACGGCGGGACAATGACTGATGACAAAGGATAGCAAAGGGAGAGCAAAGCACAGAATTTTAAAAGAGCAGAGGATGAAAAAGATGGATAAAAGAAAAACGATATAATGATGATACACTATTCAGCCTGGGACAGAATTTAGGGCATTGTGCCACTGTGCAAAGATGCTTGTGTCAAGAAGAGAAATGAAAACCCTGAGACTGTACAATATTCAGAGAATCATAGAGTTGGAAGGGACCTCTAGGGTCAATGAGTCCAACCCCTGCTCAATGCAGGATTTCCTAAACCATCCCAGCCAGATGTAGGTCCAGCCTCTGCTGGAAGATCTCCAGTGAAGAAGAACTTACTACTTCTCATGGCCACCTAGTCCATTGACTGATAGCCCTCACTGTCAGGAAGTTTTTCCTAATATCTAATCTGTATTTACTCCCTTGAAGTTTCATACCATTGTTTCTAGTTGTGTGAGAATAGGAAATTGCACAGCAAGATCCACAGGTCCTTCCAGTAAAGCTGCCTGGAGACCTATTCACACTTAAACCTCCGGTATGCAATCAGGACAGCTCTGGGAAAGAGTATTCACATGCTCACTAGGCTACTACAGCCTAGAAGTCTGCCCACCCTCACCAGAGCTGTCCTGATTGCATATGAGGTGTGGAACACGAAATTGTGCTCCACCCCCCTCCCAACTTTTACCCCAGACTTACCTGCAGCGTCCAGCAGGGAGAGCATTCGCTCTTCTTCCGAGGCTGCTGCAGGAGTCCCTCCTCCTGGCTGCTGCTGCCAGTGTCACATATTCTGTGACATGCTGGCTGCTGGCAGGTAGCTGATGGGTGGGGGGGGGGAGGTCGATTTGACCAGGTGGCGTGCCTTCCCACCCCTGGATTGCCTCTCCTCTGCCACCCTCTCAAAACGGCATTGCCGGGGGGTGCGTGGATGCCCCCCTGCCATCCTCCCTCCCCCCTCTCTGCAGTCATGGATTGTTTCCTCCCCCTTCTTGGCAATATTTATAGCAGGAAACTAACCTTGAGGGTGGGATCCACACCTAGGTGCCTAATGCTTCCACGACCAAAAGGCACTGTAGGTACATCCACCTGGAAGAGCTGCCTGAGGAATCTGTTTTTTGATGAATGAACCAACTGCAGTATGTCAGAGCTAAGCATGTCCCGGTTTTTCTCAAGAAAACCTTTGAGAAAACAGAAAGAAATTAAGTCCATTTGTTGTCAACCCCTGGGCTGGCTCTTCACATTTTGCCTTCCACTTTGGCAGAAGGTTCCCGCAGCAGAGCTAAGACTGGAAAATGTTATAGAACAGTCTCCAAAGAAAACTATTTCCACAACCATCATACGAACTAGGCAAATGATTGTTTGTATAAACTATGTACAACGCAAAGTAATGGTTGAGGCAAACAAGCAATAGCAGTGATGCAATGTAGGTGATGGAAATTGCAAAGAGCCTGGACTATTTGCACAGTTATCACTGTGGCCTGTTCCCACTGGAACTTTATTGGGTGTCAAAAATGGTTTGAAAACAGTTTGTCTGCATTGAAAATTGGCTTCCCGCACTTTCTGAGGAGTAAATAGGAAAAAAAACACATTAAAAAACACTTGTTTAAAGAACTCTCGCTATGGTTTTTGTTTTTAACACACTTTATTTTCCCTTTGGGAATGGTAAACTCTCAGTATTCTGCCCGCCTGCCCACCTGCCTGCCCTTTCAGGCTTCACCATCACCGCTACCTCACTGCGCTGCCACTTTGCTTGCCAGCTGCTTGCCCACCCCACCCGGCTGCCTGGCATTTCGTCCTCTGCCTCTGCCGCCCGCCATTTTGGCCACCACCGGCCTTTTAAGCTGTGCCACTGCCACTGTCTCACTCACTCGGCTTCCTGCCAAGCAGCTGTGGTGCTCCCAGGGCATGGGGAGGAGGGACGGCAGGCGGGGGGCAAGCGGGGGAGGGTGAGCCCTGCCCTCCCTCCCTCCCTTTCAGCCACCACTGCCGCTTCAGCTACTGCCGGCCTTTCAGGCTGCGCCACTGACGCCACCTCACTCACTCGGCTTCCTGCCGAGCAGCCATGGTGCTCCTAGGGTATGGGGAGGAGGAATGCCGGGCAGGTGGGCAGGCGGGCGGGCAACTGAGCTGAGCCGAGCCTCGTCTCCCTCCCTATTTTACTTTTAAGCTGCCGCTGCTGCTGCACCACCGCAGTGCTCCACTTTTAAAGTGGAATTTTTTAAAAATGAGAATGCGCATAATGTGCAATTACATCCATTTTTGTTAATTCTGTTTTAAACAAGCCAAGTGAGGTCATGGCCTGTCTGTCTCATTCTCAGTTCCCTACCTACGTTTAAAGAATCCCTTCCTGGATTAGTTACTGCTGGGTACCACTGAGTTGTGGCTGATTCCTGATTAACTGCTAGGGCACCTACACAAGCATCTCTACGCAGTTTTCTTGGCGGAGATACAGAAGTGGTTTGTCGTTGCCCACTTCCTAAAGTGGGTTTGGGGCAGCCCCAGTGCAAATTGTAGCTCGCATTAACACGTCCCCATGTGATTGAGGACAGCGCAGGTTCAAGCTGAATCCACCTGTTCCCATGAAAACTGTGGCAAACCCCTGCATCGGGGAACCGCATCCTTTTTTCTCTTGCTTTCCAAGCAGTTTGCTCTACCACGGAGCTATAGCCGATCCCCTCTATTATATAGTTTTCATTAGGTCATAAAATAGAAAGGGAACATCTGCAAAACTGAATAGGACAAGGGTGAATCATGGCAGGTGCAGCCTGTAATTTATTTATTTATTTATTTATTTATTTATTTATTTATTTATTTATTTATTTATTTATTTATTTACATTTATATCCCGCCCCATACCCAAAGGTCTCTGGGCGGATTACAACATTAAAACAACAGATTAAAACAGAATGCACATTAAAAGACGTTAAAAATTCAGTACATATAAAACAATATACCACATGTTTAAAAACGTAATGTAATGTAAGTTACACTTGCTTCCCCCCCCCTCTTTTCTTCACAAATGTTAGAAGTTTGACAGCTTTTTCCTCTCACCCCCAGGTGACCACATGAAGAAACAGTAATTTACAAATCAATCATTATCCTGATAGCACTGATCTGTAACACAGAAAATGGACTATCTTTGAAAGGAAAAGTGACATCTGCAATAAAAGGGAGTTGTTTAAGAAAAAGAAAACAACGCAAACTCACCTTTCGACTGATAGTATACAACGCCAGCAAAGTGGTTGATACCAAAGACTGTGTCATGGACACTCTTTGGGGGAATATAGATTTTGCTTCTACCATGGTGAGTGTTGATTTTGTATAACATCGTTGTATCAGTTCCCTGGTGACAAGCAATTACAACTTGAAGAGAAAGGAAATGTAATGGTTCTATGTATGCCACTATGCCCAAAATGAATAAACCATGTCTGAAGTAACAGGGGACATAAACAGGACTCACCACTAATAATATGCTATAGCAATAGTGACATGTGCCCTGGGAAATAAAAGACATAACAGTAACGATGGACTGTAGCAGATTATCTGTCAAGCAAATAGCTCCAGACTTCTAAAGAGAGAGAGCTAAATTGCCTAGCATGTAATTTAAAAAAACAACAACCCTAGATCCATAAGGCTTCTCATTTGATGAGTTGTTTCTTCCCAATGTCAATATCGATAACCTAACAGATAATTTTTTAGAGGTGCAAACCCGTGCTAGCCTGTTAAATTTAACTCCTGGGGAATTACAATAATCTTCAATCATGCTATGCTAGAACTACTTCAAAAAAGTAATGTCCACATGTGTTTACTATGTTTCATGCACAGAAGTTCTACTGAAAACAGCTTACATAGCAAACAGTAATGAAAAAAAGTGTCAAGTCAAAAGACAACAGTATAAAACCAAGAAGCATAATAAATGGCCTTTCTGCACTTATCAGAAGCCTAAGAGAAGAAGGGATCTATGAACATTTCTTCCATGTTCTGGTGTGGAATAAAAGAGGCCCCACCTCTCCCAGTATACTCTGTCCGCTCAGGATGGGGCACAGACCAGGCTAGGGTGCCTAAAATGGTGTCCTAGGGCCTTTTTGCCCTTGGCCCAGAGATAATCCCAGGTGGAGTACGTGTACACATTGTACTCACTACAAGTTATCAAGAACACCCTTGGCCTCCCACGCATTCCCTACACATACCTGCTGTGGCCAGCTTAAAAGCTGTCCACAAACTGCTCCACACCATGCAGAATGGCTCAGCAGCGGCATGAATGGGACATTTCCAGGAACTGTATCCAACTCTGCCTGCCCTGCCCTTGTGCTGTATATGCGCCATCCCTGCAGGCAGGGCATCCAAGGTCAAGATGCAGGGCCTGGAATGTTGCTACTGGGGCAGAAACAGTGAAGTTCCTGTAACCAAGTGTGCAAATTGCCTCAGCCAGTCCAGACTTTAACTGGCCTGGAATTGTTTTCCCAGATCATTGCGTTTGGGTAAGTGCAAACCAGGCCAAGTCTGACTGATCATTAAATCTCACATAGGCTGCATCCCTGTTTACTTCAGAGCAGATTCGGGGCAGCCCCAATGCAAATTGTAGATTGTATTAACACATCCCTATGTGATTGAAGACAGCGTGGGTTCAAGCTGAACCCGTCTGTTCCCATGAAAACCGTGGTAAACCCCTGCATCGGGGAACCGCATCCTTTTTTTTCACCCCCTCCCCCTTGGGTACAAGCATGACACACACACTCCTTGCCTGATTGCCCGATCTGCAAGGCACGTGTGGGTGCTTGATTTGGCGCACAAGTGCCTGATAAGTTTCCCTGCACTCCGCTGAGCAAGATCAGCTGTCAGATGGAGGTATGCTCACTGTCAAGAGGAGGAGCGCACCTCCACTAAAATAATTGAAACACAGCCACGGCTTCGATCAATGAGCTGCTTTCCCTACTGCACCTCCAAAAACCACACACTGCATTGATAAGAGAAGACAACCGGGGGGCACAATAGGAAGGGAACCCAGCTCATTGATTGAAGCCACAGCTGTTTCAATTATTTTAGTGAAGGTGCGCTCCGCTGCTTGACAGCGGGCATACCTCTGTCTGACAGCTGATCTTGCTCAGCTGAGTGCAGGGAAGCTGTCAGGCACTTGTGCGCTAAATCAAGCCCTTTCCCACGTGTGCCTTGCCGATCGGGTGATCAGGTAAGGGGGGGCATGCTTGTACCCAGAGAGACATTTGCAGGGCAAATGAGAGCTCATCACTTTTGAAGAGATCCCCAAGCAGTTGCGATTGCGGCGCACATGGCAGGGACAGCGAAACCCTGCCCGCTAATGCTGATCACCAAACTCCTCCCCCAATAACCCGGGAGCGTCCCCATGACTCAAGATAACACGTCCTTGCCTTCCTAATTCGGAGCAAGAACAGTTGGAAAGGGTTTTTTTTTTTTTGCCACAGATTTGGGACATTTGTCCCACATGTAGCCCGGATAAGAGGCTTTCCATGCGGACACTCCGAGGCAAATTCAGGTTCACCTCAGAGCATTTTGATCATGGGGACACGCCCATAGTAAACTAAGTTTCTATATTAATGGTCCACAAACAGTCACATGTATGAAAGAGAAAGGGAGAATAGATTCAAGTTTATAACGTTGCTTGCAGTGAGTGGCAATTCCCTTATCCCCATGGGGCCGCGTCCTCTACATAGGACTGAAAGGTTCATACAGGAGATTTGAGAAAATAGTGAAAAGATGTATGGGAAAGAAGGAAAAACCCACAGAAAGTTATGAAATAATGCCTGTTTTGAAACTGTAGGCTTTTAGAAACCAATAACATTCTGTCGAGTTTGAGTCATTTGACATATCTCCCTCACATGGGATTTTCAACAAATTCATGTGAAAGTTCTCTCTGCAATTATTCCTTATCGGAATTCAAGGAGGAAAGAATGGTTCTCACCTTTGGGAATCTGCTTTCTTCATCAATAAGTGACACAATATTCATGGGCTTGATAGCAATGACTTCCAAAGCTGAACAGTTATCAGTAAAGTCAATGTGACTCCAGGTAATGTGTTCTGCCAAATATTCTTCCTGTTCCAACTTGAAGACATGTGCTACAAAGAACTGTTGGAGGTGCTCATTGGCAAAGTTGATGCACAGCTGCTCAAAACTGTGGGGAAAAATATAATGAAGTATAAATCTATTATAAATATTTTATACTGCACTTCAATAAAAAAAAATCCAAAGAATTTATTTGATAAAAATTACAAAAGTAAAATACAAAAGCTACAAAACAGAGTGATGCTGTCATATTTCAGAAGCATTATTTATTTGTTTGTTTGTTTATATTTTTACCCCAACCTATACCAAAAGGTCTCAACATGGGTCACAATAAAATCAGTATAAAAACAGATAAAATAAATTAGTGACATAACTAATATATGACTTCCATCAATACTATATTTGAAGTACCATTTCTCCAATGTTCTGCTAAAAACCTATTTGGCGCATCATACCTGTTGATGCTAAAATTTTCAAAGCCAAAGATATCCAGTAGCCCAATGGACCTGCGAATGTTCTTATCCCCCTGAGAAGGGGGGTTGTAAATTGCAGCATTGATCTTATTCACTATCCAAAGGAAGAGGAGCCCATATATTGCCTAAAGGTAGAGAAAAATTGAAAACAGGTTGGTGTTTTGCAGAGTGCAATAAATTGTTTTGCTGCATCAAAACAAGTGGACCAAATGAGCCAGAATAATGGAATCCATCTATGACTATGGGGCAAGATTACTATATGCTCAGGAACAGAAGAGCACAGCACAGCCCATAACTGAACACTGGATGATCAGAGTGACAGATTTAGCAAAAATTGATAAATTGACATGTCTGATTTCTTTTTCTAAATACTGAGGATCATTTATAAACATTTATATAGAAATGAGAAAATGGCAGCAGTAGGATTTGAGGAATTATTTATAAATATTAACGCTAATACTAATTATAAGAAAAGAGATGTAGAACCATAATGAAAAAAATACTTTTCGTTTAAGGAGAAGATTGAAAGTCACTTTTAGATCTTTTAGCTACCATTTATTATTATTACATTGTTTATGTATCTCTTTTGTATTTGCATTTATTTTCTTCTGTTTTCATTTGTATTTATTGTCGTATCTTGTATCAATGACTCGAGGGAAAGTTGGAAATCATTCCTTCTTCATGATGAAGTATTATAGCTGGGGACTGAGCATCATTTTTACTGTTCTACGCAGACAGAAAGCATAAGATTCTCCAGAAAGGTTTTTGTACTTAGATTATTATGCTTGGAAACCATTTACAATTCAAACATGAGGAAAGCTATGGAACTCCTTTACCTTACCCAGCAAATGGTATTGGACACTTGGTAAACTGGTGAATATGGGAATGATCATTAATCCATGACTGTCCAGAAAGGGATACATTTACCCATTTAATATGGAAATGTGAATAGGTTCAAGAATAAGGGGAAATAACAATGAAGGAGATTGGAAAAATATTTGGATATACTGTTAGCTAGGATGAAAATATGGTAAAGATAGGTACATTAAGAGGATAAATAATAAAAGAAGATTTTTATGTAATCAAGCAAATGACTTCTACACTAATATTGATATTGGCATCACAATGGAAAGATGCTAGTAAATGGACAGTACAAAGATGGTATGCATATGTGATACAACAATCGAAAGTGGACTTCATTTGGCAAAAGTGATATTTACAGAGAAGAAATAAACAAAGAATGGAATAGTGGAAAAAAAAGTGATTGAATATGGAAAAAGATCACTGGGGAACAAACGAAAGAAGCGCGTGAAACCATATCCCAATGAACAAAAGGAAATTAAAGAAGATCCACCACATGGCGGGTGGGATAGGATAGAGTTAACTGAGGGAAATGTAAATAAAAATGTAAACCAAATTGTAATATAAACAAATGTTTGTATCAGGCAATAGAGTAAAAAAAGTATATCTGTTACCTTCACAAAAGCATCTCTTACATCTGCTGCTTGTGCCACACTTAAGGGCATGGACACACTTTCTCCTCGGATGATGATGGAGTGGTTTGTAAGGCTGCTGTGGAGTTCTCCTGAATCCACCTGTAGGGATTAACATCAGATTCAATAACTTTATGGAGAGGCAGGAAATCTGGCAGAAAAGACTGGTGTTTTCTTTAAAAGGACAAAGCAATGCTCTTCTAGACTAGCAGCCTCCCAATGCAGTAATGACTGGTGTAAATGTGGAAACAGAAGATCACTAGGTTCTTGAAATCCTCTGAGATGAGTTTTCCGTTTGAAGATGTTACACTACCCAACTAGGTAATGCCTTCTTCAGTGCAAAGGGCTAACTGCACAAGGAAAATTCAGCTTGGAAACCCCGTGCAAACCCTGACCCAAACTGAACATCTTTCAACAGTTACAGCCCACTGGTAAAAAGTATAACTGTCTGCAAAATATACCGTGTGGAGAAGAGGACCTTTCTCCATGAGCTCTGAAGCCTACATTTTGGGTGTCTTCAAAGAGGGAGGCAAAGAAAAAGGCTATGGTAAACCATTTCTGTATCTCTGCCAAGAAAATTGCATAGAAGTGCCCATGGGGGTGCCCAGACAGTTAACCAACTAAATGGTACCCAACAACAACCAAAAAAGTAAATACAAAACAAAGCCTCAAGGCACAGGAATTCCAACTCTGGAGCCACCTGAGTTGGATG
Source organism: Aspidoscelis tigris stejnegeri (assembly GCA_023333525.1). Taxonomy (NCBI): domain Eukaryota; kingdom Metazoa; phylum Chordata; class Lepidosauria; order Squamata; family Teiidae; genus Aspidoscelis; species Aspidoscelis tigris. The sequence continues at coordinate 50,233,439 of JALMGA010000002.1, read as the reverse complement.
GGTAACAATCACTCAAGGGATGGGTTTGCATTTGGATGAAGTTAACATAATGCAGACTGCATTCTCATTTCTCTGGGGATCCCCTTTTCCCTTTGGGAGGGCCAAGAATGTGCCACAGATCATGACACCTTGCCTAGATTCTTCATTGTATCCATTTTCTCTCTCTCTCTCTTCCATTCGATGTCTGCTGCCAAATGTTTAGCTTCCTGGAGAAGGTGGCCTTGG